>CM061527.1:72523782-73178782 GCA_030068015.2 Neoceratitis asiatica
TAGCAATTTTAATTAATTTAATTATTATATTTTTTTCTCATATATTGTAGCTTAATATTTTTAATTTAAATTTTTTAAATTTTTTCACAATTTTAAATAATTTATTTTAATTTTAATAAATTTACATTTTAAAAACTTTCAAATTCTCTTTATTTTAATTATTATTATTTTGATTAAATTTTGTTTTGGTTTTTAAATTTTTTTTTTTTTTTTGGTTTTTTATTGTAAACTGTAACTGTCATTTTCAAAAGCCCTCTTTTTACTATCCCTTCAGTATGCATTTAAATACATTTTACGCTTTATTTTTGGCTCACCTTGTATTCTTTACTACCTTTCTGTGTATCTGTTGAAATGTCAGTCCACATTAATTGCAGCTTCGCTTTGTCGCATTTTCACATTTATTTACTTCTCGCTTCTCTCAACTGATAAAAACTCGTTTCAAAGGTCATAAAAATTTTGGCAAGCATAACTTTTTTTTCGATTCTATTAAAGACAACACACTACTCTTTATTTTATATTACTTCCATATATATATAAAAAAAAAGATATCTTGCTGACATGGGCAAGCAAATATGGAATTGGTACAGTTTTTTTGCGAGCGAACATACTGGTAAAAATATTTTGCTTATAAGCGGCCTCGTGAATTTTATTGAAAATGGAGTACACCAAGTTCCGTTGTGGTTCGTACCAGTACAAGTGACGCCAAGCGTTTAAGTCGCGCCCAAAATGGGCTGTCAGGCCTGAAATCGTATATAAAATCTATGAAATGATATTGAACGATCGAAAAATAAGACCGCGTGTGGTGGCTGACACTATAGGCATCTCAACTGTGCTGGTACATCACATTTTACATGAATATTTGAACACGAAAAAGCTATCCTCGCGATGGGTGCCGCGATCACTCACACACGACCTGAAGCGCAACCGTGTAACCACTTCAAAGGAGTGTTTGACGATGTTCAACCACAATCCAAGCAAATTTTTGCGCAATTTCGTAACCACCAATGAAACATGGATTCAACACACCACACCAGAGACCAAAGCACAATCAAGATAGCGGATTTCTCCAGGAGAACGTGCACCAAAGAATGCCAAGGTGCGACTGTCGGCCAACAAGGTCATGCACAGAAATTTTTGGGATACATGAGGTTTCATTCACGTTGAGTTTACACTAAAAAGGATAAAGCGATCACCGGCGAATATTATTCATAGCATTTGGACAGATTCTATATTGATTTGAAGCAAAAACGACCACATTTGGTGAAATAGTGTTGTTACAACACGAAAATGCACGGATTCTGCTACACCATCTAGCAAATTCTCCAGGTTAAGCTCCCTGCGACTATTTCTTGTTGCCAAACCTGTAGAAATGGCTGGGCGCGGTAATAAATTCAGGTCGAATGAAGAGCTCATCACAGATACAAACACCTATTTTGAGGCCTTGAAGCATTTATCATTTGGAAGGGGCATAAAAATTGGAAAAAACGCTGGATTAAATCTACATAGAGCAAAAATGAGACTATGTTGAGAAATAAAATGCTTATCTCCCGGAAAAAGAAATATATTTTTTCCAAAGTGTCACTGACCTATTAAGTCAACCTCGCATATATTCTTTGTTTTATCTAATTTTATTGCATTTAGTTTTGTTTTATTTCATCTTTTTTTAAATTAAATATATTTTTAATTTATTTTATGAAATTCCTTTTATTTTATGTATATATTTTTATTTCATTTTACTTCATTTTATTTTATAAAAGTTAATTTTAATTTAATTTATATTTTTTTATTTTTTTGCGTTTTTTGTTTTTTATTTCAATTTAATTATAGTCAAACTTAAATTAATTAATTTTATGTTATTATATTTTATTTTATATTGATTAATTCAATATAAATAAATTTTATTTTTGAAAATGATTTGATTTTAATTGGGTTTAATTTATTTAAATTAATTTATTGTATTTAATTTTATAATTCCTTTATTTTACTTGGGCTTATTTCATTATAGTTAATTTTAATTTCACTCTTTTTTATTTTATTTTTTGTTTTAAGTTTTGAAACATTTGTTTTTAAATTTTATTTAGTTAAGTTTATTTACTTTAAGTTAATTTAAATCTTTTTAATTTAATAAATTTTACTTTACTTTGTTTTCATTTTATTTTTTTTAATTTTTAATTTTATTTTGGGAATTTTTCTGTGTTCTTAGTTTTAATTAATTTTACTAAAATTTGTATATGTAATTATTTTCATTTAATTTTTTTGAAGTTGTTATTTTTTTAGTATTTAATTTTATATTGGTTTTTATAACAGTAATTTGGTTGTTCTTGCTAACCACCAAATGTCACATTTGCACAAATTTATATCAATGCAATGAAAAAAGATCACTGAATGACTGTCTACCGTCACAAAAAAAAAAAAAAAATTGCTTGTGTAGCGGGTTTCCTTGGGCGGTTGTCAATTCAATTACTATTCAAACAAATCATTTACAACACTTTTGCTCGACTTTTGTACGTTCAGTTGAGTAAATTATGAATATTTCATGTAAATTTGTATATACATATGTGTAAATGTCTGTTAAATTCCTTACATATCCCTCATGTTTACATAAATCGACCTGTTTGTTATCGATCTGATTGTAGATATACTTGAGCTTGTAGTTGTTATATTGGTATCAATATTATTCTAATACCGGCAATAATATTGAATTGATTTAATTAAAAGCACTGATTATGAACAATTAATTCTTTTAGGCACTAACAGGGAATTCGCTTATTATTATATATATATTTGTGTGAATGAGTACATTCAATTATGAATATTAAATAAATCCATATTAAACGAAGTCAGTGGGTACTGAACTACTGAAAGCGCAATGAATGACTGATAATGAATAGGAATTTTTAGATTTATTTGCCAATAATTCTATTCAGTTAAAGGATCGAAATGTTTTTTAAGCTAAAATTCATAGTTGTTATTTTAAATTATTGTTTATTTTTTTATAATTTATACCTTTCATGTGCACATTAAATGGTATGGAAGTATGTAAGTACCAGAAGGAGAAGAGATAGTTCCAACAAAATTTAAACTGATTGTATCAGAATGACGAGCTGAGTTGTTTTTATTATTATTATTATTATTATTACCAACGGCTTACCCACCTCCCCCTCCAACCGTACGAGGAACGCATTCCGCATGTTGTACGGAACTTGTTTTGTTTTTCATTAATACCGAGACACGATGGGCAGAGGTTTGTTTAGTGTCAAGAACTAAAAAAGTTCAGCTGCAGAACAAAAATTCATCAGCTGATTTGCAAGAATAACAAAATTCAAATATAAAAGATTATTTAATGACTAATTGAGAGTCCATAAAATAGCTTTCTTAATATGAAACAGCGAGTCAGATATGTCAAATGTGCTTGAATGAGTGTTGAAATCAAGACACAAACAATGCAGCGTTTTACAAGTTTTCAGAAACAAGAAGCAAAAATGTCTGGACATTCTGAGCGGTGTATTAAATTTGATTTCAGAGATAATGAGGGGGCTAGAAATTAAGCCTGTTTTCATTTTAATCACGAAAATTTCGACGACTGGCCAGAGTAGGTAGGTTGATAAGTTTCAGACGACTAGTGTAACGAGGAAGATTGTACTGAAAGTCCCAATGCAAATTTCTTAAGTCAAATCGAAGGAATTGTTTGTGAATATACTCTATCCTGTCAGAGTAGATTTGATACCTCGGCTTCTAAATTACCGAGCAGTATTCCAGAATAGGTCTTACTAATGTTGTATACAAAGTTTTAGTAACATATCTACTATGTCTGTCTATTCGTCTGTCTTTTTGAAAGCCCAAAAGCATCCAATAGTGTGAAATTTGGTATGCTACAACACGTAAAATCCAAATAATTATTGACACTGAAAATCAGCGAAATCGAATTTTGCATTTTGACTCTCTGAGTCTAAGGTCTTCTCTAATGATTTTAGTGCAAAGTATGAAAGTCTTATGTGCCTAAGATACTTTTGTGCGGCTTTGAGTGCTCTTTCTTGGCTTAGAACTATATATCACTGATGTTTCACTCAAAACTAAAGATATACGGTCGAATTTAAGGCAAATCTCAAAGATTGCTTTGAGTTTGCATGTGAATTTCTGACTTTACACTGAGCCAATTCTGAGTGACAGTTGATATGCTCAACTCGCAAGAAAAGTACGCACTTTTCTGCTAAAATTTATTTCGGTTAATATACTCTTTATTAAATTTAAGTGCTTACAAATACATAAATTTCGAAACGATATACTAACGCTATTTTCTACTATACTTTATTTAGTGAGTCAACAAAAAAGTGTAATATATAAATATAACTGAGTTTATAACTAGAAAGTTTATAATGTTTGCCTGTTTTTAGGAATTTCAACATTATTTTTATGGCAATAATAAAACTTGGGCACAGTAAGACATACATATGCTCGCAGGATTTACCATTTACTTCACTTGATATGATATTCAAAAGCAAAGAATTGCTAAAGAACGCGCTTTCTGCAATCTTTTGCTTCACTATAATCAAAAAAAAAAAAAAGAAAAAAAAAAAACTGTTTTTTTGCTTTTTTTTCTCTGTGTAATTTTCATAAAAAATTCCATTGTGCTTTTAATGTTAATATTGACAGTCCCTATGTGGATTACGCTTCAAGCTTTGCTCCATTTTAAGCAGTAAACATATATATATACCTACATACATACCTGATTTTTATTAATATTTTTTTGAAAAAAAAAAAAAAACAACAACATAGAAATACATGTTTGTTGTCTGCTACATACATGCATACATACATATGTACATATTTACATATTTACTTAGCTGAATTTATACTCTCGCCTTAACCTTCAGACACTTTGCTTAAACAAGAAAAAATTTTTTGCAATGAAATTTTCTGCATTGTAATTATATTAACTTGTACATACAAATACACATACAGACGCAATTACTTAAGCGTTTTTATTTCGTGTTTTATTTTTTATTTTTTATTATTTTTTTATTTTTTTATTTTTTATTTTTTTTCTCTTTTCTTCACTTTTTTTTGTTCACTTAGTCATTTAAACTGGTTCAGAAGAAAACAAATTAAATATGAATCAACTTATTTATAGAAAAATATATATGTATATGTAGATAAATAAACAATTACGAAACCGTTACAATCTATTTATGCACACAATATATATATATTTAATTGCGTTTGTTTTGCTTTGCCTTTGCGCAAAGGTAATAAATCAATTTGAAATGTACAATTTTGACAGACTAATTGGTGCGCACGCTTCACTGATATTTTTTTGTGATTACAAGTAATTTGTTCAGAATTATTTGTTAATTAATTGAGTGCATTTGTAAATTTTAATAACGTAATTAGAGCATTTTTTTTTTTGATTGTTAGGCATTTGTTGTCGTAAATATGTATATATTTAATGAGGCAGAGACATTTTGTACGCAAGCCTCATATATTATTAGATATTAAAATTAAAATAAATTTAAAAAAAAGTATTATAGTTTTTACATCTATGGAAATTTAAGAACTCCTACTAATAAAAAAAAATAATAAGGTAGTTTGTAGAGCACTCGCCTGTTATGCCAGAATCCGTCGGTTCGATTCCTGGCAAAAGAAGTCTGATGAGGAGATGTGGTGATCTCCGAAACAGCTGTCACTTCAACCATTTTTTCTTTGTTGTATAACAAAATATTCAATGAAAAAATAATGTTTAAAAGGCCTTTGAATACAGCATATTATTTATAACCAAAAACAAAATTATAATTTTAGCAATAATTTCAATAAAAAAAAATTAGGAAAAAAATAATAATAAAAAATTTAATTTAAGAAACATATCAATTTTTTCACTGAATAGAAATATTGGCAAAATATATCTAAAAATTCGTATTCATTATCAGTAACTCCTTTCTTTCAAGTTTAATAGTAATAGGTCATAATCAGTGCTTTTAATAATTAAGCCTCTGCATGAACAGATAGTGTCTGTCACACGTTTGTGCCCAATCAAGTGTAAATCGATTCAATATTATTACCGATATTAGAATAATATTGATACCAATATAACAACTACAAGCTCAAGTTTATCTACAATCAGGTCGATGACAAACAGGTCGATTTATGTAAATATGAGGGATTTGTGAAGAATTTAACAGACATTTGTACATAGAATTGTATTCGAATATTAACTAATATTGTTTTTAAATTAATTCATTTTCATATATGTATATACAAATTTACATAAAAAATTCATAATTTATTCAACTAAACGTTTGAAAGTCGAGCAAAAGTGTCGCAAATGATTTGTTTCAATTTCAGCTGACATAGGAAACCCGTTGTGTATGATTTTATTTCGATTTTTTTATCTTTACTCACAAGGCAGTTTGTTATAATTATTGAGCTTATATTTTCATATATATTGACATAAATATATGCTTGAATTTGTTATTTGGCGGTTGACAAGCGCAATTTACAAATTATAATTTTTTTCAATAAATAAAATTAAAATAAATTTTTTACATTTATTTTTATTTACTAAATCTGCGATATCGAAGCCACACAGTAAGTAGTCATAGTCATAGTCATAAAAATTAACATAAAAAGCACATTAACAGGAATGGGGAGGTTGCTGGTTCGAGGTTGCTCTTTTTTACAAGGCTGATAAATTCCTTCACTTCAGGCGCTTATGACTTGTAGAGACCAAAGTGTTAGCCAAAGAGGTTCGGATGATTGTGCAGTTTTGTTATGTATTTTTGGGTTAAGATTTAAATCTCTACTTTGCTAGTGCGTATATTTAGGTCACTGTGGATATTTTCATTACGCCCATACCATGGTGCGTCCGTATAAAAATCAAAAAATATATATAAAAAGGAGATAATTTTGGGTACGGGCATATGTCTGTACCAGAGTTTCCACATATTAGTTAGTAATGATTTCTTAATAATGCAAGAATTATGACAATATTCTTAAGCGAAATAAAAACAATCTTAGAGCCAGCCTAAATTCAGCCATATAACAGTTGTGTGGAGAAAAGTATCATTTCGACGGTCCGAACAGACACACTTCCTCTCTCCCAAATGGTAAATATGCCTATCAAAAGAGAATAATCCACCGAAACAAAAAAAACTTAATTGAAAAGAATTTTCGTAATATGTAATTCTGCCACTTTGGTTTCCTTGACATAGAGAGCATTCCACAAAGTGCAGTTTTGTTTACAAATAAATAAAAAGTTTTGGCTTAAACCCATCGATTTTTAATAATTTTTTTCTATGGTTGAGAACTAAGACAACAATTCCAGGGCAGATTCTAGGTAAAAGATTGCGTTGATAAGGAAACGCAGCACTTTCATATTTCAAAGGCAAGTGAAGGCTTCTACCGTCCTGTTTACAGTCCGAAAATCCCCAGCAAATTCATCAATAACTACCGCATTCCTGTTGGTAGTGAGAATATATATACACGGATGGATTGAAACTTTAGGGGAGAGTTGGTGGTGCTGTCTTCTCACGCAACTATCTCATGAAAAACTATCATAAAGACCGTAAAGTAGATTTAAACCAACTTCTGATAAGACATGGCTAAACAGTAAGCAAAAAGCATGCAATTTTGGCTTTTGCTTTATACAAACTATGAAAATTGGAATTATATAACGATTTTCAAGAAATTTAGGTAAGCCTGGCTGAAATGGGTTAGAAAAACATACCAAGAAATGTAATCCTTAAAAAACGAGAAGATATGCAAAGTAAAAGAAGCTCTGAGGGAACATTATTTGGTAAGACCACAGCAGAAGACTGGGAGCTGTTTTTTAAGCGGTCCAGCTCTGATAGGTTTCCAAATTTCTGAACTGTCCTTCTGGATGGTCAATTTATGAAAACAAACGGCAAAGTAATTGATCTAATCAGATTTATCAAAGAATCTTTATGATTGGATAGCAAAATCTAGTGAATAGTTAAACATTTAGGCATCCCAACGTTATTGAACACAAACATAGCTGATAGAACGAAGTTTAATTCTTCGACTATTGATAAATTTTTAAGATCAATGAGCCAGAACACGCTAGACCTTTTCTATCAAATCTCTACTACGTACATTACCTATGAATCGAGAGATCGTCTCGGAAGACCCTGTTTGAGATCTGCAAAGTAGCATCTTTATTTTACCCACACCGAAAAAATACCTTGTTTAAAGAATATTCTTTTGGCATTTTTTTTACCTTTGTTCCAACACTTTTGTTTTTAGTTTGCAGACTTTCTCTGACTTCATCTGCATCATCTGCAGAAAACAAAAGTTTTCGTGCGTCAGCAACAAGTCATTATTTGGCACGTTTCTTAGAAATATGCTGAATACTTTTTTATATAAAATAAAGAAAGAGATTGTTACGAGTAATAAGAAATTAATGAGCAGAGACGCTCAAAGAATGTTAAAAATTAAAAGTATATTAAGCAATAAAAAATAAAAATAAAAAAATAAATGCAATTAAGATAAAAACAATTGTGAAAAGATAATTAACTGAAGAAAACACAAGAAACAAAAGATTCTTAACTTACAAGAACTGCGTTTTTAAAAATAAGGCGATATTTCTATAGGAAAAGAAGCCTACAAAGAAAAAGTAAGACAATTAAGGTAAAAAACAAAGAATGAAACAATTCTTATTAATTTTGGTTTTTTTTTTTACCAATTTTCAACTGATGCGCCCGTATTTAGTGTAATAATAAAAAAAAATTTGATTTTAATTTTTCAAAATCGTTTTTGAAATAAGAATTTAATACATAAAAATATCAAGCAATTTAGTTACGATTTATTTTATTGTTGTTTTATTTCATAAAAAAAAGTTTGAAAAACCATAAAAACGTATAAATCTCAAGAAATTAAAAAGAAAAGCGGCAAAAGTTTTCAGATTTTAAGCTTCAAAGACTAAGAAAAAAAAAATTCGCCACAAGGAATAACAGTTTTTGAATACTTTCAAATTTCTTAACTGAAATATTTTATGTTAATGTTTAACATTTATTGTATAGTATTTAATTTTTAGTTTTCAAAAACCATTTTTAAAACAATAACCTAATCTTCCTGAATATTTCTAATTGTTTTTAATTTATTTGATTTTATTAGCGGCACTTCACTTTCTCGTATATTTTAGGAAGCAAAAAACCCTAAAAATGTTCCACAATTACTAAAAATTTTTTTTAAATGTTTTAAATTTTATTTATATTTTTAACACTTGCACCTTTACTCCCTAAGAATTCAACTAATGACCTAAAAAATTAAATTTTCTTATTCTAAATACTATATAAAAAAAAAAAATATAATTTTAAACTCCATTTATTCTGAATAAAATATTAATTTTCAAACACTTACTTTTCAAATACCGTATTTTTAGCGCGCTTCGCGTGCTAAAACCAGTTTTCGACTATGCACTTTTTGCTAAATTCAGAACACGGCGAATAAGAAAATCAAAACAGAACAGACACGAAATCAACGCACGTTGCTGCCAAGTATCCTCTATTCATATGAAAATTGCAAAAAAAAACTCTATGCGCACAAGAGCAAAGATACAAAAAATTCCTTGCAAAGATATAAACAAAAAAACACCCACAACACGACTCGATTTGCGCACGGAAACTTCTGCTTCAGTCGACAGCTGACGAGGCAGTGAATTAACATGGCTAACTGAAGGTTTATGTATAATTCGTTCAGGTATAACCGGCGGCAGCGACAGCGACGCGAAACCGAACAATAAAAACCGAAATAAAATAAAAAAATATGCCACAAAGTAAATATAATCCAAAAAAAAAAAAAAAAAAAAAAAAAAAAGCCAACAACAAGAACCATACAGGCAATTGCAATGGAAAAACATAATAAATAAAAATAAATAACTGAATAAGACACCGCACAGCTGATGTTGGCGGCGACGATGTCGACGTCATCTCTTCACTGCGCCGCCAACTAGTGAGCAGCGAGCGCACTCATCACCTACCGTTTAGTTGCTAATGTTTGTTTTTATATTCAAGCCTCAATTAAAAGAGCGCACAGAGTGTAAACGATACAACAATGGGAAGAAAAAGGTTGCGTGCAAAAAAAGGTAACGAAAATACGAAATATATATAAAAAAAAGAAACACACTCACAAAGGTTAAAATGAATTTTTGGTGAGTGAGCAACTATTACAGCAGTATACAGTTGCATATGTAAATATATATGTAAACGACGAAAAGTTGACGTTGACGAGTGATGACAAGTGAGAAGTTGCAGTGAGTGCTTATCATACATACTCGTATGTATGTACGCTTGTAAGTAAATATGCATAACCTATGCCCGTTACATATTTGCCGGCAAGCATGTATGAAGCAGCACAAGCAGCAGCGGTGGCGGAGGCGGAGGCGGCGGCGACGCCGTTGATTTATCTCTTTTGGCGTCATAGTGACTCGTTCATAAAAATGTTTGCTCGTTCTGCTGCCTCTGAGCAACTTTTCTTCTAGAATTTTATTTTTCGCTAGTCATACGCCGCCTTTCTGCGGTCGCTGCGATTTACACTAGTGGGCATAAGACCACACCTGTAAGGCTTGTAAATAGTTAATATCTAAAAATAAGCGAGTTGGGAGGGTCAAGGTCATCGCGGTAATTAACTAATGAAATGAGAATCACCAGATAGAAAGTTAGGTTAGTTTCGCACAGAGTGAATGTGTAGGGGTAAATGGGAATATGTATTTATATTATATTTATATTTGTACCTACACGTACATATGTCGTATACCCAACAGAGCAACATATCTGTAAATTTCTGAAATTTAGTAATCGGATGAAGAGATTTGGTGATCCCCGAAACAGCTGTCACTTCTGTATTTTTTCTGTTTTTTTCTTAATTAAATTTAACTTAAAAATGTCTCAAAATCTTTTATTAAAAGTGGATCGGAAGAATTAAAAACAATTTGACAGTTGTTGTTGTTGTTGCTATAGCTGTCAACCCTGCTTAGTAGCTATCACAGCTAGTTTATGTCATCCAGTTTATTTAATAAGAGGCTCAGACCCCGATGATTCAATAGATTCGGACCAAAGGTAGAAGGGTGTTGATGAATAGTTTTTAGGGCACATAAAAAGAGGTAATTGTTGTCGTGAGCTTCTCGGCTATTATAGTTGATGGCCGGTCGTTAATTACACCGCTTATATGAAGTGAGTTAGGAAAAGTGTTGACTGACTCTATGCTGAAGGCAGCGCTATAGTCAGGAGCTGTCAGTAGCACGTCGCATCCGGCGATTCTGATTTTTACGATAGCAGCCTGGCAGATATTGCATAAACCTCGCGCAACGACTGGCAGAGACGAGATCAAGAGGTTTACTGTTGGGCTTCAAAACACATGCTATCGTATATCACTTCCAGCACCTTTGGGTTGATGATAGTCGGAATTTTCAGCAATATTTTGGCAATATCCCAGCCGGATACCTACATCGAGCAATTATTGGCTTATGACATTCATCTAGTGGTGGACGAAGCTTCGAGATTCAAAAATCCAAACAATAGTGGGGAAAAGAACAACACTGCGAAATCCCACGTTTCGTTATCTGAGTTTGGAGTCTTGGCATAAATAAAGAGCTCTTCTGTCTTCACTAATGTGATTAGAAGCGATATTAGGTGATATGACTTGCCCTTGTTAGGTGCTGGTGTCCACTCCATCATCAACCTAATCTATACCCTTCTTATCGCATATTATCTTAAAGCTTTATGTGGAATATTTTAACACGTGAAATACTCGTATTTATCCAACTGCAAACCAAAAAATAGAAAAAGTAAATCCAACTAAAAAAAAAACAATGTGTGCAAATAAACGAAAGCGAAATAACAATCGCACGACACAACACGAGTGAGAGCGAAAACGTGAACGTGATGAACTCACCTCATGAACGGTGTGGTGTCATAAAGCACTTTTTCTCACCTAATATACATTAGATTAGCGAGTCCAAATGAGTATGTGTGTGTATGTAATTGTATATGAAATTTTTACGTGAATTTATATATGTATGTATATTAGGGTGTGGGTTGAGTTATAAAATTAAGACTTTAGATTTTTGCAAATTTTTGAAGGAATAAATTTGATATTAAAAAGGTAAATATTTTAAAAATCGTATAAACACCATTGTTATTAAAAATAAAGTAAGTATAAATTTTTATAAATATAAATAAATGATGAAATTTACTGAGTTCCGTTGTCGTTGTACCAGTACAAGTGACTCTGAACGTTCACGTCGCCCAAAAGAGGTCGTCACGCCAGAAATCGTCGATAAAATCCTTTTAATGGCACTGGACGATTGGAGAATGAGAGTGCGTGAGGTGGCTGAGGTTGTAAGTATCTCAATTGAGCTGATGAATATTTGGACATGAAAAAGCTAGCCACGCGATGGGTGCCGCGATCACTCACACACGACCATAAGCGCAACCGTGTAACCACTTCAAAGGTGTGTTTGACGATGTTCAACCGCAATCTAAATGAATTTTTGGATCGTAGCGTTACCGTAGACGAAATATAAATCCACCACACCATACCAGAGACTATTGAACAATCAAGAGAGTGGGGTTTTCCGGGTGAACGTGCGCCAAAGAAGAACAAGGTGGTTCTGTCAGCCAACAAGGTCATGGCGGACACATTCGATATTAATTTGAAGCAAATAGGACCGCATTTGGAGAAACAAAATTGCGTATTTATAGACAAAAAAAGGTGAACGAAGATTTTTCTAATTCTGGGTTTTCTTAATCAACCCTCAACACTTTTTAGGCACACCCTAATCTGCATATGTTCATTTAAGCCAGCAATTAGCAGCGAAATTCAACTTTGTAAATTTTGTAGCGCCTAATAAAACTACAAATCGACACTTTGATAATTAAACAAAAACAAATTGGAAGAAAAGACGTCAAACTGTGAAGCAAATAATCGCAACCAATTAAAGTCAAATGTATTTTTCGTTTAAATTTAGAACTTTGTTTACAAAAAAATTAAAATTATTTAATTATGAACAAATATGTACTCTAAAATATGTAAATATGTATCACTAATAGGTGATTTACCCATAAATTTTTGAGGTTAGGCAGATTAGACGGCTACAGAGGCCTCACGTTTGAGTAAAATTGGCAATTTGAGGGCGTCCTGGTTTACAATTAATTTGAATAGAAGTTCATGAGAGTTAGGATCTTACATTTTTTTTTGCTGTAGTCAAACACTATTCTTCTCACACATTTTCTTTCTGATTCCTCAAAGAATTCACATCGACTTTAATTAACTACAATTTGAGGCTGTGCTGTGGGAACATCTGGTCTCCTAATATCAAGACCAACAGAGAACGGAGAACGACAATATTTTCCATAGGCCTACTACTGACCGTCGAGATTGTAAGCACAGTTACGAGCGCACTAAGTGTCCGATGATCAAAGAGAGTCTAGGATTTGAAATTAGATTCTGCGCATTAAGATAACGTAAAGGCACTTGCCTGTTTCTTTATCCATTTGAGGTTCAATAATTGCAAAAATTACCTCTGGTAAGGCATGTTTATCGTATATTTACATCAAGCGAGTTGACCTTTTAGAAGAAGATAATTCATGGTGGGAAGACCTTTTGTATCGTAACACTCGCCAGATTTTCACCGAGAAGCTGAATCGAAGCACAGCAAAGTCTGGGGAGAAAAACAAAACACTTATATAGAGGGAGAGGGAGAGATAATGACCTGATGGAATAAGTTTCGAGGGTCGCTTTAGGGCGTATACGATGTTCTGAGAAGGTAATTTACAAAACTTTAATCGAGAATGTCGGAGTTCGGGCAAAGTTTTAATACAACACTTTTAAAGAGCATGTACCAGCTTCTCTGTACACGCTCTTTGATAAATACACAGAAAGGGGGTAGAAATAGGAATTCGAACAGCCCATATCGATTATCCTCGGATATCGTAAAGACGGCATCTTCAAGCTTACAAATAACAACGTATGATCCTAGAATTTGTGGATACAAAGCTTCTTGCGAACCTTGGGTTCAATTAAGTTACATGCTATGCAGGTGGACGAAACAAGTTCAATTGTGAAAGTGTGAGACTCAGTAAGCGCTTCCTCCAGAAAAGCCTTGAGGAAAAAATGGAGTAAGGCTTTATGTTTAAGATGTCAATCCACCTCTTAACGAGAGAGAGTTCTTACTGCCTCTGAAAATGTTTTTGTTCCTTATACGTGTACACAGTTCAAATAGATATTTTTACTATCTTTATACCTGAGGTAAATTGATGGAATTAAGATGAAGGAGTAATTAATTTTGCTTTTGGTGTGGGTATTACATTAGGGTATAAAAGGTGACGTAAGGGCACGGACTTTTACTGGAAGGACTAGACCAATGGACAAGTAGACATACGTACGAGTTCGGTCAGCGTTAGGGGGAGCTGCTAACTTAGGAGTCCACGCGGCATCCATGGATGCGTAAGTCGCGCGCAGAGGGTGGGTTGACTTCACCTGACCGGACAGGCCTCTCCGCCTTTCCCTTCCTAATTTTTTTTTTTTTTTTTATTCCGATCCTCTTTCTTTTTTTCTTCGCTTTCTAGTCCAATTTTTCTGTTCCTGTATGTCCGAAACCCAGGCATGTAAATATTTTGTTCATAGTGGGGTAGGTAGGAATGGTGGAAAGACCCCACCGACACCCCCACTCGTCACAAGCACTTTGAAAATATATTTACTCATTCATTTAACATTTGAATTTTTGAAATTTCATTCCACTTCGACAGCTAAATCTAATGGAAATTTTTCAAAATTCTGCAATAAATGCAAAAGTACACAAAAACAAAATATCCGTCTCGGCGACTACCGCAAAGAAGGTGTTAATTCTGCCATAAATGTCAATTGACGTCTATTTTTGCATCACATATATACATATATACATACATGGGATGCATATTAACTAATGTAGTATATTGTGCATTATTTGATGGAATTCTCAATTGCATTTGTGTAGTGGAATGAATTTAATTGTAGCGTCATAGAGATAAAGACTGAAAACGTCAATTTAATATATATATATATATATATATATATATATATATATATATGTAGAAATATACACACAAATGTATATACAAACATATTTATAATGGGCAATTATTCAATTAAAAAAAAAATTTCACATTTTACTTTTATTATACTTACATAGAGACAGTAGATATGTACATACATACATACACACATGTAAACATAACCAGAAGTTCGTTCGGTGGAAAATTTCACTCCAGCCGTACAAGTATAATCAAATATTTTCCGTCTCCAGCATTTGCTTGAGGATTTTGTAATAACTGCTTTTCTGCGTTGGAATTTCATTCAGAATGATGATTGAGCAAAAAAAAAATTCAAAAATGTGTTTATGGGGATGTACATATGGCATGCCAATGCCATGTCTATGGCAAATAAAGGTTCTTTATTACAGGAAGCTTTTATAAATTTCACTTTACAAAGTATGCGCTTAGAACACACAGTGCTGAATGGCTTCTACAGTCAACAGTCAGTTATGACTAATTCCATTTAGTAGCAGTTCTGTGTTAGGTGTATGGGTGGGTGCTCCATTTGAAGGCACTCTGGTGGCAATAAAATTTTGAAGTATTTTGAAGAATTACACTCAGAGGAGTGGCTGACCCCGCAATAAGAAATCATTTTAATTTTTTATTTAAATTAATGTTTTTTATAATTATTGGATTTTGGTCGGACCAGGACTAGCACTCTGATTTTTCGTGTGGTAATACCCACTGCTAACCCTTATAATCACACCTAACAAAGCTCTAGAAGTCAAAACCTCGCTTAAAGACACATAAACAGTGGAGCTGTCAACTATCATTAACACACCTAAGTATCTTAGCGAGCTATACTTGTCTACTACACTCATCCAAGCTGCCAGAACTTTGAAGTATATTCAGGCCGAAATTTCGATGAATTTTCCTGAAAGCTGTCAAACACATTGGACGCGAATACACGGGAAGTGGCAACTTAATCTCCAGTGACAGTCATCTCTGGGGATGAAGTTGTCTCTTCCAGAGATTGCTGAACGTAAGAAATTATCTCTCGCAGATACATAGAAAAACACTGCATGGTAGACAAACTTGTTTGGCAAGTTACGATCAAACCGATCGATTCTTCAGGATAATGAATGTAATGCCTTATACTACGATGACATGCTGCAAGGCTGAGGATTCTTCATCTTTTATGTAATTGCCCTGCTATAAGTAGTAGTAGACGTCAACACATGGTAGAAAAGGGACCATAGTGGCTGAGCCATTTTGTTAGTAGCACAATGAGGTCGTTTCAGACTAAGTGTATTGATGCGCAGAAAAGTCTCCGACCTACCATAGCAAAACATATATTTTTGGCAAAATTAATTCTTTTTTATTCAACACAATTCAATTCGAGGGTGATACACTGATTTTGGCAACCCTCCAACTTTTCGATATCATTTTTGGAGTACAATTTGTCCTTTGCTTCAAAATAGGCTTCAGTTTTGGCGATCACCTCTTCATTTCATGAAAATTTCTTCCCAACGAGCATTTTTTTTTAGATCTGAGAACAGGAAATAGTAACTCAGATCTGGAGTATACGGTGGATGCGTCGGAAGCAATACGAAGCCCAATTCATGGATTTTTGCCAACGATTTGACGAACTTGGTGAAACAGCACTTTCTTTTTCTTCAAATGCGGCCGATTCTCGTCTTTAAAATGGTCCAATAACACAATGCCCATCCTTTTTCAAGGCAGCCAATGAAAATTATTCCATGCGCATCCCAAAATACAAACGCCATAACTTTGCCAGTCACCTTTTGTGTTTTTCCACGCTTTGGAGCAGGTTGATCGTATCAAGTCCACTCTGATGACTGTCGATTGGACTTCGGAGTGAAACGATGGTGACTTGTTTCAATCTTTGTTACATATGGATGCAAAAAACTAAGGTTTCTTACGCTTGAACATCTGCAAACTCCACTCCCAATCATCAACTCGTCGTTTTTTTATTATCCACATCCATTTTGCACTGAGCTTTCTTATAGCCCACAATGGTGTGATGTACACGATTCAAAATCATTTTGTGAATCTTTTTACCACGTCTAAACTTAGCATACCAACCCTTGTTGGTTGATTTTTCTAGGTCAGTGTCCGGAAACTCGTCGTTAGGCCATGTTTTTGCTTCAACTGTATTTTTTCCATTCAAAACGCAATATTTTATCAACACGCGAAATTCATTTTTATTCATTTTTTACACAATAACAAAAGTTGCTTCACTCAAAATGCTATAATTTACAAACTAACGATCCGACAGTTGGCTAACTGAAAATTTTTATGAATTTAATTCTAGTAAAGTCATCTATGTATTACTTATAGTTGGCATAATTTACTAACTTCTTGTGGCAAAAAAAATATAAATTTTTTTTTTTGCTTAAAATATATAGAAAGTTAAGTCAATATATCAGTATTTTATGATTTTTCATGACAAAACTACTCTGGAGATGTAAGTGCGTACACGTAACGAATAAAAATCACTTGTAAAATTAAGTGCAAACTTGTAGCTTAATAACTTTGATACTAATAAATTTTTCCAAAAAATTTTTTAAGCATTTTTGTAGAGCATACAAATTACAAGAATAATCGATAATAATAATAATAATAATAATCGATAACATTCATTTCGATTAAATGAGCTACAAGTGCATAGAATGCTACAATTTTTATAGGTTCAACAAATTTCATATTAATCGCATGGTAATCTCAATAATATACTCGCAGCAGTAGAAAATATTTTGTTGAAAATATAATTTGTTGTGTATACCGGAAGTTAAGCCAATAAGTCAATTTTTACATTCATTTTTCATAACAAAATTACACTGGATGCGACAGTGCGTATACGTAACGAAAAATAAGATCACTTGTAAAATTAAGTGCAAACTTTTAGCTTAGTAACTTTGATGCTTATAACTTTTTTCTAAAATTTTTAATGCATTTTTGCAGAGCATACTAATTACAAGAATAATCGATAATAATAATAATAATGGATAACACTAATTGCGATTAAATGTGTTACAAATGTAGAGAATGGTATAATTTTCATAGGTTAGCAGGTTTTACGCTAAAAGTCTCTTTCCAATATATATATTTCGTCATATAGCAAAAACAGATTGGGCATGA
Organism: Neoceratitis asiatica; assembly: GCA_030068015.2. NCBI lineage: Eukaryota > Metazoa > Arthropoda > Insecta > Diptera > Tephritidae > Neoceratitis > Neoceratitis asiatica. Next base: position 72,541,968 of record CM061527.1, read on the forward strand.
ACTAGTTCAAAAAGGACTAATTGATGTTTGTATTAAAATAATAATAGAAATTTAACAAATAAATAAAAATTCTGAAAAAAAAAGATTTCCACAATATAATTTGTTTACCTACGTACTAGTGCAATTTTAATCTAGTACCAAACTGGAACTTTTTCTAACCAGTTTACTATTTCACTGCATACAAGTAATAGTTAAGCATTAGTTAATAGTCAATATCAGGTAATTTTAATAGCACTACTTCAATATACATACATACATATAAGTACATACATATGAGCGCATATTCACGCATTACTCGTGTTAACAGCATTTCATCATATCGACACTTGTGATAATCACGTGAAATGTAAAGACGCCCTCAACGGTGCTCATACAATAATAACAAACACGTTCCTTATCGTAAAAATCTCGTGCCTTGTCGCTGGTGTCGCAACAGAACAACGGCTGACAGAACGTTTGCTGCTATCAGTATGTGATGCGAGTATGTGTGTATGTATGATTGTGTGTATAATATTGCTTAATTGTTGTCATTAACAATATAAACAATTTTGCAAAACAGCAATATTTTATTTAAAAAAAAAATTGAAATTTAAATTTTTTTCTTCAAAAATTCTAGTGGGCCAAAGGCGACATACCGCACTGAGACGTGTCCATGTAAGTATGTATGTATATGGAATATATTCATGGAGAAAAGTAGATAAATGAGGTTTATTGCACTCATTGGCGTGGATATGATATACAGACATTTACTGACCTTTGTTTTTGTTGGGCAGTTTTTTTTCTTCTTATACCTGTAGGTATATACAATTATATTATGGTTATGAATTTATTAGCCACCTATGAAGATAAGCTGAAATAATATTATTAGACACTAGATAGTTAGAATGTATATGCATATATATAAGTGAGGGTATGTACATATATGTATGTATATAATAGGTATGGCTCATAAGCCGCCTGTACATGTGAGACAATTGAGTAAATATTTCATTTTGAGGCGTTTGTGCTTTTGTTGGGTTCAAGTGAATTGGTTGGCGGGGAGTTGCGTGTTCGTTTCTAAATACTTTTGAATGAAATATCAACAGAAAAAAAATTGTATACAAAATAATGAAATAAATTATATATTTCATATAATATGATTAAAAATAATATTTTTAAATAAATAAATAACAAAAACAAAAATTAAATAAATAAAAAAATTCAAACAATAAAAACAAAATAATTAAAAAAAAAAACAAAACAAAAAAAACAAGCAATAAGGACTGTCTTCGGCCATGTTAATGTCTTTGTACCTTTCATGAACATTTTAAATTTATTGCGAATCACAAAATTCGATTTCGATGATTTTCAGTATCAATTAGAGCTCCAGTATTTGCTCAAACATTTTCTTCGAGCAGTGCGTGCTTTTTGAGCAATGAGCACTCGCACACCGGCTCATTGCTCATTACTCGAAAATTTTCGTGTCGAGCACGAGCATTTCGAGTAATTTGACAAACACTTTGACTTTTTTCTCAGATCTTTTTTTTAAATAATTTTAAATTTGTTTATGAAAAATGTAAAATTCATTTTTTTTGTTCCTCTGAGCAGTTGAGCAATGAGCGAGTATCGAGCGTTCATCGGGCTGCTCGCACTGCTCGATACCAGGGTATCTGGAGCTTTAGTGTCAATATTAATTTGAGTTCACTTCTGTAGAACATCAAATTTCACGCTTCTAGATACTTTTTGCCGGACGTTTTACCCAAAACCACAAATCTCAACAGATCGGTTGTATGGGGGACTATATTTTATAGTTGGTCGATTTTGATTTTCAGAACCAATATGGAATTCGTTAAGTATAGTGTGCCAACTTTCACGTTCTTAGATAATTTTTTCACGTATTTATGACCCAAAATATAAAATCTGAATAATCAGTCGTATATACAATACAGTGGTCCGATCTGGCCGATTCCGATAAATGATGGTTTAAACGCATGAGTGCATCTGCCTACCAAGTGTGCTTCAAATATCTCAAAAATTGAGGGACTAATACGCATTCAAACAGACAGACGGAGAGACGCACATGCTCTCAACTTTGGTGGTCGACCACAACACGTGAGGGGTGGGATAGATACAGAGAACTGAAGAGAGAAGCGAGTCACATTTGCAGAGCAGACAAAAAAAAAACGAAAAGAAAAAAAGCCGAAATACGTGAGTATTAAGAGTTGGAGAAGATCCACATTGGTAATGCCCGAAAATTCTTTGAAAAGTTGCACCGACTTACAGAAGGTTTCAAAATCGGATCATACTCATATAGGGAAAAAGGAGTTAAACTGTTCAAGGATGTCTTAGACATACTGAGCTTATGAAGGGAATACTTCTGCAATCTACTGAATGGCAATGAAAGTTCTATACCCGGAGACGATGGACCCGAAGTCCCAGTTGAATATAATGGAATAGATTTTCCAATAGCCGACTATGGTGAAGTACGAATGAGATTGTCCGTTTAAGAAAAAAAAACTATAGGAAGCCGATAGCTTACCGGTCGAGCTCTTCAAATACAGCGGTGTAGAACTGAATCTAAATGTGCTCAGCCTCATTCATAAAAAAGGGAGACCTTACGGTCTGCCCTAATTATCGTGGGATAAGCCTTCTAAGAATTGCATGTAAGGTCCGATCTAGCGTATTGTCAACAAACTGAATGGACCTTACCAGTGTGGCTATAGACCTGGAAAATTCACCATTGACCAGGTATTCAGCATGCGCTAAAAGTATCGATACACACACACCACACTTTCATCGATTTTAGAGCTGTTTTCGAGAGCATCATATGGAACTGTCTCTACGCCGCTATGTCTGAATTTCATATTTCTGCAAAGCTATACGGCTAGGTAAACTGGCACTGGATAATAGCAGAAGCGTAGTCAGAATTGGGACGGACCTCTCTGAATATTTTACAAGAGTGTACAACTGCTGGGGTATGCCGATGATATCGACAACATTGGCTATTAAGCTATCTTAACAGAGCTGCAGTTGTCTGCTTGCTCATGCTGTAAAACTTTACGATCGCGGAAGAACGTTCGATCGTACTTAATAACCTGTTTGGATTTGAAGCTCGTCATTTTATTATAAAACCTTTTATATTATCTAATTTATGTACTTAAAAACATAAACTTAGAAAATGAGAAACTGATGTAACACCTGCTCACCTCTACTCACATACATACGAGTCCATACAATATCACTTTCAGTTACACAACTTCAGCTGGTGCTTAGAGCGAAAGCACACGCCAATCACTCTGTATTACCATAAATCTGTTCAATTAATTTTTAATAGCTTCTAATCCAGTATTAGACACGATTGTAGTAAATTCATTAATAAAATTCTGAATATTGCAGTAATCGTGCAAGACTTTGAAAGCAAACAAACATTTTTTATTAAAGAAGAATTATGACTTTAGTATCTGCTTAAGTACTTAATACGTAGTTGTGGTTTTAAAACCCGTTGAGGTTTTCATAATCGATTTAGAGCTTCTACGAAGCTTACAAATACATGCCATAGCAATACGTTTTTCTTAATCTGTGATTATGATTACACCGAGCTTTTTGATAAATGAGAATTTCGTGCTGGACAGGGCGGGGATCATAGAATTTTTCCGTCTTCTAGCATAAAATCGAAATTAACAAACAACAAATGGCGATCAAGTAGGTCGTGGAACAACCGGAGATTGTACAGAATTATCCTTTTGCGGTTTCCAAAATAAACGTAAATAAAATGCATTTAAAAAAATTGTTCCATGAAGCTCCTTTTTTATTATAAAGTGTGAACCTTGGCATTAGATGTGAAACACTAAATCATTCAAATAATCGCCTTGTGAATTTTTGCAAACTTCGACCATTTTTTGGTGCATATCGCACCGGATCTCAGCCATAACTTGACGAATGTTGGTTTTAAAGGTTTATCCGCATAAACGCGTAGCCCCACAAAAAAGCCCAAATCTAATGATTTCGGTGGCCACTTGACATCGCCAAGGCGAGAGATTACGCGGACGGGAAATTTCTCTCGCAATAAACTCATTTTCGCTCGTATTGTGTGGCATGTGGCACTATCTTGTTGGAACCACTTATTGCCCACAAGTCGAGTTCTTCCTTTACAGGCCAAAAAAAGTCGGTTATTATGCGACCATAATGCTCCGAATCTTGCCGTTATCGTTTTCAGAGAAGTAAGATCAAATCACTCCTCCGTACCAATGGACCGCACCAGGTAGTAAGCTTTTTTTTTGGTTTAATTACCTCTATTCAATTATTTGAGGATTCTCGGAGTCCCAAGTGCAACAATGCTGCAATTTTTTTTGAGAAAGTGCCTCGTCCCTGAAGAATTTTTTTTTGTTGGAAAAATCACGGTCCACTACTTGTCGTTCATTTCATTTGTCGCATTGTGAATGGTCAGCTGGCTTCAGTTGTTGTGTAAGCTGGACTTTATATAGATGCAAGTATAGGCCCAAGAGCAAAATACACAATAATTTGCCGTAAGAAAGTCTCAGCTCTTGAGAATGACGAGAAATAAACACGTTCGGTTCTTCGGCTACACTTTCACTTACAGCAGCGATCTTCGAGGTGGAATGAGCAAAGCGATGATGCACAGGCCTTACAATATCTGTAACCAATCGCTTGAGTAGTTGGATGATAATGTGCACCATAATCTCCTCTTAAAGCACGAAACGTGGCCACGATAAACGCTTAGATATTGTCCAAAGGGCATACTGTCTACCAATATTGTACTGACTTTTGAAAAAACCCCAGAAAACATGCGAGTTTCGCTAAATATTGAAACATGGCATCCCAACTAACCAAAATTATCTATTTTTCTTCATTCAAACAACCTCCTTAATGAGTTATTAAATTTTCTCACTATGTCTTTTGTGGTTGACTCGACAGGTTACCTGAAGCGAGTAGAGGACATCTTCAATCCTTTTCTATAAATAATTGGTTTACCAGAAATTGTTACCTATTCCTTTCAGTAGTTATTGTGTTAAAAGCTCTAATTCTACGCTATGGTATGAAAAATCTGGTCGAACTTGCATGAATATTGGATATGTATTCTCCACAAAATTCATTTTCTAACTAATATACAGATTTCGTACTCGTGCTGTAGTAACCGCAGAATTTTTTCTAAATTATTACGCCCTTAATTGTCAGGGAACTCAAATGTTTTTTTATGAGCAACTTAAAATATTTTGGTCTTTATCCGCCGCGCGAGGACTTTACCTTTCAATTGTCTACTCTAGCTATAGTATTACCAGGTAACAAGAGTGATTCTGCATTGGTTTTGAAGGCTGAAAACCTTGCTGGTAGAATTGCTGGTTACCAGATATACGAAAGTGTCTACGAGTTCAATATTTTGCCCTTTAACAAGGATATGGGAGCCAAGATGCGTGTTAACAAATATCATCTCGTTCTCGTTCACTACCAGAGCTATTAGCACACTACCCCGTCCAGTCTGAAGAAGGCGGAGCTCATTGCGCAGTTATGGTCGATTCTTAAAAAATATCATACCTTCTATCTCCTTTGGTGTGGAGGAATTGATGAAGTAATGTTCAACCCTGATGGAACTGCTTGATGGCATACAAAGCCAATTTCGGACACAATTTCGTTCATACATCAAGTGAGAGCGATGACCTTGTGAGAGTGAGTAGAAGTAGATTAGGCTTCCTTTTTCCATCTGCCCATATCATAAGGATATTTTGTTTTTGATATCTAAAACTGAGCCATAATAGAGGTGCGCCTAACTTAACATATGTAATCGACAGTCAGGTCAGATATTCTTCAACCGACTTTTATCGTACCAAAATTGGGCGAAATTCCATAATTGCCAGTTGGTTGTAAGCGAAATTGCCTCTCTCAGCTACTTCTAGCGCTTAACAGTAGTATTTTAATGTCTCGAGTCTGAATATCTGAATATGTGATCATGATGAGCTCCTAATAGAAAATGCTCCTTTCGCTAACAATTCTATCGAGCTTCGTTGTAACCGCGAAGTGCATTTCCTACACTCTAAATCGCAACACACGATCTCTCTCTCTCTCTCTCTCTCTTCCTCTCATAAGTAAAACCTCTCTGTACGAGTTATGAGCTCTTTAGTAAGGGATAAGAGCTTGCACTGAATTACGCGTTGCCCCGATTGTTCAGTGCCTGCGCTGAGCAACCATGGTTGCCACGTTGGGTTAAGTAACAAAAGTTAAAGCTGTTGCCAGTGAAGTTCGTTGTGTGGAGGTGGCTCGGGTTCGAGAGCTGAAAAGCCTCTTTTCATTCATGTTGCTTGCTATAAATTATTTCAAGGTTCGATTAAGCTTTCTAAAAGCAAAATAATCGATAAATCTGCGATAGTGTCAACTCAACATTTTTTCATATTTTTCCAATTTTTTTGCTTGTTTTTGAAAACTCAAAAGGAAATTTTATTTATTAAAAAATTCAAGCGACATTCAAAATATTATATATTTTCTATAGAAATCCTTTATTTTTAACCAATAATTTCAATTATTTCCATAAAATCTAACGGGAAATGACATCAATGATACCAACATCACGCTATAAGCCGGTGGTACGCATTGGCAATTGGTTTGAGGACATCTGTTTGGAGCAGGTAAACTGTGGATTTACAAAAGTTACAAAGTTTCATTTCTCTGACTCTCTGACTCTCTCTCAACCTCGCAGGAGAAAGTGCAAGCCTTCAAATCGCTACGCGATCGCGGCCAACTGCTGGTAGAGAAAACGCGACGACTCTTCGACAACTTTCACAAACCCATCGAATTGGAGGCGCCCAAAGAGAATGTTTACTTCGGCGCCATCGTACAGCTGATGCCAATGCAAATGCATATCTGTGAAGAGCATGTGAGAGCCAAACCGGCACTCTCGGTGATTATCAATGAGCGTGTTGTGCGTCATAGTCAGAATATCAATGAAGAGTGTGAGATAACCATAGCGCCGTCGGTGACACCCTGTGTACGCAATTCGTTTCGTATTGTTAGTGGCGATGAGAAGGATCGCACCAACGAGGTGATTAAGTATGGTCAGCAATTTCGTTTGGAATGTGTAGAGAGTCAAGACGATGTGTTGCTGTTGTATAGCGCACCAAAGTCGGCGGATTTGAAGAGTATGATCTATACGACATTCGATTCGAGGAAATGGGGTGAAATCAACCTACCACTGGGCTTGTGCAGAAAGAGCGTAAGTTGTGTGTGTGTGTGGTAGAGAGAGTGGTGTATTTTCATTGTTACGTTTCCACTTAGAGCTGTGGTCCAGGCAAGGAAATACCATCGGCTTATACAAAATGGTTTTGCACACATATTGAGCCGAAGAGGCGTTTCGAAAGCCATGGCGCGCCAGTGCCAGTGAGTATAAATAACATATTTGCTCCGTCGATGTTTAGATAACCTCAAAATCTGTTATTTTTTCTACAGAGCAACACCGCTTTGGTTATCACTCATGTCACCACAAATAAGAATCTTGCGGCGGAAAATGTTGTCGTGCAGACCCTATTCGGGCCGGTAAGTACACAGATGTGAGTTCATGCGTGTTAATAAATCATATGGAGCCATAAAGGCTTTCAGATGGTTTTTAGTTCATAGTCTAGCCAAATCTATCTGACCAAGACAAACTGGAGCTGCCAGGAAACTCCCTTTAACTTCAGCGATCAATTATGGTGTTGGGCTGTATGGTGATGCCACTTACCAACAGTAAGGCTCACCGATCCCTGGCCTTGTCTAGATTAGCTTAATAAGTCTGATCACTTTTGGACTAGTGCTTAATAAGTCCTTTGTAAAACGAAGCTTCTGGGTCTATAGTGATCCTTATAAGGTTATATGAAGGATGGAAGTTCGTACAATATTTGCTATATCCTTACCAATCTCGCAGCGAGCTGCCTCAATGATAATTAGTTCCAAAATACAGATCAGCATTCATTGTATATGTCCCTTTAGCTAGCAGGAGGTTCTTCACACTAGTTAAAGTCCTTACAATCAGCTATAAGACTACGTCTACACTTTACTTTTTTGGCACCTGCTCCCTACTCGCTACCAAAAGTTTACTATTTTAAGTCGACCTTCATCGATAGCCAGAAAACAAACACGGCAAACTCTAGAATCCAATTGGAATGTTACAGACCTCTTCGGGAGAGAGTTGAACGCGTCGCATCAACAATAGCAAACCACTTGTGCCTTCATTCCGCTGTTTGACGCTAGTTGAAAAAAACAAGAGAAACCAGGTCGCTCTCCAGCTGATTTTCCAAAGAAATGTGGAGGTTTTCCTCTTCCTTTGCTTCCACCAGCGGGTACTTCATCAATACTTTTACGGTTGTTCGCCGCCGTATTTAAATAGCTCTCCCTGTAAGCCATTGGCTCCCTCCGCTTAGTAGTTTTTTAAAGGGGCAATCACTATTCGAACTTCTTCATAGTCGGGTGATGGTACGTCTATACGGTCTTCTGTAATTCGCCGCATCTTCTCATATTATCTTCGAGAATTGCCCTTGACGCCCAGCTTCGTCTGCAAATGTGTCTCGTTTCCCTCTTCAGCTCTCGGTATCTATCCCACCCCGCACGTGGTGTAGTCGGTCGCAAAGTTGCGAGTTAGACAGTCTGCTTCTCCACTGCAGTAAGACATTCCTTATCGTACCAACTCTTCTTCTGACACTGTTAAAAACCAATTCGTTCCGAAGCAGCGGTACAAAGAGAGTTGGATATTTCGTTTCGCCTCTCAGAGAGTAGGTGCGCAAGTCGAGTAGTAACCCTGCTGGCTGTTTGCTGTGACCGCAGCTTTTCGACGTCGAACCTGCCTGGTGTTTGTTGACAGGCGTTCCTTGCTGCACTGAGGAGGGCGCACATTATCCTTGCGATAAGGTATTGATCCGAATCGATGTTATGTTCTCGGAACGTACGCACAATCAATCACAACATGATCGATTTGGTTGCGTTTTTCGATCCGGCGACAGCTATGTAGCTTGATGAATTTTCGTGTGCTAGAATCTGGTTTTACGGACAACCATATTTTAGCAATCAGCCTCAGCCCGTTTGGGGATGTTTCAATGTGAAGTCTGAATTTTCCCACTGTTGCGCCAAAAAAATCTTCTTTTTCCACCCTGGCCTAGCACAATTTTGATATCGTGGTAGGAGCAGCACAGACATCATCAGATCCTTCTCTTCTTTCGGGCGTGTTCGCAAATCGGTGATATGATGAAGAATTTCGCTTTTTTGTGGATTGTGGTAAGACGTTCATCCACCGTGGTGAATGCCAGGACTCGGCGACGGAGTCTCTCTCCCACCACAAGCCCAACACCAAATTTGCGCTCTTTTAAATGAGCGCTGTAATAAATTTACAAGAACCCATCTTCCTCCTTCGCTGCACCGTCCATAGTACTTCTTGGACGGCGGTGATGTCAGCCTTTAATCTTACGAGGACATCAATCAGCTGAACAGCGGCACCTTTCCAATTAAGGGACTGAAGATTCCAGGTGCATGCCCTCAAATCGTTCTTCCTTAAACGTTTGCAGAGGTCAACATCAAAATGGGGGTCTCTTATCCGAGGCATTTCTTTATTTTTCATTGGACTGTCATTCTTTACGTGGTGAGTCCCAAACCCTATACAAAACCGAAGGGGATTCGCCTTCTCACTTTAGCTCACCTTCAGAGCTACCCAGAGGATAGTTGGTCTAAGACCGTGAGTCGTGAGTTGCTTGAACCATATGTAAAAGCAATGCTTCTGGTCTCTGCCAGGTGAATGGCAGTCCAAAACTTTCCTCACCTCGCTTTCTTGTTTTCTCTCTTCCAGGAATTCCTCGTTTCAGTGCAGAACTACAAGGACATCTACAATCGTGAACGTTGGCAAAATATTTGGATGATTTGCAATGGACAGAATGAGGGAACGCGACCCACGCAGTGAAGGCTGCAGCGATGGTACGTAAGTCAGAAGAATTTCAAATGCAAATAAAAAAGAAATAAAAATAAAAACAAATTTAATGCAGTAAAAAGAGACAAAATAAAAAATAAATAATTTTAAAAATTCAAAATAAAGTCAAAACCATGAAATGTAGACACGAAGGGCTCAAAGGGCACATTTACCAAGTTGGACGGCGGTTTGTTTTCGTTTGACAGCTCTTTTGCCAAGTCAAATAACAGTACTTGTACATAACTGCAGTTGTCCCCACACACGGCATGACTGCAGGTGAAATAGATAACGGTCGCACAGCTTGATTTGTAGTTGTCGCAGCAGAAGACAGCAGGAAAATATTTGCAAAGTGACTAAGTGAAGTCAATGTCTTCGGAGTTCGCTGGCTTGAGCGCCAGCAAGTGTGTGGGAAATTCTAATGACATTTTCGTGTGTTTCGCGTTCTTCCCCCTCCTCTTCTCCCCTTTTTCTATCTGTCCTAGCACACGCTTAGCGTTCTGCAATCGTTGACCCCGCACACGAACTTGCAAAAAGCAAGTTATGACCCCATTTGAGCACAGCTGGGGCACCAAGTTCACAGCACCACACATTTGGCCTCATTCCCCATCGAGGTTGGGCAAATAGAAAACAAGCGTTCTATCTCAGCGGCGTAAGACAACAAAGCTGTTTCTAATGCGCGAACTTGGAACCCGATAAGTTGAGCTCTACGACTATAAAAGACACTTGCGAAATCCGTTTTGGCATATAGTTTACTGCACGTTTCTTTGCAAGTTGTCATCTTTTTAGAAAGAAAGAAAAAAAACCCCGTAAATTTTCCAGTTCCAGTTCCGCAATGTATTACCTGCTCGTCTTGCTCTGTCTCAGCGCTTACGCCATACAACCCAGCGCCGCCCGCGCACGTATTATTGGCGGTCAGTACGCGCTCCCTGGCCAATTTCCACATCAGATTTCGCTACAACTACGTGGTCGTCATCACTGCGGTGGCTCACTGATTTCGCCCACCATGATTGTGACAGCGGCCCATTGCACCTTCGGTCAGAGTCCTTCACAAATGCGCGTTATTGTCGGCACAACGGATTTGCTGACACGCACCGGCAAGTCACTCGACATTGCCAAATTCATCATCCATCCAAAGTACAATCCACAATCGCAGGATTACGATCTCTCGCTGATAGAGCTGAGCTCGGCTGTGCCGTTGAACGATAATATCGGCGTAATTGAAATGGCTGATAAGGAGGCTAATCATGCGGCGAATACGGTGGGCACAATCAGCGGTTTTGGCGCCATTAATGGCAATCTCGAGCTGCCCAATCGCTTGAAGTATGCTCGTGTACAATTGTGGAGTCGTGATTTCTGCAACCCGAAGAATATTCCTGGCATTACGGATCGTATGATTTGCGCCGGCCATCCTAGCGGTCAGGTGAGTGCGTGTCAAGGTGACTCTGGTGGCCCATTGACGGTTGACAATAAATTGTTTGGTGTTGTCTCGTGGGGTTTTGGTTGTGGCGCTGCTGGTAAGCCAGCAATGTACACTTATATCGGCGCTCTACGCTCGTGGATCAAACAGAACTCTGGTGTTTGAGTTGGATTGCAGCTAAAGGGTGGGTCCGATGGTTGGAGAACAATTAAAGTATTATATTATAGGCGAGATGGTGAAATAAAGTTGTTATTTGAAAAATGAGTTGTTGGTTTTGTTTCTTTGGCATGAAGCGATACTTTCATCCTTTCCATTTTATTAAGATGGGAGACCAATTTTCTTGCATTATTCAGGAAGGACTCACTTGCAGGCAAAAGGTTGGTGTCATCCTATAAGTCCTCGGCAGGGTATGAAATTTAGGTTAGAAATCAGAGTTTACTACTTAAGCTTTCGAAAAGCACTGTCAAATGTAACAGGATCATGCTCTAGGGATAGGCCTGGCTTAAAAAATAGCCTGGTAGGAGACTAGAATGTGAACGGAACTCTTTCGAATAGGTTTACTGCTTAACTGACGTAGGCATAGCTTAGGCAATTATGTCCAAGTCGACAACAGTGAGTGGTTCCTTCTTTTAGTTGTTCAGTACCAATTGGAGACACCAAGTGAAATCGGTTTCTTCTCCACTGGACCTTTCCACAGGAGTGCACGACTTTTTTTTCCTTTGTGGGTTCCACCAGCTGCTATTACGTCGCAAATTTCCCAAGCTGGAGGTTTGTAACCCCACGTACAACATGACTTGGCCAGCATTGCCGCTGTCACTGTACTGAGGTGGGTGCTGCTCTACAAGTTAGTGATGTGAGTTTATGTTAATTTCTCAGGCCGTACGCACTGGAGACTGCCGTCTATGCCGTCTGCCGTCTATGGCAACAGCAACGATCTGTTTTAGAGTTTTTCTATCCGAAGTCAGTAAATTAGCTAGATAAAATGTCTACTGCCGGCGTCTAGTACTACAGCCAACCAAATTTGGTGCTCTGGCGAAGTTGATCTGCCTTGTCGAAGATGACTTCCATGACCACCCTGACCTTAAAGTATGTTCCAGTTGCTCGTTACGGATTGCAACTGGACCTTCATCCACAGGAGTGCTGGGCAAGACCCTGCGGTTAAGTCTCTCGCTCGCCATGAATTCAACACCAAATCTGCCCTCTTTTGTATGCCCATCGCATATCCTAGGCGTCGTTGACGCTATTCTTCAGCCTTAGGAAGACATCAACCAGCGCAACAGCGATATCATCCCAATAAAGAGATCGGATATTTCAGGCATGCACCTGAAATCATAGTCCTTAATACGTTTGCAGTGCTCGTCATCAAAGGAGGGGTCTTTGACCCAAGGTAATTGCTCAGACTACGTTTCCTTCAGCTCTTTACTTTATTTTCTGAATGAATGCGAGTTTGGAATTGTGTTTAACCAGGCTAGTTTAGGTTGAACTTTTTGGTTTTAGGAGTCCCACATAGACGATACTGTTTAGGGCTACCAGATACATTACAGACTACTATCTCCAGCTTGAAAAACATTGCTGTTGCCATCGTAAATTAAGTTTTTGGCCTTTTTTCTATTGCTAACTGGAGATCCTGCCCGTTTTCTTCGCAAATTAAAATCAACTGCTGTCTGCTAAAGGCCCGGAAATCAAAGATTACGTGCTCCACTGTCTCCGTTCGTTTCCTGAATTTTCTAGCTACATTTAACCTGATCCTTTTGCAGCTGGTAAGAAATTAGTAAGTTCCCAAAGTCCAAAAGTTTGCCCATTCCAAAAGTCTGTTAGCCTGATGGAACAAAATCGTCCTTAACGTGCACTCGCTTGGTTGATAGAAAATGACTTGATCGTAAAAGGCATATTTAAGCTAGTAGTAGTAAGTGAATAGACTCTTTGTACTCTGTTTTATTTTCGTCTTTCCATGCGTACATCTTTTCGTTTTCGTAAGGCTGCAGCTTGGGGATACCGTAGAAGGAAAGACGTCTGAATCGGCTGAAAGTCGGATATTTGCAAAGATTAATCATCAGCGTCCATCCTCTTTGTTCAATGACTTCAGTTGTCAAGACCAAACAAACATAGAGTACAGAGTTTCAGGAATATTTTTTTTGAGAATCAAAATTTTTGGCATGCAAAAATTTATTTAAAACCTTTAACAAAAAAAGAAAAAAATTTTTTTGTTTAAATTTTTTTTGACAAATATTTTATTGAGGATAATTTCTTTGAAACCAAACACAGTAACCGTTTGACTGCTATGGCAAATAAGGCATTAGCAAGTTCCTAAACCGTGCCGCACATCAGTTTGACAGCCGCAGAACAAAATAATTGTTTACATGTGATGAATATCGAACTGCAGTCAGCGCCACCTATCCATACGCTCTTTCAACAGTCAACGCAGGGCGACTCATGTTAAATAAAAATATAAACGGTAGTATTTGAATTGAATGATTTTATTTTTCTATTTCATTTATTATACATTTATTTTTTAAGTTTTTTATTTTTTATTTTTTATTTTTTGTTTCTAACAAATTTTTAATATATTTCTACATACAAAATTAGTTTAAAATTTAAATAAAAACTAAATTTAAAAAAATAAAAATTGTTGATTGAAACGAAAGGCGAAACAAAAGAACAATTATTATTTGAAGCAAGTTCGTGAATTAGAAATTTTTTTTATTTTAATAAAAATAAATTTTTATTTATAAAATTCACTAAAAGAAAATATTAATAATAATATTTAAAAAAGTATTAAAAAAAGGAAATGAAATAAGAAAAGAGCAAATACTAATAAAAAATTTTTAAATAAAATTTAAAAAATTTAAAAATTCTATGAACGGCTATAAAAGTGTAGTTTAGTGACGTAGAGCTCTTCCCAACAGTTTTTTTTAATATGTTTTTGTATACATTTTTATAAATTTTATAATAAATAAATATGTTTGAAAAGAGTTATTATCCATTTCATACATTTTTCAAAGTCAGTTATTGAAAAAAGGAAATCTTTCGAAAAACTTCATAGCTCTTTGCAGGGCGATGCTCAAGCTCAACATTCATTAGACTACTTCTTCTACTAATTGAAATATATTTGATTTTTTTTGTTGTTTTTTTTTTTTTTTGTTGGAATTCTGAACTGAAGTATAACCTTAGAAGAGAGGTAAAATAATTATTATGAGCGCAGCAAAGGCTTTGAACTTTTGAGGGCACAACTTTTTTCTGTTATCAGATCTGAAAAGAATGCGCACTGGGAAGAAATTTTCGTCCAATGAAGAGGTGATCGCCGAAACTGAGGCCTATTTTGAAGGAAAATACAAATCGTACTACAAATATGATATCGAAAAGTTGGAGGGTAGCTAAGATCAGTGTATCGCCCTTGAAAGGAACTATGTTAAAAAAGAAAAAAAAAAAAGAATTTTGCCAAAAACAAAGTGTTTCACTATGATCGGCCGGGGACTTTTCAATTCCCCTTCTTTTTATAAAGAAACAAAACAAAGAGAATTCAAATTTAATTGACAATGTATCTTTTCAAATATTGGCCGCTGCTACGTCTCAGTTGGTCCGTTGAGTCCAATTTTCGATGACATTTCGACTGGTAACTGGCGCATGACACGCGTGATGTTTTGCTCCAAGGCCTGAATCGAAGCGGGATTGTCCGCATAAACTTTAGACTTTACATATCCCCACAGGAAAAAGTCTAACGGTGTAGTATCACACAATTTTGGTGGCCAATCGACCGGCCGGCCCAAAACGTGAAATTATCTTCTAACCGATATGTTCTCTCAATGAATCCATTGACTGATGAGATGTGTGGGATGCGGCGCCGTCTTGTCGAAACCAAATGTCGGTTAACATGGCGCGATAATGGTCGCCATTTACGGTTACGTTCTCATCGGCATAATTTTTAAAGAAATATGGACCGATGATTCCACCGGCCCACAAATCATACCAAACCGTTGTTGTTGTTTTTTCTGGATGCAATGCAGGTTGCTCTTCATTCCAAAGAAGGCAATTTTGCTTGTTTACATACCCATTGTGCCAGAAATGGGCTTCATCGATGAACAAATTTTTGCTCGAAAACGTCTTATCTTTTTGGAACTTTTCAAGAGCCCATAGAGCGAAGCGATGTCGCTTGGGAAGGTCGAGTGGCTTCAGTTCCTGCACAAACTGTATTTCGTACGCTTTCAATTCAAGATCTTTACGTCGAGATCGCGCCAAGTCGTTCTATTCGTCAGTTCGAGTCGCTGCGAACGGCACCGAATCGACTCTCCACGATCTTCGTGTACACTCTCAGCTACGGTCGCTATATTTTCTACACTGCGTACTGGACGTGTTCTATTCGGTCGAATAATATTCAATAATGAATGCTGAGTCTCAAAATGGTGGCGATGGTGTTGCGAATAGTACGCTCAGTAGGCCGATTATGTTGACCATAAGTTGAGCGCGAAGCGTGCGAAACACATTCCTTACGGAATGTGAATTTTCGTTGAAGTTGAAGTTGAATGATTTGTAAACGTTGTTCAGGCGTCGAGTCGTTCCATGATGAAATGCTAAAAATACTGAACAAAATTGACATGACAGCTGGACATGACTCACGCCAGATCTGGCAAAAAAGGTCTTTTGAAAAAAGTACCTCTACCTGCATCACACTTTAGATTCCTGAAACGCATTTAGGACATTGTTTTCGATTAAAAGTCTGTTTTTTTAAGTTCTTCATTTTTATTAAATTCTTGGTTATATAATTCTATAAGTATTTTCGATATGTTAACCTTAAAAGTATGCTAAAATGTATTTTATGCAATTTTAATTGTAATTTCTTGTTATATTTCACTCTCAAGTGTAAAATATTGGTATACATGTATATTATTATTTTTAAAAAAAAAAAAAAAAAAAATTAAAAAAAAAAATTAAAAAAACTATTTTTCATTGCCAAAAAAAGTAAAAAATTTCATATATCTCTATTTTAATTTAAAGTTGAATTAAATTATAGTTGAATATTTAGAGAATTCAATAAATTTAAATATTTTTTCATTATTATTTTTTTAATACATTACCAAGTGGCTTGTTATTGCTTACATCTGTAAATAATAATAAAAAAATAAATTATTTGAATATTGTTAAATAAACACATATCGTTTATGCTTATGCCATCAGGAATGAATAAAAAAATTAACTAAATAAATATTTACATATGTATGCGCGTTTAAATTGCGTCAAAATTGAATTTCAATGCATAAAAATAACAAAATTCGTATTTTGCCTATATTTACTGCAGCGAGGTGAGACTAATAAACGCTGATGATGGATCTCTGCACACGCACAAATGCATATAAATTTGTTATGTAAACATAATTTAATACTTGTGAAAATAGCTCAGATATTGTTTTCAGTTATTTTAGTATTTTAGTTAGGCTATTTTGAAATTTATGCACTTAAACCCGATACATACCCAACTCTCTATAGCTAGATTTGAATATTTGTTGTGCGTATGATATATTTACAGAGAAATTGCACATGACATCAAGCATAGTTTTATTTACAGTACAACGAATTCAAAACAAATGGTTGAAACTACTTATATGCACATATATACATATATATGAATTTGTATACACACATATATATACATATATAATATTATTAAGTCGCTATGCATGTACTCAATTCATTGATATTCCTAATTTAAACTTACTTTCATTTGATTTGAACATAATTTTATGTTAATTTATACAAATATGTTTGCTTGCATGCATGTATTTATACATATGTGTGTGTATGAATTAATTTTAGCTATTAAATATTCATACATATACAAGGCACATTTTCAATTTCTGGTTTTTTTTTGTAAGTTTTTATTTATTATTATTATTATTTTTAATTTTTTTTGTTTTGTTTTATTTTTTTTATTTTTATTTATTAAAATTTTTTTTTTTTTTTTTTTTTTTAAGAAAAATTTCTTATTTTAACTTTATTTTATGCTTTATACATTTGAGTGCTATTCAGACGCTACTCACAAGCTCACCTCATCTCACCTCAAGGTGGCTTTGAATGCTATCATCGTCAACCACTTATGTTCAATTATTCAATTAAGCAGTAGCATGGTTTTAGGCGCAAGTCTGCTTAAAGCAGTTAAGCTCAGCTGCTCTGCTAGCCAACATATTTAACTGTCTATGCCAATTCATATATATATTTTAATCCGATTGTTTTCCACGAACTCATTACTTTCAAACTGATATGTTTATATAGCAAAAATGTGAAATTATTTTAATTCAATATTAATATATATATATATATATACCGACTAAATTGCTGGAAATACATTGAAATGATATGTTTATTTTATTCAATAGAATTTTTTTCTTGTGTCTTTAAAAAAAAAATTAAAATAGTGGAAAAGAATTTTGCATAAATTCCAAATTTTTTTCAAAATTAATTATAATATAAAAAAGTTCAAATATATAATTCAACGCAATTAATTTAGTTTAATATTTTTTTATTAAAAAACAAAAAAAAAAAAAACAAAAAAAAAAATACAATTAAATTGTGTAAAAGATTTATATTAAAATTATTTTTTTTAGCACAAAATTGTTGTAATTTCTTTACAATTAAGTTTTTTTCTAAAATTTATTAAAATATAATAATCTGAAACAAAAAGTTTAATAAATTATGTAAAATAAAATATATTAATAACAACAAATATACAATTTAATATAATATAAAAAATACTTCAAATTATTTGAATTAACATCGCAAACATCCTCTCAACTAAATAAAATAAATAAAAGACAATAAAAAAATATTTTTTTGTGCGTAAAATTCATTTATTTTCAACACTAGATTAGATTAAGTAATTTTATAAAATAATAATTAAAATATTATAATAATTGAATTATACTTTAATTAAACAATATTTAAAACTAAAAAACTAATTTTGGCAAGATTATATACAATTTTTATAATATTAAAATATAACAAAAAATGTATTTGCTTTCGATAATCACAAACGCACAAAAGAAATTCATTAACAAAAAAAAAATTTAATTACTAATTTTAAATTTAATTATTAAAGTATTTATATGCACAGCATTGGAAACATACTTGCTCAAAAAAAAAAAAAAAAAAAATAGAAAACAAAAAAATTAAATAAAAAATAAAATAAATAAAAATAAAAGCAGCAAAATTAGTTTGAAATGCAGTAAAAGGCAAATAAAAAATTCGAAAAACGTACAAAAAGTGAAAATTTTTGCAATAGTAAAATTTTGATATAAAAAAGTAAGCAAAATAAAAATAAAAAAAATATAAAAATAAAAATAATTTTTTTTAAAAGTAACAATATTATAGCATAAAAAGCATATAGTATATAGTATAGGATAAGCTTGTAATTGGCGAAAAAAAAAATTTTTTTTTTTATAAATTTATGAAAATAACTAATTTAATTACATTTCATTGTCAGAAGTTTTACTAATTTAAAATATGAAATTCTCTAGAACAAACATAAATATTTGTTGTTATGTATTAGGAAAAATTAGATATGTTCTGATATTGATAATTTAATATTTGCATGAAAAATTTTAGTCAAAGCAGAAAATAAAGAAAATAACATTTACATAGATTTCTAATTTTTTTCAATTTTTACATTTTCATATTTTTATATAAAAAGAAAGCATTAGCTCGGCACAAACAACTGCCCAGCTTGGTTTAATATATAGTTTAAATGTATATTTTTGTTTAATTATTATTATTACTATTTTCATATTTTTGCTTAAAATTTTAATACAGGAATGTTTACACACACACACATACTGATAACACTAACCTGCACACTAAAGAATTGTTAGTGTTGGTGAACGCTGTTATTGAATATAAAACGACAAATCTCTGTTAAAATAAACGCAATTGAGTGAGTGAGAGAGGGCAGAAATGGTAAATAGTTTCAAATATAAATTAGTAATTGCAAAATTAAAAAAAAAAATTCGAAATCAGAGAAAATTTTTAAAAATGATTTAATTAAATTTATTCAAATTGGCAATATATAATTTTTTTTGCAATAATATATTTTTTTATTGTATTTTATTTGATTTTACATCATATAATTTTATTTTATATTTAAATTTATAATATTTTACTGTAGTATACTACATTTTTTTAATTTATTTTATGTTACTTAAGGGGTTAGCCCACTCTAGAATTTTCGGAAAACCGATTTTTCTTTCATTCTTGCAAATGATACATTAAGGTCTCAAAAATGTTATCCCAAAAGATTAGGATAGATAAAAATTTCTAAATGTCCCATCTTCGTTCTCTAGTTGAGGGCGTCTGTTTCAGTCAGTAAGGCATAATTAAAATTTGAAACGCGTTTATCTCAAAACTGCTTTTTTCACGTTGGCCAGTAACATAACTCAAACAATTTACAACCGTTTCACTTGAAATTTTGACAACATCTTCAGAAACATATTATCTACAGTAGAAGATGTAGGATTTTTTTTGCATTTTGCATAGTTTTTGTTTTATTAACAAAATTCGAACAATTTTTTATCCCAAATTGTTACTTTTTCCTTTAGAGAACCGCCAATTTGTCGAAAATTCATATATTGAAAAAATCCTACGTACTTCTGTAGCTATTTATGTATTTACAAGCGGAAACTGCTCAACAACTTATTAAAATAAAAAAATTACATGACACTGGTGGACACACAAGCCGTGGTTCCCGAAAAAATGGCGATATCCTAGGGAGAAAGCTGTGTAGACGTCATTTTTTTTTAATAGTTATAAGCAGTTAATTATGTGTATATTAAATGCCTTTTGTCAAAAATCAGATCTATTTAATAGTTTTCCCGAATAAAAATCTCAAAAAGGGATATTTTGTGGCCCTCTAGAGTGGCGTAACGCCTTAATTAATTAATTAATTAATTTATTTTTTTTAAATTTAATTATTTTTGTTTTTAATTTAATTAATTGATTTTTTAATATTTAATTTAATTTAATTTAATTTAAATTAATTTAATTTGATTTAAGTTTTATTTTATTTTGTTTATGTTTAATTTAATTTTGTTAATTTAATTTTAGTTTATAATCTTTATTTTTTTAAATTTATTATATATCATTTTCTTTTTTTCTTTTATTAAATTTTATAGTCCTAATTTTTAATATATATAATTTTGCTTTTTTATACAATTAATTATGTTTATTTTAATTTTATTTTTGTAATAAATTTTATATACTTTTTATTTTATATTTTATTTTAATTATATTTTATTACCTTTTTTATTTAATTTATTTTTTGTAATTAGTTTAATAAATTAAATTAAATGTTTTTATATTATGTTCTTTTTTAATTTTAATTAATTAATTAATTTTTATTTTTTATTTTATGTTATTAAATTTTGTTTAATATGTTTTGCATACTAAATTTTTTATAATTTTTTTTGAATTTAACTTAATTTTAATTTTTCTGTATGTCATAAAAGTTTATATTTTTCTTAGTACTTTATTTTAATGTACTTTCTTTATTTTATGTGATTATTTTTTTAATTTAATTTTATTAATTTTATTATAATTTTTCACCTTTAAATTTGTTTAATCTTAATTTTTTTAAATTTTATTTTTGTTTATTTCACTTTGTTTTATGTAATTAAATTTAATTTTAATTTTTTTGCTTCTCTTACACTGGCCTACACTCATTTTGGTGCCTAAGATTGTAGACCTGCTTGTGGGTATATTTTGTGAGCTGATACGAGAAAACTATTCATGTTTTTCATATCAGCTCTTTTTTTTTTAATTTCAATACCAAAGTATGCAGAATACAAGCGAATTACCGTGTCATTAATCGGTTTCCGTTGATCTTTCATTATATACTCACCACATATGTAACAAAACATATCAGGATCGTTAATGCAACATCTCGACTTACTTGCCATACTAAATTTATTCGTTTAATGTCATAAAAGTCGTTATAAAATTGACTGATTTCGAGTAAAACCGGAAAAAAATTAAAATAAGAATCGCAGGTAAACCAGAGCTGTCAGCTGACACCTACCTTACCGACTACAGATGTGAACAGAGCTGCACCAACCCAAAAAAAAATTTTTGTAGGCCAGTGTTATTTTAGTTAATTTTTTTTCTTTCCTTTTCTATTGTTTTATTTTATTATTTTTTTTAGAGGTTTATTTTTATTTTTTAAATTGTTTTAAATTTTTATCATTTTATTTCTTTTCAATATATAATATTTTAGATTAATTTAATTTAATTTTATTTAGTTTCATTTAATTTTTTTAACAAATCTTATATTTTATTTTAAGTTATTTTATTTCAAATTTAACATAAACATTAAACTTGTTTATGTGTTTTATTTTATTATATTATTGTATTTATTTTTTTTATTTGTCTTATATGTTATGTTATTAATTTTATTTTATTTTTGTTTAGCTTCTTTATTTAAATCAATTTTATTTAATGTTTATTTTTCTGTATGTTATGTTATTTTGTTACTTTATTTCATTCAATTTATTGAACATTTATTTCAATTTATTTTTATCAATTCAATTTATTTATATCAATTTATTGAACATTTATTTATCTTATTTTTACAACATTTATTTATCATTTTTATTTTTTAATTTTTTTTAATATACTTTAATTTATTTATATTTTTTGTAATTTTTATGTTTATATTTTTGTCCTTTATTTAATTTAATTTTTTTAAATTTAATTTAGTTAATTATTTTTCATTTTAAATTAATTTTCACACAAACAGCGTTCACCACTTCTCCGTTCAATTTCAGAAAAAAAACTCAGTGCTTTCATAGAAAATATCTAATTTTTATACAATTTGATATATTTTTTATAAATGCAGCGTTACTAATTTTATGATTATTTAATTTTTCTTTCTTTTCTAGATTTGACTAAGTCTTGTTTGTTAAAAAAAAACGTTTTAATTTTATTTTATTTATTTTTTTTAACTAAAATTTTTGCAACTTGACTTTTCACACGCACTTTTAAACTCTTACTTAAATGTACTAATAATATATATATATCATATGTATGTATTGTGTATGCGCTAAACGCCATTCATTTAAATACAATTAATTATAAATATTTTATAAACCTTTTTTCGCCATTAAATTTGCTTATTTTTTATTTTACAATTTTTTTTTTCGATTCTTTTATTTCCTACTTTTGACTTATTTTACGCTTAATGCTACTGTACAACAGTCGTCCAGATATTTACTACTAGCAGTGTAGTTTTGTAAGCTGTATAAACGCTAATGGATGAATATGTATGGGTGTGTGTGTGTCTGGATGAACATGGTAAGTTGGAATTTTTTTACGTACATATGTACGAGTATGAAATATATCAAGATATATGTATGTATACAAAATTTAACTCGAACGGAAACTTAAGGATTAAACATGTGTATGTATTGGTAAGTACTTCTCCAACAACAGTCTGTTACCTGGAAATGCTCAACAGCAACTTAAAATAGAGCTACATACCTTTAAGCACAAACGGATTTTACTGTATACATATAGGTATATAGATGCATATGTATGTGTGTATTTATATATATATTCACACCCAACACTTTACTTACGGCCACAAGACCTACACGTGGCTCTGCCTGCTTATGATTCTATCTATGTATGTAAACATGTAAATATGTAAGTATGAGTGTGTGCGTGTGTGTGCGTGTGTGTTTATACAATGGCATATTAAAGCCACGGATATTTGTGGCCATATTGTGCTTGAGCTGTTAAAATGTTTTGTTGTTTTTGTTGTTGCTGCTGCTGCTGCTGGCGTTCTCTCAGCAGACGCTCTACTTCGCTTGCTGCTTGTAATTTATGCTGCTCTTGTTGTTGTTGCTGCTGCTGTTGCTGTTGCCTTTGTTGTATTTGTTGTCCATGCACACCACTGCCGTATCTCATCAGTTGTAGCGTTTTATGTTGTTGTTGTTGTTGTTGTTGTAGTTGTCTGTTATATCCTGTATGTAATTTATGCTATTTCCGTCGCTTATGCGTCGGCAATAAAACCGTGCCATCGGCATAAAAGTAACCTCACAATTTCGATGGATCGTAATTTTCGAGCTTCCATTGTTGTCGCAATTGATTCGAATCACATTCCTCCATAACAACTTTATCCTTCTTCTCCGATATGGCCAGACACTTGTCCGATGAGCCATGACGTATTTGACGCTTTTGCTGACTGTATTTCCAGAACTGCATTGTGAGATGAGGTGGGAGAGAAAAAATATATATGTAAATAAGAGAAAAAACAGGGGGAGTCGTTAGTGTTGAGATTAAAGATTAAAAATTAAATATGTTTATAAGTGACGCACTGCCAAATTATCGCGAGTTCAGCCTCCCTTATATTGTATAAATCCTTCGATCTATCGTATTGACAGCTTAAAGCCCACCGTTAACGAGGTGATAAGACTTTAGCAGTGGGGCTTTAGACCTTGAAAATCCCCCACCGACCAGATAATCACCATGTGACAAATCTTGGAAATAACCCGAGAGAAAAGAGTCGATGCACACCACGTTTTCATCGATTTTCAAGCGGATATGTAAACTGACTCTGGAGAATACCAGAAGCGCAGTCAGAATTGCAAAGAACCTCTCCCAGCTATTCGATACCAATCGAGGTTTCAGACAGCTTGAATCTATATCGTGTGATTTCTTCGATTTGATGCTGGAAATAATAATACGAGCCACAGAGCTAAATAGACCAGATGTATGCCGCTGATTTTGATATCATTGACCATAAAAACCGCACCGTAAGATCTGTTTGCTCCAGGTTACACAAAGAAGCGTAGTGAATGGGTCTCGCGGTGAACGAGGACAAGACAAAATATCTCTTGTCATCAAATAAACTATCAGCGCGTTCGTGACTTGGCTCCAACGTCACTGTTGACAGTCCTTAACTTCGAAATCGTATTTATAATTTCGTCTATCTTGGAATCTATATTTACTCGTACCACACCAACAATATTAGCTTTGAAATCCAACTCAGAATCACTCTTATTAGGTCCTACCTTGGACTGTATAGGCAATTGAAAGTAAAGTCCTCTCTCGACGAGGCAAAACCAAACTCTACAAGTCGTTCATCATTCCCGTCCTGACATATAGTGCAGAAACCTGGACGATATCGACATCCGATGAGTCGGCTTTAGGAGTTTTCGATAGTAAATTTTACGAAAGATCCATGGTCCTTTGCGCGCTGGCAATGGTGAATACAGCAGACGATGAAACGATGAGCTGTACGAGCTATAGGACGACATTGATATAGTTCAGCGAATAAAGAGACGGCGGCTGCGTTGGCTTGGTCATGTTGTCAGAATGAATAAGATCACTTCAGCTTCGGAAGTATTCAATGAAGTACCGCAGGTGGACACAGAGGTAGAGAAAGACCTCCACTCAGTTTGAAGGAACAGATGATGAGCGGCCTGACTTCACTTGGTATTTTCAACTAGCGACAAATAGCGTAGAAGAGGAAGGAATGACGCGCTATTATTGATTTGGATCTAATTGCGTAAGCGGAGCCTACGCCAAAGAAGAAGAAGAAGAATAAGAAGAATTTTGAGAATAGTTACTCTACACATCTGAAAGGGTAGACTTAAAAATCTTCTTGAACCACTAAAAAGAAGTATTTCTTCATTTTTTTAGGTTAAGTTAAGTTACACTGACTAGCTACTAACCCGTACATAAACCTGTTCGTCCTTTATAGTACCAAATGGTGGTTCCAATATAATTTGAGTTCGAAGTAATTGCCACTAAGGACGTCAATGGTTTTTGCGAAGAGCAAGAGTACACTGAGATCTAACTTAACTACTTTTTATAATCCTAACTGCTGTATGCCTGAGACATGTTATCTGTATAAAACCAGACGAAGCCAGATAAAGTTTTTCTGTCTAACTGACAACTGTTCGGCATTTGCTTGAGGAACGAGTGAGCAAAGTGTTTCTTCACGACCACTGCACACATAATTCTGGTAGTCCTGCTGGTCATTAAGCCGCTCCATCACACTCTGAACTATCTTACTGCTATCGTCTCAGCTTTATTGTCAGAGTCAGAGTCAGAATGCATTTCTTAAATCCCCTTTCAGGTTCAGTCGCCATATAGATGGCATATTTAACAATGTCATCAGTCGTTTTTTAGTCCATCAGCATAAATGAAAGAGAATATCAGCCATTTTCTCTTGGAACACTCTCATTTTCCTTTGGACCACTGTTCAGTGTAGTCAGAAACCTTATTTCATACATGAACTTCGCCGGCAGTCATTTTATTTTATCTACCCTTTTCATGATTGTGGAGCTCTCTCCGAGGGTTTTGATGACAGTTTAAGCTCCAAATTTCTCTCTATGCCTAGACCAGCAGTAGTCGAGCGTTTGGCAGTGCGAGCTACCATGCCAGGAAGGACCAACAATCAAAATTATAGAAAATTAATTTTTTTTATGGCGATCACTCTTCGGCAGGAAGTGTGTTGAAAAAAAACTCCTCATAAAAATCCATCAGCTGTTATGTGGCGGCTTAAAATAGATTGTGAGGAAGTAGCTCAGTCGAAAATCGTTTCGGAGGTTCTTATGTTCAATTCAACGAATGAAAGGACGAACAGTCATACATACCTATGAGTATATATATTTTCTATGACATTTTTCTGCTCAGAAGAACTATTAATACTTTCTCTCACACTGTCAATGAAGGGAGTTTTTGCGTACTTTTAATGCATAAAACAAGACGAATGATGGACTCTTGAGGACTCTTTTTCGTTTTCTTTCACTTTCTCTGCTATTTTTTCTTTGAAATTTTATGAAAACTACATTTACAGGCGATGAAATTTTCCAGTAAAATTAATTTTTTGGAATGTTTTAACTATTGATCATGAAAATGACATTTCTAATTATGAAATTCATTCAAAAAACATTTCCAAAAGAAAACAGGACCATAAAATATTTTTCTGCGAATGCCAACACCTTTGGAGATTTCACAGACTAAAAGTTCAATGAAATAACTGCCTTAAAAATCCCTATTCTTCTTAAGAATTTCCTTAACTTTAATACCCCACTTTTCTGCGCATCTTCTAACTCCATCAACATTCACTTCCTGCCCTCCATATACTCTCTATAGTAAAGTAGTACCGGTACTAGTGCATATATGTACATATACACTCGTAGCTACAATACATTTGAGACTTACCTGATTTCCTTTGGAGCCGTGACATGGATACAATATCACATCGTGGCCAGCATAATCAAGACAGGCTTCATCGCGTCGTATTTCACCCGCCTTACTCAACATCCAATACTGCAGCAGTGGAGATATTTATGTATACAACAGACATTCATACTCACATGAACGCGTCGTGAATTTGGTTTTGTCATGCGGCAAGCGAGAGACCACAAGGCCACCCAATCCCAACCCCCGCGGATGAGGTTGGTTTAGTTGATTGGTTACGTTGGTTCGTTCGGTTCAGTTGGTTGGTGGCATTGGTAGATTGGTACGTCATTTGACAGCAAATGCACGTGCGTAATGTTGTTGTTGTTGACGCATATGAGTAACGATGTTGTAACGGTATTCAGTCGACATTAATGTCAGAGGCAGATACAGCGCAGAGGCATTTCGATGTGGTCGTTTGTTGTTGTTATTGTTTTTGTTGTTGTTGTTTATGTGCAAGGCACATTCCGAGCGGCAAAGTTGTTGGGGAAAATGAAAAAATTTCAAATTTATATCGTTAGTAATGCGAAATAGTGCAATAAAAGAAATGGCGGAAAATGGATGGCGGATGCGAGAAAATCATAAAAAGGTAAATTAAAAAAATTGAAATAAAAGAATGAAAAAATATTAAAAAAAAACGAAAAAATATATAAAAAAATTATAATAATAAAAAAAAAATAAAAAAAAATAAAAAAAAAATAAAAAAAAAATAAAAAAAGTTAAAAAAAAAATAAAATAAAAATTAAAAAAAAAATAAAAAATAAAAATAAAAAAGTTAAAAAAAAAATAAATAATAAAAAAAATTTAAAAATAATAATAATAAAAAATAATATAAGAAATGACGAAAAAAATGTGAGGAAATAAAAAATAAATTAAACAAAAATTATTTATGAAGGTTGAAGTTGGAAAAAAATATATACTGAGAAGAAATTGCAAAAAATGTATATGACTGAGGGCGAAAATGTATGGAAAATTATTATACTTGTATATGTATATGCATGCATAAGTACTCGTATGCGGATAATACTCAGCGTGCGCTTATATGTGTATATATATGTATATGCATGAGCCTTTTCAGCGCTTAATTCAAAAGCTCTTTGCTACTGCTGCCGCTGCTGCTGCTTTCACTACGCACTTGCAAACGAGTTGCTCTTCATTAAGCTGGCGTATGCAATTTGTCGCAGCAATGTGTGCGTTGGAGTCATATTTAAAAATTTTATATTTTTTTATGCATATTTATATGCATTTAAATACGAGCTTCAACGTTTCAATATGAATTTTTTAATGCGAAAAATGAATGAAAATACACTCTGTGTATAAGTGTAAGTGCGAGTGTAAGTGTGATTGCGAGTGTGCGCTGCTGCGGTTTGAAGAAGGCAACACAGAATGTTACTCTCTCCTTCTTGTTTCATTCATCCTTTGGCAGCAGAAAAATGTTGATTATTATTTTTCCATTTAATTAAATTGTACAAGAAGTGTCTTATAATTGCACATTTACAATGTTAAATCGATTGGAAATTTTGTTGATGCACTTTATATGGTTTTAAATCTATTTTTAATTTCTTTATGATTTTTAGTTTTTTTAAATAAAATTTTTATTTATTTTTCTTACGTTATTACATTTCAATTTAAGTTATTTTTTCATATTTATTTAACCAAATTTTTTTTCAACGATTTTTTTTCATTCCTTTTTTTTAGTTCCTTTTTTTTAAATTTATTTAAATTTTCAACATTGCTTTAACAATATCTTCACGGCTTCAAACAGACGTAAAAAGCCAAAGTATTTTTTTTTAATAAATTCCATTGCATACATTTGTGCGCAACGAGCTTTTGCACTGCAGTAAAAAAAATTATTTCAACTGTTGCCATAGAGAAGCAATTTTTTTTAATACACAAAATTTTTTTTACAAAAATTTATATGATTTTTTTCTTGGAATTTTTTTGAAATGAAAATTCTCTTTATAATTTTGATTCGTAGAATTTTAACAGAAAACCAATGTATGAAATCGGAATGAATGAATGCAATGCAAAAAAACTGTTACTGTTTTTCCATTAATAAATTGTTACAAATGGCGCTAAGCTCCAACAACACTGCTGAGGATACTAAAAAAAAAATCTTTTTTTAAATTATTTCTTTAAATTTTTACTAAAAAGTTTTAGTTTGGATTATTATTAAATAATTTATTAATTTATACAAATTATTTATTTTTAATTAATTTTTTTTATTAATTTATATATATTTATATATTTATATTATTATTATGCCGGCCGCAAAAGCCGAGTAGTTAGCATTGCGTACTATAGTTAGGAAGGCCAGTGTACGAGTCTAGGTTTAAACAACATCCAAAATTATAGAAAATTAGTATTTCTGATTGCGGTTGTCGCTCGGCAGGAATGCAAGGCTCTCCGAGTGTATTTCTGAGATGGAATAAAAGCTCCTCATAAAAATCGGCCGTACATAGGCGTCTTAGAATAAACTGTAGGTCGCTCCATTTGTTGATAGAAACATCAAGGTGCAAAACTACAAATTGGAGGAGGAGCTCTTCCAACAATGGCTTCAGCGGTTATTATGACTTTATAATTTTTTATATAAAATTTACATATATTTTTATTTTTGTCCATTTATTACTTTTTTCTTGTTTTTTAAGAACATTTTTTCTTTTTAAATTTTTAACTATAACTTTAAAATTCATTTTTGGTTTTAATTTTTATTATTATCTTTAACTCTTTATTTTTTATTTTATTTATTTAATTTTCATATTTTTTTTCATTTTTATTTTTACTATTTATATTTATTTTTATTTTCGTATTAATTTTTACTTTTACTTTTATTTTTATTTTTACTGTTAGTTTTTTAATTTAAAAAAATTTTTTTCTTCTATTTTTTCTTTAATTTTTATTACTTATTTGTTTTTAATTTATATTTATATTTTCATATTTATTTTTACTTTTACTTTTAGTTTTATTTTACTGTTATTTTTATTTAAATTTTCAATTTTTATTTTTTCCTACTATTATTATGAAAGTTTTTATTTTTAATTAAATTTTATACATATATATTAATTTCTACCTTTATTCAAATCATTAATTTAGTTTTATTTATATTTCAAAGGTTATTTTTTTCATTTTTAATTTTTCTGTTTTCTTTTTAATTTATATTTTAATTTTTAACTTTTAAATTTTATATTTTATTTTTAATTTTATTCATTTCATTTTTAATTTTACAATTTTTATTTATTTTTATTTTCATATTAACTTTTTCTTTTCTTTAAATTTTAATATTAAGTTTAATTTTTATAAACTCTGTTTTTTTCTTCTGGTTTACATTTATGCGTCATTTAATTTGTGTATAAAAAAGCCAATGTTATTTTCGAAAAAATAAACGCTTTGCTGTTGACAAAATATTTATATACATGTGTACAGTGCATTGTGTACGTTTATTTGCCCATAAAAACCAATTTATTTTAGCTTTTCTAAAATGTCAAAATACAAAACACAAATGTTATCCAAAAATTTGTTTACTCGTCATTTTATCAGAGGCTATTAACCACATTTTCACTAGTTAAAAGCATGTAAAATATAAATAAATATTGTGAAAAAAATATTGATGGGAAAATATTATTATCAAACATGTCATTAAAGCAAATAAAACAATGTGCACAGCATTTTAATATTTTAATATATTTTATCACAGTTTTTACACGCAGTTAACTGTGTTTTTTTCTTTCTTCAAATGCATCTAAAAAAAATTAATGTAAATAAGTGTGAAATTACTTGCAAAAGTCAATAAGTGTTGCATTATGGGGAGAGAGAGGAAAAAAACTGTTGCATAGCCGCAGGCTTCAAATGCATATATGTATGTGTGCATATGTTAATGGTATTTATTGACTTTTCTGCAATGCTCGTGCGCTTTAATTAAATTTTAAATTTTTTCGATGTTTTTTTATGGTAAATATTATTACTTTTTTTTGTATTTTTTTTTTAATTTTTTTTTTGTAAGTAAATATTATATTTAAATTGCCGCAACGCTGTAGCTTGAATTAAAATAATTTTCTTTGAATGAAATTTTATAGTACTGGACTTGCTGAAGAAAAAATTATATTACTTTTTTTAAAGTAATACTAATTGACCTAATTTAATAAAAGCACATGGTTTTGAAATACATCCTTAGCAAGTAAAAAATTTCAAATATATGTAAAATTAAAATTAAAATTTAAGTTTATTCAAAAAAATATTTACTGTTCAAATTAATTTTATTTCTTCTTCGTATATTCTTTACTTTCTACACTTTAAAATTTTTATGGGTAAATATTGTTGGTAAAGTATGCATTTGTCTAGATTAACATATACAATACTTTTTTCCAGCAAGGGGATCACAGATCAACATATCGATGGAGTTAGGCATGATTTTGATAAAAATATAGATCGTTCGTAGAACGTTGCGTCTTGTTAATATACAGTTTACTGTTTTGAGTTTCGTTGAATTTTATTGTACGAAAGCGTAGACCAAAGTGGTGGTGTTTGGCTTACTCCAAGGCATTCACTATTACATTTTCGTGGAAGACAAACCTAACTGTCGAATGAAACATGTTTTTGTTTTAGTTAAAAGTCAGAAATTTATTAAAATGGATCGCTTAATCACCACATGACGCGTTAAATTTGTTGAAACCCACTACAATAATTTTGATTCAAACGTGGCCACGTTTCGAACTTTAAGAAGAGTCTATGCTGCACATAATCGTTCAACTACTCAAGCAATTGGTAAAATTTTAAAGAAATTTGAAGAGTCGGGATCAGTTGCAGATATTGTAAAGCCTGTGTATCATATGTATGTATATGTGCTGATGTAAGTGAACGTGTAGCCGAAGACCTGAATGTTTCCATTTCTCGACGTTCTCAAGAGCTGGGACTCTCTCACGACACACTATGGTGTATTTTGCACTTGAACTTACAGCTACATCCATATAAAGTCCATTTTGCACTACACCTGAAGCCAGCAATTTTTCCAACAAAATTCTTTTCAGCAACGAGGCACATTACTCACTCGGTGGATACGTAAATATGCAAAATCGTCACATTTGGGGCTTCGAAATCCTTAAATAATTGAAGAGAAGTTTATTGTCTGGTGCGCTCTTTGGTGTGGAGGTGTGATGGGACCTTCTTATTTCTTTGAAAATGATAACGGCGAGACTGTCATTGTCAATTTTGAGTCTTATGGTCGAATGTTAACTGCCTTTTTTGGGCTGTAATTGAAGAAAACAACTTGGATAATATGTGGTTCCAACAAGATGGTGTCACATGTCACACAACATGAGCGAATATGACTTTATTACAAGCGAATATGCTTCGACAGCGTAATTTCCTGTCTTGGAGATATCAATTGCCCACCAAGAGCGTGCGATTTGACATCACTGGACTTTTTAATTGCATTTAATTTACGTTTTTTTTTTTAGAAATCGCAATAAACTATTACATTTTTTTTGGGTTATAAGTAATGAGCTGTATTAAAAGGCCTTTTCTTGTGGGAAACATTATTTTATCGTTGAATATTTTGTTATACAACAAAGAAAAAATGGTAGAAGTGACAGCTGTTTCGGAGATCACCACGTCTCCTCATCAGACTTCTTTTGCCAGGATTCGAACCGACGGATTCTGGCATCACAGGCGAGTGCTCTACCAACTGAGCCTGTTGGGTTAGCGAGTATTTTGCAATTTTTTGTTGTGTTAGCCCAAAAACAAATTTTACAAATTTTTTATTTTCTTTTTTACATTTATTCTATTTTTTTCTATTTTATTTATTTTATATTTGTTGTTTTTCTTATTTTAACTTATTTTTTTATTAGTTTCTTTCATTAAGTTTAATTTATTTTATTTAACTCTATTTAGGTCTATTTCATTTTATTTCATTTTTTTTAAATAATATCTTATTAATTCTTTGTTAAAGCAGTTTCATGAATCATTTTTTTTTGTTTCAGTTCTTACATTTCAAGAATTAATTTTTCTGTTTGTGAATTATAAAATGAAATGATTAAGGTGATGGGTTTTCAATGAAAATGGAGTTAGCGTATGTAATGTATCAATATATTTTCTGTTAAACCCAGAAATCTGCTTATTTGAATGGGGGGAAAAAAGTTAATGGATTTTTGAGTAATTGTGAATTATTCAATACTTCATAATTTTCCAATACGCTTTTAATGTATGTATGTATGCCCTTTGAAGGTATGAGTAATAAAATAAATGCAAAAAACTATTTTCCAAGGGATTAATATTCCATTTCACGCACGTAGAGTATTAATGAGTGTTGGATGAACTTTATATATATAGATATAGATATTTATATATGTAAGGCTTATAAAAATGTATAAATACGTAGTTATGCTGCTTAAAAATATATATTACCAAGTATGTACGCGTATGTATATGCATGCCAGCAATAAATGCTTATATCATTGCCTATGTAAATGTATGTGTATGCATGTACTTAATACAACAATAAATTCAATGATTAAGCCGTAGCCACAAACTCCGTGAATTAGTTTTATTTTATATTTTTAATTTTTTGTTTTTTTATCACCAAAATTAACCAAAAATATATATATGTGTATGGTTGATTACAAAATAAAATTTCGCTTAAGCTAAGCTAAAACCAAAATGAAGAAAATAAATATATTAAAAATTATGAAAAAAATCAATTATTTAAATATTAACTTATGTATACATATATATATATATATGTGACAGTATGTGTGCAATCAATGCGCAGCGTGCACAAGTTATGCACAAATTCGACTCATAAAAAGGCAGTTGAGTGAAAAAATAATCTTATGATTTTTTTTGGAAATAATTTTCAGCAAAATGCGGAGGCAAATTTAAAATCAGAATGGAATAAAAAAATTGTCATGATTTTATTTGCAATATATTGTGGTTTTATTATTTTTGATTGATTTGCCAGCAAGCGGTTTTTTGCTGGGGTTTCTGCGCTATTTATACACACTGCTTTATGCATTTTTTTTTATGAAAAACTTATATTGAGAAAAAAAAAATTGCAAATTTTTTATTGTTAATAAAATATTTCTCATTTATTACATAAATTGAAAGCATCAAAAAAGTTTCAGTATTTTTATATAAGTTTTAATGGGAATAAATTTATGCTATTAACTCAGCAGATCTGTAAATTATTTGCAAACAAAAAATTAAAAATAATTATATTTATTCCACCAATTAGAGCTGATGTTAATTGATTTAATTTATTATTTTCTTTTGAATTATTTTTATCAATATTTACTTAAAAGATGCTGCTTTCGATTACTAATTAATGCAGATTATAATATTAATATGCATTTTTTTTGAAAAATTTTTGCCAAAAGCTTTTTTGAGTTTTATAAATATTTTTTTTTTTAATTTTTTTCATAATTTTCTACTCAAAAGTATTTTAATGGCCTAAGCTTCATTGATCTACCATCACATGTAATGAGTTTTAAGCTGTTCAAAAAGCTTAAAACTTATTAACTGTGCTTTTGTTCCAAGCTTTGTGCTTTTGAGTAGAAGAAGCTTTTGAATTTCAACAAGCTTTTTTCGTAATTTTAATATATTGGGCAAATTGCAAACTCTGTTCAAAACTAAAAAATTAAAAAAAAGTCAAATACTTTTTGAACATAATTTTGAATTTATTTTAATTTCTAAGCTTAATTTCTTTTTTCGAATTTAAGATTCTTAGAGCTATGGGAAGAATTTTGGAGCATAAATCTCTACAAATACTCTTTTTTCGAAAACAATAAACATTTTCAGTATGAAGCTTTTAAAATTTAGACCTAGAACTGGTTTTTAAATTTACTAAAACAGTTTACGAACTTTTGGTAACTGAGTAGGTAAGCTAATCAGAAATTGTGTTCAATATAGTAAGAAACACTTAGGGTAGAATGAAAATTAGCTTAATTTAATTCAGTTTTCATTGAATAAGGCCCGAAAGCTGTTTTACAAATTGTGTAAGCTTCATTCACAGCTTTTAAGCAAACTTCACAAAAGCGTCATATTGATAACAGGTTAAGTTTTTGAGCCCCTGCAATATTTTAACTAAGAGCTTTTAGGCAAAGCTACTTTTGAAAGCACCAGCAAATGATTTTGTGCTTTCGGATTTTACCATAGTGGTTTGAGCGCATACAATATACCACTTTTTTAAATTATCATTATAGTATACGAATCTTTGCTTTGTTACTATCTATGTATGAGATTTATAATATAATTTGAAAAAAAAAATACTAACGCCCATGAAGCTTTGAGCGTTTTTTTTCTTCAAAACAATATCGTGCTGATATTATTTTATTGTATTTTGTTTTCCATAAACTTACGCATCCAATAGAAATATTTTTGAAAGCTCAGAAAAGCTTATATGGCATGGTACATGGTATAAAAGGTTGCTGAGGTTTTGAAAAATAGTTTCAGTATTGTTATAATTATATATTAGCTATCTTAAAGATTTTTTATTATAATTTATGCTCAAAGCTTTTGAAACATATGCATTAGAAAGATACGCGAGAGACCTAAAGTTATGGCTTAAATCTTTAGCAATCTGTTAATGACTAAAAATGGAAGCAAATGTTGCCCAAATGAGCATTTTATTAAAAAAGCTCAGTGGACAAAGCTTTGCTACTCACAGTTGTAGATAAATGTCATTTGTGTGAATAGCTTTCATGCTTTTAAAAAGCTTAAAATTGTTTTTATATATTAACTTATATTTTTTTTTATATATATTCAATAATTTTCAGAAATATATCCGCAGTGATCTAGAGTCGCGGCTGTGAAATTAAAAATATATGAATAATGCTTTGAAGTGAAAGCTTCCCCGAAGCTCAAATATGCTTTGAATTGAAAAAGCTCAGTGTAAAAAGTTTTGCTACAAATATTCGCAGACGAATGGTTTTGTATGAAAAGCTTTGATGCTTTCGACAATTAGCATTAAGTATTAAAGTTTTTTTTAAAATAAAATTTACGTGCTTAGCTACTGATATAAATGTAGAAAATATTGAAGAGACCTAAATTCTAGGCTAAAATTAAAAAAAGAGCTCATAATGATGTAAAAAGTTGCTAAAAATTTGGAAAAAGCTTAAGTGTGCTTTTGATGAAAACAGCGTAAATGTGCTTTCCACGAAAAAAGCTTAAATATGTTTTATGCGAAAGCTCAGTATGGAAAGCTTCGTCGTTCTCATTTATAAAAAAAAAAAGGTTAAGTGACGTTGCATTTGACACATTGCCGGTGGTATGCTTACGCATAGTGTTGAGTGTTGCCATACTTCATTTAAAACACCCAACTGCAGAACTTTTCATGAGTAATTTTATTTTAAATTGAAGATATTACACCAACACCAGTTTGAGAATTTTTACAATTGAAATGGGTGTTATAAATATTATGAGATGCTTAAAATGGATCAACCGTAATATCCTTTAGCCAAAGCAAAAAAGTTTCGCAAGCAAATTTTACTAATAAAATCCTGCTCGCATAATTTTACAAAAACCAAAAAAAAAAATTAAAAAACTTATACATATATAAACCAAAAATAGAACAAAAATAGAAATGTGGGAAAAGCTCTATGAGGCATTGGAGAGGGTAATCCAAACGAAAGGACAAAAAAACTCAATAAAATTAAAAAAACAACCCAAAAGCAAAAAATGTAAAGCTGTGGGTAATGGTTATCTAAGAGGGTTGGTGGTTGGGTGGGTGGTTGGCAAACAACTTAATATGAACGAAAGTAAATAGAAAAAGTAAATGTAAGAAAAAATAAAGTACCTGATTGCCGCCTTGGCCATGGCAAGGATACGGATCGACGGCCGATTGCATTTCAGTTCCAGTCGCGGCCGAATCGAGACACATATCAGTGTAAATATTTGCAATCTGAAATTGGCAATGAAGTTCGGTTGCAAAAGATAAGTACACAAACATGCCGATATTATGCGAATTATTTTAGTTTGTTTTTATTGTTATTGTGTCCTTTTTTGCATACTTATTTGAATTTAAAACATACTCATGACTTGCAGGCAAACCCATAACCAAATTATTAAATTTTTTTATTTTTATTTTCTGAGCGGGAGATGTAGGGGCGCTAGCAAATGCTTAGTACTTTTGATTTAGTCAAAAAAAAAAAAAATTGAGAGGAGCAGGGAGATAGTTTAAAAAGTATAAATTAATTACTTAAAATATTACATAAATATATAAAAATAAATTAAAATATTTTTTGGGCTACCATTTGGCGCTCTTTTAATCTTTAAAATATTTTTTTTCTTTTTTTATATTTCTTTTTTAATTTTTATTTATAATTTTTGATCAAAAAAAATATTTTTATTTTATTTTTATATTATTAATTTATTTTAAATATTTTAAAATTTTTTATTTATATTTTTTTATCGATAAAAAATATTTCTTTTTTGGTATATAATAAAAAAAAAGTTAATAAAAACTTTTTTGTTAATTTTTTTAAAATAATTTTTTTTCGGTTTGTGGTACGGAGCTTGTGGCGGTCGCATATTCATTCACTATTTTTGTTGTTTTTATTGTTGTTATATTTAGCGTTTATCTTTGTTGCTGGCAGCATTTTGGTTTTTTGTTGGTTATTTTTATACACAAACCTGATTGCCGCCTTGCCTATGGCAGGGATAAAGTCCAACTGGTTTCTTCAAATTTCGCTTGCCCGCTGCCGTGTCCAAACATGTGCGACCGCCAAGACCTAGATTTCTTATCTGGAATAATGTTTTTTTTGTTTTTTTTTTTTAATTTTACAAAAAATTTGTTATCGTAAATTATTTCGTTAGTTACAAATATACATACATATGAATATATATAAATATTTTACAATATGGGCATATGTTGTTAGAAAATATATAAAAAAAATAGAATTTTTTTGAAATAATTTTTTTTCATAATAAAATTTTTTTTAAATATATATATTTTTATATAATATTATTATAATTTTTCTATTCATATCGTTAGTATTCAAGCATTTAACATATGTGGAAGTGTGTATGTATTTGTTAGTAATGAACGTATAACTTACCTCGCCATACGCCACTGAATCGCCGGGTATGAAGAGCTCAGGATAAACATTGTCGAGATACCACTTGAAGCTCTGGCAACCGAGATTTCGTCTGAAATTTATAAAAAATGAAGAAAACCAAGTAATTATATAAAAATTATTAATTTTTTTTATTATATCTATCATATACTCGCATATACTTGCAGATGGAGGGCTATATAGATTATTTTAGGCAGCAAAGTGATGACAGCTCCAGGGGAGAGTGGGTTGTTTTACCTTCCTTCCGCGAGAAATTAGCTCACGCTATCATACATCAGATAGATAGTATGCGTTGAGGAATGTGCCTTCGATTGGAGAGGAGAGTTTTCCAACTCAATAATAGGAATATTAACTGAGAGTGGGAGGTCAGGTAGACAGAGCGCGAACAAAGTCTCTCAGCATGCCTTCGATACTAAGAGAAAATTTAAACCAAGCTCAATGTGGTACGGAGAGCTAGTGTGGTCGAAATTATGCCAGATTTGCTCTGCTTTTACGCATTACTAAAAGGTCCTAGGTATACTAAGGAGAATAAGAATCAGCTCAGACACACACTAGGCTTGCTCAGTTTGCATAAGTTAAAGATATCCTCAGAGATTAACCACTGATTCCCACTCTTATTGTCTAGAGCGCAATAACCATGTGGGTTGAGAGCGACCACGTTACCAAAATGTACGTAATTACACAAAAATGTATAAATAAAAATTTGCAAAAAATCCATTTTTTGGTTCAAAATTCCCAAAAAATATTGATTTCTGCTGAAACTTTTGGATAGACGACCAGCAAGGTGGACCATAAGGGTTCTCGCTATACCATATAGTATCTTACTCTGATCGAGTTGAGTTTAAAAAGACCGAAATCTCTGAGCAACACCTGCCAAAAGCAGCATTTCTGTTTTCCTCTGTCTCAAAAACTGTGGTTCAAGTCGCTTAAACCCTTCGAAAAGACCAAAATGTGAGGGTGGATCAAAAAATGTCAGGCCTATAGCGCACCTTATACCCAATAGTCGAGCTCCCATTCAGTTAAATCGAAATTTAAGTGTATCAGAAAAACACAGATCTCCGCTCTACCTGCTTTTCAACTACGGAGATCCCAGTGGGTTGGATGCTGCTTCAACGGACCTTCTTTTCCTCAAGCAGGATCTCAGTTTTTATAAAGTAAAACTGTTATTGAAGGTCTTAAGGCAAGCTTCGATCTTTGCTGTATTTCCCGAGTGAAATATTTTTTAAAAGATAATGATCTCTTTGTTAGCCTGGGATGAAGAAGAATAACAGATCTGCGGTTCTAAAATTTCTCATTATCCGGTCTACGTAAAAGACTAAGTTGCCAGAGCAATACTTTGACTGAGTACAAAAATGGCCAATCTCTTGTGCTCCATTCCTCTTATAACCGAGATCTCAGTCGGTTAGACACTTCCGAAAAACTATTTTCCAAAATACTAAGATTTCAGAGCAATACCTCGCTTGGAGCCAAAAATACAGATCTTCCCGGTCGGTTACTTAGACGCTTGAGCACAGTTAATTTAAAACGGACCAAGAAGTGAGGTCGACACCTCGAAAATATCCAAGAGCGGAAAGACTTTCACTTTTTCGGTCTTCTATCTCTCAATAACCGAACTAAATTGAATATTGTTTTGGAAAGACCACAAATAGCTTGCCTGTATTCAAAAAGGTCAAGCTGTCGGTGTAAAATTTTCTTGGAAACCGAAATCTCAGACAGTTAGGCGAAACACTATCCCATATTGAATAGAGAATATAAAAATTTGGCTTCGTTTCCAATCGGATTACTTAGATAAGGTTGAAGTTCATTTTAACTAAAAAACACAAGAAAGGTGCGATCCAAAATCAGCACCAGTGGACTCAACGGACAATAAAAGACTGAGGAAGAGCCTCGAAAGAAATAGGGGTAAAAACATGGGTTAAAAATATTGAAGGTAGCTCTTTGATCACTGTTAAAGAAGAAGAGTACAGAGAAGATCTGCACTCAGTGGAACCTAAATAATGTTTTTTTTTGTTTGCTACTCACCTCAACGCCTTCCTCGAACTCACATCGCCAAAATCACCTTTATCCTGTCCGATACGTTGATAATAATATTTCGCATAATCATCCAACCAGACTTCAGCCAAACGTACAGAATTCTTCTTTAGCACATTAATACCGGAACGCCACTACAGATAACGGTTAACGGACAGCGGAAATATATAGAAAATAAACAAAGAAAAGGAAAACCGAAAATTGAAAAACAATTGAAACTTTTTTCTTTTACAAATTTAATAGACATGAAGATAAAGTGAGAAATAAATGGTGTAAATGAGTTGTAGAGTGAATTAAGGAGAGGAAGTAAAAGAAAAAGAAATATTCCCGCATAACAGTTAATTGAAAGTAACAAGAAAAATGTGGAAATGTTGTTGAAGACAAAAGCGAACGACGAAGAGGCAGTGAGTGATATAACATTGTTGCGATGGTACAATGTACGCGTATATATGTATGAGTATTAGGGTGGACGATAATTTTTATAATGTAACCGCATATTTCTTTTTTTCGTGCAGTTTCTTTAATTTTTACTTTTTTGTTGCCTTCAAGAAAAGCATTTAATTATGGTTTAGCAACTTCAAATAAAAAAAAATTCTTTTAAATTTGTTTTTATTAAATTTTTCTGTTTTTTACATTTAACATTTTTTCCTAAAAATATGCCAATTTTTAATAAACCAAATTCATGATTTACTAGTAAATTGAGCACTCTACAAAATTGATCTTCAGAGCTGTGTGATAATTGCTGTTGCTTTGAAATATATTTAAAGTTAAAGATACAGATAATTTTACAAGTACTTTTATCAGTTACGTATACGCTCTGCTATATTTACGAATGAACTTCTGGGGAACAGCTCACAGCCTGGAGGATACATTTGCTAAACATTTAAAGTTTTTTCGATTTTAAATTTACCCAGCATTTACAAGTCGTTTTGGTTCAATGAATTTGAGAGTATTTTTCTAGTTTAAGGTTTGGTTAGACTAGATGGCATTAAATCTAGATGGCTAGATGGCTAAAATCATCACTTAAAAGCAAAAAAAAAAAAAAAAAAAAATTCTAAAAAAATTAAGACTATTGAATTTTGTTTGTTTTTATATTTAAAATCTTTTCGAAAATGTGCTAAGTTTAAATAATTCAAAATACATAATTTAATAGCAAGTTTGATCCACTACAAAATTGATTCTCAAAAATATTTGCTAAGTGCCCTACTTTCAAATTTATTCAAGGTCAAACTTGTAAAATATTTTACAAGTAAAATTTACAGTTAAAATTTTTTAGTTACGTATACGCAACACTGTACTTATAATATAAATTCTAGTAAGTAGTACATGCCCTGAATGATAATTTTGTGGAAGTTTTAAAGTTATTTTGGTTTAAAGTTGATATAAATTTTACAAGTAAAACCACTTAGGTTACTTGTTAAATATTTTCATTTGTAATTTATTAAAGAAAGAAATAAAAATTTGAAAAGCATATAATTACAATCGAGAATCAACACGTGGAGTGAAAAAATATTTTTCATAAAATTTTCCTGTTTTTTTATTTAAATTAATTTTTTTAATGAAATTAGTAAAATTATAGAAATTTAAAGAGCACAATTGAACAGGAAATTGAAAGCTTCACAGAATTGCTCTTCACACATTTCCCCCTAAAGTCACTACTTTCAAAGTTATTCAGCATTA
Source organism: Neoceratitis asiatica (assembly GCA_030068015.2). Lineage (NCBI taxonomy): Eukaryota > Metazoa > Arthropoda > Insecta > Diptera > Tephritidae > Neoceratitis > Neoceratitis asiatica. Next base: position 72,583,297 of record CM061527.1, read on the forward strand.
AACTTGCGAACATTTTTACAAGTAAATTTCTTTTAGTTACGTATACGTAACGTAGTATCCAAGATTTTATTCCAAAGCAATAGCGCACACCCTAAGCAATATCTGCTTTGTGTTTGTGTGTGTGTGTGTGGGTTCAAAAATGCATTACTGTGTTTGAATTCCGGAAATGTTTCATTAGTGGACTTTCTTGCAAATTTTCATTTGTACTCCAAACAATGAAAGGATGTACTAGTATATATATGTATATTGTTATACGTGTAGATATATACATATATATAGACAACCAACGCCATATGACTAACTCTACTGTTGTTGTTGCAGCCTCATTGAAACACTAATTACCTGCTGCCGGTTCTTTGGTTGGTTGGTGAGTTAGAAGGCGCTTGGCGCCAAAAAACGTCTCTACGCAATTTCCTTGTTTCGAAATTATTTCAAAACCACCGTCTGCAACCCACCTAAGTGAAACAAACACATTTGTTTTAAAGGTAGCAACTTCATTTGCCCATAATATAGACAGACACAGACAGGCATACATATGTTCGTATAAAAGTACAACTCCAAAGCACAGGACCAAAAAATAAATAAAATAAAAAATGAATGCCAAAAACAACAACTCCATTCGAGGATTAGAAGCAGAGTTGTTGTTTTTTTTTTGTTTTTTGTTTTTCTTTCATTTTTCATTTTACTCCCTAAACCAAGCACATGAAATGAGTGTCCTTTCGTGCCGCAAACCACACAGTTGCGATAATTGCTAAAACATGAGCGTCGGGTAGAATGCCTTGGAGTGTATGATAACAACAAAAACAAAAACAATGTTTGGTTAAGCAGAAATCAAGCGAAATTGCAAAAGCGAGCAGACATTGTGGTAGAATTTGGTAGAATTTTTATTGTTCGTTTTTTTTTTTTTTGCTTTTGCTCATCAGGAGACATTAGAACAGCTTTGGGTTTTGCTGTCTGTTGTTTGTATATGTAATTGGAGTTTGAAATTTTTTAAAAGCATATGAGGAAACCTGGTGTGGTTAATCACATTTTATAAGATTTTTGTTTTTGAAATGAGTTGTATGTAAGTAGAGTTGCCATATGTGTGTCTGTAACTGAAACCAAGCTACGGCTAGTCATCCCACTGATGCCAGAAGAAGGTTTTTTTGTAGAGCTGACGGTATGTGGATTTTATTTTAAATCCAACAGAACTTTTCTTTAAATGCTGTGTTCAGTTTTAGAGCAAATTTCAAATCATACTTCTAAGCTGAGCTCGGTGTCGGTTTGGAGCAGTCAATAAGATGAAATTCTGTCGTACAAAATGTCAAAAAAGTAAGCTAAACTTGAATGTGGACTTTGTAGCGGCCAGAATTCAATTTCGGAGTGTCACGGGCTTGATTTCTGGTCGGATCTATATCAAAAATAATAGACAATTAAATTTGAAATATTTTTTTCTCATTCCAATCGCTCCTCGCCAGGCTATATCAACCGCTCTGAATGTATTTTTGACATGAAGTAAAAAGCTCCTCTCCTGAATACCAAAAAAAAAAAAAGGAACAAGTGATCCGTTGACAAAGTTCAACTGTCAGCTTGACTTTTCCATCTCTAACTGAAGGACATTTAAAATTATTGGGGCAGACCATATGACTCTCCTAAACTCTAATCTCTATTTCTTTCGCAGAGAGGCCTACACTCTGTATGCCAAACTCATACCCTTAATATCTCTACAATAATTGTTGGGGTACTGGTCCACACGAATTTTCAAACTGTGTGCCTACGTTGGCAGATAGAGCCAGTTTTACTGCTTTTGTTGATTAAAATTGTCGGAAATTCCCGAGAAGGCAAAAGTAGTCTACTAAGTCATCGAACTATTTCAACAGGTTCGAATCAAAAGGAGAGATATGTTAGATAAGTCGGTTACAGTGTACTTTCAAAAACTATCGAGAGTTGGTGTCATGGGACATACGTTGGATGAGTCTTTTGTAGAGTTCGGATAGGTAGCGACTAAGTGTTCAAAAATCCAGATGTTATTTATGCCAGAATTTGATATATAACGACGTATCTAGGCCTTCATGGAGACTTTATGGAAATTTGTACCAGGGCTACGTTGGTCTGAGTGTATAGCTCGAGCTCGTTTCTATTAAGTATTGCTGAGTGGAGTACTTATAGTCTTTTATTTCTTTTCGTTATGCCAGGTCGCCGCTTCGAGTAGATATTTGGATAGCTGAAGAGGTGATCTCCATCTGCAAAGCATAACATTATGTTCCTTAATACGCAGCATCGCTGTCTCGCAACATGGTTGAAGTATTGGCGAAATCAGGAGGTTTTCAGCTATGGTTCTCAAGGCGGTGTTTTCTCAGAATCTGCCGGTTGCTGCCGGCTAGCAATTTGATCATTAGTTTAATAATTAGTTCTTCCTCTCGCAACTGGGTACCTTATTGCGAATCGCGATTGTGTGAATAGTCAAAAAGTTGTGGAAGGTTTTTAGAGATGAACTAATTGAAGCACTCAGCTGTTCTGCTTAGACGGCTTAGAAAATGTAAGGAGTTGAACAGAATCTACCATCTTTCTTTAAAGTCAGCTGCTCCTGAAGACTTAAGATCCATTTTGATTTCGGACTAATTTTTTTGTAAGGTAAAATTTTTGATTATCCTTTTGGGTAGAAAAGAATGACCACCGCTCACATCTCCTATTTTAGAACACAGTTTCAGGTCTCCAAAGTCTTTTCTGGAGCCATTTAGATATTCTACAGAGAGCTGAGTGATTTCAGGATTCCTTTTGCATCTTGTTCTTCACGCTTTTAGTCCTTTGGAGAATTTTATGTTCTATGGAAATTCAGTATGTCCTCGATCATCGCGGTGTTCTCACACTAAAATTGTGTTAAACCAAATGCATATGACAGCAGGCATCAGTTTAAGTTTGGTATACGTCCATTGCATTTGAGATGGTATAATGATTTGATGTTTTTTGAAATTTTTACACAACCCTTTAGTCCGCAGCTGCGTCCATGGCAAGAACATCTAATAAAGAAGAGCTTCCCAAAGATATTTGGGAAACTGGAACACTTTTTCTTATACCAACCAGCCGCAATTTTAAATATTTTCATGAGAGCTTCATTTGACATAGGAAGAGTAAGAAATTTGTTGATTTTTAGAAGGAAATTCTAGCATATCAGTATATAAATTAAGTGATTACTCTGCTGATAACTCTTTGGAGGTCTTTTTATCAGCTTTTGAAGCATCTACTTCTCAGTCTAACCAACTTCTATGGAATTTTTAGTCCGGAAGAAGTCCATGCGGTACTACTGATATCCGGAGTACTAACAAATACTTTAAACTTTGAATTTCGCGCATGAAAACTGTAGACTAAGGTTCAAAACACCTTTAGTTCAATATATGTCATACTTTTAGAGTCAAGAGCGCTATAATGATTGATTTGAATTTTGTAGAGACTATTTTTACACCAACTAAAGATAAACTCGCCGAAACTACGGCTTCTTACCGAAGAGTAGCCTGACTGAGAGGACTCAGAATCCTTTAAACTTATATCAGACCAAAGTATCTTTTTTTTTCATTTGCCTAAATACGCATTAGTGCAATTACTATGTACTAATTATAAGTGGAGAAGCAAGTAACAGCCAACAATACACGTGAGTCCTGCCGCTCCTTGTCAACATTTGGTCTAACAATAATTAATGTGCGAACAAACAAGTAATTCATGTGACTAATCGTAGCAGTACTCACTGTTGTAGTTTACTATTTGTTTACAACATATATATATATATATATATATATATCTATATGTGTTTATATCCTTATTATCCTTTCTCATACCATTTACGCTTATTCTTCATACGTCCTGATTCTTCGAACGTCAGGTGTTAAGGAGTATTGTATAAAGTTACCAGACAAATGGTGCATCAACACTTTATCTACACAGACAGAGGGATTTTCTATTTGTATATACATACATACACGCATACATATGTATCGGCGAGTATGTCCTTTTGTCCATATAATAGGCAAATGTTTGCTTTGCTCCTTCTCGGTCGCTTTATGTTTATTTATTGCACAATTGTCCTTTGGGGCCAGCGCCAAGCAGTCGAAGTATGGGTGTTTGCATGTAAGGGTATGAAGGTGTATGTACTTATATGTGACTGGTGCTTGTGAGGCATCCTTTATCGCAAGCTTCTATTTCACATTATGTGACACAAAAGCTCACACACCTATCCACACATACACATGAGAGCATCATTCCACTTATTTTAAGCACTGTTTTAAGTACTTTCTGTGCATCGTTGTCGAGCTCCTTTTTTTTGTGTTTTTTTTTGTGTGTTTTTGCCCATTAATATATAAAAACACATTAGGATATCAGGTTTCATCCTCATACAATTAATTCTACTCACACCAGCTTCAGTGTTAATGAACTGTAAACGAGCCGGTGTGAGTCAAGAGTTTCATTTGTTGCCTTCTCCAAGCACTGAGAAGCAAACATATGTATGTATTGAATCTCCTTGAAAAGGTGATTAAAAATTAAGGGCAACTCCACTGTTCACCAGGATCTGCTGTTTTTGTATACTCTAAATGGAGCTAATAGTCCAGATGTGTTCTTTTCTGAGTTTATGTTGAGCGCTCCGTGGCTGTGTGTTGGCTAAACAGTTATACACTGCCCGAGCTTGCAGATTATAGTGCGGCTATGAAGCTGACCGTGTGCCACTCCTTGTGTTTAACTTAAGCATAAGTTCTGTTTGAGCCATATTGAGGTTTGAAAGATGAGTTTTCGTATCTTTTGGCAGGAGCTGGTGCGTAATCAGTGGTTGATTGGTTGAAAGAAGTGTTTTTTAGTGCTCTTCCGAAACAATTCTTTCAATCATATCTTTGCCATCAATGTTACCAAAATCAGTCAGAAAATTTCGAAGGCTTAAGATTTACTTAACCTACAATATTGTATTATTCAAAGAACTCTCTCTTCTTTCTCTCCCTCTCTCTCTCACTCATTTACCACCCTAAACTTACCTTATATGGCGATCGCTTGCGGAATATATGCCCCACATGTGAACAGGGTATTATCTCTAAGGTGCCACCACACATCCATGTCTTAAAGGATAATTCCAAATTTTCACCACCCCAAATATCGAAACCAGAATCGTAGGTACCAAGGCGTTCGAAAAATTTACGATCGATCGAGAATAGGCCACCAGCCATTGTGGGTGAGTAAACAGGTTCAGCGGAGTTCTAGAAGAGAGAAAAAAAAAGAAATTATTATTAAACATTTTTATTATTTGATTTAAAATATAACATTGAAATTTTTCTGTACTTTTTTATAATAAAAAGTCAAAGTAAAAATTTCAAGAAAATTAAGAGTAAATTATAAAATAAAAGTATAAATAAAATAAAAAGTTAAAGTAAGTGAAAAGTGAAAATTAAAAAAACAAAGTAGAAGTAAAAAAGCTAAAGTAAAATCAAAAAGTAAAGACAAAAATAAAAGTTAAAGTAAAACATAAAAATACAAGTTGAAAAAGTTACTACTTCCGTCGGAATAAGTAAAAGTGGAAAACGAAGTCAAAGTAAAGGTCAAAAAAAAAAAAAAAAAAAAAAAATAAAAAAAAATGAGAAGGAAAAGTGAAAACTCAAAACTGAATGCAGAAAGTAAAATTGAAAAGCAAAAAATAAAAAGTAAAAACGCAAATCGGAAAATTTTAAGCTTTAAAATTCGAAACTAGAAGAAAAAGAAAGAGTAAAAATTGAAAGTAAAAAACTGTGAAAATAAAAAAAAGTGAAATTAAAAAATAAACTAAAAGTAAGAGCAAAATTTAAAAATAATTCCAAAAAAAGTTAAAAAAAAGTATTTCTTCTGTAGGAAAAAGTAAAAGCAGAAGTAAAAATTTAAATTTGGAGTGAAAATTAAAAATGAAAATTGCAAGTAAAGTAGAAGTGAAAGATTAAACTGAAAAGTAAAAAGTGAAAATGGCAAAATTGGACAAACTTAAGTATTAAATGTATAAAGTAGATGAAAATGTGAGAAGTGAAAGAGAAAAGTAAAAAAACCTAAAAAAAGAGGTTAAGTCCTCTGAAGAAAACAGTAAGATTTAAAATCGAAAGTGAAAAGTCAAAGTAAAAGTCAAAAGAGAAAGTGAAAAACCAAAGTTAAAATTAATTAGACAAAAGTAAAAAGTAAAACTGCAAAAATAGAAAAAAGGAAACTGTAAAGTAGAAGAAGTAAAAGCAAAAAATAAAAGTAAAACGCCAAAAAAAAACTTATTTCTTCTGCAGGAAGAAGTAAAAGTGAAAAGTGTTATCGAAAAGTCAACAAGTGAAAGTCAAAAGTGATGTCCAAAGTAGAAAAAAATGTGAAAAGTAAAAGAAAAAAAAAAAAATATATATATATATATATATACCGAAAAAAAGTTATGTACTCTGAAGGAAAAAGTAAAAGTGAAAATGGAAAGTGAAAAATCAAAGTAAAAGTCAAATGTGAAAAATCAAAAGTGAAAAATCAAAAGTGAAATTAATTAGTGAAAAAAAAAAATTAAAGCTGAAAAAAATAAATAAAAAATAAAATTTAAAGTAGTAAAAGTTTAAAAGTAAGAGGTAAAAGTAAAGTGGAAAAAGCAGAAGCAAAAGTAAAAGTAAAATGCCAAAAAAACAAACTCAGTTCTTCTACAGGAAAGTGAAAAAAAGAAAAAAGTGGAAGTCAAACTTGTAAGTGAAAAATTAAAAGTAAAATTAATTAGCCAAAAGTAAAAAGTAAAACTGCAAAAAATGGAATTCAAAAAGTAAACTGTAAAGTAGAATACTGAAAAGAAGAGTAGAAGTAAAATTTAAAAAAAATAAAAGTAAAAGTAAGAAGTAAAATTAAGAAGTAAAAATAAACTTAAAAAACTTAGTTCTTCTGCAGGAAAAAGTAAAAGTGAAAAGCGAAAGTGAAAAGTCAAAAAGTGAAAGTAAAAATAGAAAGTGAAAAGCTAAAACTAAAAAGTAAAAATTCAAATACTGAAAATATGAAAAAAGTAAAGTGTCCAATGAATAAAGTAAAAGAAAATTTGAAAAGTAAAAAGTGAAGTTCTACTTTGTTTCGAGCCAAAATACAAAAAGCAACTTTTTTCACTTTAAATTCTTCACTCTTTTTATTAGCTTTTACTCTGTAGCCATTTATACAAATGGAATCATATTTTTTACACATACAAATATAAATTGCTGTATAATTGTAATATTTGAATTTATATGGCCTTTACTTTCCCTTTATTGCCTCTACAGGCAGGATATATGTGAGTAGCAGCATAACTGTTAAGCCAAAGAAATTTTGATTTCACTTACATACGATTGTGTTGTAAATATATATATGTTTAAGTACTAAAGACATTTCCAGCAAACTCTAACTGTACTGTACTCTACGCGTCTGTGTATGCTTGTATGTTGAGTTTTAAAATAAATTGAAACACATAAGTACATTAAATGTTTGTAATTGAAACAAAGCAACAACAAGGTTAATTGCAATGACATGAACAGGCAGACAGGCATTCAACGAACAAACTCAAGTCCGAGGCAGCAATTGAATGAGACGCCAGAAAACGTGTGTTTGTCAGCAAATGTGTGTGTCAGAAAATGTTTAACAGTGCGTGTGTATGTGTGGAATATAGCTTGTGATAGGCAGTTGTGTATGGCTGCTTGCAGTACATATTAGAAGAATTCAATTGAAGAATTTAAGTTAAATTAAATAAATAAATTGTTATTAAATTTTTATTTCATTCGATTTGTGAGAGAAATTTCAGGCGAAAAAATTAAAAAAAAGGTTTAAAAAATGAAAATAAAGCGTTATCCATTCTGTGGTCACCAAAATAAACGTAAATAAAATGCAATTAAAATTAATCTATTCAGGAAATTCTCTTTTTTTAAATATTTTCTTGAACCTTGGAATTCAAGGGTGATCCATTTCGAGTTTCTCTACTATGCGTGATGTTTTGCTCCAAGGCCTGAATCGAAGCGGGATTGTCCGCATAGACTTTATACTTTACATATCCCCTCGCTAGAAAAAGTCTAACTGCGCGAACGGCCGAAAACGTGGAATTATCTGCTCACCGAATTGTTCTCTCAATAAATCCATTGGTTGATGCAAGGTGTGGGATATGGACGCCGTCTTGTTGAAAGCACATGTCGCGGAGATCACGAGCTTCAATTTCAGACATCAAATAGTCGGTTTCATGGTGCAATAACGATCGCCATTGACGGTTACGGTTGCTCTTCGTTCCAAATGCGGAAATTTTGCTTGCCTACAAACCCATTGAGTCAGAAATGGGTCTCAACGCTGAACAAAATTCGGCTCGAAAACGTTGGATCTTCTTGGGAATTTTCAAGAGCCCATACAGCGAAGTGATATCGCTTGGGAAGGTCGAGCGGCTCCAATTCTTGCACAAGCTGTATTTTGTACGCTTTCAATTTAAGATCTCGACGTAAAATGCGCCAAATCGTTCCATACGTCCGTCCGAGGTGCTGCGATAGGTGCCGAATCGACTCTCCACGGTCTTCGTTCGTGTACACTCTCAGCTACGGCCGCTATATTTTCTTCACTGCCAGTTGGGCGTGATTTATTCGGTCTAACATTAGCCAATAATGAATGCTGGTTCACAAGATGGGTGATGGTGTTGCGAATAGTAGGCTCAGTAGACCGATTATGTTGACCATAAGTGGAGCGAAGCGGGCGAAACACATTCTTTACAGTAACTGAATTTTCGTAATAAATTTGAATGATTTGTTGACGTTGTTCAGTCGTAAGTCTTTCCATTACCTTTCAAAACAAAGGCCGTTGAAAAAAGTACCTCTACTTGGATCACCCTTTATTTCATTTTATTTTATTTATTTACTTTTTCTTTTGCCGTTGTTAATTATTCTTATTTATTTTATTTTATTCTGAATCTTAGTTTGCTTTATTTTGACTTTATTATTTAATATAAACCCATTTCAATCCCAACGATAAAAACCTTTTTCTTAAAAATTGCGATTTTTTCTTTTTCAATTTTTTTCACTTCCATTTCGCCTACCTTTAATCTAAATTGCTGCCATCCAAGCTCCTCATATTTTACATTTATAATTTGCTAAATCCCTTGCGTATTTTCGTGCCACAACGATTTATACAAATAAACGCCGTTATGTCAGTCGGAGCGTGTGAAAAGTGGCGAATAATGCTGCAGAAACTGGGTGCCAGACAAGTGCAACACTTGACCCGGAATGTCGTCTTTTTCAACTGTCCACCATTTTGCTCAGCTAGCACTTTTAGCATTGCCTTTGGACGTCGCCTGTCGTCCGTCGGCAGTCTGCCATCTGCATTTCCGCGGCGGATTTATTTGCGAGGAAGTGGCAGACAAAAAAAAATTGTGGAGTAGGGAAGGAGAAAGAAAAAAATTAAACGAGTAAAAAAATCAAAACCCCAACCAAGAGCCATCAACGACGGAAGCGTTTATTTGTGCATGAAATTTTTTTAAGTTTTTTGTAATTAGGCCGCAAGCGGCGGTCTTTGTATGCTATATTTTTTTGCTCTTTGTGGCGCAAATCGACAGAAATTCAAATGAAAAGTGAGTATTTTACGGGCGTGCATTTTTTGGTGAGGGAGAATTCGCAAATGTTTCGCAATTTTCGCAATTTTCACAATTTTCTAGTCAAAAAAGTGTTGTTTTGAAAAAGAATGGGTAACAAATAAAAGACTATTTGTCTGGCTCAGCTCAGTGTTTACGGCAGCAAAAATTGGTTATGCAAATTTCCTCTTTTATTGACAGCAGTTTCGGACGTCGAACCAATTATTTCTTATTTGATCGGAACAAAAAATCGGCGCAACAGTTGTAGTGGAAAGGCCACACACTGCTGCCGTGGTTACTCAGATACAGTTTCCTGAGATTTTTTTGGAGTTAGTTAGAGTTAGTTTCCAAGTGAAATGAGAAGCCGCTCTGTGGAGTACATCTCAAAAATAAATAAATAATGCAGCGAAATAGCGAGTGGAATGGCATATGTGAGTTGATATATGGATATAGAAATCAATGAAAATGCAGTCGTGTTTGTGCTACTGGCGAGTCTGCCACCCTCGACTGCCTCAGACCTTTTCGAGCCTTCAAAATGTTATCTAAAAACAGTGAACAATGGAGCACTTGCGCCGTAGGGTAGATTACTCTACACATTCTAACTATCCACTAGCGCTTTATAACGGTGTTTTCATTTTAATGTTTGCGCTTTTAGCAATTGCTGTGAATCCTTCACTTTTTCCAAAAAAAAATAAAAAAATAAAAAAAATTTACCCAAAACCAAACACTCTTTGGCAGCTTCCGCTTTTAATAGCAAATTTTCATTAGAAAAAAATTCAAATTTTTTGAAAGCAACGCTGCTATATTACTAGTGTCAAAAAAGTTTAAAATAAAGTTAAAAAAAATTTGTATTTTTTTCCTGTTTATTGCGTTGGCTTTGTTTATTGTCTGCTTCCTAACTCTCCCACTCACATAGCAGCACTTCATTCAAATATCTACTAATCCAACCATTTAGTTATTCATGCGATTGAGCGGCTGCTTGTGTGTGCGGGTGTGTTTATACACACACACATGCACATATTAGTTTTACTGTTTTTGTCAGTTTGCAAATTGCTTTACGATTTTGTTGCCAAATAGACAGTCGCCAGTCGCCAGCCAGCCAGTTAGTCAGTCAGTCAGTCAGTCGGCCTGGTCAACTACTTAGTTACTCAGTGTTGGCGGCCGTACAATAAAAACAATCATCTGTTGTATAAGATTTCTGTAATTGCAAATATGATAATAAAGGGTGATTCAAGTAGAGGTACCTTTTTCAATAGCTTTTCTTTGACAGATCACGGGTGAGTCGTGTCAAGCTGTCATGTTGCTTTTCTTCAGTATTGTTTGGCATTTCAACATAGAAAAACTTACGCCTGAACAACGTTTGCAAATCATTCAACTTTAATACGAAATCTCACGTTCTGTAAGGAATGTGCTGCGCGCGTATCGCTCAACTTCTCAGGTCAACATAATCGGCTTGATGATCGTACTAATCGCAACACCATTACCCATCTTGTGAACGAGCATTCATTATTGGATAATATTCGACCGAATAGACTACGTCCAGTACGCAGCGTAGAAAATATAGCTGAGAAAAACCGTGAATTTTCGATTCGCACCGTTCGCAGCAACACAGCAACTGACGTATGGAACGACTTGGCGCATTTTACGTCGAGATCTTAAATTGAAAGCATACAAAATACAGCTTGTGCAAGAACTGAAGCCGAAGAACGAAGAGCAACCTGAAGAGATTCAAGAGCTGCCATTTCCCACACATCGCATCAATCAATGAATTTATTGAGAGAACACTTCGATGAGCAGATAATTCCACGTTTTGGGCCGGTCGATTGGCCACCAAGGTCATGTGATATCACACCGTTAGACTTTTTCCTGTGGAGATTTGTAAAGTCAAAAGTCTGTACGGACAATCCCGCTTCGATTCAAACCTTGGAGCAAAATATGACGCGTGTCATTCGCCGGTTACCAGTCGAAATGCTCGAACGAGTCATCGAAAATTGAACTCAGTGGATGGACTATGTGAGACGTAGTCGCGGCCAACAATTGAAAGAGATAATCCTCCGAAAATAAATGCCAAAGAATGTTCTTTCGAATGATAATAAACATTCTCCATTAAATTTTAATTTTCTGTGTTTATTTTTCTTTAAAAAAGTGGTGAACCTCAAAATGATTCACCCTATATTAATAATATGTGAAACATAGCATATAACCGGAACTTATAACTCTATGAGAAGTAAACAAGTGCAAATCGTTGGGTGAACAAAATATTAGTTATAAGCCTGAAACTATGCAACGAAAAAGTAGTAGGAAAAAATAAAAATTATATAGCTTCACAGTATCAGATTTTTGTTTATTTTTTGCCATGTTTTTGGAAAGATTTCTATTATAAATATAATTTTTCAAACAAAATAGATGTTGATCGTTGCTAAGAAGTCTAAATTAAGAAAATGTTGCCTACATTTAGGATGATATTTAATAAGTATTGTGTTCCTAGCAGGAAAAAATTGATTGAAGAGCTTACTACACTTAAGTGCTTATAACTTTTTGGAAGAGAATGATTTGGATTAAGAACGAAAAAAAAGAATTTAAATAAATAACGAAATTTCTCTTACTGCTTTGAATAAAAAATCAAATAGTTTTTTAGATATCAAATTAGATATAAAAATTAATAAAGCGGCAAATTTCGAAAAAGGAAAATTGATACAAAAAAAATAGCAAAACTATATATAGTGTACTGAATTTAAAAAATTCTAGAATTTTAGAGAAACTTTTAGGTGTACAAAGTTGATTACGTTAAATTAACGAGTTTAAATTAATATATTTTTAAAAAATTATCCTTATTCAGAACCTTTTTTTTTATTCCTTCTACCACTTTTTTTTGCTAAGCTTATACATTTATCAGAAAGCAATTGTGCAATTGCTTGAAAAGCGTAACGAATTTTTTCTCGTACATTTTCTCACACACTTTAAAACGAAATGTAATCGTAAGGAAAAATAATTTCCACTCGAAACACGTACGGAATGTCAATTTCTCTAATACGTACCAGTAAATTGTCCTTTAACGTCCTTTAGCACACACACACAGACACACACAGACGCATACATACAAACGTAGTAAGTATGTATGTTGGATACGAGAAATTTTCACGCCTCAATTGGCCAATCGATATGCCGTAAATTGTGTAGAGCTATCGAGAAGATTTTTTCGGAAGTGTACGTAAAAATATGCAGAAATATTTTTTTATACTTTTATTTATTTATTTGAAACACTTGAAATTTTTGTTTTCTTCCTAAAATTTTTTTCTACAAGCAAATTGCAAACTGTCATTGTGTAGAGGGAGAGAGAGAGAGAAACGTGTGCCGGAGCGGAAGCAGAGCAGACAGTAAAACAGCAAAACAGGCAAACTGACAAACTGCTGCTCAGGTGTGTGTGTGTGCTGGTGTCTGAGATCGAAAAGTGTTTGTGTAAAACAAGGTTAGGTTAGATTGAGAGCTGTGTGACCGAAAGCAGGTGTAGGAGCGAAAGGTAGATGGTGAATTCAGTGTGTTGTTAAACAAAATGAACCGAAGGGCGAGGAGTACCGTGGTATGATTGTTATTGGAAGGGTTTCTCCACTGCCCTAAAATTGCTTTTGTGAACTCACATTGATTCGAGTTGATTTTAAGCCATTTTTGGTTTGCACAACTGCAAGAGTGAAGATTATAGAATGGTTGTTAGCCTAGGTATGTGCATTAGTAGAGTATAGACTGCAACCGGCTGGCTTAATCAAATGGCTAGTTGAGTGGCTTGCTGTCGCCATATGCCGGAAGTTAAGGTTTTTATGTATATCGATGGCTTGCTGGCTGGTGGCAGAAATCAAAGTGCTTTACTATGCAAATAACGAAATAGTGATTTTATGGGCAATAGCCATATGTAAGTATATATGTTTGTATGCGTGTAAGAGCATTTTGAGTTTAGAGTGACCAAAAGGAACTTTTTTTTTGCTTTTTTGTATTTTTTTTTTCGTTTTTTGCATATTTTTGATGACCTAACCTAAAAGTCATACAAATATATGCTGCAAAATGAAGTGGGAGAATATGAATGCATAAAAAAAATCTCTAACTCTTTTTGAAAAGCAAAAATCTCCCAGCTTGAACTTTGAATGTGAAATTCAGCCACTCCAGGCATAGCGGCCAGCAGTAATGTCATTCCAATATGGCTGCATTGCTAGCCGGCTGACTGACTGTTTTTACTGCAGTGCTGGCTGTGAGGTATGGAATCGGTCATGCAGAAAGTGAGTGCCAGATAGAGTGAGTGGAGGGCGACGTATTTTGAATTTTTTTTTTTTTTTTTTTTTTTGAGATTCAAACTACAATACCTGCAAGGACAATACGTTGCCTATGCCATGCAGAGTTATAAAGCATGCATGTTGAACACTGAAGGTTCACGAAATCACTACATAACATACATGCATGCAAGTTTAACATGAAAAAAATTTTTGAGCTAAAATTTCTAATTTAAAAAAAAGAATATTTTAACAGGCTAAATTTTTTTTTTAACCAAACAACACAGCTGTTATTATGCTAACCAAAACCAATTTTCTAAGCAACTTTTTCTACTTTTTTAAGTAATTATTAAAACTTTGACACCTTTCTCTATATTGACACACATAAATTATGCTTTTCTGCATTTGATTATATTTTTCTCCAAATCTATTTCAAATATTTTAATTTGTTACTTTTTTCTTAACTTTTCTATTTATTTGACAATTTTTTGGGTTTTTTTTTTATCCATAATAATAATTTTCTTCATCTATTAATGGGTGATCTATTTCGGGGTTCCCTACTTTTTTCGAGAAAAAAACACAGAAAATTCAAATTTATTGGGAAATATTTATTATCATTCGAAAAAACATTCTTTGGCATTTACTTTTTGAAGATTATCTCTTTCAAAAGTTGTCCACTGCTACGGCTCAGATGGTCCATCCATTGAGTCCAATTTTCGATGACCCATTCGAGTATTTCGACTGATAACTGGCGAATGACTTGCGTGATGTTTTGCTCCGAGGCCTGAATCGAAGCGGGATTGTCCGCATAGATTTTAAAGTTTACTTATCGCCACAGCAAACAGTCTAACGGTGTGATATCACACGATCTTGGTGGCCCAAAACGTGAAATTATCTGTGCTCAACGAAGTGTTCTCTCATTAAATCCATTGATTGAAGCGATGTGTGGGAAGTGGCGTCGTCTTGTTGAAAACAGATGTCGCGGAAATCACGAGCTTCAATTTCAAGCATCAAATAGTCGGTTATAATGGCGCGATAACGATCGCCATTAACGGTTCCGTTCTCACGGGCATTATTATTTTTGAAGAAAATCCACAAATCACACCAAACCGTTATTTTTTCTGGATGAAATGGTAGCTCTGGAAACTCTTCAGTTTACTCTTCGTCCCAAATGCGGCAATTTTTCTTGTTTACATACCCATTGAGCTAGAAATGGGCCTCATCGCTGAATAAAATTTGGCGTGAAAACGTCGGATCTTCTTGGAACTTTTCAATAGCCCATAGAGCGGAGCGATGCCGCTTGGGAAGGTCGAACGGCTTCAGTTCTCGTACAAGCTGTATTTTGTAAGCTCTCAATTTAAGATCTCGACGTAAAATCCACCAAGTCGTTCCATACGTCAGTCCAAATTGCTGCGAGCTTTTCCGAATCGACTCTCCACGGTCTTTCACGGTACACTCACAGCTATGGCCGCTATATTTTCTTCACTGTCCGCTGTGCGTGGTCCA
Organism: Neoceratitis asiatica; assembly: GCA_030068015.2. Classification (NCBI taxonomy): domain Eukaryota; kingdom Metazoa; phylum Arthropoda; class Insecta; order Diptera; family Tephritidae; genus Neoceratitis; species Neoceratitis asiatica. The sequence goes on from CM061527.1 coordinate 72,598,609, forward strand.
TTCGGTCGAATATTGTCCAATAATGAATGCTGGTTCTCAAGTTGGGTGATGGTGTTGCGAATAGTAGGCTCAGTAGACCGATTATATTGACCATAAGTTGAGAGACGTGCGTGAAACACATTCTTTACATAATGCGAATTTTCGTAATAAAGTTGAATGATCCCCCGGTACGTTATTCAAGCGTAAGTCTTTCCATGATGAAAAGCCAAGCAATACTGAACAAAAATAACATGACAGGTTGATACGACTCACGCGTGATCTGTCAAAAAGTGGCTATTAAAAAAGTCACCACTACTTGAATCACCCTTTAATTTAATTTAATTTTATTATATTATTATTTTTAATTCTATTTAAGTTTGTTTTATTTAATTTATTTAATTTTAATTTTATTTAATTTAATTTTTTATTTAATTTTATTTAATTTTTTTCAATATTCAATAAAATTTTTCGATTTTTCTTCATTTGAAAAGCTTTAGATCTTAAAAAGAAGAGATAAAAACTTTATTACCATCGTGAGAAAGATCATCGCCCCCACTTATATGCTACAGTAGAAGATATCTTACGCTTCGCCATTGCTTCTGTCGCAATGCAGTACTACGCAAGAGGCTCTTAACACCAATGCAGCACGTTGATCCTAAAATTTTATTGCACGCTTGCAACTTTTACGCTCTTTAAGCACACAAGGTTTGTGGAAACGGAAATGAAAATTCTCGGAATATCTTTTTTTTAGTGTAAAAATGGTGTAAAATGCGAAATGAATTGCAGGCTTTGGCATATTTGTGTTAAAAATCAGCTACACCTTTTGGAGACCACGCAGCTGGTGGTTGTGTGCGCGGGAAAATGTGAAGATGAGCAAAAGCAAGGTTGGTTTGAGTCTTTATGTATGTATATGTGTGCGTGCACTCAACTAGATACATATTGCAGCTGCCAAATTTTTTCGCTAAAAGACAAAACCTGCAATATTGGCAAGCAATGACTTTCTTTTCCAGTTTTTTTCGGTCTTTTTTACCAAAAATGTTATTATTTCACTACATCAAAGACCTGCAGACTGTTCTTGCGCAAATTTCGGTTTTTGTTTACTCTGTTCTCTGCCACAAAACTTCACGACGGGAAGCTTTTTACACTGGCAGCAGATGTGTGTAGGTGTGTGTACATATGTGTTTGTGTATGCACGCACATACAGTTTCAGTGTGCACAACATGTAAATATATGCCATCCTGTTTGCCCAACACCAACATTCTTGACTGGCATAATAATGGTTTCTTCTTCATGCTGTGCTTTTTCGTTTGGGTTTGAAAACTCGTCCCGGCTGCCTTAGCGCAATACTTTCTTACATTCTGTTCTATACTATAGTGAGCTTCTGCACTAGACCTCTTCTCCTCTGCTCCTATCCGCTCTCGATATAGTCAGCCTTGGCGAAAGTAATTTCTTTACTTTCTCAATTGTTGTTGTTGCTACTAGAGATTGTTGTCCTCTGAGTTCTCCAGTGCATATAATTTACTACTTGAGCTTGAGTATTAGGTATTGAAACGCATGTCCTTGTAGGTGATGGAGGTAAAAGCTGTGCTCTTAAAATTTACTTTACACTGTTAGAAAGCTCTTTGGAGTCTACTAAAGCGCTTATCACGTGTAAATTGTGTATTTATAGGCTAATTGAGGCACATAAAGCTTTTCATCTGGATTGAAGAGTTGAGCTTACCTAAAATCTGAAAATGCCCTGCAAGCTTTGTAGAGTTGAAAAAGCTTTTAAAAGCTTTTTCATGTAGGTTCAAAAGTTCTCAGCTTTTGGAAAGCTGTTGCGTCCTTTCTCGAGGTCCTTAACAGATCTTAATAGTCTAATATGTTCAAATATATCCAAAAATCTTTTAAAAGTTTTGAAAGGGAAAAGCTTTTTGAAAGTTTTGAAGATTCGCATTTTCAAGTTTCTTCTAAAAATTCGAAAATAAATGAGTTTTCGTTAAGCAATTTATTCGGTTTTAGTTTAAGCTTCTGAATCAGCTTTTTTAACTATTTACTTTCAAAACTAAATGATATTTGAAACAGAAACTTCTACGAGCTTTCATTCATCTGCTGACAGTATGACATATAATGCTTCAAAGCTCTTTATAAGGGTAAAAAAAGCATTCAAAACTTTTAGTAAAAACTTTTACGAGCTTTTACCAATTATGCCTAAAATGAAAACTTTTAATTTAGAAAGTTTGAAGCCGCAAAAAAATTTGGAACCCTGCTACGAGCTTCGAAAGCTTTGTCAAACTAGTACCTTCTTTTTAAATAAATAGTTATAGAAAGATCACGGAATACGTTTAGATTTAACTTTGATTTAAACCTACATGGAAATGATTCAAAATATACGTTTGAGCTTTTGAGAAGACGCTGGAGCAAAGCAAACTACTTTAACGATTTTTTATTATAGAATTCTTCAAATTTTTTTTGAAAAGCTTATAGTACTTTGAAAGCTTCTTGGCAAATATATCTGAGCTTTATATCGTAATAGTACGATATGTAAATGAAAGTTATAGAATTGCTTAAATATTCAATATATAAATAAACTGAAAGCTTTAGTTAAAAGCTACATGACAGTGATGCTAAATACAATATAATAAATATATAGTATTATTTCATTACACTATTCCGGTAGCTTCTGAAAAAGTTTATAGTATTTTGAAAGCTTCTTGGGATATATACCTGGTTTTTATATTCTAATAGTAGGCTATTCAAATAAAACTTATGGAATTGCTTAAATATCTAATTTAAAAAAGCTCAGGCGAAAGCTCAAAATCCAAAGCTTTTAACCACGATATACATTTTGTGTCTAGCAACTTATCATGCATGCGCTGCGCACTTTAAGCCAATTTGATCTATTCAAATTCAAAATACCAGTGAAAGTATTCTCGTAATGTAATATTCTTTTAGAGCTTTTGCCTTACTTGCAAACTTTTCACTGTATTCTCTTTTGGTCTACCGGAAAAAACATTACGTGACTTGCACGCAAATATGCATTTAGCGTGGGCGTCTTAAGTTCAATATACCTACAGACATACATAGCGCGACACGTGAGCTTTTATCTCAATTCACATTTGTTATGCACGGCACACACACAAAAATTGCGACTATGTAATTTAGCAACTTTTCTAAGCATACTTTAAGGGCAATTTCGAAAATCATTAAGAAACCACTTAATGCAAATGATGACTGAGTTCATTGTGAGGGAAAAAAAGCCAACAGCGAGCGGTTCATACATGCACGAATTTACATAATTTGAAGCTTGACAGATGAGTGCACATATTTTCCATGTCATTTTTATTCATTTTTCTTTTTTACTATTTTAAGCGCCTAAAAGTGTGCGCTACCTAACATTTAAATTGTATGAGGCTTAATGTGGCTACATTTAATTTGGCAGATTTTGCATAAGCCAAGCGACGACGAGATTACGTGCAGCCATACAAACATATATTCATAACGGCATTTCGTGTAACTGTTGCTTGCTGTGAGGCTAGCGTTGCCTACATTTCGGCGCATGTTGAGTGTAAGGCTGCGTCGACTGATGTTGGCTGTTGGAAACTTTTGACTGATCTACTTTTTTTCCGTGAACTTTGCATAATTTTCGGTCGGCGCACGTGTGTGTCAATGAAAGTGAGTGATAAACGGATAATTTAGAATGACTATGATTTTGGCTTTCACAAAAATGAAAATAAATGAAATATTTATGTAAATATTTTTCTTTTTCTTGCTATGGGATTGAAACAGTGAAATATTTCATAAATGAAATTCTTTATTAAAACTCGAGTAAGAAATATTTTATTGGAGAGCTTTTTTTTTAGTAGTATATAAAAATGTCTTAAAAATTTTTCGGAAGTATGAATGTATGCATGTGTGTTCCATGCATTGGTATATATTTGTATTTTATGTAAATAAATTTGTTTACACAGAAATATTAATATTTCTAGAATAAACAAAACTTTTACTGACGCAAAAAAAGGAAATAATTAAATCTGAAGAAAAATAAATTATGGAATTTGTCTGCAAAGCAGTAATTAAATCACCAAGCACTGAAAATAACTCCGGAAAATATTTCATTTAATAAATTATTTGAATTTATTTTCATCTCAGCGCATAATTTACACTTCTTCTCGTTTTAAACTGCTTTTATATATTATTTTATAGAGACATATATATATAAATTTCATCCACTTCTGTGAAATATGTATATATTATTCACTTTTAAATGTTGATCCAAGTAGAGGTACTTTTTTCAATAGCCTTTTTTTTTGACAGATCACGCGTGAGTCGTGTCAAGCTGTCATTTTGCTTTTGTTCAATATTCTTTGGCATTTCATCATGGAAAGTTTTACGCCTGAACAGCGATTACAAATCATTCAATTTTATTACGAAAACTCACGTTCTCTAAAGAATATGTTTCGCACGCTTCGCTCAACTTCTCAGATCAACATAATCGGCCTACTGAGCGTACTATTCGCAACACCATCACCCCCATTTTGAGTCCCAGCATTCATTATTGGATAATATTCGACTGATTAGATCACGTCCAGCACGAAGTGAAGTGGCCATAGCTGAAAGTGTACACGAAAACGGTTGAGAGTCGATTCGGCGCCGTTCGCAGCAACTCGGACTGACGTATGGAACGATTTGGCGCATTTTACGTCGATATCTTAAATTGAACGCGAACAAAATACAGCTTGTGCAAGATCTGAAGCCGCTCGATTTTCTCAAGCGATTCACTTCGCTCTATGGGCTCTTGAAAAGTTCCAAGAAGATCCACCTTTCTTCCAAGAAGATCCAGAAGTTTTCGATCCAAATTTTATTCAGAGATGAAGCCCATTTCTGACTCAATGGGTGCGTAAGCAAGCAAAATTGCCGCATTTGGGACGAAGAGTAACTTGAATAGGTTCAAGAGTTGCCATTTCATCCAGAAAAAATAACGGTTTGGTGTGGTTTGTGCGCCGGTGGAATTATATTTCTTCAAAAGTGATGCCGGTGAGAACGTAACCGTCCATGGCGACCGTTATCGCGCCATGATCACCGACTATTTGACACCTGAAATTGAAGTCCGTGATCTCCGCGGCATTTGGCTTCAACAAGACGGCGCCACTTCCCACACATCGCACCAATCAAGGGATTTATTGAGAGAACACTTCGGTGAGGAGATAATTTCACATTTTGGGCCAGTCGATTGGCCACCAAGATCGTGTGATATTACACCGTTAGACTTTTTCCTGTGCGGAGATATTTAAAGTCTAAAGTCTGTGGGGACAATCTGTTTCATTATGCATGTCATTCGCCAGTTACCAGTCGAAATGCTCAAACGAGTCATCGAAAATTGCACAAAACAGATGGACCATCTGAGAAGTAACCGCGACCAATATTTGAAAGAGATAATCTTCAAAAAATGAATGCCAAAGAACGTTTCTTCGAATGATAATAATTTTCTTCAGAAAAGAGGAGAACCTCGGAATGGATCACCCGGTATTTCCTTTATAGGATTTTTAGCTTGCGCTACTTGCTTTTTGGTCAATTTATTTTTATTTTATTTTATTTTATTCAACTCAAAAAGTCGATATTAAAAGCCAATTAGTAAAGAGAACAACAACAGGCGTACAAGAACAAGGAATGGAATTAAAAAGCCACCAAGCGGTAAAATGAGCTCATCATCAAGGACGAAGAATATGGTAGAATTCAGAAAGGTATATTTCGAAAATATGCAACAGCTTGTGCACATAAACATGAATATAGTTATGTATATACCAAAGTGTGTCAGATCGTATGGAGAATATGACCAATCGACCAATCATAGCAACACACATGCATATGCCACTGTACAGTGGAAAAACGGATCATTTTGCCTTTAACTGAAAGCAACAGAAATGCGAGTATAAGAAGCAAAAGAACAATACAAAAAATGGTAATTCGAAGAGATAAAATTTGAGAAGAAAAGTGCCACTCAACGCTGAAAAAAGGTGAAAAATGTTGAAAAATGAGGAAATTAAACTTGACTGTAAAGTGAACGGCAATAAAAGAGTTAATACGAAGAGTAGAGAAGCTTTAATAAACATTATTGGAAAAAAAAAGTACTATGAGGAGAAAAATATAAAGAAAAAGTATTTTAAGTGTTTAAAAACGTAAAAAAATAAAACTTTTTTATTTACAAAATATATCTTTAGACGAAATTAAATAATTTTTCACTTTGAAGAATTTTTTTTATTTAAAGTTAGAAAGTTGGTATAGTAGAGCATAACGACATTTGTGTTACTTAATTTTTTTTTCATTTTTATTTTAAGTGTTTTAATTTCTTTTTAATTCCTTTTTAATTTTCTTTTTTTTGCAATTTTCTTTTTTATTAATTTCGTGTTTTTCTTTCTAATTTTTAGAACATTTTTGCATTTTTTTTCACTACCCTAGCTATTTTACCGTAATTATTTTTCTATTATTTTCTATTTGCGCTTTTTCTTTGACTTTTTGCTTTTTTTCGTAAAAAAAATTGCGCCTTTGATGAGTACAAAATGACGGTTTGACGGTAATTTCTTTTTCATTTGGCAATTTTCACGGCAACTTTTGTTTGACAAGCAACCTTTTTGCATACGCCAGCAACCAGCCGCGTCTGTTCGTAATTAATTTTTGTTTTTTGAAATTTTTTGTTTTCTACGCTTTCGACAGACGTGAAACGTATAAAAGGGTTCGAATGATAAATAGAGGAAGAAAATGCTGACGAAATGACGGAAAATTGGCATTGTTACTATATATATACATATGTTTCAAGGTAGATTTAACTAAAAAAAAAGAGAGGGATATATGGATTTCCTGATTCTGCTTTGAATTAATTTAATAAAAATTGTATTCCTTTAGGATTTTTTTTAAAGAAAAACTTCAAATATTCCTATACTTTTGATACACTTTTCAAACGCATATTTCCCTATTGGTTGCTCTAAGTAAATTGAAAAAAAATACTTTTAATACCACTTTTGAGATAAATTTTTTATTTTCCACTAAATATTTTTCACTACTTTTTCAGTGATGCTTATCAGCCATAAAACTACATATTTTGCAGTTTAAATTATTTAAATGAAAACAACGAAACCTAAACTCTCCCGCTCCAATTGAGAGTTTAGAGTTTCTAAACTTAAAAGAAAAACCAAAATTCTGCACCCAAAGTATTCTCAAGAGCAATCCTTTTTAACCGTTCACCGTTACCCAACTCTCAGCGCTGCTTTTCTTTTTTTACTCCGAAAAGTATTTTTATTGGCCTCGATTGCCTTCGAAATCAAATACCATTTACCCATTTTTGCTATTCATTGAGAGAGAGAGAGTGAATCGCTTCAATGGTCTACTATTACAGCGTAAACGGTCTCATATATACCAAAACACACACACATATTTACATATATGCATACATATAAGCATTTAGCGCTAGGCAGCTTGGTGCAGGTAGCAGTGAACGTAGAACCACTCAAAACGCAGCGAGTTTATAAACATGAAAGTAAAGTGGAAAAACTTGAGCTAAATTAAAAAATGAAAACGAAAAAAAAAAATAAAAAAAAATAAAAATATAAAAATAAAAAAAATAAAAAAGGAACAAAAACGTTGTAACTGCTATCCAGGCCAATTGGGATTTTTCCATCAAAAAACAATTTTTTTTCTTACTTTACTACCAATCAGCCACTGCACTTTGATATTTTATTAAAGAGCAGCGCGGCTGTACACACAAATATAAATTGGAAACCTAAAAATTGCTAAAGGATATTTGCGCATTTCACATTGAAGCGACATAAAATTTTATTAAGAAATTTTATGAAGAACATTTTATGTTACGAGTATGTATGTATTGAATAACAAATGTTGTGGATTTTGGCATTTTTTGAAAGCTATTCGCTTGTACACCGAAATAGATGTTTTTTGGTGGTATGTGTGAAAGCAGCAACAAATCGATTCTAAAAATGGTTATGGTTACGTAAACCTCTGTAAAAAGCAAATTTTTGCGTATAAATTTTTGCCTTTTTCTGAGTTCAATAACCTAATTATCTGTTCATATATACATGCCAAATGCATATGCTCAAGGGTGCTCTTAAGGAAATTGGTGTGTTGAAGCCCACGAGTATATTCTGTTTTTATTCCCTTTCTATTGCCTTCTAGCAATGATAATTGTTTGTAATCAATATATTTGATAAAGCACCTTTGGTTTGATTTTTTTAAATTTTCTATTTATTTTTTATATTATATTATTTTATTTTTTTATTTCATTTTTTATTTTAAATGTTTAATCATTTTTTTATTTTGCTTAAATTTTTTATTTCTTATAAATTATTTATTTTATTTTACTTTATTTTTATTAATTTTTTATTCTCTTCATTATTTTGTTTTAATTAATTCTTTTAATTTTATTTTATTAATTTTTTTATTATTTCATTTTATTTCATTTGAGTTCATTTTATTTTATTTTATTTTATTTTATTTTATTTTAATTTATTTTATTTTATTTTATTTTATTTTATTTTATTTTATTTTATTTTATTTTATGTCATTTTTTTCTTTTATATTATATTATTATATTTTATTTTAAATTATTTTATTTTATTTTATTTTATTTTATTTTATTTTATTTTATTTTGTTTTATTTTATTTTATTTTATTTTATTTTACTTTATGTCATTTTTTTCTTTTATTTTATATTATTATATTTTATTTTAAATTATTTTTTTTATTTTATTTTATTTTATTTTATTTTATTTTATTTTATTTTATTTTGTTTTTTTTTATTTTATTTTTAGTATTTTATTTTATGTTATTTTAGTTATTTTTTTTACTTTATTTTATTTTATTTTAATTAATTTTTTTATTTTATTTTTATTTTATTTTTATTTTATTTTTTTTATTTTTATTTTTTTTCTTTTTTTTTTATTTTTTTCTCTGTATTTAAATACGCTTAATGATTGCAAATATTGATATTGATTGCTAGTATCTCCCATTGACAGATTGTTTGTTATGTTTGTCCTCAATAAACTATTTGCCAATAACGAAGCGATATACATATATATAAATAACTTTGAATAACGGCATATATTTACATTTATTTGCTCGAACCCTTATATTATTTGAAGGCATTAATAAATAAATCCTCAACTGAAATGATCATCAATAAGTTAGCTTTGGAAATATTTTTATATAGAGTAACAACAAGAAATTTATGTAAATATTGTACAGCTAGGTAGACATGAGGTTCAATTTCTTATATACATATATTCATATATTTCAGTGATGATTATTGTTGTTAAGTTGAAATAAAAAATAAAATAAAATATATTAAATAGTGAGAACTAGCTTATAGATGCTAATGACTTTCAAATATGTATGTATATGAATGTATGTATCCATATGCCACTCAATAAGATCGATAGGGGCTCATAGAAATCTCTAAATCGTCAATAGTTTGCTTGTAAATGGCTGGATTTGTACTTATATGCCATGTAAATATGCTTGCCAGAATAAACATACAAACATATTTACATTTGGGTACATGTATGAATATAAAAACAATTACTAATCAGCTGATGAAAATTGTTTACCCTAATTTGTCAACAGAGCTTAGTCGGCGGAGTATGAATGTCTAAAAATCTGTACAAACATATATATCTATATATATATATATATATATATATATATATATATATATCTATATGTGGACATACCATACCATAGAAATTCTATATATTCTTTAAGCTTATCTTTTAAACTCAATATGTTACTCTATGCGCTGTTACAGTCGCTTAATATGGCATATGTAACAGAACATTCTGTCCTAACAGCGCTGTTACTCCTACATAGCTACTCATAACATAGCGCTTTGTACATAGAAAAATCTGTATATATATATATGTCTATTTAGAATAAACCCAGCTTTTGCCTTCTGTCCTCTATCGTCTTCGTTAGCTAATCAGTGGTTGGTTGGGGGGTCAAATAATAAATGTTGACACTTTGCGACTTGAGCGAGATATGAAATTATCAGCTAACTGTGTGTGTGTGTTGTAAACAACAACTTAGTTGAACTATATAGAGACACATAATTATTATATATACTACACACTTATGCAAGTGTATATAAGTATATTCCAGTGTGCACATAAGTGATATAAAGATAATTAAAACAACAAGTGTCGGACCTAGAGACTACATGAAATGCAATAATTTCTTCAAAGCGAAATTAGTTCATTAAAGATTTTTTTTTTCTTAAAGATGAGCAATTTGCTGATTTTATATAATTTTTCTATTTCTATTTTTATTTTTATTACTTTTTCATATAATTTCTATTGCCGCATTAGTGTACAGCGAGGTGGTAGCATATTGTCTCATTATGGAGAATAAACTATTCACTTTTGCAAGTTATTATTTTCTATTTAAATTTTTATTACTTATTTCGCGCTTCTTGAGGTAATACAAATTTATTTCCATATTAAAATCAATGGCCCATGGTAAACGAGATTGCGCTAAAATAGCATATTTTGCTGGCGCCAGCTTTTGTTGGTAACATACATTTGTCACGTTTAAACATATATAACAAAAATTAAAATAAATAAAATTATTAAATTATAAAACTATAAATTTATAAAATTATGAAATTATCAAATTATAAATTAAAAAAAAAAAAAAAAAAAACAATAAATAAATAAAAAAAGAGCAAAAAATAAATTAAAATAAAAAATAAAAAAATTAAATAAAAAAATACCTAAAAAAAATTTCAAATCAAATTAAATATAATAACAAAAAAAATTAATTTTTAATAAAAAAAAAAAAATAAAATAATATAAAAAAATGAAAATAAAAATAAAATAATAATATAAAAATAATAAAAATAAAATAAATAAAAAAATAAATAAAAATATATATATATATAAATATATAAAAAATAATAAATTAAAATGATATAAAAGAAAAAAATATATAAAAAAATTAAATACAATAAAAAAAATATAAAAAAAATAAAATAATGAAATAAAATGAAAGAAAAAAAATAAAAGAAAATAAAATAAAATAAATTAAAATAAAGTAAAATAAGAAAAATTAAAAAAATTAAATAAAATTTAAAAAATAATAAATTAAAATAAAATAAAATGAAATAATATTAAAAAAATACGAATAACTTTTAAAATAGCTCTGAAATAGTTCTAGTTCCAAAAATATCAACAACAAAAAATATTCTAAATAAAATTTTAAACCTTTTCAGTTGTTTAATAGTGTCTGGCGAGCCCCAAGGTTTTAATGTATGTATGGTTTTTCTAAGGGGAAAAAGTCTTTAATCGCAAAACAGTTGAGAGCTCCCCAAAAACCGTGAAAAAGTTAATATATCCGAAAAAAAAAACAATTTTTATTTGGCTCAAAATTGGTTTCAAAAAAGTCCCGAAATGCTCCAAAAGCTCTCAGATGCCCAAAATTATTGGTTATAAGTACCTAAATGAGCTTGAAACTGTCAAAGAACTACAAAGAACTAGTTCTTAAGTGATCTATTGTTCCAAAGAAACCTAATCTGTATGCTAAATCAATTAACCTGAAAACTAAGTATAAAATTATTTCTGGAAAACCAGCAGTCACCAGTTTACGAGTACAATTTTAAATTTTTTTCAATTATTACAAAATATTTATAGTAAGTTTTTGTATATTTTTCAACACACTTTGTACATATAAAATAAATTATAATGAAATTTCGCAAAAGTAAACAAATTTCCATTATATGTAAGTCAATTTGGGTTAAGAAACCGCAAATTTATACTTATCATATTACCTCAAAAAAAAAAAACTTTTTTTGGATATAAAAACGTCGAAAATTCGCATAAACATTTTTTGTTCACCATTAATGACGTGCTCAACTTTTTCGTTAATTTATTAGACAAACATTTTGAACAAAAGCGAATGACGAGCCAAGCCTAAAAGTGATAAGCGAAATACTTAAAAGCAAATCTTTGAAAAAAAATTACAACAAAAATGAATAAATAAAAATCAGTGGAAAAAAAAATAAACTAAAACGATGCGATTCGTGGAATTTTAACAAAATTTACATACTTAAATATTGAGCTTGACAGCGAAACAAACACAAAAAAAAAAATTATAAATAAAATATGCATAACACCAACAATGAAAGCCGCAAAACAACAAAACAAAACTACTGTGGAGTATGTAGAAGCAGCGAAACTGAGATCGCGATCATATTTATATACTTATATATACGAGACCGAGACTTTTCGAACCCAACTACCGTTGCTACTGCTCACGTCCCACACATGTTGTTGTTGTTACTTTCAATCTTTATGTGTTTTTATATTTTTTTAACTTTATTTTGTTTTATTTCATTTTTTTCTCATTATCGCTTTAGTAATTTGCCAAGCCGTTTTCTATTTCAATTGGCCTTCCAGCCTGCGATCGCCGCTTCACTGTGATCAGTTTCAGTTTGAACGAAGCTTAGTGAAGATCGCTTCCCAGCTAAAGTTTGTGTACTTGTGTAATTGTCTTGTTGTGTTGTATTGTTTTTGTCGTTGTTAGTGTTTTTGTGTGTGGGCGTGTGATAAGACACAGGCTTTGAGTATGAAAATCCTTTTGGTATTTTCACTCGTCATTGCTGTCACTTTGGCAAACAAAGTGGGCAATCAGCCAGCGGGTGGACCGAAGAAACATATGGTTTGCTACTATGATTCTACCAGTTTTGTTAAGGAGGGTGAGTAACCGGTTTTGTAGAAGAAGTGTGAGTTTATGCGTGTGTGTGATAGTTTCCGTTTAATTTTAAATAATTTTCAACGGAAGAAGTGTTGTTGCGTAATAGACGAAGCAGAGACTAAGTGCCAAGCGCGAGTTTGAGTGAAAAATAAATTCTGGCAAAAACGAAATTAAACTCAAAAAAATAAAAATAAATACTAAATAAATTTATTAAAAATTTAAAAAACAAAATACAGTATTGTGTTTGACGATAAAAAAAAACTATCAGAAAAATGGAAGTACACTACAAGGATTCCATGGAAAAACTACTAGTATTTTGAAAAAAAAAAAAAAATTCCTTACTACTGAACTGATATTTGTGTGAAGTAAAATTGTATTAATGAACAGGAAAAAAATATAAATAAAATGAAATTGAATTAAATTAAATAAAAAATAAAATAAAAAATAATATAAAAATATTTATAAAATGAAATAAAAAAATAAAGAAAAGTAATATGAAACACAATAACAATTAAATTAAATAATATAAAACAAAATAAATTAAATTAGATTAAAAAAAATTAAAATAAAATAAATAAATTATAGTAAAACAAAAAAATTTTTTTAATTAAAAAAAAAAATTAAATAGAAAAAAATTATGTAGAAAAAAAAATTAAATAGATTAATATGAAATCGAAAAAAAAATAAAAAATAAATAAAAAATAAATAAATAAAATATAAAAAATAAATTAAAATAAAATTAATATAAGATAAAGTAAATTAAAATAAAATAAAATAAAATAAAAAGAAATAAATTAAAAAAGAAAAATAAAATAACATAAAATTAAAAAATTAAAATAAAATAATATATAAAAAAAAATAAAATAAAATTTACAAAATAAAATAAAAACAAATAACTAAAAAAATAAATTATATAAAATTAAATTAAATAAAGTAAAATAAAATAAAGTAAAATAAAATAAAATAAAATAAAATAAAATAAAATTAAATAAAATAATATAAGGAATAAATTAAACTAAAATTAATTAAATTAATTACAGCTAATTTAAAAACAAAAAAAATTCTATAAAACAAAATAAATCAAAAAAGAACAATTTTATAAGTTAAAATAAAGAAAAATTAATCGAAATAAAATAAATTTATTATTTATAATTTATTTATAAAAAAAATGAAAGTAAATAAGATAATTTAAAACAAAAGGAAGATGAAAGAAATAAAAAAAATTAAATATTATGAAAAATAATAATTAAAAAATGGGAAATCTACAAAAAACTAAAATAAAATAAAATAAGGTAAAACACAATTAAACTAAATTTAAAAAAAATAATAATATAAAATAAAATTGAATGAAAGTAAATTAAATCAGGGAAATTAATTAAAGCGAGAAAAATTATAAACTTAAGCAGATCTGTTTCAAAAATTAATGCTTTAAAATTTCTTTCCTTATTATTTTTTAATGTTCTTCCTCTCATCCCCCATCAGGACTCGGCAAACTGATTATTGACGATCTCGAACCGGCTCTGCAATTCTGCGACTACCTCGTCTACGGTTATGCAGGCATTGAACGTGACTCACACAAAGCTGTCTCACTCAACCAGAACCTAGATTTGGATTTGGGTAAAGGTCTCTATCGCACTGTTACACGCCTAAAGCGTAAATATCCCGCCTTGAAAGTGCTACTCGGTTTAGGCGGTGATAAGGATATTGAAACTAGCGAAGACGCCAAAGATTTGCCCAACAAATATCTTGAGCTGTTGGAGAATCCCGTTGGGCGAGGACGTTTCATTAATACCGTTTATGCGTTGGTGAAAACTTACGGTTTCGATGGACTCGATATTGCCTGGCAATTCCCGAAAAACAAACCAAAGAAGGTGCACAGTGGTATTGGTAGCTTGTGGAAAGGTTTCAAGAAAGTCTTCTCGGGCGATTATATAGTTGATGAAAAATCTGAGGAACACAAAGAACAGTTCACCGCTTTGTTGCGTGACGTGAAGAATGAATTCCGACCGGACAATTTGTTGTTGTCGGCTACTGTGCTGCCCAATGTTAACTCGTCGCGTAAGTTTGTCCTTTGTAGCTATTGGCAAATATTGAATTTTCTATCCTTCCTATCCTTTACCTTTCTCTTTTCGCAGTGTTCTACGATGTCCCCGCCATCGTGAACTATTTGGACTTTGTCAACTTGGGCGCTTTCGATTTTTACACACCCGAACGCAATCCCGAACTGGCCGATTTGCCTGCACCACTCTACGAATTGCCCGAACGCAATCCACAATTCAACGTACACTATCAAGTGCAATATTGGCTGCGCAACAATTGCCCCGCCTCCAAATTGAATGTGGGCGTACCCGCCTATGGTCGCGTTTGGAAGATGACCGACGATTCTGGTGAGACTGGCGTACCACCTGTGGCTAAAGTTGAGAATGAGGCACCTGCCGGCCCCAACTCACAAATCAAGGGTCTCTATAGCTGGCCCGAGGTATGCGCTCTGTTGCCAAATACCAACAATGCTTACGGTAAAGGCGCTAATCTGGCACTGACAAAGGTCGGCGATCCATCCAGACGTACTGGCAATTATGCCTACCGTTCGGACGAGAAGAGTAGCGGTCATGGCTTGTGGGTTGCCTATGAAGATCCCGATACAGCCGCTGAGAAGGCCGGCTATGTGCGTCAAAACAATTTGGGTGGCGTTGCGCTGTTCGATTTGTCCTTTGATGACTTCCGTGGTTCCTGCACTGGCGATAAATACCCCATACTGCGTGCCATCAAGTTCCGCTTGGTGAACTAAGCTTGCGTTTTGCAAAAATCGTATGACTCACTAAATTAATAGAAAAATTTATTCACGATTTTCAATATTTTGGCCTTTTTTTAAATAATTAATCTTTTTTTTCAATTACTTATGGTGTACCTTTAAGTTGGGCGTTTAAAATTGCAAACACGAAAAATAATGGGTAAATTTTTGAACCCTTCATAAAGTCTTTAGCAAATGTGGAATTCCTTTGATTTATTGGGCTTACATTTTTTTTGCAAATATTTTTATTATATTTTTATTATATCTTGCATATTATTTAATACTATTTTGGTTCTTATGTTGGACATTCCAATTAGAAGAAATATGCTAACTGAATACTGAATATCAAGTAAAGATTGTGCGCTAATAAAACAATAAATTTAACAACGGCAAACGAAAACTAACGGTTTTTCTAAAGAAAAATAAAAAATTTACAATTTGGGCTTAAAAGCTTTCTGGAATAGATGAGGAGCTCAAAATGTCAGACAAAGCTTTAAGCTTGCTTAAGATAACAATTCGTGTGAATATCATCTTCTCTCTTAAGATAATAAAAAAGTTAAAATTTTGATTATAGAGCTTTAAGCAGTGTATGCATAAACATGGTATAGAGCTTAAAGCCCATACTAAGCTTTTATTTGAATACATTTCAAACAAAATTTTAATTTATTTCAAGTGCTTTTTCCACTTTGCACCGCCCATCGCTTGGGTACGAGCTTAAAGAAAACTTTTAAAGCTTTTAAGCATTTTTAGCAGACAAACATTAATTTCAAAATGTGTCTTGTGCTCAAAAAAGGTTCTGTTTACCGTTGATTATTGATGTTTTCTCTAAAAAAAAAAAAAAACAAATATATTTAATGCATATAGGAGGTATCTGAGGAGAAATGAAAAAGCTGTATGGGAAAATCATGTAAATTTACAGGTAATATTAGGCATGTGAAACAAAAATTATATATTTTATAGTTAAGTTCCATAAAAAGGCTCTTGATTGTTTTACTTGGTTTCTGAGAGTGAGAGCTTTCACTATAAAGAATTGAAGAAAACGTATTTCATATAGCTGTGACTACATATGTGAGCGTTGTAAAGCTTTTACAAAACTTAAAATACAAAAGAACTCATTTTGGGCAACTATTTTAAAAGTAGTCTTAAAAAATCTGAAAATTTGCAATTGAGAAAGCTTTTGATAATTTTTGTTTTGAATTTATATAAATTTATTGGTTTTGAAGAGAATTTTATTTGTTTTATTGGAGCTTCGTAGAAAGCTCTATATTCAAGCTTTAGCAATTTTATTCAGTTCTTGAATATGAAAGCTTTATACGGCTTTTTCAAAGATAATTTAAGCACAAAAGTTGTTTTGTAGCTTTCAAGAGCTTTCAAAATGATAATGTAAACCAAAAGAATGTTCTATAGCTTTAATAAATGATTTTCTAAAGGCGGTATGCTTATAATTATTTACAAACTAATTTGCATTAGGTTATTATGAAAGAAGAGTAAAAGCTATGAGGCTGTTCAAAAAAGGTTTTGTTTATTTTTATTTCGAATTTTTTTTTTCGAATTAGTAAATAGTTGAAATATTTCTTTTTTTGTTATCCTGAAGTTCTACAGCAAGCACAGAGTGAAAGCTTCAGTATTTTGTATAGATTTGCCGAGAGCTTCGACTTTCAAAAGCCATTCAAAGAGAAATGGTTTTTTTATGGCATCCATTAACTTATAACCAGCACAATTTAAGCCAAAATGTTGTTTTAGAGCTTTCAATACATTTTTATATTTTTCAAAAGCTCCCAAAACGAAAAGTTTTCATAACAACTAATGAATGCTAAATCTAATGATAATAATAGAGACACGAATATAGCAATAATAAACGTAAAAATTTTAATTTTCTAATAATTTCATTTTCTGTAGCTTTCACTATATTGCAGAGCTTTCTAAAACCTTCGCAATGAATATTTAAACAGAAAAGTCATTTTTAGCTTCTATTTAATTTGCACTAATATCAAAAGCTCCCCAAACATCAAAAACTTTTCACAATAAATGAAGCTCGTAGGCAATATGGAGAAGAATCGAAAGAGAAATGATTTTTTTTTCTCAGTGGAAAAATAGGTTCATTGCATTGAGTATTTAGAAAAGGCGGATCTTACATGCTAATGAGGGAAGTATAAAATACACAAAGAAGCTTGCGAAATTTGTATACCACGAATACTTGTAAGGAAAATAAAATAGGAAAAAAGGAAAGGAAAACATTCAACCAACTTTCACCTTCGACCAAGCCAAGCCAAGCTGTGTCAGGGTTAAATTTATATCATGCATTAAAAGGTGAAACAGGCAATAATACTAAGAGCAACAAGAAAAATATAAAAAATATGAGTTCAGCACAAGTGAGCGAGTTATTTGGTTTCAAAATGAAGTAAAAAAAAGTTATGCATAAATGGCTTTGTTTATTTATTTATTTTTGTTCATACACCTTTATGGTTCACCGCCCAGCGCAATAATCGCACTCGCTACCCTCTTCTACTCCCTGATTTTATACATACATCCACCAAATGCACGGTTGCATGAGTCTAAATATGCAGCGGATGCGGATACTCACATATCCACCTTACCTTCTCCTGCCTTGCGCTTTACCGCTATTTACAGCTTGCGCTATGTTATGGTTTTTTGCATTTGTTACTTCTTTTTCTTTTTTGGCGTGAAAAATTTATTATGATTAAACGGTCAGGTGATGATGGTGATATTGTTCGGTTGGTTGGTTGGTCCGTTGGGTGGATTGCTCTTTGTTTGTGGGTTTTTATGTTATTCTTCCATAAGAATGGCTTCTTATTCATTTATTTGCTTGGCAATAGTCGTAAATGGGTTGCATACCTTTAGGCGGGGTTGAATTGAATTTTCATTTATTTTATATGTGGGATATTCCACGAAAAATTGCATAGAGTTGAAAGTTTTTTTTTTAATATTTTTATAAATCACAAACAATATGTGTTTGGAAAGTAGCTTTAAAGAAGCGAGGGGGGGAAGCTGTTTAGCATATTTATTTTACAGGGAAATTATTATTTTTTTGCCGGAAGAATATGATTTTAAAGTTCTCTGTAAATAATGTTATATAAAAAAAATTTGAACTATACGGCAAACAGTTCTAGAATGGAAATAATTGTTGTATATAGAGAAAAAGCGAAAAAGTTTTTGAGATTTGAGATTTGTACAGTTGTAAGATTTTAAAGAATTTTTTTTTTTGATTTTGATAGTCAATTTTACAGATGTGCAGAACTTTCCTTTGAAAAAAACTCAAACAAGCTTTAAAGCTTTCGAAACAAAGCCCATATGTTTTAAATAAATAAAAGCGTTTTAAAAAATCTTTTAAAATCTTAAGAGGCTTTTATAAAGGATTCTAAAAAGCTCAAAACTAATTTTCAGCTTTCCTACACTCACATTTACAGGCAAACATAAGCTTATATGTAGAAAAGCTCAAGCGATAAATTAAAAAAATGTTCAGGATAAAGCTCACGAATTTCAAATAAATACATAAAAGCTTGAAAGCTTTGAAAAGCTTTAACTTCCAAATAAGCTTTCACCAGAAAAAATTTTAAGCAGCTAACAAAAGCTCAATATTTCCTACATAATTTCTTACATTTTTTTAAACTTTGGAAACCACACTGGAAAACAAGATTAAATTTCGCATAAATTTTTAGAAAAAGAAAAATTGGTAAAATTGCTTAAAAATTTCACAAATTAAAATTTTATTCTCAATATTTTCTTAAAAGAAGGCCTGAATATCTTTATTTTGTCAAAAAAAGAGAATTTGCAGAAAATTAAGGAAATTCGATAGGAGCTTATAGAGGTTTTATTAGCAAAATCAATCAATTGCGAAGGATAGAAGACCCTAAAAATTTTAGAAACGTTTTTATTTTCAACGAAAACTCAAACATAGTAAAAGTTTGAATGATAAAATATTTCAAAAAAAGTTTGAAAAGCCCAGAATGGACTGTCGAAAGGAAAAAAGTTCCAACAGAAAACTTTAGAAAACTCAGTAGTTTTGAAAGGGTCAACGTAATAATAATTATTTTTTTTTGAAAAATTAAGGTAATAAGAAAAAAGTCATCAAAGTCTTTTGAGAAGATAAAGGAAACTTTCTGAGATTTAAGCAAATATATATTTTTCAAACTTTTCGGTTGTGAATACTAAATAAAAATATGATAAAAACGAGTAGCTTTTATTAAAGCTAATCAAAAAGCACAACTGTTTATAAATTTCATGAAAAAAAGCTTTTAAAGGAGTTGAAAAAGCTCATAAAGCTCAAAATGGAAAAAAGCTTTATCGAAAGCAAGAAAAGCTGGGAAAGTTTAATTATTTTTACGTTCTCAAAAATTACAAGTTTTTTCTCATCAAAATCATATTTTTACTACCAGTGCGAAAGTTTATTCAACAGCTCTGAGGCTTAAAGCTCATAAACGCCAGAATTAAATTTTTAAATAATATTTTCGTTAAAATTTGTAAAAATATATTATTTTATCGTATTCTGAGAATTTTTTGATGCCTTCCACGCTACACACCCACTATTCTCACATTTCTCATTTCCTTCCTCAAAAATTCCACTAATTTTAATTACAACATCAAGTGAGCGCTGCAAAATAGCGACGACCCTCATCAAGCATGAAATTACAAAGCTCTTAAGGCAGAAAGGAATTTCGTAAAAGGACAAGTTTATTTTGTGTGAAAATATTTGCAGAAATTCCACAAAGACAGCTATTAAAATGGCAGAAATGAGATATTGTAACAATTTTATAATGAACTTTCGTTACAATTTAGGTACAAAATGAATAATATACATAAATGTAGCTGCCTTAGTAGACAGCTAATGAATTATTAGCTAAAGATGAATTTGCCTCGAAGTGTAAGTGAATACACACATGGATACTTTAAATAGTCGGAATATTTAAAAAATAAATTTTTTAATTCCTTTATGCATTTCTGCTTACCTAACTGCATAATTATGCCAATTATACGGTTAATGAACACCAAAAACAATTCCTCTTGTTTTATGTGTGTGTCAAAGAAGCTGTGGGCAGAGAGAGAAAGTAGAGAACAAAGAGAGAGTTATGTGGCAGAACTATGCCTGTGTGTGTGTGGCTCTCAAAGACGTTAAAATAAAATTTCAAACATTTTTTATTTATTAATAAAACCGCTATAAATTACTCAAGTGCGCCGGCTGGGCGCATGCAACGCCATAGCAGCACTTTGAGGCTAATTAAGTGTGTTTAGTGAAAAGGTAAACAAAGAAAATTATTCTGCCAATACTCTGCTGGCGTATGAGTGATATTAATTAAATTTGCTTTGACTGCAAGATTGCAAGAGAAAACAAATATTATTTTAAGGGTGTAATGCGATGGAATAATGTAATAAATACTTATTTATGAGTGAAATAACTGTTTAAAAAATTTACTAAGAGAATTTAAATAAAATTCAATAAAGAAATAAAACAAATTATAATATCAAAAAATAAAAAAAATAATAATAATAAAACAAAAAATAAAATAAAACTAAAATAAAATAATATAAATTAAAATAAAATAATATGAAATAAAAATAATAATAAAAAAATGAAGAAAAAATTTAATTTAGAAAATTATAATATAAAAAAAAAATAAACTAAAATAAAATAAAGTAAAATAAAATAAAATTAACTTAAATAACAAAAATAAAATAAACAAAATTAAAGTAAAATAAAAAACAAAAATAAAATATAATATAAATAATAATAAAAACATGAAGATAAAAAAATAAATTTAAAAAAAATATAGTATAAAATGAAATCTAAAAAAAAAATATAATATAAAAAAAAATTAAAAAAAATAAAATAAATTAAAATATAAACTAAAATAAAACAATATAAATAGAAATAATAATCAAAAAATAAAGATAAAAAATAAATTTCAAAAAATATAAAATAAAATAAAATAAAAATAAAATAATAAAAATAAAATAAAATAAATTAAAATATAAAAAATTAAATGAAAATAATAATTAAAAATTGAAGATAAAAAATATTTTTAAAAATATAGTATAAAATAAAATAAAATAAAATAAAATTAAAAATAAAATAAAGATTAAAAAAAAATAATATAAAAAAACAAAAAAAAAAAATTAAATTAAATAAAAAAAAATAAAAAATTAAAAATAAATGTAAAAAAATGGAATATGGAATAAAAAAAAATAAAACTTAAAAAAAATAAAATTTAAAAAAAAATATACATAAATTAAACATAAATAAAATAAGTTTTAAAAAGTTATTTAGAACAAATTCTATATTAATTTAAATTTAAAATTTATAAAATAAAATGAAAATGAAATAAAAATTCAAAATTTCCCATAAGTAAAACAAGAAATTAAATAAATTGAAATCAAATAGAACAAACTCACATACATAT
Organism: Neoceratitis asiatica; assembly: GCA_030068015.2. Classification (NCBI taxonomy): domain Eukaryota; kingdom Metazoa; phylum Arthropoda; class Insecta; order Diptera; family Tephritidae; genus Neoceratitis; species Neoceratitis asiatica. Next base: position 72,620,527 of record CM061527.1, read on the forward strand.
TTGTGCATATATTTTACTTCTCTCGTATGTGTGCATTCATACGTATGTATATGCAATCAGAAAATGTATTGTAAATGTACTTTTCAAGAAGTTACATATGAGTAAAATGAAAATAAATATTTAAAATGTGTAGCCCTGAAATGAAAGGGGCTTTTGAAATGAAATAAGTAAAAAGAAAACAACAAAAAATTAACATTTATTGTTTTCCTTCAAGTGCTCTTGTTTCGGCTATTATTTCACTTTTACTTGCATACTTGAGTTTACTTTTTCTCTTCTTCTTGTTCTTCTTCTTCTCCTTCTTCTACCTGCAGTGTCTGAGAATACAGTAAGAAAAGTCACAACACACTGGCGTAGTTATTAGCTTGTTTCGTGGACGCTCCTACATGTTGGCTTTTATGCAAAATACACACACATATACGTATGTATATACGCACATATACAAAATTAAATATTCTCAGGGTTTGTAAGAGAAGTAAAGCGAAGATGTGTAGGAATAACAAAGACTGAATTGTTGCTGCCGGCGCATATACAGGCAAATATGTTCCATAATACATATTTATGTACACATATCTGACAGAATGTGTTGAGGTAGAGAAAATGGTATGTTATACAAATACGTATACAATGCAACCTAGAAGTATTCTTCAAGTAAATATCGTTTGCTTGTTTTACCCTACAATATACTGTTACATTCCTTCCTTGCAGTAGACGATGTGTGTGAGCACTCACTTTCCGGCGCTATTTCAAAAAAGGCGTAGCTCAAAAACTATATATTTGTAGTTATGTGTTATTTGCGAAACATATCAAATTTATATGCATATGTGACATTAATGGAGCAGTTTATTGTTTCGAGCTGAAAACAACAGTTTCTTATGGCTTTTGGCAATTATTTTAAACACAACAACGGCAGATGTTGAGACACATGTGTACTATAAAATCATTAAAAATTATTTACACTTCTAAGTAAAATGTTTATTGTAATGACGTTAAAGAAGTATGAAAGAAAGAAGCTTTTGGCAATTTTCTTAAGTAAACCCGCATATTAAATGGCATTAAATTACATGTCATTAATATTCCTTACAAGCGTGTGAAAATGGGCAGAACTAAATAGAGAAATATGCGTTTTATTTTATTTTATTTTACTTTATTTTATTTCATTTCATTTTATTTTATTTTATTTTATTTTATTTTATTTTTTTATTTTATTTTATTTTATTTTATTTCATTTTATTTTATTTTATTTTATTTCATTTTATTTTATTTTATTTTATTTTATTTTATTTTATTATTTTTATATTTTTTATTATTTTTTTTTATATTTATTTTGTTTTATTTTATTGTATTTTATTTTATTTTAATTTAATTTTATTTTATTTCATTATTTTTATTTTATTTTATTTCATTTCATTTCATTTCATTTCATTTCATTTCATTTTATTTTATTTTATTTTATTTTATTTTATTTTTTTATTTTATTTTATTTTATTTTATTTCATTTTATTTTATTTTATTTTATTTAATTTTATTTTATTTTTTTTTTTTTTATTTCATTTCATTTTATTTTATTTTATTTTATTTCATTTCATTTCATTTCATTTCATTTCATTTTATTTTATTTTATTTTTTTAATTTAAATTTATTTTATTTTAATTTATTTTATTTGATTTTATTATTTTATTTTATTATATTTTTATTTTATTTTATTTTATTTATTTTTTTATTTTTTATTTATGTTTTATTATTTTTTTTATATTTATTTTATTTTATTTTATTTTATTGTATTTTATTTTAATTTAAATTATTTTATTTCATTTCATTTTATTTTATTTTATTTTATTTTATTTTATTTTGCTTTATTTTATTTTATTTTATTTTATTATATTTTATTTTATTTTATTTAATTTCATATCATTTTATTTTATTTTATTTTATTTTAGTTTATTTTACTTTATTTATTTTTTTATTTTTATTTTATTTTATTTTATATTATTTTATTTTAATTTAATTTAATTTTTAATTTAATAATATTAAATTTGTTTTGTAGAAATATTCTTATTTTTCCCAAAAAAAGAAAAAAAAAATACTTCGAAAGTCCGCTCAATAAAAATCCAATTTACACGACTGAGCGAAAACGCATTAAACGCCCGCAGCTTCACCGGCATAATAACACACACACACACATTCAACCACAATTCTCTCCATAGTTTTTCCATCACTACATATACGAACTTATTGAAGCATAACAGCAGGCGCGAAGCTGAGTGTGCGTTTTAGCAAAGGCACCGCCTGAAATGGTGTAGTTTTTTGGAAATTAATGTTGGTGGCTGTGGCTGCTGCTGTTGTTGTTGTTGTTGACCCATCGTTTAGTTTGCATGTGAAACAGACGAGAGATATCACAAGCTCACACATGTACGTACATACGCACATACACACGAATGATTACTTAATAGAAACACGCACTTGCCATGGCTGCCTCGAAAACTTTTCCAATAAAATCTTCACTGCTAAAATGCGATGCATGCAAAGTAACGGCTTTTGAAGGGCTGCTGACATTTGTTGAGGCGAATTTTCTGCGCTAAATGTGGCTACAGGCAACAATGTCAGAGGAGTAATGTGTGTAGAATGAAAGGAAAAGGAATGCGGCACGTGCGTAGAGTTGGTGGCGCGCAATAATTCGGGGTAATATTGGTGAAGTGTCTGACGCGCACAAGCGGAAGGACCTTTTTTGGTGGGCTGTGGAGAGACGCAAGTGGAAACGTAACATAATTTCCTCAAAATTTGCTGGGTTGCGTTATATTTCTATAGGAAGTCGTCTAAAAAAATTTCGAAATTTACATTTAAATATACAGAGGTACTTTTTTTTTATAAGCCTTTTGAGAATTGCAGAAAACATATAATAATATGAAAGAAACTAATTTATTACCTAGGAAAAATGGCATTTTTCATTCTTAAAATGAAGTAAAAGGCAAACATATTTTATTAAGCCACGTTTGAAAAGATTTTTGTATGTAACATTTTTTTCATAAACCTATTGAGAACTACACACCATTGTAAGTAGAACGAAATTATTCAAAATTGTTATAGTAAATGCGAAAATATTGACTACAGAGCTAGAGCCATGCATGCAACTACAATAAAGCACGATTTGACGTGGTGCGTGAGCATATTTTTGATTGAAGAGAGATTTCTGGGGGAGAGCATAAAATTGAGCGCAATATGTGTAGAGAGTGAGTTATGCTTTTTCTTCCTAGAAGTATTTTTAATTTATGTGCCGTGAATAGCTTACCATATGACTGATTTTTAGGTCAAACAACTTTGCAACAAAATTTGTTGTGAAAATAAGCATTCAGTTCATTTTTTTAGCGAAATATCTAATCTGGGGAAAATGTGAAAAATATTGTATAGTATTGAATTTTTTAAAGATTTTGATATGTACACACATATTTACTATATAAAATCTTCAAAAAAAAATTTGAATAGAAGTAAAAGCCAAAAGATATGAGTCAATTTGAGCAGGGAAATACATATGTATGTATTTAAAAAAAATTTTTTTATCGAAACCCGAAAAAGCCACAGCTATATAAATGAGGAGTAGCAGCATTCGAATAAAATATTAAAACTATTTTTTTCTTTCATTTTTTTTTCTCGTATAAAGCACAAAATTTATGCATAGATAAGAAAAATGTATTAAATTTTCAAAACTGATATGGTTTTTTCATGTTCTAAAACGATAAAAAGGAAACTACAGTTTAAATTCCAGTTTTTTAACAATGAATTGTATTGCAGCTATAATTTATTGTACATCAATTTCTAACATTTTGATTGTCGAACGTTTTTTTTACGCTAAAAAGGTTGTATACAAAATTTCGTGTACGTAGCTTTAAAATTGTAGAAGTTTTGACTAAAAAATTCATTTTTCAAGAGACTTTTGTATGGGACATAATGCTGAAAATTCAAAAAAGAGTGGTTTTTACACTCAACTAGCTATTTATGGTCAAGACCTAATATATATGTTGAATTTTATGCTTTTAGCTGCTCACTAACGGAAAAACAACCGCAAAGAGCATTTTTGAACGCGTTTTTGTATGGAAGTTATGTCTTCGGGTAAAGCGTTCGCTACGATTTTCACTGTCAATATCTTATTTGTAAAGAATAAGCAGTTTATTAAATTTCATGCTGATAGCCACAAAATTGTAGAAGTTACGAGCGAAAATAACGTTTTTGAACAATTTTTTATATGGCAGCTATGTCTCAAAGAAAAGCGTTCTTTACGATTTTCATAGTCGACGTTATACTTATAATGGAAAAGCAGTACGTTAAATTTCATGTTTATAACTACACCAGTTTAGCAGTTATGAGTAAAAATAGCGTTTTTGAAAAAAAAATTTTTTTTTAATTTCATGTGTTTTGCAGTAAAACTTTTTCACTCTCTCTCAACATTCACTCCCTCTTTTTAGCACCGCCGCCTGTTCACACATATGGATAAGTATAGCGAGCCGCTTGCTTGTAAAACAGACGAGAACAAGACCTACACCCGCTGGCAGCCGCTCCCCTGGTGAACAGACGTTACATTGAAACATATTATATTCAGTGTAACGAATGTATGTATGTATATACTTATCAGAATTCCACTGCTACTGAATTTAACAAACATACATACCGGAAGGTAGCAGCTTGTAAGAGCAAAAGCGGATGCTTGCATTTTGATAACATGTTGATAACGGTGTGTTTCGGAGCTTTTAAATGTGTTGAACGTTTCCGTTAGTATATATTCATTGTCTGAATATATATATATGTATTTCTAATAAATTTTAAATTACATGCAAACATACATATATGAAAATTTTTGAAATAATTGGTATATTTTAAAATATTAAAAAAAAAATTACGGGAATAACCTTATCCGTCAATAACTGAATCAAATCTTCAATTCGGGAAAAGTAAATAATCATATAAAATATAATTTTTTGGAAATATCTAGCATAATATTGCTCAGTGTCCCCAATTGTGCAATTCATTTTCATTATATTCGATTTTCTACGATTTTTACGATTTTTTATTCTTTTACCTTTCTTCACCTTTTTCATATTTAAAAGTACTGCTGTTCACACTCACCTTGTGTCGCTTGCGCTCACGTTCCGGCACTGCATGCCAATTAAATTGTAAATTCCAATCAAAACCGCCCACATTGACGCCACCCGAGTCCCGGAAGTGAAATTCCAATGTCGTATCATCAATGACATCGATGACCGGACAAACGACGGTTGTGCTATTGCGAGCGATACGATCGAGTAGGGGCTCCAACCAACCTGTTTTGGGGGAGAAATATAAAGCCAAAAAAAATTAATATGAAATTTTTTAAATGGAATTAAATTGTAAAAGAAAGATGGATGTAAGAAAATGAAATTAAAAAATTAATAGTTAAGAACGGCGAGCAGGCAGATACGTGGTGGACAATAAAGTAAGAAAGCAAATATGTTTAACAAGATGAAAGAAATAAAACAAAAAATAAATAAAATAATTTTAGGTAAATTAAAATACAATAAGAAAAAAAATTAAAAAGAATAAAATAAAAATAAAATAAAATAAAAATATTAAATTGAATAAAATAAATGAAAAATATTATTGTAAAATAAAAAATATATAAATAAAAATTAAAAAATAAAATAAAGTAAATTAAAATTTAAAATTTAAAATATTACATAAAATTATAAAAAAAATAAATAAGATAATTAACAAAAAAATAAATAAAATAAAATGAGTAAAAATACAAGTGAAAAGAGAATAAAACATATTAATTAATATTGAATTAAAATATTAAATGTACTAAAATATTATAAGATACAAAAATTAGAATACAAAAATAAAAAAACACCAAGTTAAAAAAAAAAAAAATTAATAAAAATCAATAAAAAAATTTTTTATGAAATTAATAAAGCCTAAAAAAGAAAAAGTATAAAAAAATAAAATAAATATTATAAGATAAAATATTAAAAATAGAAAAATTAAAAAATTAAATTTTTTTTTTAAATAATATATATAAGTACTTATAAAGGATGATCCAGGTAGAGGTACTTTACTCAATAGCCGTTTTTTGACAGATCACGCTTGAGGCGTGTCAAGCTGTCATGTTATTTTTGTCCAGTATTTTTTGGCACTTCATCATGGAAAGACTTACGTTTGAACAACGTTTACAAATCATTTAAATTTATTACGAAAATTTACATTCTGTAAAGAATGTGTTTCGCGCGCTTTTGCAATTCTATTCGCAAGACAATCACCCCTCCTGAGACCCAGCATTCATTATTGGATAATATAGGGGCCGTAGCTGAGAGTGTACACGAAGACGGTGGAGAGTCGATTCGGCGCCATTCGCAGCAACTCGGCAACTGATGTATGGATCGACTTGGCGCATTTTACGTCGAGATCTTACACTCAAAGCGTACAAGATACAGCTTGTGCAAGAAATGAAGCCGCTAGACCTTCCCAAGCGACACCGTCTCGCTCTTCCAAAGGCTCTTGAAAAGTTCCAAGAAGATCCGTTCGAGCCAAATTTTGTTCAGCGTTGAGACCCATTTCAGGCTCAATGGGTGCGTAAGTAACAAAAATTGCCGCATTTGTGACCAAGAGCAACCTGAAGAGATTGAAGAGCTGCCATTTCACTCAGAAAAAAACAACAGTTTGGTGTGGTTTGTGGGCCGGTGGAATCATATTTCCATTTTCTGCAAAAATTCTACTGGTAATAACAGTCAAGAGCGACTGTTATCGCGGCCATGATAACCGACTATTTGATGCTTGAAATTGAAGCTCGCGATCACCGCGACATTTGGTTTCAACAAGACGGCGCCACTTCCCACACATTTCCCATCAATCAAGAGATTTATTGAGAGAACACTTCGGTGAGCAGATAATTTCACGTTTTAGGCCGGTCGATTGGCCACCAAGATCGTGTGACATCGCAACGATAGACTTTTTGCTGTAGGGATATGTAAAGTCTAAAGTCTATGCGAACAATCCCGCTTCGATTGAGGGCTCGGAGCAAAACATCACGCGTGTCATTCGCCATTTACCAGTCAATATGCTCGAACGAGTCAACGAAAATTGGACTCAACGGATGGACCATCTGAGACATAGCCGCGGCCAACATTTGAAACAGATAATATTCGAAAACTAAATGCCAAAGAATGTTCCTTCGAATGATAATAAACCTTCCCCATTAAATACTAATTTTCTGCTTTTTTTTTCTTTAAAAAAGTAGAGATTCCGAAATGGATCAGCCGATAAAACAGAATAAAATAAATTAAAGTAAATTAAAAATTAAAATAAATTAAGAAAATCAAAAAAAAACTTAAATTAAACAAAAAAAGTAAATAAATAAAATAAAATTTTATTTGGAACAAAAAGATTAAATTTTATTAGGTATAAATTAAGTAAATTAAAAATTAATACAAAAATGAATATAATAATTTAATTAATTAAACTAAAAAAATAAATTAAATAATAAAATAAAATAAAAATAAAAATATATAATATAAAAAAATTTAGTAGAATTTAAAATATAGTAAAGAATATAAAAATATAAAAAAATATCATAAGTATAAGAAAAAATAAAATAAAATAATGAATTTAATAAAATAAAATTAAATTAAATATTATAAAGGAAAATAAATAAAATAAAATTTAAAATTATATTAAAAAAATTGGAAAAAAATTTAATTTGAAATGAATAAATAAAATCAATCAATAAATAAATAAAATAAAAGAAAAAATATTCCATCCTATTACATTAGCATATTTCATGATATATGATGAAAATTTATTATCATAGCTTCTGTGTCTTTCTAATAATATATTCATTACATATAAAATTTATTGGGGCACCTTTCAGCCACTTTTCCTCATTTTCATTCCTCCAAAAGCTTTTATGTTTGTAATCCATCTATTAAACCGTACAAGCCGACCCAACTAATAACCTCAAGACGGCTGCGAAGCAACAGGGAAAAAACTAACCTAAAATAAATTCAGGATAATTTAGTAGCACCATAAAAAAAAAGAAAAAGGACGGAAGGAAGGAAACCGGATGCGCAGAAGAAAAAATTACTCACTTACAAATAAAGTAAAAATAAACATAAAAGAGCAAATACAATTACTCAAAAGTGAGAAAGGTCGAAAAATGGTGGCGAGTGTTGGTTTGTAGTTGGGATTATAACAGCAAAACATCAAAAGAAGAAACCGTAATCATAAACGCCAACTCAAAGTAACCACAAAACTAAGCTGTTACGAGAGAAAAATGAAAAAATATGATAAATCCTTCCTAACAACGACGTGGCGGTCACGTGATCACCCTTACACGAAAGTTGGGCAAAAATACATCGTATACAGTTGCATATAGCCCAATCGATTACTCAACCGAGCATATCCTTTAGCTTATCCCAATTCCTCTTTTATTAATTTGTTCTTGGTGTGGAGTTCATACACTCACACTTGCCACTCTTAGGTGGTCATCAATCATTTTCACTATTGAAAATTGAATTTTTGTTTATTTCGCTTCTTCGTTTCTTCCTTACTACCAAATAAAGTTTTAAGTTTATTAATTCGCGTCATAAGCGTGAGTGAGTAATTGGAAGCTTTGCAAATATTTTTCTAAGTAAATTATCCAATTTGCTCTATCCCTTTTATAACCAGTTTCTTTTTTTTAATATAATTTCCTTGGCAAACCTGTGAAAACATTGGACAGCAATAAATTTTAGAACTGAAAAACAAAATAAAAATAAAATAAAAAAATTAAAAATTAAATAAAATAAAATTAAATAAAATAAAACAAAATAAAATAAATATAAATTAAAAATTAAATAAGTTAAATTGAATTAAATGAAAATAATATAATACTTATAAAAAAAGAAAATAAAAATTAAATATAATAAAAAATAAATAAATTAAATAAAATAAAATTAAAAAAAATTAAATACAAAATAGAGAGAAATAAAATAAAATAAAATACAACAAAAACATAAAAAATTTAATAAAAACAATTAAAATTCTTTTAAATATTATAAAAATTTCAGATGAAAATTAACTTGAAGTGAATTAGTTTAAATAAAAAACGTAAAACAAAATAAATCAACAAAATTAAGATAAAATGAAATTAAATAAAGTAAATAATAAAAATATTTAAATAAATATAAATTAATTAAAAAATGCAAACATTGAATAAAAGAAATAAATAAAATTAAAATAAAATTAATATAACGGGTGATCCATTTCGAGGTTCCCTAATTTTTTAAAGAAAAAACACAGAAAATTCAAATTTAATGGGAAATGTTTAACAATCATCCGAAAGAACATTCTTTATTCATTTATTTTTTGAAAACTATCCCTTTCAAATGTTGGCCGTGTCTACATCTCAGTTGGACCATCCTTTGAGTCCAATCTTCGATAACTCGTTCGAGTATTTCGACTGGTAACTGGCGAATGACACGCATCACGCGTTTTGCTCTAAGGCCAGAATAGAAGCGGGATTGCCTGCATAGACTTTAGACTTTACATACACCCACAGGAAAAAGTCTAGCGGCGTCATATCACACGTTCTTGGTGGCCAATCGACTGGCCCAAAGCGTGAAATTATCTGCTCACCGTAGGGTTCTCTCAATAAATCCATTGTTTGATGAGATTTGTGGGAAGTTGCGCCGTCTTATTGAAACCAAATGTCGCGGAGATCACGAGCTTCAATTTCAAGCATCAAATAGTCGGTTATTATGGCGGGATAACGGTCGCCATTGACGGTTACGTTCTCACCGGCAACATTTTTGAAGAAATATTGACCGATGATTGCACCGGCGCACAAACCACACCAAACCGTTGTTTTTTCTGGATGAAATGGCAGCTCTTGAATCTCTTCAAGTAGCCCTTCGTCCCAAATGTGGCAATTTCTTATTTACATACCCATTGAGTCAGAAATAGGCCTCAACGCTAAAAAAAGTTTGGCTCGAAAACCTCGGATCATCTTGGGACTTTTCAAGAGCCCGTAGTGCGAAGCGATGTCGCTTGGGAGGGTCGATTGGCATCATTTCTTGCACTGGATGTATTTTGTACGCTTTCAATTTAAGATCTCGACGTAAAATGCGCCAAGTCATTCCATACGTCAGTTGCCGAGTTGCTGCGAACAGTGCCGAATCGACTCTCCACCGTCTTCGTGTATACTTTCAGCTAAGGCCGCTTAACTTCGTGCTGAACGTAACCTATTCGGTCGAATATTATCCAATACTGAATGCGGGGTCGCAAGATGGGTGATGGTGTTGCGAATAGTACGCGCGGTAGCCCGATTATGTTGACCATAAGTTGCACGAAGCGCGCGAAACACATTCTTTACAGAATGTAAATTTTCGCTAAAAAGTTGAATGATTTGTAAACGTTGTTCAGGCGTATGTCTTACCATGATGAGATGCCAAACAATACTGAACAAAATTAACATGACAACTTGACACGCCTCAAGCGTGATCTGTCAAAAAAAGGCTATTGAAAAAAGTACCTCTACTTTGATCACCCTTTATAAGTGAAATTAAATAAATTTTATTTAATTAAAATAAATTAAAGGAAAAAAAAACAAACAAATAATTAAACGATAAATTAAAAATAATATTAATTAAAATTAAATTAAAAATATAAAAAATAAAAGAATTAAATAAAATTAAATAAAAAAAAATAAAAAAATTAGGAAAATAGGACGAAGAAAAAATTTTTTTTTAAAAATTGAAAAATATTAAATTAACAAAAAAAATCGGAAATTCTCAAAAATAGCAGATTTGAAAAATAAAAATGGTTAACCACAATAATTTTCTGCCGAATGACTGCGGGCAAAGTAATATGTGAATGCCAGTGTCAAGTGCGTGCGTGCTGCGACATCAAGTGCAGAGCGTGTCAAGTGCATGTAAATTTGCAGATTTGCGGTTTGTAAAAATTTCATATTTATTTTTAATTAAATTTATATTTGTTTTTCAAGTATCTGCACATATTTTTTTCATTTATTTTATTTTATTAAATTATGACAACGACAGTGTGGAAGTTGTTGTTGCTGTTGTTTTATTGGCATTTTCATGCAAACAATTTGAATTTTTTTGTTGTTGTACACATTTCCCATTTTATATGCACACTTTTATTCATTCATACTTACATGCTTATATACATATGCATGGCTAAACGCCTAGATATGTGAGCTTGTGTGCGTGGCCACAACCGCAAATATCAATCAATTCTCATTTACATAAACATATATGTACATATAAGTATACACATACACACACTTCGCATATTTACTACTCACCTTCGGTGCACTCGCAGTGCGAATCCAAGTACGTTATCACCGGCGCGGTGGAATGACGTGCGCCCAATAGACGCGCTCGTATCAGACCTTCACGGCTGGGGGCGCGTAAAATCTTCACCTTTGGATAGGCTCTGAAGTAATCGTCCAGCTGTTGTTTGGTGTGTGCTGTGCGCAGCGAAAAACAAAAGACAAAACAATAAACAATAAACAATTATAATAGTGTAATAAAAGGAAAATATGCATAAAACAACAACAATTAAAAGCGTTTAAAAGCATACATAATTAAATTGGAAAATTGCAAATGCAAATTGTGCTGAGTGCATCTGAGCGTTACATTGAAATGCAAAGCATGTGCGCACGCGCCATGCGGCATATAAAATAAGAGAAAAAATTCGAAATTTTTTAATGAACAAGATATACCCTTCATTTAAGGTGTAAAATGAAAAGTCTTATGAAACTGAGTCCGAGAATTTGCAAAATGAATCAAACAGTTTTGGAGAGTCGAATTTATTAACCAAAAATGCATTTTTGAACAAAAATTTGTATGGCTGCCTTATTTTGTTGTTGTTGTTTTTGCTTATTTTTAATATAAATATGAAATACAATTCAGTTTGAGGCAAAATATCAAATGTCATGGCTTTAACTACGCAATTAAGAATTTTATGACAGGAAAGCTTGTTTTTGAAAAATAATTTGTATGGCAGCTATACGCTATAATCGTCTGATTTCCATAGTTTGTAATGTCAATATTTAACTTGCAAATTTTACACATCCTATAAAGTTTCACATTTCTTGCTGCTTAAATGTGAGAGTTTTGAGCTAATATCGCGTTTTTTACCAATAAGTTGTATGGCAGCTATACGCTGTAACGTTCCAATTCAACAGATTTTCACAACACATATTTCGCTAATAATATATATGCAGTATGCTCAATTCCATTCTTCTTTTCTCTTTTTTCTTTTTTTCTGGCATTTTAATTAGTTGAGTTATGATCTAAAAATACGGTTTTGAAATAAGAATTGTATTCAAATTACACGAAAATATCATCAGATGTCGCTGAATTTATTTTGTTAAAATCTGGCTAGTGATTTGTAAGCAGCATAAAAAATTTGGTACTCTTTGCTGCTTAAATGTTAGAGTTTTGAGCCCAAAAATACATTTTTCAACAGTAATACGGATGGAAGATATATGAAATAATCAGCCAATTTCAAATTTTTTTCACACCGCATAGCCAACTAATAATATTTATTCAGTATACGCAGTTCCATCTTCTTGGCTTTACAAATAGTGGAGTTATTACTTAAAAACTCGTTTTTGAAAAATATTTTGTATGCGAACTATGAGTTATGGTTGTCTGATTCGGGAAATCTTCGCTGATAATATTTTACACATAATTTAAATGCAACATACCAAATTTGGCATTCCTTGCTGCTTATATGCTTGAGTTTTAAGTTAAAACCCCATTTTTGAAAAATTATTTGGAAGGCAATTAAGTTTTCCAAACTAGCTAGTTGCCAAAAAAGATTAAACAGTACGCAATTAGGCTCAAACACAAAATTTTAGAAGATATTTTCAAAACTGAGCGGCTAAAATTGTTTTTAAATAGACAAAAACGGGCAGAGCTCGATCAACTCGGCTTGTTAGCTTTCGTAGAAATGAAAATAATTTATTTCACAGAGCTGATATTTCTTTAACTACTATCAACGCTCTTAAAATATAAAAATTATCTTCTTTCATGAAGTGTATAAAAAAATGTTTATTTTTTTGGTTTTTGTTGCAGTTTTTCTTTCTCACAACTTACGCATATCGGAGTAATCATCAACGAGTATAATTTCGTTAATCAAATGTGACGGCGAACGATCCAACACAGAGTGCACTGTACGCAACAGCACCGACCACGCTTCATTGTGGAAGCAAATGATGACATCGGTGGGGGGTAGGTTATCCAAATAGCGGCCTGGTTCCTTGCACCTGTGGAATGGATATCAAATTATGTAATTTTTAATAATTTTTTTTCTTGTTGTCTTTTAGTATAGTTTATGAAGGAAGTAACATTGAGGCTTAGCTTAGTAGTGGGCCAAGGACTGAAACCCTGTGTGTTGAAACAAATGTTCGTGCAAAACACGTGATCGAATTGTAAATTGCTCTTCAATACACTGAGCGAAATTTGAGTTGAACTGATGTAACAGATATTTTTAAGTTCTTTAGGAGGGAGCTCAAAGCACACAGAGGTTGCCTCTAAAAAGGGAGCTCGACGCAAGCTCAAATAGTTTAAGATCAGAGTTGGCTGTGTCCTTTTGTTAGCCCTCAAACCATTACACCAATACTATTTTCTACATTTTTCAATGATTTTATGGGTAACCCGACTTTTCAAAATGCATTTTGTATTATAAACTGTACAAAAAGAGTTTATTGGTGTATATAACCTCTCTTTCCTTTCACCACGAACAGTAATTTCGTGATATCAAATCTAATTTTAAAATTTTTTTTGTATTTTTTCCACTCACCACGCATCTCTTGGATCCGGCAATGTACGATGCACCGATATCATATCGGACACGTATTGATTGAAAGCATTATTCGTCCAACCATCATCGACGGCTTTCTTCATTTCCGCTGTCATATTTGTAGGTAATACAACGGGTTTACCCATCTCACCGGGTGAATCCTTCGAAGCAGATGGTGGTATAAGAACACCTTTGTCTGGAAATTAGAAATGTTGATGTTATATTAACAAACGTTGCATAAAAAGAAGAAATATTTAATAAAAATTTTTTTTTAATATTTATTGTATACCTTTTTATTGTATATATATTTATTAGATTATATATATATGAAACTCATATTCTATAATAATTAATTCTGAAGTTTATAATAAATAATTTTGCAGAAAAATTAAGAGGCTATAATCAGTGTAAATATTAAATATTAGTATGAGGTATGTGTCTCCGCTGCGAAACGCACAAATGTAGGCAACACTTTCAATACAACTTTACTTGATGATAGAACAAAGTGAGAAAACGTTGCCTACATCTCTGCGCTTCTCGGCAAAGACACACACCTAATGCCAAACTTTAATTTTAAACATTTTTTAATAAACATTCATTGGTAAAAAAATTTAAAATAATATAAATTTGAATATAAGCCTTAAAAATATTAAAATAAATTAAATTTTAAAGCTTCTTATCACAGTAACGGCAATTTATAAATTTAATAATATTTAAGTTTTCATTTATTGCTTAAAGTTATAACATTTTTTAAAGCCCTCAGTTGTTTTATAGTATCAAAAAAGCTTTAAAATGTAACCGATGTTGTTTTATTTAAGTTTAAATGGTCTTAAATATTAAAAGAGATAAACTTAGCCTGCATTTAGGTGCACTTTAGGGCAGATATAAATACCTTATATTAATTTTAAGACATATTTTTGCTCTTTTTAATAAAATTTCATTAGTAAATAAATTAAAAATAATTTAGATTTGCATGTAAGCATCCAAATTATATCGTTGGATGAATTTATTTTCTAGAATTAGACGTATATAAATATATTTCTATGTATATACCGTTCAAAAAAGTATTAATTATATATATATATATTGCCGAAAAAATATAAAAAATAAACTATGGAATAGAATATTTTTTTAAAGAAGCTTTAAAATTGTATTCTGTTATCAGGTGCATGTAGGCAACGATTTTTATAAAAGTTTAAATGACTTCCAAATAAAGTCAAATAGTGTTGCCTACATTTCGGCGCTTTGCAGCAAAGACACACACCTAATAGCCAAAAAATAAAGTTTCTTAATAAATTTTGTTTAGTTTTTCAATTTAAAAATTTTCAAAATACCATTTAAGCTCCAAAATTATAGCATTTATAGATTTTTAAGTTATTTTCTCATACCATCTTGTTAAAGAACCCATTTTTTCATTTCACTTTCTAATACACGCATATCCAAAGCGATTTTGTGCCATCAATAAAATGTATTTCAATAGTAAAACCATTACTTAAGTATACAAATCCCTGTGGCGAAATTCTTACAAACATCTCTCAAAGCCATCACTCCGCAGTCGCTGCTTGTAAAAACAAAAAAGCTGCAGCTTAGCCATACCAAAGCAATTCCGATGGCGTTCGATGAGTTTACTTGCGCAAAGGACAAAAAGAACGATTGATTGTTGCAGCTGCAAGCCGGCCAGAGGACGTAAGGCAAGCAATGATGGCCATGACGCTAGCTAACGCACGGAAGGACACACGGGCATTTCAAAGCAATGCACAACACACACATGCACGTGGTGCTTGTAAGCAAATCCCTTAAAGCTATATTTATCTTTCAAATATATCGAAAAGTGAGAGCAAAACAGGAATACTTGCAAAGGCTCAAAGTGAAGGAAGGATGTAAGCAAAAAAAAAAACTT
The DNA here is from genome assembly GCA_030068015.2 of Neoceratitis asiatica. Taxonomy (NCBI): domain Eukaryota; kingdom Metazoa; phylum Arthropoda; class Insecta; order Diptera; family Tephritidae; genus Neoceratitis; species Neoceratitis asiatica. The sequence continues at coordinate 72,636,254 of CM061527.1, forward strand.
TTTACTCTTTCCATGCACTTCTCTAGACGTGAGAGCAACTTCCTTCCATATGTTTGTAGATACTTTTACTACAATCCAGCAGTTTTGTACATATTTGCCTGCGCTCATGTCACGCTGCTAGGATGCTGCCAGCGGGCAAGTTGGAGGCAGCTCAAATATCAATACAATTTCAATCCATTTAGGAGAACAACGAGAGCAAAACACAAATGCAAACATGAGTAAACGCATCCCCAAACATACATACATACACATATATTTAACTATGTGTTTCGCTTCTAATGCACACATCAAGCTCTCTAAGAGCCAATAGGGAATTGAACATATCTGCCAATGGCAGCCGAACATGGCAGGATATTCGAAAGGTTATTTCAAAGTTTTCGCAATGCATTCAAGTGCAGCAACAGCAAATGATGAGGGTGAGGGGGAGCTGTGAATAGTGTAAATATGGCACAGCGAAAGTGAAAGTTGCAAAGAACGTACCGCACAAATAGTAAGAAGATTGAAATAAATAGTTGACGGGGCGAAAAGTTTTTAAATTTCCATATATTAGAAGGCACAGGCATGGGAAAACATTTTTGATATTTTCTATTACGAATTTGATAGATTTTCTTCTAAATACTATGTAGAAATTGAAGATCAGAAAATTTAAGACATTTTATTGTATTTATATATACCTAACAGAAACTTGACTGCGCCTGAATGTAGGCAACGCAAAATTGGTATATCTGCTTTGAAGCGAGAATCATATATAAAATTCTTGAAGAGGCGTTGAGCAGGTAATAAGCATAATTATAGGCGCATTAATAGTCACAATAGTGATGCCTTTAAGTTTGTGATAGTCATCAGAATAAGGCTATAAAAGCAGTATTACCCATTACATCAATAAAATGTAGTACTTGGTGAGAGAACTGAGTTTTTGATTGATAGCCTGGTCCGTCGATCATGAGTAACAGCCTCACAGGTCTCATTTTTCGTCGCAAAAAACTGCTATTGGATAATCGTTTATTTATATATATTTTGACTTAATTATTCTCTTCCTTTCCATCAAACTTCCAAAAAACCTAGAACAAAGTCAATATCTCATCCTTAGTTTCGAATCCTCTTTAGATCAGGATACATCAGGAAGATGAGCTCTAAGACATAAGAAGTTCCCATACTGAATATTCGCTTTTAGGCTCAACCTCCAGGTAAAAAATTCGGTCTACTAGTTTAAAAGCTTCTTTTTTGTTATAAAAACAAAAGCTCCTTCAAAGCTTTTCTTAAAACATAGATTTGATAGTTTAGAAAAGTTTCAACCAGTTTTTTACATGAAATATTTAGTTTCCCATGTTAAATTTGTTTCTAGATCCAGCAACTCATTCTTCTATATGAGAAAAGCTCAGCAGTTATTTTTTTTAATAAATAAGTTTCGAGCGTTCTTGAAAACTTTCAAAAGAGAATTTTACAGTTATATAAATGGAAAAGCAGGAAGGTAAGAAGCTCCCATTCTGATGTTCAATTCTAGACCCAAGTTGATCTAGAGCTCTTAGACTGCCAAAAGTTCGGATTTCAGCTTTAAAAGCTTTTTTTATGAGAAAGTGGCCTAAAATGTCCTTTTTATGAAATAGATTTGATATCCTTTAGGATTTTCAGAAGAAAATATTAGCAGTGCCGCAATGAAGAAGTTATAAATAAGGAACTAGGGCCGCCCTTAAGAAAAAAGGGCTACCATTATGAAATTCAACTCTGCAAACCCACCTAATGGCGATGCTTAGAGTTTGCAGACTATAAAAAAATTGGGTTTATGACTTAAAAAGCTTCACCTTTAATGAAAAAATGTCCTAAATGATTTTTTATGATTCTTTGATAAGAAGGTCCGTGCAATTTAGTATTCAAACTTAAAAGCTCAAACAACCCGTATGAATTTAAGAGCTGCCGTTCTGAAATACGCCTCCATCTCCTACCTCCTGTTGGTGTTTAGAGCTTGCAGCACATCAAAAATTCAAAGATCAAGCTTAAAAGCTCTTCGTTATGAAAAAAGCTCCAGGGAACTTTTTTTAATAAGATTCGGTAGCTTCGAAATATTTTTGAAAGTGAATAAAATGAATAAATGGATCTAGCAGTCCTTAAAGCTTTCTACTGCGGTTTGTAAAGTGACGTCAAGTAGATTTCTAAGCTCGTAAGCAGTTTAAATACGAAAAAAGCTTATTCAAATGAATCTACTGAAGGTTTAGAACTGAAATTTTGTACTAAGGACTTCATTCGCAAGGAGTCTTCTGCTGTCAGTTACAACCTTTGAGCTTTGAGCAATAAATTGCCAGCAAATTTTGACATTTTAAAGCTCGAATTCTGAAAAAATCACTAAGCACGAGCATAATGACATGACACCATTTCCTTCAGCCCATAAAAAAGATTTTCTTTCAAGAACTCACCCCAAACTTATTGCTACTCTACAAATCAAATGCTTTTTCTAAACCAGAAATTGAAAAAAGGGAGAGATTACCAAGTTATCAGTATTTTTTTTGTTTTTCTTTGCAAGGACTTTCAATACAATTTGGTAACTACTCGTCCGGGTACAAACAAATCCACTTCTCTATGTATGTACCCTTAAAAATGTAGGAGAAAATCTCTTCCCTTGCATATGGGTTGCGTGTGTTGAGCTTTTATCATTCATTTTTTTTTTGGCTAGATTTTAATAAGATTTGCATGAATGCTTTGCTATTCGTCAATGTCAAGCTCGAACATTATTTTGGTGACTCCCAAATCAGAGAATATCAAACATATATGAAAAAATACAAAATGTAATGGCCATGAAGAAAGAAAAAAAAAATATCTGTAACACAAACAATACAACACATTTTTTTCCTTTTTACACGGACCGACTGTTGCTTTTCTCTCTTTTTATCCAATTCTTTATTGCTATTGTCATTATTATAATAATTTTTTTCAAATATTTTAAGGATACTGTTATATTAAATGTATATTGGTTTTATTCTTCAGTTTTTGGAGTTCTTTGTCCATTTTTGTTTTCAATTCCTTTGCCTTTTCTTCTTGCTTTGGTTCACTTTTTCCACCATCTCATTACATTTTTACAATTCATTTGCGTATTTTTTTTTCTTCACATTTTTTTAATTTTTGCTCTGAAAAAAAATTTTTTTTTCATTCATACAGAAATTTCCAACGCACACATGAGTCCTTTTCTCCTGACTCACTTGTGTCCTTACGGAGTTTGTTGCGATTGCATTTACAGAAATTTATTGTGTCTGGTCTGTGGGGAGGCAATGGCAGTTAGTTGCACATTTATGTGTAGCATAGCATACCCTTAGGCGCTACCATATAAGCGGAGGGTGTACGCGGTGGTGCTTGATTTCTTTTCTCATTTTTCCTGCACTTGATATAATGCAAATGAGATTTGTTATTTATGATATTTGTTGCATATAAAATGGGCGACAGAGAAAATATAAACAAATTTACACAAATATAAATACAATTTTCAATTTCACTGGGAATATGAGAGATGAAAATGTTTTTATAATGTGACAGCTTTGCAAAAGTGAATGAAAAAAATTTGATGAGACTTTTTGAAGTCATTAAATGCGTACCAAAATATTTGCAGGGAGGTATAAAATAAAGTTTCTCTTAAAAAGGCTTTAATAAGTTAGCTTTAATGTAAAGGGCAAATAACGTTGCCTACATTTAAGGGCGATTTAGCAAAGATGCGCACCGTAGAGTATTTATTTACTTATTTATTTATTTTAGAAAATACTAGTTATATTTTTAATTTTACCTCAAAAACCGTACCCCTAGTTCTATATTTATATAAAAAAATTATATCGCAAAACTTTTTTATAATAAAATAATTACTAATAATCTGTATATTATAACTTTTTTGCACACTATACTCACATTTTTCATCTAATCCTTTCGAAATTGATTGCAAACAGTGAAAATCGAAAAAAGTTATCAAACAAAAGGTAGAAATAGAGAGAAAAAAGTTTGAAAAATTGTTATTAAAAGTTATATGGCGTTAAAATTTATTTCATACTGACATGCGTTGTAATTAAAAAGGATTAACTAGTATATAGGCGCACCGAGAGAGTGAGCAGGCAACTAAATAGCGCATAAATTTATATTTAATAGCTGATAAAATAGCTAGTAAATAAGTAAATAAAATATAGATTGATAATTGTATGTTGGAAACGGATTGGAAATAAAAAAATTGTATCGCATGCAAGATAAATATTTATATGTAAAAAATATTTGAAATAAAATTGATATTTATTTATAGAGATTCCGCGATTAGTTAAATTTCAATTTTATTTTATTTATTTATTTTATTTTATTTTATTTTATGTCATTTAATTTTTTTTTAATCTTATTTTACTTTTTACTATTTTTTATTTCCTTTTATTCTATTCTGTTTTATTTTACTTTATTTTTTTTTATATACATATTTTTTCTTTTATTTTTTTTACTTTTTAATTTCTTCATTTTATTTTTTATTAATTTTTTTATTTTTTTATTTTTAATTCATTTTAATTTAATTTAATTTTATTTCATATATTTTTTTTTCTTTTTTTCATTTTTTGTATTTTTATTTTATTTTATTTGTATTTAGTTGAATTTAGTTTAATATAATTTTATTTTCTTTTAATTTATTTCATTTCAATTTATTTTCTTTATTTTTTATATGTATTTAATTTAATATAGTTTAATATTATTTTATTGTATTTTATTCCATTTTTTTATTTTATATAATTTTATTTTATTTTATAATTGTTTTTATTTTATTTTATTTTTTTATTTTATTTTATTTTTATTTTTTTATTTTTTTTTATTTTATTTTATTTATTCATTTTTTAATTTTATTTTTTTATATTTTTTTAATTAGATTTCACTTTATTTTATTTTATTTTATTTTATTTTAACTTATTTTATTTTATTTTATTTTATTTTATTTCATTTAATTATTTATTTTTTAATTTTATTTTTTTATATTTTCTTTATTTGATTTCATTTTATTTTATTTTATTTTATTTTATTTTATTTTATTTTATTTTATTTTATTGTTTTACAGCTTTTTTTAAATTGAAACCTTTAGACCTGCGCTTAATTAAAATTTTCCATTCCAAAACTGCGTTCAGCATTCACCATTGATGCAAAAATTCCATTTTATCAATTCCCGCAAAATTAATACCTCACCAATGTTTGTAAATCATATTCAATGCCTGATCCAAATACCTCATGCACTTCAATTCACTTGCTTTATGTACTTGCGTTAGCAAACACAATGGCTCTTACGCATTCCATAAAATTGTGTTTTATGCCAAAACTAAACAAAAGCAACAAAGCCAATAGCCAACCATAGAGATAGATAATAAGGCAAAACAGATTTTGAACTCAAAACTGAAATTTTAACCTATTTTCCTGTGAAATTAATTCAAGCATAGAATTTGCTGGAAAAACACATGAACCGGACTATATTATTAGCATAGAGAATGCTATTATGGCAATTTCAATGTGGGCGTACATATACACATACAAATATTTTGCATTTTTGAGCAGATAATTATATAAAATTTATGTTCCTACATTAGAATGCTTGTAAAGCAAAAATTTTGTGTTACTGTGTGCGGAGCGTTACCTCACTGATTCTCCATATTTTATACGCAATCACAAATTTCCACCATTCAGCTTCACTATATCATTTATTTTATATTTTTATTTTATTATTTTAATGAAAACCAGCATGTAACACCCCATAAAAATCAGTTATATATGTATTTAACTCCCCGCTCCTAGGCCAATTGAAAGAAATAATGTTTAAAAAAAAAAATAAAAAATTTTATTAAAATAAAATAAAAATAAATAAATTAACTTAAAAAATCTAATATAAAATAAAATTAAATAAAAAAACTAAAAAAAAAGTAAAAATAAAAAAAATATAAATAAAGTTAAAAAAATAAATTATATAAAAAATTTAAAAAAATAATGAAAAAAAAATAAAAAAAAATAAAATAAAATGAACTAAAAAAAAAATTAAAAATTAAAAAAAGTAAAAAAAATATAATCAAAAAAAAAAATAAAAAAATAAAAAAATAAAAAAAATTTAAAAAAAATAAAAACATTAAATTTAAATTAAATTTAATGTAAAAAAAAATTTAAATAAAATGAAAAGAACAAAAAATTAAAAAAAAATAGAGAAAATAATAAATAAGAAATAAAAAAAAAATAAAGCTAAAAAATAATAAAAAATAAATAAATAAAATTAAATGAAACAAAATAAAATAAAATAATATAAATTAAAATAAAATAAAAAAAAAAAATAAAATAAAATAAAATAAAATAATATAAATTAAAATTGAATAGAAAAATAAAAAAAAAATAAAAATATAAAATAAAAATTAAATAAAATGGAATAAAAATAAAAATAAAAAAATTAAATAATTAAAAAAAAGGTATATAATGAAAATAAAAAAATAAAAAATTTAAAAATAGATACAAAATAAAATTAAATAAAATAATATGAAATAAAATTGAAATAAAATATAATAAATTAAAAAAAAATAAAATATAATATATTAAAAAAAAAAAAAAAAAAAAATTAAGTAAAATAAACGAATATAAAATGACATAAAATAAATGAAATGAACCGTAAAAATTACTTTATAGCGCCAAAATTACAATTAATAAATGTATAAGAGAGGAAAAATTGGCAACAAGGCGAATTGCGATGCATGCGGGTTAAGCCGAAAAGTATGCAACAGAAAAGTTTAGCAAATTTGCAAAGCTGGCAAACAGTTAGTTTGCCGCTTACGCAATATATTTATGCTGAATGTCGGTGTAAACTCTCGCATATATATTCTGCTCGCCGCTTATGCTTTTGTTTCACTATTTTTTTTTATTATTTGCCAATTGTTGTTGCCGATTTGTAGGGCAAACATAAAATGCATGCAATGCAGTTAACAGCACGCATGCATATTACATATATATGTACAGCTATTTCTATATATACATGAATATACATATATGTGTATGTATGCTTCTGATAATTCCGAACTTTTGCTGGCGCTTTTGCACTAAAATAAGTGAGCATTTTCGTTCGTTATGCCATTTATCAAATAGAATTATTGAATGTCGAAAAATACTAGAATTTATGTGCATAATGCATAGCTGCATACACTGACACATACCCACACATATTCACACATGCACTAATGCATAGTTACACGCATACAATCGATGCTTTTCATGAGCATTCGCTGATATTCTATGCCATTGACAGCTGCAGAAAAAATTGCTGTGCGACAAATTAACTGTAATGAACAGGCGAGAAAAAAGTGATAAAAAAATATCGGAAAATAGTAGAAAAATCGTAGAGAAATACTGAAATTGTACAAAAATCATTGTCGCATATAATTGGTTGATAGCAATTGAAATGGCATGAAAGCAACAGAAGCAAGAAATTTGTAGAATTTCATGGCGGTAGGTCAAGAGCGCAGCGCATATATTTATGTGCTTATGGATTTTATGTAAACAGCAACTGAAATTAGAAGAAAAACACGCAATAATTCGACTTCAGTCGGTTTTCTACTAGACTATGGAACTACAGCACTCGTAGAGCGCTCATCAAAAGCAACTTTGGAACGGCACTCGAAGTACCCTACCAGTCGACGGTAGAGAAAAGCTTGTTCTTTGTCAATGTCGGCAGAAGAACTGGGTAACAGGAGGAATGTGGAACTGGGGGTGCAGTCAGAAAAGCCATGAGACTGAGATGCGTGGTTGCAAAATGCTTGACAAGCCTCAGACATAATGTTTGAGATGCGGAAACCAGCCCGGGTGGAGACTAGAGAAGTAGTTTTAGTGGAGCGACAGCGTCATATTCGATTTGAGGGTTTACTAGAGTTTTTTTGCTGTGACTTCTTACCGGAGGTGCGGCGGCAAGCGTATTTCGATCTTTGTTGTTGTTGTTGTAGCGCCAACGTCTAGGGTCAGGAAAGTCTAATCTTAGTCATCGAGATCATCTAATGTGCTGTTTCGATGGGTTCGGACCAGAGGGAGAGGGGGATTAGATGAGTCGGGTTAAATGGGCATGCAAAGAGGTGGTTAGTGTCGTGCGAGGGTTCGTTGCATGCGGGACATGCATTGGGTATGTCAAGGTCGAGTCTCTAGATAGGTAGGAGTTAGGTCTGCTACAATATTCAGATCTTAATTGTGCCAGGGTTACGTGGGTCTCTCGAGGCAGCTCGGGCTCTTGTTCTGCTATGGGTGGTGATTGGACTCCGAGAACACCTTTCACGGGAAGGAGTTCACAAAGTTGTTAACTGATTCTCGTTGAGTGGTGTTTATGATCTGTCTGTATGTCGTCCTGCCCAGCAGACCTTGTCTGTATTGCTGTGCGTTAACCCGGTAGTCCAGTACTCCCTTCCTGATGTGTCTAGGTGGTGGTTCAGCTTCCAAAAAGTGTATTTTGGGACGATCCCAACAGTAGCATCCCAGCAGATATTACTTACACAGCATAACATTATACTCCTTAACTGAGAGCATAGATGTTTCACTGTGTAAGTGGTGCTCCCGGGGCCATCAGGAGGTCCGAAGGGCGGTGTGCTGACAAGTCTGGAGCTTCTTCAACTGCGTCTATTTCGATCTTTCTTTTTGTATGCTGTATGTGTCCTAAAACTAAACGCACTCGCGAGTGAAGGTTATGCGCTGAGCTTGGAATCTTCATTACCGAGGCCAACACCAATAAAAGAGAGACAACAGACTCGGAACGGAGATTTCACTTGAAGGACCTTCGCTTGACCTCGCCAATTGACGTCAAACAGCGCAAAGAAGTAACGGCCATTGTGCATTTTTGGTAGAGTTTTCATCTATTCAAAAATTACGAATTTTAAAAACCAAAACCAAACATACCCAAGAACCGTTATGACTGTTTTTTTGTTAGCAAAGGCGCATTTGCACTAAAGTTTACTCGATTTAAATTCCGCTTCACTTCTTTGAAGACTCCTGCTTATGTCATTCAGAGCAAGTTGCATAGTTACCCCTGCCTGCAGCACAAATTCGCAAAATACGCGAGAAATCATGCCATTACAATACCACAAAATGGCAATTAAAGAGAAGAATGTTGAAGAAATCATTTAAAAACGGATTCTCACTTACATTTGTCTACTTAATTGCATGCGTCGCCAAGTTGCACGTAAATCAAGTGAATGACCAACAACAAACGCAGCAGCAACAGCAACAACAACCACATAAGTAATAACAATAAAAATAAATGGGCAAATTAAAAGCAACGACAAGAAATAAATAAATGTAAATACAAAAAAATGCATTAAACAACAACAACAACAACAACAACAGCAATAACAAAAACAACCAACAGCAAAAGCGTAATCGATGTAAGCAAAGCTAACAAGCAACATTTACACATAAATATGCACGCGTTCATGTCTGTATATTTGAATGCATGTATATCGGTATGTAAGTATGTATGAATGTAGTTTAGTGAGTTTGCTACATTCATTGTAACCAACAACTGCTGTAACAATAGCAACAATGATTTTGCACTTCACTGCCACATAATTGCCAACAACCAAGTGTCTATACTCACAACTGCTGCACATGTTGCATGTGGCAGCTGTTGTGTGGCGCGGCAATTTTAGCTGGAGGCGCATTTAAATCGCGCTTTAATCGTTTACCAACAACGATAAAATCTTAAATACCAAGCCGACAGATGAATTGTGGAAGACACAATGAGCACAACGATATTCGCGGTCAATTGGCGGATGTGTATTAGCATTGGAGGAAGGAGTTGATATATTTATGTATTCGTGCATACTTATGTATGTACAACATGAACAAATAGTCGATTTTATGAGTTATAACGAACTAGTCCACAAAAGCGGTATCCGCATTTAATTAAATTTAATTTTAATTTTTTATTATATTAATTTATTTTGTTTTAATTATATTATATTCTACTTAATTTTATTTTATTTTATTTTTTTATTTATTTTATTTTATTTTTTTATTTTAAAGTTTTTTAAATTATTTTATTTTTTTTAATTTCATTTTTGTTATTTTATTTTATTTTGTTTTATCTTATTTTATTTTATTTTGTTTTTATTATTTTATTTTATTTTATTTCATTTTTAATTTAATTTTTTTAAATTTTTATTTTTTAATATTTAATTTAACTTCATTTATTTTAGTTTATATTATTTTATATTATTCTATTTTATTTTATTTAATTCCTTTTTTTTTCAGATTATATTATTTTGTTATTTTTTATTATTTTATAATTTTAATATTTTTTTAAATATTTTTTTTTAATTTTATTTAATTTCTTTTTATTTATTTTATTATATTTATTATTTATTATATTTTATTTTATTTTAGTTTTTAATTTTTTAAATTATTTATTTTTATTTTTTTATTTTTATTATTTTTTATTATATTTTATTTTATTTTATTTTATTTTACTTTATATTATTTTATTTTATTTTATTTTACTTTATTTTATTTTATTTTATTTTATTTTATTTTATTTTATTTTATTTTTTTATGATATTTTATTTTATTTTTTTAAATTTTATTTCATTTTTTTAGATTATATTATTTTATGTTATTTTTTATTTTATTATTTTAATTTATTTTGTTTTATTTTATCTTTATTTTTTTATTATGTTTTATTTTACTTATTCATTTTTTATTTTATTTCTTTTTTTATTTTAGTTTATTTATTTTTTATTATATTTTATTTTATTTTATTTTTTTTTTAATTATATTTTATTTTATTTTAATTTATTTTATTTTATTTTTTATAAAAAGAATTCTTCCAGCTGCAAATCAATGATGTGGATTTATTTATACGTATCTAAACTGTTCAAGGAAAAAACTGTTTTTTGAAAGAACTTCATTTGACTCGAGCTTAGTTCTCATTATTATTGATCTATACATTTAAATGGACTCAACCGTGGTTGAAAAGCCACATCAATCCAGTTTTGAGACATAAAATAGAAGCCTTTTAAAAATATGGATGAAAACCCTGGTTTATTTCGGCAAAATAAAAATTCTTCCTTGTTAGAGTGTCAGAAACGTTCATATGTGTATTCTCTCTACAATAAATGCAAAAAAAAAATTCAAATATACAAATTATTCAGCTTTGTGCGACTATAAACTAGACATTTGCATTATCAACTCTAATCCTTTGAACCGTTTTACCGCTAATAGCCACCACAAAGTGTACTGTATTAGCATTTAATAATGAAACAACCAAACACGAATTGCAGGAATTAACGAAAATACTTCAAATGACCTAGAAAATATTTAAGCATATACATACATATAAACACCAACGTGCAATGCGACGTTTGTGAGGAATTATATATGATAACGAAATTTATCTAAACTCTTTCTGTTTCTATTGTAAATTCATATACGGGCGTATACACTGCGTATACGCAACCACCAAATTGTTCTACTTGTACAATTAAAAAAAAAAATTTAAACTTAATTAATAAATTAATTCATAAATAAACTAGGGAACCAATTTTAATAATAAAAATCACCAGAAGTCCAAAACAAAGAATAAAGCAATGAAAAATAGCTTAAATATTAATAAGGCATTTTTCATATTAAATATTTTTTATCAGCAAATAGTATAAAGGAAAGCCAACATCGATTATAAAAAGCACAATCTTAGAGAAAACAATGTATATACATGCATTCAAATTCAAATAAGATGAGATAAAACTAAATAATATAAAATTAAAAAATAAAATTTAATAAAAGAAATTATTAAAATAAATTAGGGGAAAAAAATAATAAAATTAAATAATATAAATTAAAAAAAAGAAGTAAATTAAAAACAAAGTTCAATTAAATAAAGTACAAGTATAAACAAAAATTAAAAAATTTAAAAATTTAAAAAAAAAAAATAAGTTAAAAAATAAAATTTAAAAAATTAAAATAATAAAATAAAAAAAAATTAAAAAATAGATAAAAAATAAAAAATTGCGTATAATAAAAACAGGGTTATCCATTTTGCAGTTTCCAAAGTAAACATAAATAAAATGCATTAAAAAAATTTTTTTTTACAATTTTTTTTTTTTTTTTTTTTTTTTTTTTTTTTTTGGTTAGAAAGTTGGAACCTTGGCATTATATGTGAAAGACTACAACATTCAAATGACCGTCTCGTAAATTTATGCAAACTTCGATCCATTTGAGTTAATTTTCTATCACTTTTCGGCACATATTGGACGATATCTCAGCCATAACTTGACGAATGAGTGGTTTTCAAATGCTCAAGTGCTTAAGGTTTATCCGCATAAATACGCTCTTTCGCGTAGCTCCACAAAAAACGTGGCGACCACGTTCGAATCACTATGGTTTGAGTAGTAAGTTTCAACAATTTTAACGCGTTGTGCGGTTGCTAAGCAATCCATAAATGCCGGACTTTTAACTAAAATAAAACATGTTTGGTTTGACCGTTCAGTTTGACAGATGTCAACAGACAGTCCTGCACTTTCAAAACCACTAAATGGATAACATTTTACAATTAAAATTTATGAAATAATTTTAGAAAAAAAATTTTTTTGTTACATCAAATTGAAAGAGTAAAAAATAAATGCAAATAAATTGAAGTAATTAATTAATGTAATTAAATTAAAAATGTCTAAGTATTGGGTCACATGCATTTATATACTGGAGAAATTGCAACAAAAAAAAATCCCAAAACAACAAACTAAACTCACCATCATCCTCCGGCTTCCTTTTGCTGCCACTCCTGCTAGGTTTATTGCCCGCAATCAATTTGCCATGATAGACGCGCTCATTTTGGTGTTGCTCGGCCGCTGCGTCTACCACCACATTATTCTGCACCGATTCATCGCCCACATTTAGGTCGTCGTCACCTTCACGCCGCATACCGCCTACAAGCGCCAGATCATCATCCTCTCGCTGCGCAGCCTGCTCACCGCCACCACCAGCAGCATCGTCATTCGCATTCAACTGATTATTCTCCAGTGGCGGCACATCACCAACACCACGACGCTGTTCACGCCTGCCAGCGCTATCGCCGGGCGCTACACCAGCACGTTCTACGCCAAAACCGCCACCGGCTTCATATATGCCCTGTTCGCCGTCGGCTACATTAGCTGGTGCGACACCAACACCAACACCACCACCTCCGCCAACGCCACCACCGCCACCACCGCCACCAGCAACACTTTTAAGCGCCAACGACATGCCATTCCATTTGCTGTTGTTGCTGTTACTATTGCTGCCATTTTCACCGTTATCACTGTAGATGAAAAAGGCGACAGTGAACCAGATGGCAGTGAGCATGGCAACGATTTTCACAATGGACGCTGAACGACGACGCCAAATGAACGCCATTTTTATGCGCTTAGCTGTGTGTGTGTGTATGTGTTGGTGTTGTTTTAATGGAAGAGCGTTGTTTTTGAGCAGGTTGTGGGTAGGCGTTTAGGCTAGATTGACTACAAGTTGATAAGTTTTTCGTTTATGATGTGCGAGTGGCTATTTGCAATATTTCACTTATACTCATGCACTTGACGGACGTCGCTCTGCACACTCCAAACGTCTCTCTTTCGCACACACTTTCTGTTGCTCTCTCTTCCTCTCTTCCTCTCTCTTGCTCTTCCTCTCGCACTGCTTCCCTTACTACGCTGCGCTGTCAAAATGAGCTGTTTCCGGCACTTCACGCTCGTCGCTCGCCTTGCTATAGCAGATTTGTGCACGCGGCGCCTAAATTTATGCCTCAATTAGTTGGAATTTATGTTGTGCCAATTTTGCTGATTGTGTATTGCAGATTTTCGTTTACCTTGCAATTTGTCGCTTGGCCTACACTGTATGTGTAGGTGTGTGTGTGTGTTTATTTATTTGCGCGCCCTTTCGTTGGCATACTTTTAGGCGTTGTAGCAATAGTAGCTTAATTTATTGTTAATATTTTGTGGATTTTTGGTTTTATTCTTATTTTTTCTTGTTATTTTGTGCATAAATAAGCGTCACTCTTTTATGTGCTGCAATAATTTCATTTTAGCTGACTTTTATTGGTCGAATAGTAGGTGGCCAGTCTACTTGCGCCTATAGATATGCTTTAAAAATTATATTAAATGCTTTTGATATGTTTCCTTCGCCTCCTTTTCGTCTCAAAATTAGCAAATAATTGGTTTTGAACAAGGTTTTGCCACGCTAGAGCTCAAAGTTTTGTGTTTTTATTAAAAATTTTATTAAAAAAAAATTTTTTTAATTTTATTTTATGAAATTTATGTTATTTTTGTTATAATTTTATTTTTAATTTATTTTTAATTTATTTCTTATTCGTTTTCAGTTATTTAATTAAGTTATAAGCACTCTTTCATCAGCGCTCTTCAACATTTTCCGCTGCTTCTTAACTGCGTAATCGCCACTCGCATTTCTATTGTCTTCGTACGCACTCACTTGCCTTCCGCTCGTTGATTTCGGTGTTTCCGTCTGACACTGGATGTATTGCATGCAACAACACTTCAAATTCTGTTTACGCTTACACTTTTCCACGTCGCTGATGGCGCACGCTCTATTTACGGTGTCCTGTGCCCATTCAAGTTTCCTCCAAGCTTTTTGTTGGTATATATTTGCTTTCAACTTTTATCTTCCTGCTATATTTTGCTTGTTCACCTCTCTTTCTCTCTCTCTCTCTTTCTTTTGTTTTTCTTTCTAATTTGTTATCTTTCTTTGCTTCGTGTGCAAAAAAAACCAGCAACTCCAATGACCTTATTTGTTGTTCTGCTGCGCTCACCTTTTTTTTCTTCTTCTTCTTTTTTTATGAATAAAAAACGTTTTATTGCCTTCTCACCGTTATACGCTGGTTGGCTGCACACTGTGCGTCTGTTGTTTTATTTATCTTCCTCTTCGTGCTTTATTTATTTATCTCATTTGTTGTGCTTTTATTGTTGTTGTGTTGACCTTAACCGCGTTGTCGTGCTCAGTTCATTGCGCCCATGTATACATGTATATATGTATGTGTGTGTGTGGTTAAAAATATGCGTTTAGTTGTAATGTCTTATCTCTTTCCACAGTTTCGCTTCACCACACTTCCGTCGTTTCTACTTCAGTGCTTTCATTCACTCTGTCTCTCACTCTCTCTTTCCCTTTCTGCCTCTCCCACTAGCAAAAAACTGCTTTTTTCTTTATATTTTGTTTACTTTTATGTCCTTTCTTTAATGTTTTATCACATAAATTTTTATTTTTATTTCAACACTGTCGCTTCCTTTGATATATTTGCTGTTGTTGCTGGAATTTTTTATCTGTAAAGAAATTAAAATGAAAATGAATGAGTTTAATAAGTGTAGAGAGCGCAAGAAATGTAGAAAAAATTATATTAAATTTTTGACACTTTTGAGAATAATGTAGGTTTGCGAGCGATAAAAATAGTGCCAAGAGAGCCAAAGAAATACCTAAGCTTGAAGACATTATGAAACTAGTCATTTTTAAGATGAAACAAGACATAAATCACTAAATATATATTCTCACATGCCAAAAGGGGATGTTAATGAGTCACAATTCAGTTTACAATGAGCCATTGAGGAGTGCAAGAAACAATCCAAAAAGATCAAAGAAGCCTAACTTAGCTGTGTTTCGAATTAACAAGAGTTATTGCATAAAAGAAATATATAAACTACCCTACAGGCATCAAAAGATCTCACATGATTCATCTATGACACAAAAATGCGTACTTAATGTTCCGTATGAGTCACAAAAAAATTCTTTAATGTTTCTCATAGTATAAAAAAATATGCCTGCAGGCATCATAAAGCTTCTTTTGGGTCACTATTCACCTAAAGAAGAGTCAAAAAATAATTGAAAAATATATATAAGAAATAATATGCATCTTCTATGACTCAAACAACAAAACACAAATGTTCCATATGAATCATGTAAAATACTTAAAATTTTTCCAGAATATGAATATATTACTACATGCACCACAAAAGCTGTTATTGGTTCCTAGTTTACGTTAAAGAGTGTCATAGAACAATGAAAAACTAATAGAAATAATATAAATCATTTTTGACTCATAAAATTACCAAATATAAGTCAGACAAAGTCATACAAAATTTAAAAAAAATTTTATCGCAGAGTAAAAAATATATTCCTACAGGCATTCAAAAGCTCTTTTTCAGGCTTCATTTCATTAAAAATAATAATAAAAACAGTATTAACCTTCTATGACTCAGAGAAAAGTCACAAATATTTCCTATGAGTCAAAAAAATTCAAAAGCTTTTCTCCCATTATAAAAAACCTATTCTTACAGTTATCTAAAAGCTCTGATCAATTCTTTCTCTATTGAATAAATAATAATAAAAATAATATGAATCGTTCATGACTCAAAAAAAGAGTTCCAAACATTCCACATGAGTCATAAAAAATTCAAAAATTTTTCCTTAGAGTAAAAATATTATAGAAAAAGATTTTAAAAATTACTTCTCTACTGACACAAATTAAAATATAATGAATCCTTTTTGACTCAAAAAAAGGGTTTCAAATATTCTGTATGAATCATATCAAATTCAAATTCAGATTTAAAATATGCTTTCTTCGGGCGTCAAAAAACACATATTGAGCCATCATATTTAGCATAAAAAGAGTAATAAATAAACATATAAATAATAGTAAAAAATAATATGCATCCGCTATGAATCAAAAATATAATTCAGGCGGCAGAATTTCATATGAGTCAAATAAAAATCCCAGGAGAGTCATATATGATTCAGAAAAAGAATCCAAATGACAAAAGCTTTTAAATTAAAGCCTTAACTATTTGGCCAATTAGTTTAATTTGAATCATGAATGAATCCTAATGAGTCAATTGAGAATTTCCAGTGACTCACAAGTCAGGCGCTCATGGATATAACAAAAAATATAAATAAACTGGTATTTAAAGAGCACAAAAATACCGAATTATTGCCAAAAAAACTATATTCATATGAGCTAAATAAAGTTAAAATGAGTCACATGTGAATCAAATATAAGTCATATATTACAGCAAAATTTTGCTAACAAAATAATGCTAAAACCTTTCGATTTAAAACTGAAGAGGTATAAAAAATGAATTCAATTTAAATGAAAAATGATTTTTATATGAGTTAACTGAGAATCTCCAATGAATCACAAGTGATGCATCTAAGAGTTATAGGAAAATTTAGAAATTGTTATTCAAATGGCATTAAAATTCCAAACGCGATTCAAACAGTATTCAAATATGAACTGCATAATATTAAAATTAGCCACATGTGAAGCATATATTACTTCGAAAATTGGCTAACAAAATAATAGCAAAAGATTTTGAATTAGAGCCACATGAGTACAACTAATAGGCTACCATTGAATCAGAAATGAATCCTAACGAGTGAAATGAGAATCACCAATGAGTAGTAAGTCAGATATCTACGAATTTGGTTAAAAAATAGAATGAAACATTTCAGATGAATCGAGTATGAGCCACTCATGAGTCACAGATGAATCATGGATCGTGTGTGACTGCTGTTTAATTTCAAAAACAAAAGAATCAGGCAAAAACTATCAAATTTTAACAAAAAACTTAAGCCGATTGAGTCAAATTTGAATCAAAAATGAATCAAAACTGATTTTTATATGAGTCAAGTGAGTCCCTAATGAGTCAAAAGACAAGCAGGCAAAAATAACAAGAAGAGGAAAAAGTCTGACTTACGTTTTAAAATAAATATATTTGAATCATTCATGAGGCACGCATTAGTCTACTCATCAGTGAGTGTGAGCTATTTGTGTTTGAATTATTTTTAAATGCATATCAACGCAGCTAGATTGAATGAATTCATTAATTGCTTTTTCTCGTATTAGTTACTACTAATTAACCACTTTTTAAATTTCAGAAGCTTAGGTGTAT
Organism: Neoceratitis asiatica; assembly: GCA_030068015.2. Lineage (NCBI taxonomy): Eukaryota > Metazoa > Arthropoda > Insecta > Diptera > Tephritidae > Neoceratitis > Neoceratitis asiatica. The sequence continues at coordinate 72,654,160 of CM061527.1, forward strand.
TCACTCTACATCATAATTGGTATATAGCAATACTATTTTTACTTCAGAATATTCTTGTAGATCCAAAAACGTTATGGAATATTCCATAAAAGCCTCATCGATATATAATAAAATAAATATAATACTGAAATTTTTTCTATATAATTTTAATATTTTTAAAGTGTTCTAACCTCAAAAACTTCAAAAAAAATTCCGTTAAATACATATATGATAGCAAAGCTTTGGAAAAATATTTGAAATAGTATTATAAGCAAATTCTGCAAAAATGGTTGTGTTCCATTTGTTTCACAGCATATCTTTCCTACAAACCCAAACTCAAAAATGACAAAAAGTGCCATGAAAGTCGTACGGATGAATTAATTATGTTGAAATTTTGTTTATATATTTCTAATGCCATTAGAATTAAATACTCTGAAAAAGGGCAAGATTAGTTAATTTTAAGACACACCTTCCATATAAGTCTAACCTCAAAAACGTTAAAAAATTTAAAAAAAAAAGCGGTCAGAGTAAATTTGTGATTCTTAAACTTCGTCAAAATATTTTTAAAGTTAAAATGAGTAAATGATTTGAAAATGGGCGTGTTCCGTTACTTTTAAAGCATACCTTGCATATAAACTTAAACTCCAAAATGGCAAAAAATGTCATAAAGGCTATACCGATGAAGAAATTGTGCTGAAATTATACACATATATTTTTGATGCTATAAGAAGTGAGAACGCTGAAAGAGGGCATGATTCAATTTGTTTAAAGCACACCTCCCATATAAGTCTAACTTCAAAAACGTCAAAAAATTTCAAAAAAGCGGTCAGAGTAAATTTGTGATTCTTAAACTTCGTCAAAATATTTTTAAAGTTAAAATGAGTAAATGATTTGAAAATGGGCGTGTTCCGTTACTTTTAAAGCATACCTTCCATATAAACTTGAACTCAAAAATGCCAAAAAATGTCATAAAAACTATAACGGTAAATATAAAATTCTAAAATCTTTTCTATATATATTTCCTGCATATGTATAAGTATGCACACTGAAAATATGTGTGTTCCGTCCATTTCAAAGCATATCTTCCATTCAAATCTAACCTCAAAAATGTCTAAACATTATTTTAGAGGAAAAGGTTGTGAAAATTTTAGTTCGAAAAGTTAATAAAATATAAAAAAACAAATCCTCCAATCAACTAATGCCCAAAAAATTGCCTGCCTACACCAAAACTAAAAGTTTTTATATATATTGTACATGTATATAACGGTAATTTATTAAATCACTCAATAAACGTAATGGCTGAGTGAAACAAAAATCAGTATTTACACCTTGAAAGCAGGTAAGCAAAATAAATGACAAATCTTTTATCGCAAAAAAAAAACGAGAAAAAACTCAAATTCATGTCCTTTACTCCCCCACCCTAATGTATATGTTTTTACGATTTAACCATTAGTAATGCCTTTGTATCCCTATTTATTATTAATACTGATTTGCGCAAAACACTCTTGATACATTAACTGATTTGACAGTTACGATTGACGTTTATAAACTACATTGTGACAGTTAAATGAAGAGGAAAAGTGCAAATGGAGTTTGTAAGTATTAATTCCCAACATACTACTACTACTACTACACCACACAAACTACTACTATTTCCATTATGTATGTCAGTTAATTTGTTGCTTTCGCTTTTACTTTTGTTGCTGTTGTGTTTTGGTGATTGTTGTTTTTGTTGTCGCTATGCGAAATTCAATCGATGCACGACGGTGTTTCGTATTTAAATAGACGGATGGAGCTTGCTGGCCCAATCTGGTAGCGGTGGAGGCGTGTAGTGGGAGCAGCGGTATAGGGTTGCGCTAATTAACTGACATGAGAATGTTTTCAATTAACATATTAGTGACTAAATAAATTAGTGACGGACGGCTGATAGTTTGGAACGAACTGATAAGATTTAATTATTGCGAGAGAGAGAGAGGCGAGTGGGTAATTAGTTATTGGCATATAGCGAGTGGTGGAGTGGTGTTGTGTGGTATAGGAGAGCATGGGGAAAACTAAATGAATTATAATATCCATTAAATTAATTTAAATTATATTAAATAAACTTTAAAAAATAAAATAAAATTAAAAAAGTAAAATAAAATAAAATAAAATAAAATAAAATAAAAAATTAAAATAAATACTCTAAACCAAATTTAAAAATAAAATAAAATAAAATAAAATAAAATAAATTTAGTTAAATTTAGTTATATTAAATTAAATTAAATAATTCAATCAGGCTATTATGGATGCTGAGAGAGTTTGAATCAGGTCCATTAAATGAGAAATGTGTCCGCTCATTTAATAGACCTTATTCAAATGATATACCCAAACTTATTTGACCTTACGTTCGACTCGATTTTGGAGTCCTCGTAAAAGTTCTTTCAGTGTTGTAATCAAAGAAATCGGATAGGCCTAATGGAACTCTGCAAGATTACTGAATACCGAAGCCATTGTTCGAGGTTAGTTCTAGATAGATTAACTCTGGTGGATGAAGGCAGCATTATATCTTAAATGCGACTAAAATCAAACCAAAATTTTGTCTGAACTCTGCACTCACGCTGTTTTCTGTGCCATGCCCTTCATTGTATGAGATTTGGGCTTTAGTTGCCGATTATCTGAGTGATTGCAGACCTACACCAAAGATTTTAATAATAAAATGGACTTTAAATATTTACCCCACGGAGTGCTTTCCTAAAACGGAAAAAAAGAGTCCTCAAAAAACGGCTTAGAATAGACTGTAGGTCTCTTCATTTATTAGAAAAGCATAAAAACACATATCAGCAATTGAAGAAGGAACTTGATAGAAAATTTGCTTCTGTGGTTATAAGTTTTCTTCGTTTCTGAATTTTCAACTGAGTCTTCTTTCCTTTTAGTAAAGCAAATCCACATCTTCTGAGGCAGGCTCCAGCAATTCATACATGGATGTGTGAGGAAAAAGGGTAGCCAACGAATACCTGATAAAGCTTATGTATTTCCATAGAATTTTATCCTCTCTCAATTGTTGCATACAATTCGTCAGCCTAAAAGTAGGCAACGTCTTAGTCGTTGTAAGCGTTACTAAAAATAATAGCTATAGATGAAATGTTGCCTACAATTAGGCGGATAATTATATAATGCATATCTATTACATTTATCAACTTATATTTATCAAAAAAAAATTAAATATTATAAGAACATTTCCTTATTTGACTTCATTTTGGAGTTAAAAAATAAACTCAGCAATTTTTATAAGCTTTAATTCTGCTGCCTATCCATTCTTTGAACAAATCTCAATGCGAAAAGCTGAAAAAATAATCTTAAAATAAATAATACTCTAAAAACGATAAATAAAATTACATAAATATCTTCAAAAAAAAAAAAACTCCCAGCGCTGAAACGTGGATAATCAGCAGTGACTGGTAATGCAGGTAAATTAAAAGCAGATAAACGTGCAAAAGCAGAATAAATAATACTTATAATGTAATTGCAATTGCAGCCGCAAGGTAGGTAGGTATACTCGCATATACGAGTATCAAATCGAGCAACGAGCAAGTAGATAACGAATGGTGGAAAAAAGAACAAGAAAAAATGGTTTGTAAGAAGAAGCACGTTCGTTGCAATTAAAATTAATGATGTTGTGGCAAACGATAGCGGAAAAAATATGTGTTACTTCACTACAAAGAGGGGGTAAAGGAAAGAAAAATATTATGAAGTATAAAATTCAATAGCCAGAATCAACTGCAATGAAAGAAAGAATCAAAAAGCAGTAAATAAACTAAAATATAGTCCAAAAAATTTAATAATGATACTAATTAGGAGTGTAAAAATTGTGAAATAGGTGCGGAAAATGAATAAAAAATGTGCGGGATAAAGTTAGAAAGCAAAACAGAATTCTTTAAGTCTTCAGAATTACTATAAAATAAAATAAATTGGCGAAAAGACCTGGAAAATCCACCATTAACTTGATATTCACCATGCGCTAAATCTTGGAGAAGATCCGAGAGAAAAAAATCGATAAACAACAGCTTTTCATCGATTTTAAAGCTACCTTCAACAGCATGATAAGGAACTGCTTCTACGCCGCTATGTATGAATTTGATATTCTCACAAAACTCTTAACCCTATTTCAATTGACCATGGATAATACCACAAGCGCAATCAGAATTGGGAAAGGCCTCTCTGAGCCGTTCGATAGCAAACAAGGTTTCAGACAGAGTGACTCTTTATTGTGTGATTTCTTCACTTTGATGCTGGAGAAAATAATACGAGCTGGAGAGCTCCATAGACCAGGTACAACCTACTACAAGAGTGTACAATTGCTATCTTATGCCGATGATACTGCTGTAATTGGTCAAAACACCCACACCGTAAGTCTGCTTTCCACAAGTTAGATAAAAAAGCGAAGCGTATGGATCTGGTAGTGAACGAGGGAAAGACGAAATAATTTCTGTCATCATTCGGAACCTGGCTCCCACGTCACTGTTAACAGTCATAACTTCAAAGTCTTAGATAATTTTGTTTATCTTGGAGCGAGCATTAACAACTCCAACCATGTCAGCCTTGGAATCTAACGCAGAATCACCCTTGCCAATATGTCCTACCTTAGGCTAAGTAGGCAATTGAAAAGAGAAGTGCTCTCTCGCCGAATCAAAACCAAACTCTACAAGTCGCTCATCATTTCCGTCCTGCTATATGGTGCGGAAGAATAAGCGATATCGACATCCGATGAGTTGGCTTTGGTAGTTTTCGAGAGAAAAGTTTTTCGGAAGATTTATGGTTCTTTGCGCGTTGGCAACGGCGAAAACCGCAGAAGATGGAACGATGAGCTGTCAAGAGACAGCGGCTACGCTGGCTAGGTCATGTCATGCGAATGAATGAAAACGCTCCGGCTTTGAAAGTATTCGATGAAGTACTCGCTGGTGGAATCAGAGGAAGTGGAAGACCTCTATTCCGTTGGAAGGATCAGTTGGAGAGCGATCTGTTTTCACTTGGTATTTCCAACTGGCGAAGAATAGGAACGAGTGGCGCGCTATTGCTGATACGACATTCATCGTAAACGCCAAAGAAGAAGAAGAATGCCTAAATATTTATAAACTTTTTTTTTAATTTTTCCTTTACAGTTTGGATTTCCATAATTCTCTTTTACTTTTTAGACCTACGGAGAAGCCCCGTGAAGCAAGAAATAGTACAAAAAGCGTTCAAAAACAATTTTTGAAAAAATAAAATCCGAAGGAATGAGTAGGCGAACGAGCTTTTGAAGGAGGGGTACTACATATAAAAATTATAATAACAATTTTCTTTATGAAATAAACAAGAAATAATTTTAATCAATGTTTATTTAATTTTTTAAATTTTTTTTTTTTTTCCAAAAAGGCCAAAAAAATTTATATGAATTAAATAAATTTTTTTCAGTGCCGAAAATTGCACATTTCAATTTTTCCTCACTCTTTTTTCGAAGAACTTTCCAGTCATAGTCATAGGCATATGCCGTAACCCACAATGGTTAGATATTTACAGTGAATAAGCATTTGAAATTAATAAAAAAAAGCTAACGAAGAACCGAACCGGTTATTTGTGACCAACGACCAACGACGGGCAGCAACAAAGCAACAATTTTCAAATGGACATACAAAATATAGAGAAAAAAGTGAATATATGTATATGTCTATATATATGTAAACTACGAAGACTCGCAAACTGTTGATTAGTACCTGTACATTGTTGTTGTTGTTGCTGTTGTTGTTTGGTCAACAAACTCAATTGCAGTCAAGTGCAATGGCTAATAGCTAATGGCTAATACACATGCTTGCTAAAACCCACTTGCATGTATGTATGTATGTATGTATTTAGTTGCTGAACAAACTCAAATTAACCAAAGCGCAAACCGAGAACACAAAAACAAAAGCAATAACAATAAAAACAAAAGAAAAGCATAGAAAACTGGAAAATCCATGCAATTGACGACGACAAGTTGGTTGTTACTCACAGAAAGGTGTTACATACAACAAAGTGGTGGAAAGGGATTTGTACTTTTTTTTTCGTTTTTTGTTACCTTCCCTGAGGTGTTGCAAATGTGCGGAGAATATTCGAAGGAGAATGGAGCGTCAGATTGAAGCGGCTGTCAGGTCAGGAAACTACAAAGCTGAATTAAATGGCGAGGCTAAATTGATCCGACCGATAGCCGGACATAATTGAGCGAAGGTTCTTGTTGTTGTTGTTGTTGCTGTTGCTGTGGAGTAAGGTAAGTGAAGTTTGTAGGGTTGCATGGCCTTTGAGTGAGCACGAATGTGCTTTTCATCTGCCGCCGATGGCTGAAGCGAGCAGCGAGCACTTAAGCAAAGCGGAAAATCAGCGATAGAATAATTTTATTACTTAATATTATCAGAAGATTGCACGGCTGGATGGATGACTTTGAGAGATAAGAAATTCAAATGAAACGAACCAAAGAAAAAATGTAATAAAATGTAAAAAAAAAAAAATTTAGTAAAAAAAAAATTAAAAAAAAAAATTAAAAAATTAAAAAAATATATAAAAAAATAAAAAAAATTAAAGAAATAAAAATTAAAATAAAATACAACAAAAATTAAATGAAATTAAATAAAAAAATAAAAATTAAAAATAAAATTATAAAATAAAATAACATAAAATAAAATGAAAAAAAAATAAAATAAAATGAAATAAAATAAAATCAAATAAGATACAAAAATTAAATGAAATTAAATAAAAAATGAAAATATATATACAAAATAATAAAAAATAAAAAAATAAAAATCAAAAAAAAAAAAAAAATCAAAAAATAAAATAAAATAAAACAAAATAAAGTGAAATACAATAAAATAAATAAAATAAAATAAGATAAATTAAAATAAAATAAAATACAACAAAAAAATTAAATGATACTAATAAAAATTAAAAATTAAAAATTAAAAATTAAAAATTAAAAATTAAATATTAAAAATTAAAAACTAAAAATAAAATAAAATAAAATATATAACAATAAAAAAATATATAAAAAAAGTATTGAATTAAAATAAAATACAAAATCAAAATATAAAATAAAATAAAATAAATTTAAAAACATGAAATAAAATATAATAAAATAAAATTAATTAAAATTAACAAAATAAAATAAACAAATATAAAAAATAAAATATAATAAAATAAAAAAATTAAAAATCAATAAATAAAATATAAAAATTAAAAGAATAAAAATAAAAATAAAATAAAATAAAACATTAATAAAAAAATGAAATAAATATAACAAAATAAATTGAAACAAAACAAATTGCAATAAGAAAACGAAATGTAATAGAAATGTCAAATAAAATTTTTTTTTAAATTTGGTAAATTGAAAAATTAATAATAAATATAACAAATAAATAACGTAAAAAAAACTCCATAAATACAAATTTGCTATCTATCATCTCCAAACCACTCAAAAGAAGCCTGCAGAGGCAACCAACCGTAGAACTACAACAACAACAATAAAGTAAACCACATTATAGAATGCATTAAAATTACAATACCCCTAAGAATATAAGAATACGAGCAATCAGCAATCAGCAATTCATAAGCGCAACGAAGTGTGGCGTACAAACTAATGCAGTTGAGCTTTGAAACCAAAGACAACAAACGACAAAAAACAAAAAACAATAAATTCAATAACAGCTAGAATTTTGTACTAAAATTACTGTTCCCCACAACAACTGCGAAAGTATTTAATCAAGGGACCTTTCAACAGTTGCCTTCTAGCTGCAGGAAATTCAGACAAAACCAAGCTGATGAGAGTGCAAAAAGCAGCTGTGAAAATAAGAGAAATTAAATAAATAAATAAGAAATAAATAAATAAAAATTATTTGCATAAGCTGCTACTGTATGTGGGTGTTGAGTCGAAAGGAATTTTTTTTTATAAATATGCCTTATTTTTATTTTATTTTGGATTATATATCTCTTCTATTTGGGCATTTTTAAGAAAAAATATCTACATTTACTTAATTAAATTTAATTCTTTGAAAAATATCTATATTTACTTAGCTAAATTCAATTGTTTGATAAAATAGTTTTTTCTTACTTTGTCTAACACATTTGCTACCTCCTATGGTGGCATTTCACTCTATAAGTGATGAACTTAACCCTTTATGTGCTTAGCAAAGACGCATACCTTTTTTTTTAGCGAATCAAAATGTTTGAATTAATTATAATTCTTTATTTTTTTAAACTCCTGTCGAAATTAGCATGAAATATTTGAGAAAATTAGTTTTCGAGTTGTGGCAAATTATCTGTTCCGGCTACGGAAGTGGCACAAATTGGTGGAGAGATAAACAAATATTTTGATAGTTGATTCTTTTATTATTTGCTAATAATAAAGATAGAGATAAACGTTATCAAATTAAAGCACTTTTTGTGTCGGCCCTTCAATGTTATAAACAAATTTTCACATAAATGGTTGATAAGATAGCTTAGTAAATAATTTTATAAGAAACACAAAAACACTATGTGAGTAGAGTTGTACCCAGCGCGAAATTGAAAGAAAAACACATTCTGTATTAATAAATATCCCACTAAAATGCTCTTTCTTTCCATTTTGTTAGTTGGATATAATGATTATGCTGCCACAAGTGGAAGCTGTTATTATTTCCTGCTAGGTCTGGCATGAAAGCCAGACGAACAATACCTGAGAATGCTGCTTCAGCAACGGAAATTAAAAAACAAATAACTTAAGATTAAAGGCGGGGCAGTTTTATTTTTACTTGCTGAGAAGTTTTTGAAAGCAAAATAAAATAAAATACAAACAAAATAAAAAATAAAATAAAATAAAATAAATGAAATAAAATAAACTAAAATAAAATAACAAATAAAATAAAATAAAATAAAATAAGAAAACAAAAAAATTAGATAAAGCAAAAAAAATTAATAAAATTAAAAATAAAAAATATAAAAAAATTAAAAAATTATAAAAATAAAAAAATTAAAAAAATACATAAAATAAGATTAAAAAAAAAATAAAAATAAAAAAAAAAATTAAAATAAAATAAAAAAAAGGAAAATTAAAAAAAAATAATTAAAGAAATTTAATTAAACTAAATAAAAAAAAAAATTAAAAAAAGTGAAATAAAACAAAATAAAATAGAGCAAATAAAATAAAATAAATTAAATTAAATTTTAAAAAAATAAATTAATACAAAAAAATAAAAGAAAAAATATAAATACAAAAAAAATTTTTATTAATTTAAAAAAAATCTTTAAATACAAAAAAAAGAATCAAAAAAAATTAAAATACAACAAAATAACTAAAAAAAAAATAATAATAAAATAAATAAATAAATAAATTAACTAAAATTGAATTAAATTGAATAAAATAAAATTAAATTAAATAATACTATTATAAAATAAAATTATATTAAATGAAATTAAATTAAATTAAACTAAGTTAAATTAAAACAAATTAAATTAAATTAACATAATAACAAATAAAACAAAAAATAAAAATTAAATAATATCTAAAACTTAAAATGAAATTAATTAAATCTAAAAATAAAATAAAAACAAAATAAAGCAAAAATAAAAAATTATAAAAAATTATTTATTTTAAAATTAAGATAAAATATTTTAACGCTAAAAAATTTTCTGAAATTTAAAGAAAAATTATACAAGCAAATTAAAATAATTGCATGCGTTACATGTAAAAGATTATATCAGAAAATTATTAATTTTTTTTTCACATAATAGTGTAACGGTAATTATTGCCTGATTAATATGCATGAAAATGGTTGCTGTCAAGCATTGAATAAAAAAATTGTATAAACTTTTTAAAACTATTAACAGTGATAAATGAAAGGAAAAAAATAAAATTAAAAATATATATATATAAAATTATTTAATTTGTTGCGAAAAACGGCGAAGAACGTCATTAATGTAGCACCAACATAATTACTGAATATCCCAATGATACAATCAAATGCAACAAAATTGTGTGTGAAAAGAAAATTAAAAAAAAGCAAAAAATAAAATAATAAATTATTAAATAATTAATTTAAAAAAATTCAAAAGAATTTTTAATAAATCTCCAATAATGATAATAACACAAACTGACTTTGCTGTCAGTTGCAAGCTATTTTATGCACGCAATTACCAAAGTACACACACACACACATACCTATACACAAGCATACTGATATTATAGGACAGTAAATGAAAACAAATTTCCAACAAAAAAATGCTTAAACTTAATTAAATTATAGCAAAGCGACTTTAACAGCTTGCAGCAGTAATAACAACAAAAAATTTGTTGTTAAAGAATCAAGCACGGTTATGTCGCTAGTTAAGAGTGTAATTAGTGAGTGAGTTGACTGCGGACATGCTAAGGATATACGCATACACACACACACACACACACACACACACACACACACGAGTGTGTATAATTGCTTGTTTAACATAAACATAAAGGCAACGCAGCATAATTGGAAGGTAAGTTATGTATTCAATTAAGAGTTGAGATGTGCGTGTGAAATGCGACGAACCGCAAACAATTAAATAAATAAAATTAAATAAATGACCACTTTATGTGGTTTTGCATTTATTTAAAACTCATTTATGAAAAATTAAATAAATAAAACATTTAATATTGTTTAAAAATTAAATATTATTTCAAGAAAACCATGCAAATACTAAATTTACTGCAAAAAGGTATGTGTATTTGCTAAGAGTGGTTTTTAACCTTTTAACGGCAGCCAATCAGAAAGGGGTGTAGCCGCGACAAGAACAATTTTGCTTTTTAGTGTAGATACAATTTTTTCTATCAGTCAATCAGAAGACTCATAACACATTTTAAATTTATAAATAAAGTTGAAATAACAAAAATTTATTTGGTGTGTAGTAAAGGATATGTTGACATTTTATTTAAAATTTTATTTATAAAATTTTTAATTTACTTTAATAAATTTTTAATTTTTTATTTAGCTTCATGTTATTCTATGTAATTTTTTTTTATATTACATTTGCATTTATTACATTTTATATTAACTAATAAAAGAAAACATTCAAAAACTAAATTTTCTGTAAATAAGTGAGTGTATTAGCTAAGTGTGGCTTTTAACCTGTTAATGGCAGCCAATCAGAAGGAGGTGCAGCAGCGGCAAGAACCAATTTCCTTTTTAGTGTAGATACAATTTTTTCCGTCAGCCAATCAGAAGACTTATATAAATACATGTAGAATTCATATAAAAATTAATAAAAAAAATATATATATATTAAGTAGAGTAATGAATCTTTTGACCTTTTTATTCTTTTTTATTAAAATTATTTTAGTTTAATTTAAATATATTTTAATTTTTTTAATGTAGTTTCATGTTATTCCATGTTGTTTTATATTTTTATTTTATTTTAATTGCATGAATTTTTTGATTTTACTTTTTTACTGTTCTTTAATTATTATTTTTTTCACTATATTTTTTATTCACATTTAGATTGTTTTATTTAAACTGTTTTATTTTATTTTATTTTTTTTATTTTGTTGTATTCATTTTATTAGCCTTAGGGGGGTATTCTAGTCTAGACGCCCGAATTTCGATCGTTTTTTGGCAATTGATAAAAAAAAGCATTTGAAATGTTTACTATCCATTTTTTATTTCAAGAGTACACAAAATTAATTAAACAAAAATAATTTTTAGGGAGTTTTGAGTACTTGAAGTAGAGAGGGGAAAAAAGACATATCCTCGTCGCCTTGGTTGCTACCCTTGTGGTCTTCAGAAAAATAAAACAATTAGTGATTCTTAATAAGCACGAATGTTGCTATCTCATCAACCTGCAAAACTGGAAAAAAAATTTTTTTCATAAAATGGCGGCTGCCCAAAAATAAACTTCGATTTTTTCACTAATTTTTTAACTTTTTCAAATTTTCCTTTTTTGTTACTTCATGCGATAGAGATATTTAAAGAATATTCGTGCCAAATTTCTTACAGACATATTTTTAAATAGCTAAACTGTAAAAATATGCAAACAAAAAGAAAATCAAATTTTCCAAAATTCTAGACTAGTGTATCTCCTTAATTCATTTTGTTTTAATATATTCTAAATACTCCTTTTATCTTATATAAATTTGTACAATTTTGATTTAATAACTTATTTTTTTTTTAATTAATTTCATTTAATTTTTTCATTCTATTTTATTTGGATTTACTTTATCTTACTGTATTTTTTAATCCTTTTTTCTTATTTCATGCTATTTATTTTAATTTATCTTATTCTACTAAATTTATTTAAAAAATTATACTTTTTAAATTTTCTTTTAAATATTATATTATTATTTTATTCTTTTAAATTAGTTTAATTGTTTTTTTCTTTAATTTTAAGTTATATCTTTTAATTTTTTTAACTTTTTTTTTTTTTTTTATAAATTTGACTTATTTAGTAATATTTCATTTAAAAAAATTACTTTATTTCATTTTAACTCTTTATTTTATTTTATACAAATTTTTCTCATTTTATTTTTCTTTTTACTATTTTTTCTTTTATTTCATAAAACTTAATTTAATATTTTTTCCTTAAATGAATTTTACTTTATATATATATTTTTTTTAAATTTAATATTTTTATTTATTTTTTATTAATTTTTTAACTACATTTTACTTCAATTTATATTATTTTTATTATCTTTTTATACTTTATTATATTTTATTTGTTTATGACGGTTTAATTTATCTCAATATATTTAATTTCTTTTCATTTTATTTTCCATATCTTAATTTATATTTTCAATTATTTCAATATTTTAATTGGATTTTTTGTTGTTGTTTTATTATCTCTTTATAATAAGAAGACACCGATACTTCTCGCATTCCGTGAATATCTTGTTTTTGTTATTTTTCCAATTTAACACGGTCAGTAAGTAAATAAATATTTATTTATCCATTAGCTGCTCAACCGCTGATCATGTTGTCGTGGGCATCCACGTACGGTTGGCTCAATGAGTGGCTTTGTGATGAGCGCACTACACCACCACTCATGAATACGTGCACAGGACGGGATAACAATAACAATAATGAGAATAAACAATACATACATAATTAACATAATTTATATGTGCATGTATGTGTATACACAATTTTAATTATTACTGCTATTGTTATTCATAGGTTTTGTGTTTATTGTTGTTGCTGCTGCTGTCACTTTGATTGTGTCGTTGATGAAGTTCACGATTTGACGGCAGCGCAGCAGCAGCAAACTTAGCTGACTTACATGGCCGAGTGTATACGAACGTAGATAAACTCACTGTACGTGTGTACTTATACGAGTGAGTGTGTGTGTGTGTGTGTGTATGCAGCATTGCTTGCTGATGAATTGATTAATTATGCACACATCATTAATTATGCATGCTCGGACAGGCAAACACATTTGTATGTATGTACATTTGCAGGTGTGTGTATGTGTGTGTTTGTGTGTATGTGCGCTACTCAATTTATCTAAATTAAGTCAAAGCAGTCTAAATAAAAGCAACAATAACAATCAATCAATAAAATTTTCGTTATGCCACACTTAGTCCACATAAATCAAAGGAAGCTCTTACAACTCTGTATGAATCTGCGCAATAACAACAACAACAATAACAGCAGCAGCAGCAGTTACTAGCAGAGTATCCAGCAGCGTGCCATGATTGGGTAGTTAAGCAAAGTGAAGTGGTAGCAAAGTGTTAATAAATTTACGCTATGGTCTAAATTAAGTTCGAAAACAACAACAACAACAACAACAACAACAACACCAACACAAATTTCGCATAATTCCAGTATATTTAGCAAACGTGTTCACCTAAATATGCAGCGTGGCCAAAGTGTGCTCGTATATATGTTTGCATGTAGTTGTGTGTGTGTAAGGACATACGCTTCAGCGACTAATTTGAAAAGGAAGAGTCGACATTGATGCCAGCTAGCACACACAAAAAAATATTCTACTGAATTATTTTCGCACAGCTACTAATGAGCAGTGAATTAATTTAATTTTATTCAAGGTTATTTGATAGTTTTGTTGTTGGTGTGGCTATGTTGTTGAAATATTTGTTAGTGAGTTTGAATGGCAAATTACAAGGACACATCACAGTTCACTAGAGCAAAAAGTTTGGCAATATATTTTGCTGGCATTTTATATAATAAAAATTAAAACAAATAAAAATAAAAAAAATTAAAAAAATAAATAAATAAATACAAATAAAAAAATAAAATAAAATAAAGTAAAATAAAATAAAATAAAAAAAATTATATACGATGAAAAAAAAATTAATAAAAATATATATATAAAAAAATATAAAAAAAATTTTAAAAAAAGAATTAAAATGAAAAAAAAAATTAAATTAAATAAAATAAAAAAATAAAATAAACATAAATAAAATAAAATAATATAAAATAAAATAAAATAAATTACAATGAAATAAAATGAAAGAAAAAATAAAAAATATTAATAAAAAAATAAAATTAAATAAATTAAATTAAAAATAAATAAAGTAAAAAGAATGAAATAAATTAATTGAAAACCCTAAAATAAAATAAGAAAGTCCCAGCTCTTAAGAATGTCGAGAAATAGACACATTCTTTGGCCACACTTTCGCTTACAACAGTGATATTTGAGGTACAACGAGCAAAACGATGATGCACAAGCCTTACAATATCTGTAACCCATACAATCTTTTCTAATTTCGTTGAAATTTTAGCAATTGCTTGAGCAGTTGGGCAATTATGTGCACCATAATCTCCTCTCAAAGCACGAAACGTGGCGACTACGTTTGAATCACCGTGTTTGTAGTAGGTTTCAACAGGTTTAACGCATTGTGCGGTTGTTAAGTGAGCCATTTTCATAATTGATTGAATTTTAACTAAAAGAAAACATGTTTGGTTAGACAGTTAAGTTTGACAGATGTCAAAATACGGCCCTGCAGTTTCGAAAACACTAAATGTATTATTAAAAAAAAAGAAGAAAAAAAAATGAATTCAAGTTGAAGAGAACGCCCGTTCATGAACAGGTAACGCATTGGTATTGAAATTATGCTTCTGAGAAATGAACGTTCTAAAATAAGAGTGGAAAGTAGCGAATATGAGCTACCGTTATCGCAAATTTTTCTTTTTCTTTTTATTTTCTTTTGCTATTTTTATCATTCTCTGAATAAAATCAGTGCCGGAAGGCACACAATTAAAATAAATATGTACATACAAGTACGGCTTTACAATAACGTAATCAACAGTAAACAAACTTACGGCATTTTTGAAAAAAAAAAATATGTACACTGAAAGGAAGCACAATATACTATTGCTTTACTGTATTGTTATTTTAGTTTTCTTTATTTTTTATTTTATTTTTTTTTGCATTTTATTTATTTTTTTTATTTTTTACTTTTTTTATTTATATTTTTGTTTATTTTATTTATTTTTTTATTATTTTATTTAATGTTTTTTTATTTCATTTCATTTTTATTTATTTTTTTAGTTTAATGTAATTTAATTTAATATAATTTAATTTAATTTAATTTAATTTTATTTTATTTTATTTTATTTTATATTACTTTTTTATTATTATTTTATTTTATGTTATTCTATTTCATTTTTTTTATTTAATTTTTATTTTTATTTTATTTTTTTATTCTAATTGCTTTTTTTTGTTTATTTTATTTTATCATCATCCTGTTGTTTTTTTTTCGTTTCCTGTACGACACTCACTTTAGTGTAACCGCTAATTCACTATTCCTTAACCGTTGCTGAACATTTCACCAAAATTTTTTATTATATTTCCATTTATTTATTCGCATTAATTTTTGTTTTTTACTCCACCAAGCACCTTTTAACTACTTCATTTCAGAAAAAAACTACCGACGCGACCATCTAATTACACGCAACTAATATTCAAACGGTTTTTTCTCTTCAGCTTAACCCAACTAACTAACTGAATAGACCGTGAAGACTGCACGAATTCTCTACACTTTGAAATGTAACTGATAAAAATACATACAGAAGTGAACACCAACACAGAGGAAATACTTATCTACATACAGTCGTGAGCAAAATAAAAGCAATAAAAAATATAGAAAAAAAATATTATAACAATAAACTTTGAATTATTGTAGAACATTTTTTTTCGAATTTATAGCAAAAAGGTTGAATAGAATGAATAGCAAAAATATATAAATATAATTAAAATAAAAATAGAACGGAAAGAAATTTTTAATAATATCTTTCGTGCTGCAAATTTACAAAATTAAAAAAAAAATTATTCAGAATGCGCGATCTTAATACTGTCACCCACACTCTTCTTAAATGTTTTTTCGCAATTTATTAAATTTCATAATTATTTACCTACTACTATTTTCCATCACATTACTGTAACTTCATATATACATGCCCATGCTTTGTTGGTGTATGAGTGCGTGATAAAAGCGCCTTATGAAAGCGAAATTATTTTATTGCCATTTTTTGCACTAAACTTCTTTCAGACTTCAATCGCTCGGCGTATGCTCGTAGTTAACAGTACAAAGACGCTTTTGGCTACACTCCGTCAAATTACTGTTGAAAACTGTCTACAGTTATTACTGCTAGAAATGAGCGCACTCTACGAGCACTATGCCGACTGATAAGCGAAAATTATTTATCTGAAAAATTTTTATTTACGTATATGACATTCACTGTTGCGAGTCGTGTTTTCTTGTTTGATCTTCTGTCCGTAGAGTTTTGTGTGGTTATAACGTGTGTGTGTGTGTGTAGGTATTTTTGTATGTAGTTTTTGCTTGCGGTGTTCAATATTTACTTGCTGCCGTTTTTTATATTTTTCCTATTTTTTTCTATTTTTTCATTTTTTTAAATATTTTTTTGTAAAATTTTTATTTTTGTCGCTCTGAAACAATGCACATACATAGTTATACTTTGAAAACTGGCATGCCTAATAAAGATAACAACTTAAACAACAGAAAATAATTGAATTTTTTTTATCTCTTTTTCGATAAAAAGTAAATTCAAAACCTTTTTTTTTAATGACTCCATAAAAGTTTATGAAGGAGTTGTCCTCTTTTCGAGTTATTTATAAATTTGAAATATTTTCAACTTAAATTAAATTAAATTGAAAAATTTTCTTGAAAATATTACAAAAATATTGGTCAAGTTATAAAAGTTTAACTAAACAAAATGTTTGAGAAATTGGATAAATAATTTTAAGCATTAAAAAATCTGTAATTTTATATATTTTTTAAAACTGAATAAAATAATATTCTCTTTTGTAACTTCTGTGGGGAAAGGTTTTTTCGCTACATAAAATTGCAAAACTTTTTTTATTGGCGTAAAAAAATTAATAAAGGTCAAATGTCGCAGAGCACACTACAAAACTAAAGATCAGTACCTCACAAAGGCAACCTTTTGCCCAAAATTTATTTACTAGGTGGCGCTGTCATAGAAATATTCCTAAAAACTACAACTCCTAAGCAAATTCGGCTCGCATTTAGAACATTTATTTTTCTGGGACTGACAACTTGCAGACTAGATGGCTCTGGAGACAACTAAGAAGCCGAAAGTGTTTAAAGGGAGGAGGGTTGCCATATATTTACAAAATTTATTTGAAAAAAAAGTAATAAAAATAAAATTTAAAACTTGATCGACCAGAAAAATTTTAAGGAGACCCACAAAAAACATCTTGAAGAAGAGTTGGCACCTGTTTACCTTTTTTAACTTAAAAATGTTGGAATAAGTCCTAGCATAACATTTTGGTATAATAAAAGAATTAATTTTGAAAATATTTGCAGGAGAGTTGCCAGATGTATACAATTATTAGTGATAAGAAAAAAGGCGAATGAAGTATTACAATTAAAGCAGCTTGGAAGAGACATTTAGGTAAAGGGTGATTCATTTCGAGCTTCCCTACTTTTTTAAAGAAAAAAGCACAGAAAATCCAAATTTAATGGGGAATGTTTATTATCACTCGAAAGAATATTCTTTGGCATTTGGTATTCTGAAGATTATCTCTTTCAAATGTTAGCCGCGGCTACATCTCAGATGGTCTATCCGTTGAGTCCAGTATTCGATGATCCGTTCGAGCATTTCGACTGCTATCTGGCGAATGACATGCATCTCGCGTGTTTCTCCAAGGCCTGAATCTAAGCGGGATTGTCCGCATAGACTTTAAACTTTATACATCCCCAAGGGAAAAAGTCTAACGGTGTGATATCACACGATCTTGGCGATCTTGGTGGCCAATCGACCGGCCCTAAACGTGCAATTATCTGCTCACCGAAGTGTTCTCTCAATAAATCTATTAATTAATGCGATGTGTGGGAAGTGTCGTCTTGTTGAAACCAAATGTTGCAAAGATCACGAGCTTCAATTTCAGGCATCAAATAGTCGGTTATCATGGCACGATAACGGTCGCCATTGACGGTTACGTTCTCACCGGCATCATTTTTGAAGATATATGGACCGATGATTCCACCGGACCACAAACCATACCAAACCATTGATTTTCTGGATAAAATGGCGGTCCCTGAATCTCTTCCGATTGCTTTTCGTCACAAATGTGGCAATTTTGATTGTTTACATACACATTGAACCAGATATGGGCACACCGCTGAACAAAATTTGGCTCGAAAATGTCGGATCTTCTTGGAACTTTCCAAGAGCCCTTATAGCGAAGCGATGTCGCTTGGGAAGGTCGAGCGGCTTTAGTTCTTGCACAAGCTGTATTTTGTACGCTTTCAATTTAAGATCTCAAAGTAGAATGCACCAAGTCATTCCCTATGTTAATCCGAGTTGCTGCGAACGGCGCTGAATCGACTCTCCACGGTATTCCACGGTACACTCTCAGATAAGGCCGCTATATTTTCTTCACTGCGTGCTGGACGTGGTCTATTCGGCCGAATATTGTCCAATAGTAAATGCTGGACCTCAAGATAGGTGTTGGCGTTGCGAATAGTACGCTCAGTAGGCCGATTATGTTGACCTTAGAAGTTGAGCGAAGCGCGCGAAACACATTCTTTACAGAACGTGAGTTTTCGTAATTAAGTTTAATGATTTGTAAACGTTGTTCAGGGGTAAGTCTTTCCATGATTAAATGCCAAACAATACCGAACAAAAATTATATGACAGCTTGACACGACTCATGCGCGATATACCAAAAAAAAAGGCTATTGAAAAAAGGACACTTTACTATTATTGCTGAAAATATTAATGAAGAGTATAAATGTTTTAATATTACCAGTTTCGGTAGGAAAATTTTAAATTGACAAATTTTCAACTTAGCTTAATTTACTTTATTAAAATTAATTCTTTTTTTTTTGCTTGTTTCATATTTTTAATATTAATAAAAAAATTATTTCAATTCCATATTAAAATATTTTATTTTTTATTATATTTTTTTAATTTATATTTATTTTTTTTATATTTTTATTTTTTTAATTTTTTATTTGTTTTAGTTTATTTTGTTTTATTTTTAGTTTTTTCCCTTTTTTCATTTTAAATTTTCTCCAAAAGGTCAGAGTTAATAAATCTAATCTCTAAATATCAATTAGACAGTTTCAAAACTCCATCCCCTGAACTTTGTTTTTACAAATTTTCTCTAAACGCCAATCACGGAGAAATTACCGTCAATTAAAACTGGCCTAGAAAGCGGCAAGACGATGAAAACAACAATCAAAGCGATAATTAGCAACAAACAAGACTTGCAGGCAGGTATTTTACAACAAAAACAACAAAAGGAGGAAAAGTAAATAGAGAGAAAAAATGGGAAAGAAAAACCATTAACTACAAGCAATTGCTTCTAACAATCATTAATCTGTCTAACATTTTCTATATGCGTATGTGTGTAGGAATGTGGCAAGTGGCATGTTGCAATATTCTCGGCCGCTTAAATTTCCACTTGAAAGACAAGCAGTTAAAGACAAGTGAAGTGGCTAAGGTGATGGGAAGAAAAAAACTTAACGTGGCAAGCAAGCTTTAATATAAAGAAGAAGAAAATGTAATAACAAAAAACATGCGAAAGTAGAGAAAGGAAAAATAAAAATGCATAAAAATCAAATCCAAGAAAAGTTGCAAGACAAAATAATCAAATGACGGCCGCGAAAACGATATTTTCTTTCAACATAAAATACATATCTACATATAAATGTATGTATGTATATACATAAATCTAAGCATGTGAGTTTGACATTGAAAAAAAAAATCAAAACCATAAAAATATAAGAAAAACATTGAGCAATGAAAAATTCAACGCAAAGAAAGTGCGGCAGAGCTACAAATTTCATACATGCAACAACTTGGTGTCGCAGCTTGGTGCTGCTGGTTGCTGGTTGTCTGTCGCTAAATTGTTTTCTTCTTATTATTATTTCAAAAGTCATTGTTGACATTTTGTTCATCGTTTTGTTGCGTGTTGCAGAGACGCACAACAGCTAAGAGACGCTTCAATTCAACGACGCCAAGAATTGCGAAAGCAAATGCGTTTCAGTTAACA
Source organism: Neoceratitis asiatica (assembly GCA_030068015.2). Classification (NCBI taxonomy): domain Eukaryota; kingdom Metazoa; phylum Arthropoda; class Insecta; order Diptera; family Tephritidae; genus Neoceratitis; species Neoceratitis asiatica. The sequence continues at coordinate 72,674,620 of CM061527.1, forward strand.
ACAACTACAACAACAATAATAACAGCGGCAACAATAATATTTAGCAGCAACACCAAACAGTTTACTATAGCAATCAGCAAGTACGAGTGGCAAGTAGCTAATGTGGCAACTTTTAACGGCAGCAGCTGTCAACATGCCGCGCAATCAAAACTCAAAACAAGCAACCAATTCCAAATCAAGCAGTTACGAGTAGAGGACGAGAAGATAGCGATACAAAAGTGATGCTGAAACACCATGCACATGCTCTAATAACAGGTTGTTGTTGTCGATTTATCCTACTTTCATTTATTTATTTATTTTATTTATTTATTTTATTTTTTAGTTTTTTTCAAATTATCTTTTTTTTTTCATATTATTTTAATTTTTTTATTTTATTTTATTTTATTTTATATTATTTATTTTATTTTATTTTTTTATGTAATTTTATTTTATTTTATTTTTTTAAATTTATTTTATTTTATTTTATTTATTATATTTTATTTTTTTATTTTATTTAATTTATTTTATTTTATTTTATTTTAATTTATTTATTTTATTTTTTTATTTTTTTTTATTTTTTTTATTTTACTTTATTTTATTTTATTTTATTTCATTTTATATTGTTTTATTTTTATTTTTATTTTATTTTTTTTTTTAAATTTTTTTTTTTAATTTTATTTTTTTTTTTTTTTTTTTTTTTTATTTTTTTTTTTTTTTTTTATTTATTTTATTTTATTTTATATTTTTTTAATTTATTTTAGTTTATTTTATTTTAACTTATTTTATTTTAGTTCATTTTATTTTATTATTTTTATTTTATTTTTATTTTTTTATTTTTTTTTAAATTTTTAATTTTAAATTTTTTTATTTCATTTATATATTATTGTTTTGTTTTATTTTATTTTGATTTATTTTATTTATTTTCATTTAATTTAATTTTATTTATTTTACTTTATTTTATTTTAATTTAAAATATTTTATTTTATTTTGCTTTATTTTATTTTATACGATTTAATTTATTTTCTTTTATTTTTTTATTATTATTATTATTATTATTTCTTCTTGTTAATTTATTTTTCTTAGTTCTTTTTGATTGTATTTTATACATTTTTATTTAATTTCATTATTTTGTTTTATTTTTTTTATATTATATTATTTTATTCTAATTTATTTAATTTTTTTTATTTTTTATTTATTTTTATATATTTTTTATTTATTTTTATTTTTATTTTTATTTTTTTTTATATATATTTATGTGCATATACGTATATGGCTTTGGTGAAAATTATGCCAGCTTGGCAAGTGCAGAATAAATTGATGATAATGAGGATTGCGATGATGAAAAAGAAGAAGCAAAAATTTCCGTTGAACTCGCGATGGCACAATAAATGTTGCAAATTCGTGGAAACTATTTTCGTGGAAATCATTTGGCAAAATTATGCCTCACATACACTGCTGGCGCATATCACACTTACTCTCCTGTGTTAGTTTTCGCTCAAGAAATGCTCACTTTTGCTTGCAGAATTCTTCGTTTGCCACTTTTGAACCGAAAGTCAAAGAGCGTGCAATATTGCAACAAAATTTATGTATCTTTTTAATGCTGTTAATTTTCTGATTGTTGTTGTTTTAGAACGCTTATGGTATTATTTGATGGTAAGAGTTAATAGAGAAATCTTTGGGAGCGAAATTTTACACTTTAATTGGCAAGGGGTTTCTACAGCACCAGCAGTACACAAGTGCGTGAGAGTTTTGAACTTGTATGGGGTATAGGAGCTACTCTAACCTTCTGCTGTCCACTTGTGGCTAGAAGAATGTTGTAACCACCATGTCGTTTGCTCATTTCTTTCTTAAAAGTAGCATCAGCCGCGCCTGCTTTGACATTCGGAAGTGCTACTGGACCGAAAGAAATCACCTCTTGGACCATACAGTAGGCGTTGGAAATTTACGACCTACACCGCGATACACTTCAGTCGATTAATGATACCAGCACATAGTACTCCAAAGTGCAGCTTGAAAGAAAAGCTGACATTTACATATATACACCTACGGGCGTATGTGTGTCTTGTAAACAGAGTATATATGTATGTAAGTCTTTCTATTGAAAATCAAAGAGTAGGAAATTAAGTGAAATTAGTAGATAGCCAACGGCAAAACAGGCCACAAACCACACACTACACTCGCCAGCCAACAGTAGCAGCTGCTAGCTTAGCTCAGCTCAGCTAAAAGCCAGCAAATAATCATAAAACGTGTCGACCGTGAAATTTTTAATCAAAGCACAACAGCAGACAAACGTGCAAATAAACATTTGCCTGCTTGCATACTTTCTTACACACACATACAAACATACATACATACATATACATACAATTTGTATACATCAGCGCTGTGTTTGATTGCAATTTGTACATTTTCGTCTCGTCGAAGTAGCACAGCTTGCAATTACAGTAATACAAAAAGCGCTTAGCGTATCTCCTAAGCGTAAATGTTGTTGTTGTTATTGTGAGGAAATTAAATGAAAATTTAGCGAAAATGAAATGTTCACCATATGGGAGTTTTTATAACCACTTTTGTAAATATACACTGCGCGTCATCAGGATAGCGCCTGCTATGAAAATTGCATTGCTCGCATTTCTATTCGTAGAAACATTTCAATTTGAGAATTTTATTTTTTATTTTAAATATTTTGTAGACTAAATAATAATGGATCGTCCCTCCCTTTCTTAGAAGGCCTTGCCATAGTCGATTGGTAAGAGAATTACACAGTTTTTTCTTATATTATCATCGCCAAAGCGAGTTTTATGCCACTGTTCTAATCCTCTCTAGTAGAATATTGCATACCACACCCATACACCTTCCTAGCCAACTATTCCTAGGCGTTTTATATTATATTTAAGTCCGAGCAGTACTTAGTAGCCGAACATTTACATTTTCACTGCGAATCCAAGTTTTTGCCGAACGGGCAGTGTGGATCGGCACATTTTCTTGCTGAAAATGTCCTTCCAGATATCCAAAAATATTTTAAAAGATTGAAAAAGCAGTTTTTAAAACGCAATTACAATTTTTCGCGTTAATATTACTACATCAGTCTGGTCTCTCTAGAATTAAGTTTCTTTTCATCCGAAAATATGACGTATTGGCACTCCTTAGACCAAATCATGTGTGTTCGAAGAAAGCTTAGGCGCATATATTTCCGCAACTCATTGAGAGGTTGGGTTTTTCTTCGGTTTTTGCCTTTTTAAATGTTCAGCTTCTTCAGCCTTTTCATTCAAATTTTTGTGCAGAGAACTTGTGGTCTTAAAAGTCGTCGTCTTAAAAGTTCTTTCCATAGCTTTCATTATTATGAAGAATAATCCCGACTCACAAAATTCAGAGAGCATTAAAAAGCCCAGACGAGGCATAATCCCGACACTACATAAAACCGTCAAAACGAAATCCCGATCAGAAAAAGCACAGAAACATTATATCCAGACAAGATAGAATCCCGCGAATATAAAATTTTATGAAAATTTAGGAACGGAGCATAGCAGGGGGCGCTAACCTGTTGACGCGCAGTGTACATATGTGTACGAATATATAAACGAATGGTAGTTATCTGGAGTGTGTGAATACAAAAGGAGTGGAAATGGAAATCGGAAAATGGAAACTGTTATTGGCATATACAAATTGTACTCATATACGTGCGTTGTTTCCTCATGTCGAACGGGACAACTGCAATTAATTGAAGGAAAAATTAAGTTTTATTTTATTTTAAACTTCTACAAAAAGAAAGAATACAAAACTTAATGAATTTCAAAAACTCTACAAATGCTGCAAGGAGTGATTTGAAGTTATTTATTTTTTTTTTCCAGAAACAGGAAACAAAAAATGAATGAATATTCGCACGGGACAAAAATGAGATTTAATCGATTTCAGCAAATATTTAAAACAATCATAAATTAATTTGAAACGATTGAGGTTTGAGATTAGTTGAGAATGGTTTGATAAAAAAATATATAGATATACATTTTTCCATTTTCTTCACTGTCGCACGGGACATTTTTTCAAAATGTAGTCTTTGTCGTTTCAGTTGCAGGAAAGCGAAATTTACAACTGTTTGAATATAAGCACCAGAAAACATTTAAAATTAATAATACCGAGAATGAACTCTGACTATAAGAGAGAGAAAATGTTTTCCAAGTTTTAAAGTGTTTCACAGTTACTCGAGAGAAGTTATTTGCATCTTTTCGAGGTGCTGTGAAACGCTTGCGCCACTTTCTAGCTCCTTTTGATTGCTCCAGCTCATTCAAAACCGATGAAAATGTTGCAAAAGTGAACAGAATTGTTGTGAAAAATCATTGAAGTGACCTAAAGGGTAGTAAAGCGCTAAAGATCTAAGGAGTATAACAAAAAATCTCAACAGGACTGCTTGGAGGACTGGAAAAAAGCTGTCACAAATGTATTACCTCCGAGGAGGAAAACTTTGAAAGGAGACAAAATGATTAAAAAAAATTTATTTTTTTGGAAAATTTAAACTTTAATTTTTTTATTTATTTTTTATATATTTTTTTAAATTTTTTTTTTTAAATTTTTTTTTTTTCTAACTTCGAACACTCATGAACCTCTTTTTCTCGCTAAATTGTTAGCAATAAAATATATAAACATATATTTTTACAACATTGACACCGTTATTTCAACAACAAACAACATCTTATGACTGCTATTTTCTTAGCAGCAGCAATTGTTGTATCGCAAACACAATCAAGATTCATCAAAACATTTGACGCCGCGAAGACAAGTCAATGATGTCTGCAGTTGCAATTTACTTGCCACCATTTGAAGCGAGCTGCTGGAAGTTGCAAGTGGCAAGTTGTAACTGCCATATTTGGTGGTAAGTAATAAAAAACCGTTAGCTTGCTATGGTGCGAATAGAGATAGCGGTCAATATAACGGTAGCAGTGGATCCATATACAGATATTTGTATTTATAGAGGAGTTATAAATGTACAAATGTGGTTATGTGCATGTAGTTGTCATTTCTGAACGGGATGTGAGGCTTCAATTCGTGAAAAATGAACAAAAACCATAATTTTTTATTAATTTCAATAATCTTATACATCAAGAATAGCTTTTTGGAATACCCTCCGTAGTGATATTTTTGGCAGCTCAGTAGGAAGGAGGCTAAGGAAAGTTCTTTCCAAGAACACTGCTATTGCAAACTTTATATCCAGCAGCCAGAAGTTATTTTCCCGGTTGCTCTGCAGACCACAATCAGCTTCAAGGAGGCGCAAGTGAGTCTAACTTTGAAATCAGCAGTCTTGTATGTGGTGAGTGGGTGGAATGAGCGATAAAGTCACTCTAAACCTATTAATTACCAGTGCTAGATGGTAATCCCACCGCTGAATAATATGTAGCAGAAGACAATCTATTCCCATTTCTATGTAAAATCATAAAAGCCTATCTTCGCGTAGGGAACTTTTTCCGTACATGAACCATAGCTAATGAAATATTTATTCCATAATGAGGTAGGGCCAATTAGGTTAGTCCAAATAATTTCAGACCCATCAGTCTCACCTCATTTCCTTTAACAATCTTTGAAAGGCTGCTCGGCAGCTATATATGCAAAAATCCACTCCCGAACAGCTTCTTGAGGAAGCTACACGCCTACTCTAAGGTAAGTCGGTCGATATATCAGATAGGGCTTAGAGGATCACACTCTCAGCACCAAAGAGATAGCTTTAAAAAAACAATAGAAGCTATTCACGAGCTGGACCTCGTATATATCCTAGTGAAGTATGAAAGAAGAGTCTCTTTCTCAGCGAAATAGGATCATCTTCACTTAGATGGTCTGCATTATCAAGACACAGGTTGAAGGAGGAGTTCTTTATTCTCAATACTGTGACGCCCCACTGTAAATATGCTGATTTCAAAACTGAATAGCACGGGTTGTGTTGTGGTGGGATAAGCTGACGACATTGCTCTAATAGCAATGGGAAAACACGCCCTAATTCTACGTAAGATCTTCTTCAAGATGTCCGATACGTAGTAGGAAACTGAAACAAAGACAGTGAGCTGGAAATCATCCCAGGACCCAGAATCCACCTTTCCAACTACACCTACTAAAGGGCATGGAGATCACCCCGCCACTTAAGTTAAATATGAGTATCTCGGGATAATCTTAGCTAGCAAACTCAACTGGAACCGCAACACGGCAGAAAGGATTAGAAATATGTAGACTCTGTGTACACTTGCAAAGCACCTATTAGCAAGAGATGGGGTCCAGAACCGTCTACTGGACAGTACAGTACAGTCACAGTGTCACCATTTGGTGGTGGTCAGCAGTCGAGCAAATTACTTTCAGAAGCAAACTTAGAGGAGTTCAGTGGCCTGAATCTATCCTCACAACAGGAGCTCTATCATAAAAGACCTGAAACAATCTGGAAACTTTTCGCATTACCCTAGCTCTAGATCTGTTTGGCAAACTAAAAGCGAGCTACAGCGCAATTAGAATATAGTCAGTACAATCTTGAAGGAACTTCCGGTATAGACTACTCCAAAATATTATCTCTGATATCATTATTGGATAATATTCGACCGAATAGACCACGTCCAGCAAGCAGTGAATAAAATATAGCGGCCATAGTTGAGAGTGTACACGAAAATCGCGGAGAGTCGATTCGGCGCCGTTTGCAGCAACTGGGACGGACGTATGGAACGACTTGGTGCATTTTATGTCGAGATCTTAAAGTAAAAGCGTACAAAATACAGATTGTGCAAGAGCTGAAGCCGATCGACCTTCCCAAGCGAACTCCTTTCGCTCTATCGACTCTTGAAAAGTCCCAAGAAGATCCGACGTTTTCGAGCCAAATTTTGTTCAACGATGAGGCCCATTTCTGGCTCAATGGGTATGTAAACAAGCAAAATTGTCGCATGCGGGACGAAGAACAACATGAAGAAATTCAAAAGCTGCCATTTCATCCAGAAAAAACAACGGTTTGGTGTGGTTTGTGGGGCCGGTGGAATCATCGGTCCATATTTCTTCAAAAATGATGCCGGTGAGAACGTAACCGTCAATGGCGACCATTATCGCGCCATGATAACCGACTATTTGATGCCTGAAATTGAAGCTCGTGAACTCCGCGATATTTGACTTCAACAAGATGGCGCCACTTCCCTCCCACACATCACATCAATCAATGGATTTACTGAGAGAACACTTCGGTGAGCAGGTAATTTCACGTTTTGGTCGATTGATTTTCCCCCTGGGGAATATGTAAAGTCCAAATTCTATGCGTACAATCACGCTTCGATTGAGGCCTTGGAGCAACACGCGTGATGCATGTCATTCACCAGTTACCAGTCGAAATGCTCGAAAGAGTCATCAAAAATTGGACTCAACGGATGAACCATGTGAGACGTAGCCGCGGCCAAAACCTGAAAGAGATAATCTTCAAAAATTGAATACCAAAGAATGTTCTCTCAAATGATAATAAACATTTCCCAATAAATTTGAGTTTTCTGCGCTTTTTTCTTCAAAAAAGTAGAGAGCCTCGAAATGGATCATCTGTTATTTTTGTGAAATTGTTTGAGGTAAACTTTTTTATTTTATTTTTTTTTTATCGCTGTCAATTAGTGGCATATGCTGCCATATGCTTCACCTTAATAAAATCTCACAGCAAAAACCCACATACAATTTAGCGCTTTAATCTCATGAATCGAGCTGTTTTTGGCTTATTTCGCCATATCCTGGGGAAAGTTATGTACATATGCACAGGCATATGATACAGTTACTTGACTTGGTCTTGGTCGAAAGTTGTTTTGGCGTTTGTTGCTTACGAAAATCTTGATGCCTGTAACATACACTTATATACAAACATGTGTATGCCTCACTCTCTGTGTGTGTATGTGTATGTATATATGCCTTAAAAGAGCTATTAGCAACGGAAATTGTGATGATGGCAATGATGGCAATAATGATGATGATGATGCTGATGATAACAGGCGCCATCTGCGCTAACAACGGCGATACATCCATATGCATGTGTGAGTGTGCGTGCATGTGCTTTTTCAGCAGGCTGCAAGACAAAACAGCTGTCATCATTTACCGCAATATTTGTGCTCTAATTGATGTTGCAACGAATTATGATTGGCGTTGATTAAATAGCATTTGTTTGTTACTTACACTTCGTGTGCATACGTTTATATCTGCGTATTAAGACACTACTAATTCTAACACTGCCTTCTGAGCATTTTTACTGGCATATTTTGGGGGGTGAAGAGCTGAGATTTTTGCACCTAAAAATTTTTAAAACTAAAGAAAACTTTACAATACTTTGGAAAAGCATTACACTGCAAAAATTAAGCAAAAAATTAACTGGTCCAAAAGTAACTAGTTTGACTGTAGTTAAAAAGTAATGTGTTTCGAACTTAGTTTTTAGGGCATAACTGCTTTAAAAGCAATTTTCAAACTTTCTGCCAACTTTTCACCCAAAAACTCATTAAGACCATGATATTGCGGGCTATTTACACGTTTCATATAAAATTCTTACAAACATACAAATTCAAGGCATACTACTGCTGTTAAGCGCACATTTTCGCTTATCAATCAACAAAGCAAACCACTATTCAATGCAGCAAAAAATAAAGCTTTTTGAGCCGCCATCAAGCGTGCGTGGCCGCATACGGTGTTTTTTTTTTTTTTTTTTTTTGTTGTTGGTTTGTTTCAACAGGCATCGGCTGCAATCTGCAACCACATTTGCAAGCCTCAGCAACACACTTTACACTAAGAGGGTTAAGTGGATGAGCTGCTTACAATGCTCTAGCACAAGCGAAGTGGGGCGGGTTACACATATATAAGCTCGATATAAAACCAACAACAAAGTAGACAAAGGAGGAGAAGATTGATGAAATGATGCCACGCGGCAATACAAACGCACTTATGTACATCTAAATATGTATGTATATGCGTACGTTTATTTCACTAGTTTCTGCAGTCCACAGCAGCAGCTGCTTGAACGCTTCTGTTACAGGCCTTAATAGTCGCCTAATACAGCCCAAAGTATCATTAGCGTAAGCCCTTTTAAGCATACATGCTTACATAACATAAATACATACACATACACACACACACAAAATACGCACACACACAAGCCTGCTTTCATATCAGATAGTCAAATAAAGCAAAGAATATCTCGAGTATTTTGCGAATTATAGGTAAAGACGTCGAAGTATGTAGATCACAGCTTAGGTCGCGCCGAGCAGAGAAGAGAGTAATAAAAATAATAAAAGTTACTAAAACAACAACAACAACAACAAAGACAACGCACTTAACCTAATAAAAGCATAGATATCGAACACAATGCACAAGCAGCATTTAGCGCACAAAGCAGTGTGCCACAAGTAGCATGTTGCAAGCACACACACACACACACACACTTCGTCTCGTACACGTACTCGTTGTAGTTGTCATATAAACGTTATTACAGCATATAGCTGTAAGCGTTCAACAATGCGAAAGAGCGATTAAGCACACATAAATATATATATATGGATGTGTATGTGTATGTGTATGTGTATGTGTACGAGTTGTGTGTTTAGGAAAATCTCATGGACATGCACACCCCCGAGCCTGTGCACATTTTCTAAACACTCTCATATAAAAGATGTAGCTGTAGGTGGTGTACAGTTGAATAAACCGTTATTTTAAGTGTACACAAAAAAAACGGCTACAGGTAAAATAGCATGGCTAAAGTGAGAGAGAGAGCATTTTTTAGAAAAATCGCTGAACTGATTTCAAAGTAACTAGTTTGGCACTAGTTGAATTGAAATCAATTTGCAAACTAAATAAAATACAATATACCAAACGCGCTTAACACGCGCTTAACACGCGCTTAACACGCGCTTAACACGCGCTTAAAAATACAAAAATTTTATGAACTTATGCAAAGGTAACTAGTTTGGTACTAGTTGGTTGAGTTGGAAACAAAATGCAAATATTGTATAAAAGCAAATACGCTTTTGAAGTTCGATTATAAAATTCAATATTTTTATAAAGTAGTTCAAAAGTAGTTAATTTTGTCTCTAGTTGGCAGTTCGAATATAACCAGATTTACCATTAGTTTGCTGTCAAATAGTAGCTAGTTAAAGTGTAGTTAATTAAATTTTTTTAAAACCTTCTCAAAAATTCTGATATAGTTTTTAGTTTCAAAATCACTTCGGAAACTACTAAAAAATATAATTTTTCTTAGAAGTCTTTAAAGGCTGCTAGTAACCAGTTCCTCAGTAGTTGAAATTATCAAGAATTATTATATTTCTGATAATTCTTACACAGTTTCAAGTGCAACTAGTTTTGGTTCAGGTTCATTACTATTTTAAAGAAATAATAAACGCAGAAAATTAAAATTTAATGGATAATGTTTATTATCATTCGAAGAAACGTTCTTTGGCATTCATTTTTTGAAGATTATCTCTTTCAAATGTTGGCCGCGGCTACGTCTCAGATGGTCCATCCGCTGAGAGCAATATTCGAAGACTCGTTCGATCATTAAGACTGGTACATGGCGAATGACACGCGTAATGTTTTGCTCCAAGGCCTGAATCGAAGCGGGATTGTCCGCATAGACTTTAGACTTTACATATCTCCATAGAAAAAAGTCTAATGGTGTGATATCACACGATCTTGGTTGCCAGTCGACCGGCCCAAAACGTGGAATTATCTGCTCACCGAGGTGTTCTCTCCATAAATCCACTGACTGATGCGATGTGTGGGAACTGGCGTCGTCTTGTTGACGTCCAATTGTCGCGAAGATCACGAGCTTCAATTTCAGGCATCAAATAGTCGGTTATCATGGAGCGATAACGGTCGCCACTGGCGGTTACGTTCTCACCGGCATCATTTTTGAAGAAATATGGACCAATGATTCCACCTCCCCACACACCAAACCATACCGTTGTTTTTTCTGTATGAAATAACAGCGCTTGAATCTCTTTAGGCTGCTCTTCGTCACAAATGCGGCAATTTTATTTGTATACATACCCATTGAGCCAGAAATGCGCCTCAACGCTGAACAAAATTTGGCTCGAAAACGTTGGGTCTTCTTGGAACTTTTCAAGAGCCCATAGCGTAAAGCGATGTCGCTTAGGAAGGTCAAGCGGCTTCATATCTTGCACAAGCTGTATTTTGTACGCTTTCAATTTAAGATCTCGACGTAAAATGTGTCAAATCATTGCATAAGGCAGTCCGAGTTGCTGCAAACCGTGCCGACTCGACTCTCCACGGTCTTCGTGTACACTCTCAGCTCTCGGCCGCTATATTTTCTTTACTGCGTGCTGGACGTCTATTCGGTCGATTATTATCCAAGATGGGTGATGGTGTTGCGAGTAGTACGCTCAGTAGGCCGATTATGTTGATCATAAGTTGAGCGAAGCGCGCCAAACACATTCTTTACAGAACGTGAGTTTTCGTAATAAAGTTGAATGATTTGTAAACGTTGTTCAGGCGGAAGTCTTTCCATGATGAAATATCAAGCATTACTTAGCAAAAGTAACAGTCGAATGAAGCGACTACGTTAGCAAAAGAAGCTTCAAAGAATATTTTCTTATTTATCCCAGTATCGAAACTAGTCCTATAGTCACTGGTTAAACTCAGAGCTCCCTTTTTAACATTTCGAAAATTATTTTATAAAAAATTCTCGGTTTTCAGTAGCTCTAAATAACGATATTTAATAAAAAATATTAACAATAAATATATACGTTTAGAAAAACTGCTTAAACTTTTTTAGTAGTAACGAACTAGTTCGAAAGTAATGCATTTTTTAATAGATTGAAACTAAGCAGCTAAACGCACACAACTGGCTTAAAGTTAATTAAACTAAAAGTTAAGAGAGTGGTAAATGTGTGCCAAAGTGAAGCATAAGTAATGAGTTATGTCACTAGTTCAATTGGAGTTCTATTGAAGTCACTCAGAAGTCATTAGACTACCGAAGCTAAAAAAAAGCATAAGGTTCATTGAAAAAAATACAGAAAAAAAGTTTTAGACACTGAATATTACTACGTAGGTAGTTTGTAAAATAGTGTAAATTCATACAAAATTCCCTCATTGGTCTAAATGTACTAGCTACGGTAACTAATTACTTAGCAATCAGCTCAGTAATTCTTTTGATTATTTTAACTGTTACCATATGGTTAGATCAAAATTCCAAAGCTTTTAAAAAAGTTTAATGATAATACCAGCATATGCGAGTCGCTGCAAGATGTGTAGGTACACGCTGTAAAAGTTGGTTGCCATGCAACAACAACAACAACGACAACAACAACAACAACCACAAATGAGTGCAACAAAGACAAGGTGAAGGTCCTTTAATGTAATTTTGTTACACGCAAGCTACAGCAAGAGCTTATTATATAACCTGCTGGTGAGGCGATGGGTGTGCGGAGGAAAGAGAGAGAGAGAGAAAGAGAGGAAGTGGTGTATATAAACAAAACTGCAAAACAAGTGTATGAACAACTGAGCTTAGTAAACGAACGAATTTCGTGTACTTAAATTTTATGGTTGGATTAAATTCTGTTAAAAATATAATTTTTCAGAACTTTTTCTTTTTTGGTGGGGAAATTATTTTGTGCTGAACATTTGTTAACGTTGATCTCACTAAAAATATAATAAATTTTTTTAAATTTAAAAACTTACCTGCTTTAATCTTTAAAGAGATTACTTTTTTTGAAAATTCATGATGAATTCGATACTCTACATACCTGAAAGTAAAAGAAATAAAAGTAAAGTAATAAATTTTTATTAGTGAAAATTAAATAATGTTTTATTTATAAAAATTAATCCAAGTTTAAATTGATTTATGAATATTTACAAATACCAAATGTGGGGTGAAGGTTTAGAGAGATTACAGCTCTAGCAAGATTTAAAAATTTTTGGAGAGTGAAGAAGACGGATATAGACAATGATTATGTTGAGAGAGACAAGAGAGCAAGAATAAAAAGAGAGGAATAGAGATACTCTAAGAGAATAAGGTAATAAAGAGTGATCTATAGAGGTACTTTTTTCAATAGCCTTGTTTTTTTGACACATCACGCGTGAGTCGTGTCAAGCTGTCATGTTGCTTTTGTTCAATATCGCTTGGCATATCATCACGAAAAGACGTACGCCTGAACAATGTTTACAAATCATTCAACTTTGTTACGAAAATTCACCTCCTGTAAAGAATGTGTTTCGCGCACTTCGCTCAACTTATGGTCAACATAATCAGCCTATTGAGCGTACTATTCGCAACAGCATCATCCATCTTGAAACCCAGCATTCATTACTGGAGAATATTCAACCGAATAAGAATATATAGCGCCGGTAGCTGAGAGTGTACACCAAGACCGTGGGACCGTGGAGAGTCGATTCGACGTCGTTCGCAGCAACTCGGACTGACGTATGAAACGACTTGGCTCATTTTACGTCGAGATTTTAAATTGAAAGCGTACAAAATAGAGATTGAGCAAGAACTGAAGCCGCTCGACCTTCCCAAGCGACAACGCTTCGTTCTACGGACTCTTGAAAAGTTCCAAGAAGATCCGGCATTTTCGAGCCAAATCTTCTTCAGCGATGAGGCCCATTTCCGGTTTAATGGGTATGTAAACAGGCAAAGTTGTCGCATTTGAGACGAAGAGCAACCTGAAGAGATTCAAGAGCTGCCATTTCATCCAGAAAAAAACAACGGTTTGGTGTGGTTTGTGGGTCGGTGGAATCAGCGGTCCATATTTCTTCAAAAATGATACCGGTGAGAACGTATTCGTCAATGGCGACCGTTATCGCGCCATGATAACCGACCATTTGATGCCTGAAACTGAAGCTCGTGATCTTCGCGACAGTTGGACGTCAACAAGACAATCAATGGATTTAGTGAGAGAACACTTCGGTGAGTAGATAATTTAACGTTGCGGGCCGGTCGATTGGCCACCAAGATCGTGTGACATCGCAACGTTAGACTTTTCGCTGTGGGGATATGTAAAGTCTATGCGGTCAATTCGGACAATCCCGCTTCGATTCAGGCCTTGGAGCAGAACATCACGCAAATACAGGAACGAGGACTTATCTGACACGTAGCCGCGGTCAACATTTGAAAGAGATAATCTTGAAAAAATAAAAGCCAAAAATTGTTCTGAAAATATTTTGGATACATTTAAGATCGTGCTTGTTTAGGAAAACAATAGAGATGAGGCAAAGAAATTTCCTTACAAAATCGGAAGCCAATCGAAAGCTACGAAAAATCAGCCTGCGCATGGAGCGAGGAAGAAGTGATTGGAACTCTTATAGAAGTAATATTAAAAAAAATTGGGAGCAAAATAAATGAAAATTCAAAGATTTTCTAAGCTAAAATATTTCTTTTATTTCAGAAAATTAAAGACCTTCCGCAGCTTTCTGCCTTCTCCAACAGTATTTGCGGCATTTAATAGCGACTAAGCCTTAAGCCAACACCAAACTATCACAAATACATACAAACCCACACGTTACAGTTAGTATAGTGTGTTTATAACAAAAGCCACTTTGCACTAAATTCACCGCTAATTGCAATGTGGGAATTATTCATGAGCGCGTGAGAGCCCGAAAGTTCGAGTCTCAACCAAGCACTCACATATTTATACTCTTATATGTATGTAGGGTATACAAGTGCTAGTGTTTTGGGTCGCCTCAAGGGTGTTGGTGCATTTGCCACATGCCAGAGAGAGTGGATTTAAGTCGGCATATATTTCTCTCTCTGTGTGTGCGTGTGTGTGTGTGTACGCGCCTGTAAATTGCAGTTTAGTGACCCGAAATGTGCAATTTTCGATTTAATACGCCAAAGTAGTTTTTAGGTTTACCCTTGCGCTTACCTCCTTACATGCCACACGGCACACACCGCATGCCACATCATGTGTTGCACATATTTTTAATAGCATTTTGATGCACTTTGTGGGTTTTTTTTTCTTTTTTTATTCCTCTGGTATTTGCGCGTGGCGTTGGAATTCGATTTCATTAACCGAAAGAATTTGCTTTTTCCAGTGATTGGGTTTTTCTCTCTCTCCATCGTCGTATTTGCTATTGTTAAATGTGCTTTGAGCGCGAGTAAATGCTTTCAAATTGTAATTAAATCGGGGATTTGTAGAGTGGGTGTTGTAGAGTGTGCACCTTATGGACATTGCTCATACCAGCTATGGGATTTTAAAGAGTAGGTTGTAAACTAGAAGAGACAGGCTATACCAGAAAGTTCTTTAGATCTCTGGAAGAGAAGTACCTAGATCAGTGAACTTAGATTTCAGACCCCAGAGCTCGAGGAGAGCGTTATCTCAGTGAATATGAGAAATAATGATGATGATTTATTCCAGATCGATCCCACATGGATATTCGAGCCACTTACCACAGATTCAAGATATAATCACTTTTCATTAAGGACGGAGCGGTTGAAATGGGATGAATAGGGAAACCTGGTTACGTCTAACAAGCAACCTTGAACCTTGACTTGTATGCCAGAGTATGACTCGCCATGCTCTATAGCCGATTAGAGAATTGGATTTTGAGATTATGCTTCACTTTACACGAGCATTTGACCGGCTTGGTGGCTTCTGACTGGGAGGCGCGTATTTCTCAGTTGGTAGACGAAACCCGTCTGAATACTATAATAATCTCTAAGGTCTTTATTTGTTACTAGACACCACTAACAAATCCAGTAAGTGAAAACCCGACTGAATCTTTGTATATCGTTCCATTAAACCCTTCAACCACCTCATACCCACGGCGGGTATGTATTTTGCAGCTTCGGTGGAAGTGGAAAAATAATATATAGAAGGAAGCAATATTCGAGCGATTAACATTGAGTATTACATTTCGGAAGGCCTGGGTTCGAGTCCAGGTTCGAACAACATCCAAGATTATAGAAAATTAAATTTTCTAATTGCGGTCGCCCCTCGGCGGGAAATGTCATGTCCTTTGAGTGTATCTCTGACTTCATAAAAATCCATCGACCGTGCGGAGGCGGCTAAGAATAAGTTGTAGGTCCCTTCATTTGTTGGTAAAAACATCTAGACGCAAAACCACAAATTGGAAAAGGAGCTTGGCCAAAAAATGGCTTCCGCTCCGAAGTCCGCTTTGATTAATTGCGCTCGTTTGTCTTTGTATGGGCCAGTAAATGTATAAATTCTCCCTACTGTATTGCCAGTGGAAAAGTAAGTCCTCGCCACTGCACGGCCTTCCAATTGTACAGAAGCTAACTACCACCGTCAGTAGTCGT
This sequence comes from Neoceratitis asiatica, assembly GCA_030068015.2. Lineage (NCBI taxonomy): Eukaryota > Metazoa > Arthropoda > Insecta > Diptera > Tephritidae > Neoceratitis > Neoceratitis asiatica. The sequence goes on from CM061527.1 coordinate 72,690,836, forward strand.
CTAACAACTCCTCCATTCTTAGTCTGCGGCTGTCTGACCTAATATCCTTCCAGAGCCGCAGTTTTGTGGGGTCAATGAGGCAATGATTCAGTCTTTTGCGAATATGACTACGGATTTGAGTTCGTTTTCCAACTAGCACTAGCCAGCGTATGTTCTCCAAATGGTCAAATACCCCGTTATAGTAGATGTAAGTCTATATAGACTTATTTTCTGAGCCATTTATTCTAATTCTGTAAAAAAGCATAGGTCATAGCATAACATCTGCCTCAGATTCCTTCAGAAAGTCTACTATTTTGGCCAACTCGTCTTGCTTTTCATTGCCAAAAATGTTCATATAACCGGGAAACCGGATTATCGATAAGTAGAGTTGACCTTCCAGTAAGCTTAAGGATTTCCTGTAGTTGCTAACTACGCTGTAATCAATTTTTGGTGACGACAGTGCCAGTCATATCTTCTGACTGTCCGTGTAAATGATTGCTGCATGTATCCTCTCGTAGTTACCCAATAGAGCTCCACAGCCTTTCTCTATGCTTAGTACTTCCGCTTGGGGGATGATAGCTATGTATGGTCGACCGACAAAGAAAGAATACCCCCTCCCCGGTCCCTACACCTAAGTCCAATTTGGACACATCATCCTCCCCCCACTACACCTTCGAACTCGTCTTTTTTAATACTCATTTGAAAAAAAATTGGATTTTCAATGATTATTTACGAAATCAAAACCACTTAGCCAATTTTTTAGTGAACTCATTACTAAGTGAACCCAATTCGATGCAGCATAATATTGCCATTTGTCTTAAACTCAATTTTTCCTTGTCATCATTACCACAGACGTGACATGACGTCACACAGGCGAACAAATATAGGTTGTCACTCAAGATTTTTATACACTGTAATTTTAAGTGTGAAAACGTGCGCTCAAATGCATGCTAACGGGACAAGAATTTATGTGTGTGTGTGTGTGAGTGTCACATACATTTCATAGCCAACACGTGACAATCAACGGTGTACTAAGAGAACTTGCAGACGAGTGTACGGACGAGCTGACAGTGGAACAGGTAGTAAATGACAGCAACAATATGTGAATGTTTTAGGGTTTACAACACTTCGATGCAGCACAATTAGCACAATTAGTTCTAAAAATGTTTTTTTTTTATATAAAAAATGTATTTTTGAGGCTACTGGGCGTATACGTAACCTCAAGGAATTTACTTGTAAAATTTGGTGTATAATAAATATGGAATTATTATAAATGATATGAATTTGTAAAACAAAAAAAAATTAAAAGTATTTTGTGGTGCATTTAATTGATATGAATTTAACGAAAAAATTATTGTACAACTGTCAATACAGTGGAGAAATGAATAGATGAAAAATGTGATATTTTTTTGATAAAAATTTGAATTAATGCAAAAATATAAGTATAAGAATGTAACAATAATTCTGTAAATTATAAAAACAAAAATTTGGAAATAAAAATGCACATGGTGCACCCTAATATTATATGAACAAACATATATTTGAAACATTTAAACAAAAAAAAATGTTTTGCAGCAGTTGAAAGGGGAAATTTTTTTTATAAATTTCAGGTGTATGGAACACACCAAAGTGCAGCAAGTGCAGCATTATACAAACACACATGCATTTCTGCATACACTGATATATACATATATACAAATATATATTTATATGAGTGTCTACGCCATTTAACTGTTTTGCTGCCATAAAAAGTACTTAGAATTTTACATTTTATTACAGAAATTTACAAATTGTTGCAGAAATTTCATAAAACATAATTTTAGTTGGGAAACTATGGTTTTTCATTTTTCTCATACAAAATTTTACTACACTCTGGACAATCCTGTTTTTTTTTTTTTGCATGCACGTATAACAGCAGCGCTTTCGCTTAATTGGGCACTTTGCACATAATAAAATTTGCATTAGATAGTTGAGTACATTGTAGAAAAGTTGTGGTAGTCATATAGTTTTGAAAAAAAGTAAATAAAAAATACAAAATAAAAAAATCCTAATTAAAAAACTCGAAAAAACCAAAAAACCCTCAAAGAAATTATTTTTAAATTTCTGTTGTAGTTTGGGGGGAAAAACACATAAATAAATGCAGTGACCGACACAGGTCACCATGCCACACCAGAGACCAACGAGCAATGCAGACAGTGGGCTTCTCGGGGTTAACGTGCACCAGCACCAAAGAAGGCCAACAAGGTCATGAACGCAGTTTTTTTGGGAAGCCCGAGGCGTCATTCACATCGGGATTTCCTTGAAAAGGTTAGAACAATCGCCGCTGTATATTATTCAGAGCTTTTGGATAAATTGTATATTGATTTGAAGCAGAAACTACTGAATTTTGCGGGGAAAAGGTACAAAAATGCACGGGTACAGCCAACATGGCGAATATTCATAAAATGAACAACGGGCTGATACCAAATCCACCACATTCTGCAGTTGTAGGTCCCTGCGACCAGTCTTTTTTTCGAAACCTGAAGAAATGGCTGTACGATAAGAAATTCGGGCCGAATGAAGAGGTCATCACAGAAGCATACGCCTATTTTTGAGACCCTGAAAAAACTTTTGGAAGCAATAAAAAATTATAATCCCGCTGAACCAAATCTGTAAGTTGAAAAGAGATTATGTTAAGGAATAAAACACTTTTTGGCTAAAAAAAAGGATATTTTATTTAAAAAATCAGTGAATTATCAAGCCACCATCATACATAACTACTTCGCCGCATAACTACTACAGATCTACATCTATGACATTCATGCACCGATTCTGCGTTCCCACAAATCCAAATTTTCGAAAAGCACGTAAACAAACTCATAATCCGTTAATCCAATATCCGAAAACTCAAATTCAATATTCAACCCAAAACACTCTACAGTCTCACTAAATGCTGGCCACTGCATTAGCTCTGCTTTCCGCACCGCCGTGCCATATGTGAATATTTTGAAATTCCGCCTTTGATAGGGTGCCATAAATACAATTTCTGTTATAAAATCATTTGTAATTCTATGACAATATTGTATATTGAGTGTGTGTAGTTGCGTACATGCTCGCACCAAACGCAACAAACCCTCATTTGTGACTTTGTCACAAGCGGCGATTGTCAACTCCTCCAGTTGCGTCAATTTACACAATTTCGTTAAACCCTGATTGTTCAATGCATCTCTGCTGAAAGCTATGGAAAGCACTTTTAACGCATGTAATTCTGATAATTTTGTCACATCTGTATCGGTTAGACATTGTCTGGAGTAGATTTTCAATACTTCCAGTTGATGCGCCTTATGTTGCGCCAATTTTGATATTATTATGGTCAAGCTATCACCGGGTGAGTGATGTTTGACTTCGAGATGTTTTAGACGTGGCAATAACGCCACACGCTCATAAGCGTAATCCGTTGCGGTCGTCATCTTCAACGTCTCGAGTTGCTGGCAATGTGTATCGATCACATCGTAAAAGTTCGGCTTTGCGTGCACAATGTCGCGTATGTCAAGTGAACGCAAATTTTTCAATGCTTTGCAGGTTCTAATTAAATTTCTTCCAGCAATACGCAAACTGGAGTGTAGAGAGAGGTGCTCTAGCTGATTAAGCGTCTTAAGGTACTTGCCTGTTTAGAAAAAAAAAAATTAAATAATGTGGAAATTAATTTTAGATATTTTATGACGTTAATTACATTTTTCAATCCAATTAATTTTTCTAGTACTTTTTTATTTTAAAAATGAAAAAAAAAATTATATATTAAACTCTTTTGATGTTTTTTTATTTTTATTACTTTTTAATTTTGATGTTTTACATTTTTAATCATTTTTTTATTTGTATTTCTTTTTTAATGTTTTTAATAAATTTTCAAATCCAATATATTTGTTAAATTTTTTTTAAATTTTGCAAAACTTTTACCCTTTTATTTCCTTATTTTTAAATAATGTTTTACCTTTGTTAATTTTTTTTCAATGCTGCTATTTTTAATTTGTGTACTTTTAAAAAATTTTAATTTGATTAAAAATTTATTTGAAATTATTTTTTAATTTTTAAAAAGTTGTTTGAATACTTTATTATATTAATTTTTTTCTTAAATATACATTAATACATTAAGTCGTTAACAACATTTTTAAATTTCGAAATTATTTTTAATTTGTTTTAATATTAAAAATGAAAAAAAAATTAATTTAATTCGTTTGATTTTTTTAGATTTATAATTTTTTTAAAATTTTCCTTTTGATTCCATTATATTTTTAAAAATTTCTTTTTACGTTTTTTTTTTTAACTTAAAAAACATCTTTTTAGTTCTTCTAAATATTTTTTTTTCATTTTTTCAAATTCAAAAAAAATTTATTTCTTCAATTTGTTTTTAAATATTTTTTTGATTCTTTAAAATTTAAACAATTTTTTTTTACTTATCTATATTACTCTATAAATGTAAGTTTCTTTTTTGTTTTCAAAAACAAAAAAATTATTTTGGAATATAGTTCCTTTCTGTTTTTATTTGTACTCATTTTTTTTATAATTTTTTTTTTTAATAAGTTTTCAAATATATTTCGCCTTTAATTTGTAACAGTAAAAAAAGATTTTTATATCGTTTAAATTTCACTACGATTTTCAATAATTGTTTTTTAAATTTTAATTAATTTTAATTTTTGTTAATTTTTGTTAATTTTTTTTTAATTTTTTTTTAGTTACTTATTTATTTAAAAAAAATTTTAATTAATTTTTTTTTAATTTAAAAAATATATTATGATGCTTTAAATTTTTCTAAATTGTTTTTTTTTCTAATTTTTGATTTGTTCAAATTTTAATTTTAAATTTGTTTTAATTTTTTTAATTGGATTATTTATATTTAATTATTAATATTTAATTATTCATTTATATTTAATTAAATTAATTTATGTAAATTAAAAAAAAAAATTTCTGAGTTTTGGTTTGTTCAAATTTAATAAAAATTTTTTTTAAATAAATTTTTTTCTTAAATTTTTTTATTTCGGTTTCAGTTTCAATTTTTTTTTTTTTGTTCACTGAAACCTTTTTAAAATTTTTTTTTAATTTTAATTCTTTTAAATTTTAAATTTTAATTTATTTTTGTGTTTATTTCTCTTCTAATTTTATTTTCTTCTTATCGTTTTAATTTAATACATAAAAACGTTAAATATAGTTTAAAATGGGAAAAATATAAATTGAAATTTTTTTTTCGTTTTTAAAAACTTCTATTTAATTTTTTTTAATTTTATTGAATTTTTTTATTTTCATCAAATTCATCTTTTTAGTTCTCTTTTTAGATTTTTTAAAGTTTTTTTTTCGAATTTATTCTTTTAATTCATTTATTTTAAATTTTTAACAGAAAAGAAACTTTTTTTTATTTTTTTTAAGCTCTGCAACTTTCTTAATATCTTTTATCATTTGCTTATCTGTTTTTTATTTATTTTATTTAATATTATTAGCTTTTTTTTAATTATTTTTTTTTATTATTTAAAATTTTTTGAATTAAAAAATTGAGTTAAAATTTTTTAAAATTTTTAGATTAGTTATATTAAATAGAAATTTTAATATATCTCTAATTTTTTTTTCTTTTTATTCTTTTACCTCTTTAATTTTATTTATGATTTTAATTTTTTTTTTTTTTTTGGTTTTATTGTATTTATTATTTATTAATTATTATTTATTTATTTTAATTTTCATTTTAATTTTTTCTTTTAAATTTTTATATGATTTTTTTTTTTCAAATTATATTCTTTATTTCTATTTTTGACTTGATCTATAGTTATACTCACCATTCATGCTGTACACATTGGTCAAACTCAACGTACCCAAATTTTTGGCGTCTCTCAGTACACAAAGTGTTCTATCATCCACAGGACATCTTGATATATTTAATTCACGTAATTTATGTAGACCACGCAGAAAATTCTGCAAACAATCTTGACTAATGTCCATATTGTTGAGAGTAACACTTTCCAAATTCGTACAATATTCTGATAAAAAATCAATGATTTCCTCACAATATTTGTGTTGAATTTCACCACTTATTTCCAGCATATGCTTGCCTGCTATGTCTAAAAAATCACATATTTCACACAAAGTCATGCGCTTCATTTGATACAAATCGAATTTTTTGTATTTACGTCGACAAAATGATTCAAAAATAGTTTGAAAATTTCTGTGTGTACGTGCGAAGCGTATTTGATCACCTGGTGCCATACGCGTGAATATGGCTTCTATGCAAAGTTCGGGTAATTCTTGAAATTTTAAGAAATTTCTGGCAATTTGTTGCTTGCGTGCAGCCTCTGCTTCGACGTAGGTAATATCTAAACTCTTCAAGCGTTCTTTTTGGTATCGCTTGCGTTCACGTGCAGTTTCGAATTTTTCAATAGCGCCAAATTACAGAAAATATTGACGAAGAGCATTAACCGATGCCTAAAAAATTTTGAGAAAATGCAATCTTTTTACTTATGTAGAGTACATTTTTTAAATATAAGTACTTGCCATTTCGTAGATAACTCGAATACAACGCACTAAGGCGTGATCGCTGGTAACCACTTTGTCATTTTTAAATATCAATTCGTTTGCCATTTTTTTAAACAAACAATTCACATTAACACCTTGCAAACTTAACACGGGATGCACTTTTGTGGCAGTGAATGACCTATGATTGCTGCGCGTCCTTAAATACCCCTGCCGAGGGCATCAAAAAAGGTTGTGAGTATTAAAAATGGCTACCTTAGACAGGTAGGCATTTAGACATTTTTTTTTTTTGAATAACAATTTGTTTGAATAACCGATTTGCTGAGTTATGTGATTTTGGGTCATAAATAACGGGTGATCCACTTCGAGGTTCCCTACATTTTTTAAAGAAAAAATTACGGAAATTTCAAATTTAGTCGGGAATGTTTATTATCATTCGAAAGAACATTCTTTGACATATATTTTTTGAAGATTATCTCTTTCAAATGTTGGCCGCAGCTAGTCTCAGATGGTCCATCCGTTGAGTCCAATTTTTGATGACTCGTTCGAGCCTTTCGACAGGTAACTGGCGAATGACACACATTTGAAGAAATATGGACCGATGATTCCACCGGCGCACAAACCACACCAAAACCTTTTTTTCTGGATTAAATGGTAGTTCTTGGTCACAAATGCGGCAATTTTGCTTGTTTACATACTCATTGAGCCAGAAATGGGCCTTATCGCTGAACAAAATTTGGCTCGAAAACGTCGAATCTTCTTGGAACTTTTCAAGAGCCTCTAGAGCGAAGCGTTTTCGCCTGGGAAGGTCGAGCGACTTCAGTTCTTGCACAAGCTGTATTTTGTGCGCTTTCAATTTCAGATCTTGACGTAAAATACGCTAAGTCGTTCCATACATCAGTCCGAGTTGCTGCGAACGGCGCCGAATCGACTCACTCCACGGTCTTCGTGTACACTCTCAGCTGAAGCCGCTATATTTTCTTCATTGCGAGCTGGATGTGGTCTATTCTGTCGAATATTAGCCAATAATGAATGTTGGATCTCACGATGGGTGATGGTGTTGCGAATAGTACGCTTAGTAGGCCGATTATGTTGCCCATAAGTTGAGCGAAGCGCTCGAAACGCATTCTTTACAGAACGTAAATTTTCGTTGAAATTGAAGTTTAATGATTTGTAAACGCTGTTCAGGCGTAAATCTTTCCATGATGAGATGCCAATCAATACTAAATAAAAATGGCATGAGAGCTTGCCTCGACTCACGTGCGATCTGTCAAAAAAAGGCTTTAAAAAAAGTACCTCTACTTTAATCACCCTTTACATAAACATATTTTATGTTAAGAAGATTTAACCGTAATTTATGTTAAGAACCTGCTAATACTTCACTCGTACATATATTTTTTTTGTACTTACTTGTTTGTACCTGCATACCTGAGGCTTCAATGTTATTGTAGCAATGAAATAATTGTTTATAAAAATTTTGTTTATTAAAAGAAAATTGTATATTTATGTGCATACGTATACAAATACATATATTTTTGAAACACGCTTCCATCAGACTTTACGCTGAGTGGTTAAGGAACAGTCGCGCTCAGTCAGTTATTTATTAAGTGTCCTTGAAGTGACAGCATCAGCATGTCTTGCATGGAAAACAACGTATTTCGAACCCATTTTCTCTCAGACCCGGATGATTTTAGACATTGGTGTTCGCCAGAATATCCTAGCTTTTTCACTGCCAAATGTATAGCCTATACAGAGGATTATGTGCAGATACGGACACTTTTGGTATCAGGTTTAGCTAAAAAGGTGAGCTCTCGGCGTTTTCCAAACATATTTTTATATAGGTATATACATACATACATACATGTATGTACATATGTATGTATTTAAAATTTTACTAGTTTTTTTAGAAAATTTTTTAATTATTTTTAGATATCACCGAAGAAGCTCGGTGAACATTTTCAGAAATTTGGTCAAGTTACAAACATTCTTATGAAATCATGCGGCGGAAGAGCATTCGTTAGCTTTGCAAAAGCCGAGGATGCGTGCAGGTAATTATTATTTTTTAATTTTTATTGTTATTAAATAGATTTTATTGCTGAAACTTGAATTAAAAATTAATTTTTATATTATATTATTTTATTCGATTTTTATGCTTAACTCAGAGCACTCCGCAAAATGTATCATTTCATCGGAGAGACAGAAATTAAAGTGAAACCCTCCTATAGCTGGCTACAGCCCGATGCTGACAAAGCATGTAAGCGAGAACCAGATGGCGCTGGTAACAAAAGTTCTACAAATGAAATTACACCGCCAAATATATCGTATATTTTACCCATCCTACTGACGCATAATACAGGCGTAAATATACTCGCACTAAATGTTTATTGCATAGAAGAAATCTTCAAACACCTTGAACCTGGTGCACAAATGCGTTTTGTGCGTTCGCATGAACGATTTCTCCCCGCTTTTATATCGTACTGTCGTTACGGACATAAAAAGTTTGATTTGGAACATTTCCATGTGATGACACTTTGGGAAATGCGCGATCTACTACAATATGCCGGCAAATACATGGTGGAAATGTACGGTCAATTACCATATAAAAATCGCACAGCAATAACAAACCTCATTCGAAAGCATTGTCAAAAGCTCGAGAAATTGCAAGTAGCGAACTCTCGGCTGAGGCTTAGGTGCTTTAATCATTTTATACAGTGTTTTCGGCATTTGAGAGAATTGAATGTTACCAACTGTGATTTGGCGGATGAAAATATTCGTGCTTTTTTGAAATTAAAAAAATTGGAGACGCTCATTTTAGATTCAAATCGTGCGCTAACAGGTATTTTGGGAAGTTTTTATTTTATTATTTTTTTTATTATTAATTGTCAATTTTAAATTTTAAATTTTAAATTTTTCATTTATGATTTTTAATATTTTTAATTTTCTTTTTTCAATTTTAATTATTAATTTTTTTTTTAATTTTTAATTTTTAACATTTAATTTTTAATTTTTAATTTTTAATTTTTAATTATTAATTTTAAATTTTTAAATTTTAATTTTAAATTTTTAATTATTAATTTCTAATTCTTAATTATTTATTTTTCATTTTAATTTTTAAATTTTCATTATTTACTTTCAAATTTTAAATTTTAATTTTTAATTTTTAATTTTTAATTTTTAAATTTTAGTATTTAAATTTTAATACAATATTTAAATATAAATTTTTAATTTTAGAGTTTTAATTTTGAATACTTAAATTTTAATTATTAAAATTAATTTTTTGTTTATAAGTTTTAATATTTAATTTTTAATATTTAATTTTTATTTTTCATTTTTAATTTTTTTTAGATTTTAATTTTCATTTTTAATTTTGAATTTTTAATTTTTAATTTTTAATATTTAATATTAATTTTTTGTTTTTAATTTTTAATATTTATTTTTTTTATTTAATTTTTAGTTTTTTTTATATTTTATTTTTAATTTTTAGTTTTTAATTTTTAATATTTAGTATTAATTTTTTGTTTTTAAGTTTTAATATTTAATTTTTAATATTTAATTTTTAGTTTTTTATTTTTAATAATTCATTTTTAATTTTTTTTAGTTTTTAATTTTTAATATTTAATTTTTATTTTTTTTTTAGATTTAATATTCAATTTTTGATTTTAAATTTTTAATTCTTAATTTTTAATTTTTCATTTTTAATTTTTAATTTTTAATTTTCAATTATTAATTTTTAATTTTTAATTTTTAATTTTTAATTTTAATTTTAATTTTAATTTTCCATTTTTATTTCAATTATTAAATATTAATATTTTATTTTTAATTATTGATTTTTTTATTTTTGATTTTTAATTTTTAAAATCTAATTTTTTAATTTTTAATTTTTAATTTTTAATTTTTAATTTTTAATTTTTAATTTTTAATTTTTAATTTTTAAATTTTAATTTTTAATTTTTAAATTTCAATTATAAATTTTTATTTTTATTTTTAATTTTTAATTTTTAATTTTGAATTTTTAAATTTTAATTATAAATTTAATTTTTTCTTTAATTTTTAATTTTTAATTTTGAATTTTTAAGTGTTAATTTTTTTATTTTTGGTTTAATATTTTAATTTTTAAATTTTTATTTTTAATTATTAATTATTAATTTCTGGTTTTAATTTTCATTTTTTAATTTTTCATCTTTAATTTTTATTATTAGTTTTTAATTTTTAATTTTTAATTTCTTATTTTTAATTTTTAATATTTAATTTTTAAATTTTTATTTTTAAATTTTAAATTTTAAATTTTAAATTTTATATTTTAAATTTTAAATTTTAATTTTTAATTTTTATTTTTAAGTTTTAATTTTTAATTTTTAATTTTTATCTTTTAATTTTTATTTTTTAATTTTTAATTTTAAATTTTTAATTTTTAATTTTTAATTTTTAATTTTTAATTAAAATTTTTAAATTTTAATTTTTAATTATTAATATTTAATTTTAATCTTTTTATTTTTAGTTTTTAATTTTTAATTTTTAATAATTTTTATTTTTGAATTTTTAATTCTGAATTTTGATTTTTAAATTTTGAAATTTGAATTTTTGATTTTAGAATTTTTACATTGTTTTTATTTTTTATTATTTTTTTCTTTCACACAGGTGCCTACATAAAAAATCTGTGCAAAATTAGAGTATTGAAATTGTATGATTGCGTTAATGTGGAAACGGCAAATTTAATTGAAATTTGTATGGCGTTAAAAAGCCTGCATACACTTGATATTCGTCGACTTGTAGATCTCGGTTCAAGATTTTACGACGTCATCGACGAACACTGTCAGCAACTTGAAGTGTTGAAAATGACACGTCCGAAATATCTGTATAAGCGTGTTGCATTATTGCCACGCCTCGAACACCTCGAAATTATATATCCCTATCCCGGTGCCGAAATATCCATACCTATGGCATTGGCCATACACAAAGCGGACCAGTTGAAAATTTTGAAAATCTATTCGAGAAAATCTTTAACATCACAACATATTGTATTCATATCACAATTGAAACAATTACGCTCGCTCTGCATTGCCTTCAACCATGCGGTAGTGAACGACACAGCTTTGGATTACTTGTGCCGCTTAACGTTACTTGAGGACTTGATAATAGCCGGATCGTCTGATATAACCGATTATGGGCTGTTGAAGCTAATCGCATCATGTCCGAAATTGCGTGTGTTAAATATTCAAACCTGCGGAAAGATCTCCAATTTATTTGTGCTGCAATCTATTGAGATTTTACAGCAGCGGAAAATCAAATCAAAGCAGTCACTACTCATATACATTTATCAGACGGCTATTAATGACGAGGAACTGAATATGGTGAGTAGGAGAACATTGATTTACGTACTTTTATGGATTTACTTGTACATATATCGGCATATTAATTTTTATTTCTGTTTTCTCTGCTTCAGTGCCCAAAGTATAAGGAAGCAGTGCAAAGTGGTTTGCTAAAGCTCGAAACCTGGTATACGGAAGAATACTTAGATGATTTTGAGGACGTTCATCACCCTTTCGATGGGATACGCATCGATGGTAGATATATTAACGAAAACTACATCGATGAAGAGAATGTGCAAGAAGATGGAGAATGGGAGGAGCAGGAAGAAGAGCACGAAGCAGCGCATGTGGAACAAGAGGCTGCTGAAGGCGAGCACGATGTTGCGAGTGTTGACTTAGAAAGTAATGAAAATAGTGATATTGATAAGAGTATTAATAACGCAAATTATAATAATAACACAGACGAAGCTTAAACTTTGTCATGAAATTTTTAAAACAATTTTTCCTTTTAATTTATTATAGAAAAATTTTACTTTTTAATTTAATTTTTTTGCCTTGTAATATTTATGTATATAATTCATAATTTTTTTTTTATTTTATAAAAACATTTTATAAAAATATTTGTATAATCAATTTTTTTTATTAAATTTTTTTTTGTTTAAATTATATATATAGCAGAAGAAAAACAATTTTGAATAAGAATTTAAAAAATTTGGATTATTTTACATTAAATTAAATTAAAATAAAATAAAGTAATTATACATACTACAAACAAAATTAAATTAAATATAATAAATAAAAATTTAATTTCAAAAATAATAAAATAAAAGTAAGAATAAAAATAAATAAAAAATTTAAATAGAAAATTAAATCAAACAAACCTCTAGTCTGTAGAGCACCGTATTGGTACTATGTAGTCGTTAGAGACTTGCACATAAATACAGTACGTTCTTACAGTTAAATTTTTGCAATTTCACTTTATTTACTGCCCTTTTCCTCAATTTCCTCATCATCCTCTCCCTCACTCGCCCAAAGTGGTGTATTTTGCCCTTTTTTGGCCAGTGGCCAAAACGATTATTACTTCAGACATATCACAGCTGTGTGGCCGTTTTGCCTTTAGTTTGCCAGGAGAAAATGTTGTGTGACTATTCAAATATCCTCTGTGTATATATGTATCATATGCTGAGTGCAAACTGCGTTATTCGCAAAAAAAATCGATATGAAATGCCCACCAAGCACGTGAAAGGAAGGCAGAGCACATAAAAAGTATATCAAACCTCGCAAACTACGCAACCTAACTCGAATTATGATGAAATAATTTTTTTTTTTTGTTTTTATTATATTTTTAATATTTTTTTACATATTTTTTTATTATATTTTATTTTCATTTTATTTTAATTTTTTTATATTTTTTTTTATTTTTTTATTTATTTTTATTTTTAATTTTTTTTAATTTTATTTAAATACGTTTTACTTTATTTTATTTTATTTTATTTTACTTTATTGTATTTTATATTATTTTTTTTTTAATTTAATATATTTTACCTTATTTTATTTTATTTTATTTTACTTTTTCAATTAATTTTATTAAATTACTTTATTCTATTTTATTTTATTTTTTTATATTTTTTTATTTCTGTTTTTATTGTTTAAGTATTTTTTATTTATTTTTGTTTTAATTTTTTTAATTTTTTTATCGTTTTTTATATTTTATTTTATTTTATAAAATTTTATTATTATTTTATATTTATTTTTTTTTTTTTTTATTTTTTTTTTTAATATTTTATATTGTTTTATTTTATTTTATAAAAAAATTTATTTCTTTTTTTTTTAATTTAAGATTTAATATTTTTTTATTTTGTTTTATTTTATTTTATAAAAAAAATTTATTTCTGTTTTTTTAAAGTATTTTTAATTTATTTTTGTTTATTTTTTAAATTTTTTTATCGTCTTTTATATTTTTTTATTTATATTATTTTTATTTTATATTAAATTATTTTATTTTATTTAATTTATTTTATTTTATTTTATTTTATTTTATTTTATTTTATTTTATTCTGTATTATTTTAATTTTTTTCTTTTTTTCTTAATTTTTTTTTTTTCTTTTTTCTTTATATACTTTAAGATGCTCATTTACTAAATTCCAATGTAGTTGTAGAAAAAAAAAACCAAAAATGAAACGAAATGTTTGTAAAACAAAAGCCAAAATAAAAACAAAATAAACATGCATACAATTTTCGACCTTGGCTAGCAATCAAGGACAAAAAGGACAATCTGGTGTATGTGAATCAACTTTAGTAGTTTGCACTGCGTTTGCAAGCAAGCAAAAACAAAAATCAATAAAGCCTTAAATGTAAACAATACGTGATTTGAAATTAGTTTTGATACTTTTGCCTGAAAAAATTTTCTGCGTTGAGCAATGATAAGTGTGTTTGGTTTAAAGGCTGGGAAAAAGAAAATATAAAATTCTAAACTAAAAATCCGTGCGCTTTCTCGTTTTTTTAGCTTCATGAACTGATTTTTTCTTACCTCTGCTGTTAACTTGTTACCTTTCTATAAAAACTTTTGAAATAATTTCAAGTCTCAATTTTTAATTTCCCCTTCTTGGCTAGCAAATCAGTCGCGAAGGCTGGAATACGAACTTTTCACATATCTACAACCAGTTAATCAACTGACAGTAAATAATATTTGCACAGTTTGTGTTGTCAGCATTCACCTGCGTCTCACATTTCAAAAATACATTGAAAATAGTAGCAGACAAACAAGATTTTGAATAATAAAAATACAGAAAAATATTCCAAACTGGTGGAGCAACTCTGTGGTGTCTTTGCTTTTGGTTATTTGCATGAGTTTTTGTCATTAAAGAAATTAAATTTTTTATACAAATAAGGCTTCATATGCACATATTAATATATCTTCCACTCAGAAAAAGCTTCAACAAAAACTAGCAACTAAAATATGAAACTTTGCAAATTTAATGCAAAAATTTTTGCAAAAAGAGAGCAACTTAGCTCTGAATCGAAAGCAGCCCAACGGCAAATTTTTATGAGACACAAAAAAATATGAAAAATATATATTTAAAAAAAAAAAAATTAGTTAAAAAAATATATATCCAAAAAAATACAAATTCAAAAATTAAACTAAATAAAATGAAATAAAATAAAATAGCGGGTGATCCATTTTGAACAAAAAAAAAAAAAATTCAAATTTAATTGGGAAATGTTTTGTTATCATTCGAAAGATCATTTTTCGGCATTTATTTTTTATTTTTTGAAGATTATCTCTTTCAAATAGTCCATCCGTTGAGTCTAATTTTCGACGACTCGCTTGAGCATTTCGACTGGTAACTGACGAATGACACGCGTGATGTTTTGCTCCAAGGCCTGAACCGAAGCGGGATTGTCCGCATAGACTTTTGACTTTACATATCCCCACAGGAAAATGTCAAACGGTGTGATATCAGACAATGTTGGTGGCTAATCCACCGGCCCAAAACGTGAAATTATCTACTCACCGAAGTGTTCTCTCAATAAATTCATTGATTGATGCGATGTGTTGTAAGTGGTACCGTCTTGTTGAAACCAAATGTCGCGGAGATCACAAGCTTCAATTTCAGGAAATAAATAGTCGATAACCGACCGCCATTGACGGTTCCGCTCTCAACGGCATTATTTTTGAAAAAATATGGATCGATAATACCACCGGCTCACAAACCACATCAAGCCGTTGTTTTTCTAGATGAAATGGCAGCTCTTGAATCTCTTCAGGTTGCTCTTCGTCCCAAATGCGGCATTTTTACTTGTTTACATACTCATTGAGCCAGAAATGGGCTTCGTCGCTGCACAAAAATTTGTTCGAAAACGTCGGATCTTCTTTGAACTTTTCAACAGCCCATAGAGCGAAGCGATGCCGCTTGTGAGGAACGTCGAGCGGCTTCAGTTTTTGCACAAGCTGTATTTTGTACGCTTTCAATTTCAGATCTTGACATAAAATACGCTAAGTCGTTCCATACGTCAGCCCGAGATGCTACGAACGGCGCCGAATCGACTCTCTCCACGGTCTTCGTGTACACTCCCAGCTGCAGCCGCTATATTTTCTTCACTGCGTGCTGGACGTGCTCTATTCGGTTGAATATTATCCAATAATAAATGCTGAATCTCAAGATGGATGATGGTGTTGCGAATAGTACGCTCAGTAGGCCGATTATGTCGACCTGAGAAGTTGAGTGAAGCGCGCGAAACACATTCTTTACAGAACGTGAATTTTCGAAATAAAGTTCAATGATTTGTAAGCGATGTTCAGGCTTTCCATGATGAAATGCCAAACAATACTGAACAGAAATAATATGACAACTTGACACGACTGACGCGAGATCTGTCAAAAAAAGTCTTTTGAAAAAAGTAACACTACTTGCATCACCCTTTAGAGATTAAAAAAATTAATTAATTAAAAAAAAGTAAAAAAAAAAATAAAAATATGAGAAAATCTGAAAATATAAGAAAAAGGAGAAAAGGTATAAAATTTAAAAATTGTGTAAAATAAATCGAAATAAAAAAGTAAAAATATAATAAAACAATAGAGTATGTGAAATGAGAGGTGCCGAAGGGAATGTCAGTCAACTCAATTGCTTTGGCTTCAAGCCTGTCCATGTCAAGTAGGGCAATTTGCAAATGAAATGTGAGATTTGCAGAAAGTCTCAATTTCCTTTTTAAATATTTTTACCTTTTTTTCTCTTCCCTTATTTTTTAAACTTACTGCTCTACACAGAGGCCACCCTTGGCTCGAAACACATCAAGGAAACGCTGTCAAAATTAGGTTTCTATCAAATGTGAAACACAAACTTGACCACAAAATTTTCCCAAAAAAAAAAAAACAAAAAATAACCTTCCGGCAACTACAAAGGTTGCAAAAGCTATTACCAAGTAAATTTTCCATACATACACATGCACACAACCACAGGCACACAAAATCAACGCTATTTTAACTGCAACTCGTCATATGTTCGAAGCAAATGCCGTTAGGCGATTAACTAACAAAATTCCATGGAGGGTTACTGAGAAGGGCGAAAAAGTAGGCGTTGTAAAAGGGAATGTAATAATAAAGCCTTTTTTGAGGGGGTTTAAGGATCATTTTACGCGTTTGAACGAAATGGTGCAAATATATGCTGTTTTTGCTTGAGTCACGTCAGGCACGTGGCATATACATATATATATACATATATATATGTGTATATTTGCTTAGATATATCGAAATGGCTTCTAGATTTCATTTTTGGCTAAGCACAAATCTGCATACACATACATACTTACATTTATACAATATGCCAATATATGAGCAAAAAGGCTTGCCCTCCCCCTCTCTCAAACGCAAACATACATACATACAAACCCCGGCTAATAGTATGTGTTAACAAACCAAATTGCTAACAGGCTGACGAAGTGTGTCGGCAATTGGAAGTGTTTTTTTTGTTGGTTGTGAATGCCTGAAACGCTTGGAGAGTATGAAACTTTTGTGGCCAGCATGGTGTGACTGTTGGCCATAAGCGTATAGCTGACAGCTTGTTTGCGGCATTCACTGGGCGTGGTAGTTGAATGCGAATGCGAAAAAGCGTACACTACGCAGTTATTACGATTTGCTATTGCTTTGTTCTTTTATCTATATTATATATATATATATTTTTTTTTTTAATTCTGACCTTTATCTCAATATAGTAATGTTTACATATACCCGTAGGTGCTTACAAAGATACTCGCATGTGTTAGGGTGGGCAAAATTAACGAAAGGAAATATTTTTGGTTAGAAAATGATTGGAAAATCATAATAGTTTTTTTATATACACCAGTATTCTGATGATTCATCAGCAATATCTATATATAACAGATCAATTGAAAAGTTCCCAGCCTGACACATAGATGGCGCTATTATAATTAAATCCACATAGACATTAAGTTAGCCCTAACCTTCAAAAGACGCCTGTATAAAAGCTATTTGACAGCTGTCGCATCATTATTTTGATAATTAAAGCATTTTGAGTGAAGCAAATTTTGTTATTGTTAAAAAATATGGATAAAAATATTGCTTTTTGAAGTAAAAAAATACAGTTGAAGCAACAACTTGACTTTATGATGAGTTTCCGGGGACACTACCTCAGGAAAATCAATTTAGATTTCGTAAGATGAGCACCGAAGACGCGGGGAACGCAGTGGTTACCCAAAAGAGGTTGTTAAAGACGAAAATTTCAAAAAGCTCTAGAAAATGGTTTTGAATAACCGCAAAACTGAAATTTTGTGAAATAGCAGGCACTGGAAAGGTATCTAACTGTGGTTGCCGCGAGCGCTCACTTTTGAGCGAAAACAACAACGAGTTAATGATTCGCAGCAGTGTTTGGAGATGTTCAACGTAATAAAACCGAGTTTTTGCGTCGATATGTGTCAATGGATGAAATATAGTTCCAACATTTCACTCTGAAGTCCTATTGACAGTCATTCGAGTGGAGTGCACACGCTGAACCGCTCTACAACGTGGTAAAACGCAACAGCCAGCTGGCAAGATTATGACGTCTGCATTTTGCGATGTGCATGGAATAATTTTCATTGAATATCGTGAAAAAGGATAGTTTATGATTCAACAGCGCCTACTGCATAGCATTACTTGACCGCTTGAAGAAATATATCGCCGAAAACCCGTCGCATTTGAAGAAAAAGAAAGTGCTGTTTCACCAAGATAATGCACCATGTCACAAGTCGATGGCAAAAATCCATGAATTGTGCATCGAATTGCTTTCGCATCCACCGCATTCTTCAGATCTAGCCCCCAGTGACTAATTTCTGTCCTCAGATTTCAAAAGAATGCTCGCTGGGAAGAAATTTTCGTCGAAGGAAAAGTTGATCGCCGTAACTGAGGCCCCTTTTGAAGCAAAATACTAATAGTACTACAAAAATGGTATCGAAAAGTTGGAGAGCTGCTTTAGTTTATCACCCCTGAAGGGTTAACTATATAGAAAAAAATAATAATTTGGCCAAAAAAATATGTTTTACTCGGTCAGGGCCTTTTTCTAATTTTTTTTTATTTTTAATTTGGAAACAATTTATTTTTTACTTTTATTAATTTTATTTTTCCAAAATTTTTATTTTAAATTTTTCGCCACAATTGTATTTTTGCACGAAATCTGTTAAGGAAATATAAAAATTAAAAATTATTAAAAAGAAAAAATTTAAAAAAAATTGTGAAATTGTCCAAATTTTTTTTAAATATTAGAAATTTTGTTTTAGGCTTAATTTTCTTAACACTTCTTTAAAATATTATTTATTTTTAAAAATTATTTAAATTATAATAAAATAAATTTTAAAAATCCGAATTAGAAAATTATATTTTTATTTTATTTTTTAATATTATTTTAATTTAAAAATTTCTTTGTTTTACCATTAAAAAGTAGGCCATACTCATGTTTGCAACTATATATGTATGTTTTTCTGCTCTGATTGTGATTTGTTGTAAATGTATGCACATACAGATATATAAATTTATAAAATAAAGGAAATAAATATTTCCACAAACTCTTTCCCCGCATCATTGCCTACACTCGGTTGACTGACTATTTGCGCGACGGCCACCAGAGACTCTACAGTACAAATACACATATGTATACATGTATATGTGTGCTTGTACCTTTGGGTGGTAGGAGACAGATTTGTAGTTGACCGTTGAGGGCCACTTACACATAGTATAACACATACACATACACACACACACAAATAACCTTTACTGCTCGCTGCCGCTGTTACTCAACCCCACACTTTGACCATCCGCTGTCGGTTGAATGGCTCGCGGTCATGGCTAACCAACAGTATCTTTTGTTTTTGTTGGCATGCTGTTACAAGAGTTACAATGCAATGTACATACATACATACACACAAGTATTTTTTCATATTTATTGAGGCATTTGACAAACGGTATGAGTATGAACGGCCGGACGTATGTACAAGTACGTTATCGATGTATTTATTTGTTTGGTCACACGATATCCGTAAGAGAAAAAAATGTAGAAAAAAAAGTTCGCTTGAAAAAGCAATGCAAATGGGTAAAATTTATACCGATTCCCTTGATATTTGCTATTTTTTCCGGTCGCCGCCAACCACAAATGACATTCGCGTAAACTTATTACCAGCTTATCTATGTAGTGCGTACGTAAAAATCCGCAGAGAAATAAATCGCAAACCGGACAGACAACAATTAACAATGCAATTTAACTCTAGAGAATATGAATGAAGGTAATAAAGTTGCCTGCACACAAACTAGATAGATTTGAATGTATCTACATAGCAACCTGATATGTTGAGGGCAGCAAGTAAAGAAAAGTAAAATAAAATAAAAATATTAAAAAAATATTAAAAAAAAAATAGAAATAAAAAAAATAAAATAAAATAAAATAAAATCAAATAAATATAAAAATAAAGTAAAACAAATTAAAATAAAATAAATAATATGAAATGAAATAAAATTCAATAAAATAAAATAAAATGCAATAAAATAAACCATAAATACAATAATAAAATACATAAAAAATAAAATAAAATAAAATAAAAATAAAAATAAAATAAAATAATGTAAAATAAAATGAAATAAAATTAAATTAAATTAAATTAAATAAAATAAAAATAAATAAAATAAAATGAAAAAATAAAAATAAAAATAAAAATAAAAATAAAATAAAATAAATGAAGAACAAAATAAACTTAAAAAAAAAAAAATTAAAAATAAAATAAAATAAAATATATTAATATAAAATTAAATAAATGACTTTCGGAAACTTAAAAAATTTTGTAATGGAATATATGCACAAAAACGCTTTCCAATAGTACCAATTGATCGTAAATGGTCACTCCTACAAAAATCACCACCAGGAGCCACGAATGATTTTTTATGTTACATTTTGCATTCAGCCCAAACCGTTTGTGTCAATTTTGAATTTGGTATCTACATTTTGACAGTTGCATATGCGAATTTTGCTGTTTAGCTTGATACGTTTGATTGGTTTTGTTATAAGTTCCGTCATGGAGAGGCCTTCAAAAATAGTTGGTTGGATTAACATTTTCAAAATAGGTGGCAACTCTTTTGAGTCATAAATTGAACTATTATCGAGTTTGTGCTCAAAGACAAGATTTCATCTAAATCGGTTAAGCTGTTTAGGGGAAGCCTAGTCCCGAACGTACATACATTGCTTATATAAGTTAAGAAAAATAGGGTTGCCACGTCACCTTTTCCGAATTTGATAAAATGGAAACCATCTAGCTGATAGTCCAAATGTACGGTATGAATTTAGTTGCATTTGGTGAAGCCGTTCTCAAGTTGCAATTTAACAATGAGAAGGTAAACTTATTCTTATACATTTAAGATGAGACCGGTAGAGCTTTGCTGAGACATTATTAACTAATTTAAGTCTAAAGATAAGAGCAATGTAAACATAAGGGCCAAATGTAGGGCTTAAATTGGTTACATTTTGAATATTAGTGTTGATTTGGAAAAATATTATAATAAAATGCAATAAAAAGCTGCGCCCAAACCAAATGCAATGTCTTTTAAATCAAATTTTAGTAAAATAATGGAAGAGATAAATGAATAACCATCAAAATCTGACCGAAAAATAGCTGAATGTAACGAAATCTGAGAAAATAAGGCGCAACAATCGATTGTGTGATACTTTTGGCATAATGTCAGGTACGATATGATAAAATCATAAAGCGGTGACAGGATTTAAAATCAAAATTAATTAAATATCAAACCAAAAGTCGAGTTTCTTTCCAAAACTGTTTTTATATACCTATTTAGATGAAATCAGAAGCGTATAATGTGGTTGTGATGGTAAATATGCTTAGAAAAAATATATCCGCTAGAGGTTGCATGTAATGAGATATTCAGAAAATCCTTATTTCGATGTTTCTTCCAGATAAATCAGCGCTAAATATTTTTAAATAATTGTAAAAGATAATATATTTCTTTTGTTGCAAAAAAAAAAAATTAAAATAAAAAACATTGAGCAAATTAAAAACAAATCTTAACTGCTGAAGAACAGTGGAAATCTCTACATTTATCGTATCAAAAAATCCTTCTATTTCTACTAGTATAGTATATATGTATATAAGATCTCCAACCATTTTCACACTTCACACCCGATTCGTGCTTCTACTAGCAAAACGATTTGCTTGCAATCTCATAGAAGCAAAATAAATCATTTATGACCATTGACCATGACATAAGCGACACCAATACCAACTACAGCGGCTAGAAACAAGTAGAGAATCTCAAGTGAATGAAAAAAAGGATTAAAGTTAAAATGGTAAGCTGACTGGCATAAAATTTTTACTCTACAACACAGTGGCAGAAAAGAGGAGTAGATGGGTTTTTATTGCAAGCCAAACACTTTTATATGTGCATTAGGTTAGTCTATATATACTTTTTATTAGAACTTCCGCGTGCGAAAACTGTGAAGAATTTGTTGAAAAACATTTTTTTAAAATATATATTTTTATAATTTGGAATATAGCTAAGTAATTTTTATTTTTATTTTTATTATCTTTGGGATTTTTTTTTTAATTTTTTACACTAATTATTGTAAAATATAAATTAATAGTGTTTTTTTATTTCAATATTATTTAAACAATATGTTTCCTTTATATAAATAAATTAATTTAAAAAAATTTCTAAAAATATATTCAAAAATCAGTTTCCAACTGTTTTTGAACCACACTAATATAGCTATGTGGCTGTTGTTAAGCTCAGGGAAAGCATAAATAATACAAAAAATATTATCTTTAGCATGTTAAGCAAGTGGCATGGTGTAGCAACCAGATTTGTTGGTATAATTATAAAACTTACAGCTACCAATCTAGCTTTGTCAATTCTTTTCGAGACTTGTTATGGGCGTGTGCTGCGTATAACCAACAAACAAGCAAATATGAAAGCTTTAAAAGTACCTAATACACGTACAACCCCACAAACATTAACACCAATATTTTGCCATAATATTGAAAAATTTATAGAGCTAATTTCGATATCCAACCTCTGTTTCCGAGAATTAAAATAAAAAATAAAAAATTAAAAATTATGTTAATAAAAATATTTTTCTCTAGCTCAAACACATGCTTTTAAGCATATAAAAAATATTTTTTTTCCGTTGCACATACTATGCTTCTCTAGTTGATGTGAGAGACTGTTGAGATGTTGTTGAGAAAGGCTTGAGATTTCTATAGCTCTCAACTTCAACTTGTATTAAGCTAAAATTGAAATTCTTACAGGGCATACTTATGGAGAAGGCAGCTTGTGTTGCATTAAAAGTGTGTCCTCGCACAAACATATACTGGTATGTATGTAATATATGTACAAAATTGTAAATTAATCTGCTGTGCGTATTTTCCAATATTTCTTGTATGCGAACAAACATATTTACATGTGCATACGAGTATATCAGCATATGTATGCATATGCAGATGAATTTATTTATTGTTTGCTACGGACGTTTTTTTATTTATTTATACGGTAGCTTAATTGGCAATCAGTGTTGGCAATATTTGATTTGTAACCATTGCCATAGCCATCACCAGCATGGTTAGTTGGTTAGTTGCTAGCCTGACAGTACAAGGCTTGGGCAGAAAGCAAATCGAACTGGAGAACTGTCAGTGATTGAAATAAAATGCCAATGCGGTAGATTATAACTGATATTCAAAACGAGCTAGGCCGTATAATGGCATTTGGAGAGGAATATTTTACGCATAACATATATGTGCATTTCTAAGTAAAGGTAGAAAAAATTCCTGTCAAAATATTTAAAATTATTTTTTTATTATTGGTTTTTAATTTTCATTTTTGTTCAGTATTTTTTGGCATTTCATCATGGAAAAAGTTACGCTTGAACAACATTTACAAATCATTCAATTTTATTACGAAAATTCACGTTCTGCAAAGAATGTGTTTCGCGCGCTTCGCTCAACTTATGGTCAACATAATCGGGCTACCGAGCGTACTATTCGCAAAACCATCACCCATCTTGAGACCCAGCGCTCATTATGGGATAACATTCGACCGAATAGACCATGTATAGCGTACACTGAAGAAAATATAGCGCCGTTCGCAGCAACTCGGACAGACGTATGGAACGACCTGGTGCATTTTACGTCGAGATCTTAAATTGAAAGCGTACAAAATACAGCTTGTGCAAGAAGTGAAGCCGCTCGACCTTCCTTCGCTCTATGGGCTTTTGAAAAGTTCTAAGAACAGCGATGAGGCCCATTTTCGGTTCAATGGGTATTTAAAGAAGCAAAACTGCAAAACTGCCGTATTTGAGACGAAGGGCAACCCAAAGAGATTCAAGAGCTGCCATTTGATACAGTGAAAACAACGGTTTGGTGTGGTTTGTGGGCCGGTGGAATCATCGGTCCATATTTCTTGAAAAATGATGCCGGTGAGAACGTAACCGTCAATGGCGACCGTTGCTGCGCCATGATAACTGACTATTTGATGCCTGAGATTGAAGCTCGTGAACTCCGCGACATTTGGTTTCAACAAGCCACTTCCCACCCGCACATCACATCAATCAATGGATTTTATTGAGGGAACACTTCGGTGAGCAGATAATTTCACGTTTTTGGCCGGTAGTTTATTTAAATTTGCTTTAGATTATTATTTTTGCTATTTATTAAAAGAAAAATTAATTCCAATCTTCCAAACTTTTTTGTCTCTCTAAGAGCTCAATAACCATAATCCAAAAACACAAAGTTTCAAGTTTAAATCTTATCTTTTTGTCATTTTATCTGCCAAACATAGCCATGGGGACACACATATACAGTTACTTTATTGCTAATAACAACAAAGCAACCAAATTCAAACTAAGTTTGTACAAATTAGCATATTTCGTATTAGAAATTCCATAAAGTTTTAGTCATGTTGCAAAAAATAGCAAAGAAAAAAAAGGGAAAATCAAAATTCTGCATAAACCAAAGTCAAAAATGTATATATTTACGTGTATGCAAGTATATGAATCTAACAAGTTTTTGGAAACACGTTAAAATGCAAATGAGTTTCAAAGACATATCTTGCGCGTAGTATAGAAACAAAGCGACTCGATGATGCGCAACGCAAGAAGCGAAGCGAAGAAAAAGTCTGCATGAAATGTCATTAGAAAGATGTCGTATTGTGGGGTGGTAGCGGGGTTGTGACTAGACAAACCTCGATAGATATACATATGTACATATTTTTATGGGTAATAGAAAAAGTTGACACAATGACAATGCTGTTGACAGTAAAATAATGGTGATGATGAAAAGTGTTGAAAAAGTTTGATGAATGTTCTAGACAAATAATACTTATATATATTCTTATATGTATATGTATGGACTTTGTTAGTGGTCTCAACTATCGTAATAAAAGAAAAAACTGTTATTTCAAATATGGGGATGTTTGTTTTATCGGAAGAAATAAAAAGTTTCATTTTTTTTCAATGAAATTTGCATATTGCATTTTTTTAAATATGTTTTCCGCTTCTAAATTACCTCTCTTTTGTTGCAAAACAAACATTTAAATATTTATTAGCGCATAAATAGCTTCATCTATACTATTTGCCTTTACACATTTGTGCTCTCATCAATTATTTACCTTTATTTGCCATTAGAAGCTTCGAACTCAACATATACCTTTGAGTGTAGTTTTAAATTAAGTTAATAAAATAATAACGGTAATCGTTTGCTAATACCAATGTCAACACGTTTATAAATATTGGAGAACTTCATTGTCTTAAATACCCACAAACGAACCAAGTACCATAAAAATTTACACAATAATTGCCACATAGAAAGCAATAACCTTGAGTGAAGTAGAAGATGAAGCGGAACTATAATTTAATAGAAATTTGCTATAAACAACACCCCGCCGCATGAGTGGGCGGAAGCAATAAATCAATTAGAAATCATAATTAACTATTTTTAGTTTGAGTTTGAATCAAGATAAATTCAGTAAATGGCAATTAAAGTCATATGCAATTGAAGGCTGTAGAAAATAGCAACTTGATAAGCAAAAAAAAAAAAAAAAATTGAAAACTCATTAAATTATTGACTAGCAATCATTTATTTTTAGAAAACTTAATAAGAATTTGAACAAACTATACTTCCCCTTATCTTTTTTTCGATAAAAAGCACTACAATCACATTATAACGCTCTAAAATATCATTTCATAAACCCTATGAGAATTGCAGCGCTTGCCGAGTGAAATAAAAACAAAGCAACACCGTTGCTCTCTACACATACATATATAATCTATGAGCACGGTGCTCGTGCTATGCGCTCTAATAACATTTCGAGCATGATTGTGAGCAAAAAGCAAGCAATTGCTGTTGTTCACCTCAGTGAGTGATACATTTTACAAATCGGACATACACAAAGCACATATATGTGAGTTTGCAAAAAAATTTATATTGAAAATGAAGAAAATTCTTCTCAATATAAACTAACTAAATATATTTATCTCAGCTTCCGCTTAGCTCACTCCTTTGCCATTATTAAATTCTACTAATATTCATTTTTAATTAACTGCATCTTGATTGCCCAAAAATACACTTCACCGCACGCGCGCACATCCATACATATTTCTTACCAAAACTAGTTTCTTCTTCTATTAGCTTGATTATAGTTGGAATTTCCAATTAAAATGAACAAATCAAATTTTAGTTCAATTTCGTAGAACTTAAAATTAATTAAATTTTTCAATTTTATTTTTCCTTTTTCAATTTTACTTTCAAATAATACAAGAAGTGCTGTTATTTAATTTATTGTTGTTGCAGTACACATTTATTTCTTAAGGGCAACAGGTAAGTGAAACTTATCTTATCATTGGCTTAAAAGCTTCAAGATTTTTTAATAAATGGCTTCGAAGCAAGATTATTTAATTAAGGTTTTTATTAAAGAATTTTATAAATGGAAAAATAGGATAAAATGGCTAAGAAAAATTGTGCGCAATTTAATTAAAGCATACAAAAATGGCAATAGAATCAAGAAATTGGAAATAAAAAAAATTAATTGCAAAAATACAGTTAAAAAATCTAATATTTAAGTAAAATAAAATTAGATAAAATGAAATAATATAAAATAAAAAATAAAATCTTAATAAAGTTTAATTTATTAATTAATAAATAAATTTAAAAAAAACAAAGGGTGATCCATTTTGACGTTTCCTATTTTTATAAAGAACAAAAAAAAATACAGAATATTCAAATTAAGTGGGGAACGTTTATTATCATTCGAAAGAACATTATTTGGCATTTATTTTTTGAAGATTATCTATTTCAAATGTTGGCCGCGGCTACGTCTCAGATGGTCCATCGTTTGAGCATTCGACTGGTAACTGGCGAATAACACGCGCGATGTGTTGCTCCAAGACCTGAATCGAAGCGGAACTGTCCGCATAGACTTTAGACTTTACATATTCCCACAGAAAAAGTCTAACGGTGTGACGATTTTTGTGTTCAATCGACCCAAAACGTGAAATTATCTGCTCTCCGAAGTGTTCGCTCAATAAATCTATTGATTGATGCGATGTGTGGGATCACGAGCTTCAATTTCAGGCATCAAATAGTCGGTTATCATGGTGCGATAACAGTCGTCTTGGACGGTTGTATTCTCACCGGCATCATTTTTGAAGAAATGTGGACCGATGATTCCACCGGCCCGCAAACCACACGAAACCGTTGTTTCTTTTCTGGATGAAATGGCAGCTCTTGAATCTCTTTAGGTTGCTCTTCGTCCCAAATGCGGCAATTTTGTTTTTTTACATACTTATTACCATTATGCCAAGAATTATATGTACATAAAAAAATTTATAGTACGTTAGCAAAGAAAATATCTGAAAGAGATTTTTTCTTAAATATAACAAGCACCTGATGGAGGAATTTCGATCATCTTTGGAAGCGTTGCCACATATTTCTACAGTATTGCTCATTATATGGTATGTGGGCGTCAAATTAGAAGTAGTTTCGAGAGTTTTGAGCTGAAAAAAATTTGCTATAATACCTTGGAGTCATTCCTTAGGTATGGGTAGTGAGGGAGAGAGATAAAAGAGAAGAGAATGCGAGAACATATGGTAAAGCTGTAAGTGACAATAAGCAAGTACTCCGCCAGAGTACCCTCAAGGTATTTCTTTTAAGCTTAGCTTTACACTATGGAACAGGTAATAATAATTTTAATTCAAACATTCCTTTAATAGAGTTGCCACCTACTTCAGGGTTGAATTAAATTCGCTACACTAGCAAAATAAATAAATTTTTGGAAAATTACGCGAAGTTTTGCAGAAAAATTTACCAACGTCAAACAAAATATTACGTATCAGGCTTTTAAGTCAAATTTTAGACAAAAATGTGTTGCCACCTATTTAAAAAAAATTTGTGTATATATAAGAAGAAATATATATTGTTGTGTGAAAAGGAGTATTGAAAATATGTATGCATTTTTTATTTCCATTGATAAAATATATTTTCAATTAGGGTTGCCACATAATTTGAGTAACTAGAGTTTTATTTTCCTTATTATTATTATGTTTTCATATAGTTTTTCCACTTCTACATTACAATGGGCAGCAAAACTATGGTTCTTAAATAAATATATAGATATTTTCGAACAGAGCTGCCGCACATTTTGAAAAATTAGTTTATGAAAATAAATTATAAATAAAAGTCTATTAGAAAGCGTTAAAATTAAACATTTATTTTGCAAATTTTTATTAAATAATGACTGTTTTCATTTGTGGTTGCCACCTTTCTAAAAATTAAACTATTGAAAAAATTTAAAAAAGCTTTTTATTGTTGTTGTTAAATGAAATTATGACATAAAAGCTACAAATATATATTTAGTATGCTTCTTTTGCGAAAATTTCAAAGTTGGCTCAAAACGTAATAGCAAAAAAAGGTGGTAAACACATTTTCATAGACTTTCAAGTCACTGGCAATTAATTTTTTTCAATGAAAAGTGGGCAGTTCCTCAAAAAATGTACAATAAATAACAAGAAAAATGATTAGATACAAAAGTGATGACAAGCAAAAATCCACACTATGCGAATTTGAATTTTTTTTAAATTTTTTTTATAATTTTTTTTTTCTGTTATGAACGCCGCCCACAGACACAGCGCTTAAATCAGTTTAAACCACAAGAGACAATAGATATTAGACAAACTTAGGCAATAAAATTCAAGAGTCTTAAGTAAAGTATCTTTCTTAATACCGCACATGAGTGTAAATAAAAAAAAACGAAAACAACAACAACAATTATATAATATACATAAATATTAAACACATCTTCCGAGACCAACAGCCGAAACGCTAGTGAATTAACTTAAGTCATCGCCTTTGGCGTCAAAATAGCACGAACGCCGTGAGAGTCGTTATTAGCTTATGAGTGTGTGTGTATATGTGTGTGTCGATGTATGCCCGAGTGGCTATCTGACTGGCAAGTAAGTATATTAAATATTATTATCAACATTATTGTAGTTCATTAAACAATTTAACACGCCGTCATGGTATGCCGCACCAGCCGAATAAACTGCGAGTATGCAGTGCAACAAGCAGCAGATAGCAGAATACATTCAACAACGTTTATGACATATGGTCGAGCGTATAAGCATGTAGATGGACCGAAAAATGTGTTTTCATTGCTGTGTATACTGACCAGCAATAAAATTGTGGTAAAACAGTTTAAATAATGGATCACTGCAGCAAATTTCTTTATATATACCCTTCATAGTACGAACAAATACAATTCTTTTTAATTTTATTATTATTTTTTTAATTTTTCATTGAATTTTTTGTTAATAACTTCCACAGAAAAGCTCTTTTGTAGATAAAATTTTGTATGCAGTTGACTTAGCAATATTACACTGCTGATGCTTAAAATTATCAAAATCGGTAGACAATTACTTGTAGCTGCCACATAATATGCTTTTCGAAAATCGCATTTTAGCTGAAAACCTTTTTATTAAGGCTGCCAGAAAGTTGAAAATTTCCATTTAGCTTACTTATCGCACATAATCAGTTGTCAGCAAAATTTATTCAAATCGGTTGCCTATAAAGCATAGCTGTCATACAAAAAAAGTTTCAAAAATAGCATATCAGTTCAATATGACTTTATTAAGGCTGCCTGGTAGCTAAAATTTTCAATGCCATTTGCTTATGAACTATAGACAGTTGTCAGTAAAAATTATTGGCATTGGTTGCCAAAAAAGCATAGCTGTCATAAAAAAAAAAGTTTCAAAAATAGTACATCAGTTCAATATGACTTTATTAAAGCTGCCTGGTAGCTGAAATTTTCAATGCCATTTGCTTATGGATCAAAAAAGTTGTCAGCAAAAATCAGATAAATCTGTACCGTATATAGCATAGCTGTCCTACAAACAGATGTTTCAAAAATTATATTTTAAGTAATATCTAAGATAATCAAGTACCTGGCAACATATAATCACGCATACGATTCATCTATCACATGAAGAGAGTTGTCAGCAAAAATCAACAAAGATGCATTAATAAAACACATAGCTCCGATGCAAAAGATTTCTCAAAAATGCTATTTTATGTTGTAACTTTTTCAATTTTTCGTAAAGATGTATAAAATTTTGTATGCTGAACACTCATCACATATAGACAGTTTTCAGTGAAAACTATCAAAATCGAACTGCTTTTTCATATAGCTACCATACAAATGGTTTATAAAAAATTTATTTTCGAATAAAAATTCAGTCTAAAATTTATTTATTTATGCTCCTAGAGTTCAAAAATAACTCTTATGTTTGTCAATATTAGTTGCTTAAAATGTAAATAAAAAAAAATTTAACCTTCATGCGTGAAGGGTATGAAATCCTTGGCTTAGCCAAATAAATTATATATTTTTTATTATTATTTCTTTGGTTTTTGATTTTATGTTTTTTTTCTTATTTTTCATAAGCAACTAAGTAATTTTATAACCACCGCTTGCGTCCACATGTTTTGCTACTTTTTATGAACTTCACCGCTAAATAGGAGTACATACGAGTATATAGTAGGTAACTGCTTTGCAATTGTTGTTGTTGCAATTTTTGTAGTCACTTTAAAGCATTTAAACGCAATTTTTCGTAAGCAATTTTTTATTATTAATTTTTTTTTCCTTTTTGAGCTTCCATTAGCGCATCCAAGTAGTTTGCTTCTTCTTCTTCTTTTCCATCTGCTGTGCGTGTCCCACAACAATAATTTTTTGCTTAATGTACAGATCATAATCCATCGGCGAACGCATGGGACATGCCACCACACACTACAAGATTTATCCAATCAGTATGCTTCCTCATCAATCTCATCACTCGGAAAGGCGTACAGCATCGAGACTCGTCGGCCTGTGTTCGGCGTGACCCGCATGCTGTTCGCTCTATGGTAGCCGCCGCAGTCGTCGGCCAACCTAGACACTGTGATTTTAGCACTTTTTCTTCGCGATTTTAAGTGTTTTTCGCTTTTTTTTCTTCTTCTTCTTCTTATTTTTTAATAAACTGCGTAGCGTAGCGTGTTGGTGGGCGTGGCTCACTGATGGCTTGGTTTGTTATAAAGTTGTACTCATTCATAGTGGCGTTGAAAAATTGTTTTGATTTTGTGATTTATTTTGAAGTGCGTGCATTTAATGGGCGATTAAATGGTTTTTGAGGTGTTGTGATAGTGATTTTTTCTACATAAAATTTTTATTATTATATATAAATATATATATTTTTTTTTTTTTTTGAAAACGCAAAAAGAATTGCATTTTTCTGAAGGTTACGGTAGGTTATTGCCGCAACACAGTAAAGAGCGCACTGGAGGCGTGCATTGATTGATTGATACGCATAATGACTGTGTAATGTGCATTATCTTTAGCAAAAAATAAAATCGAATTGAATAATTCGAAAATTATTTTGAAAATATGATAATAAGCAAATAATTTGATGAAAATTTAAAAAAATTGAATTGAGAAATATTTTTTAAGCAATTTTTTCGCTAAATTTTAAATGAAAGTTAAGAATTTTCTTAATATAAAAATTTTCGGAGTCGTAGTTTCGGAGTTTCCATTATTATAATATATCTCTAGCGTGCTAGCTTTTGAATTATTCTATAAAGCAGCAATCGGCACTATTTATCAGCAGGTAAAGAAAATTTCAACCAGAAAAATATTTTCGGAGTATTTTTTCGAATCAGGGTTTAAATTTATCTGTTTTTTATTTTCAATTTAAGTAGTTTAGTTATATAAAGCTAATTTTTTTTTGGAAGAGTAAGAGAAATATTTCTTACATATATAAATTCAAAGGCATAAGTTAACTAATTTTCGGAAAAAATAAATAATTTTCGGAATAAGGATAAATAATTTTCAGAAAAAACAAATAATTTTCGAAAAAAAAAATAATTTTCGGAATATGGATAAATAATTTTCGGACTAAACATGAATAATTTTCGGAATATGAATAAATAATTTTCGGACTAAAAAAATAATTTTCGGAATAAGGATAGATAATTTTCGGAAAAAAATAAATAATTTTATGAGAAGATTCGACATTTTCCTGTGTCGGCTTGTTTGTGTTTAAAATGCACTTTCGGAAAGTTTTTTCAAGTTTTTGGAGTGCTGAGATAAACTTTTTTTCAGCTTTTAGGAAATATATGAAATTATTTCGGTGTAAGTTTTTATAAAAAAAAAAATTTCATCTGAAAAAGTCATTCGCTGTATTGGCAAAAAAATATTAGTGGAATAGGTTTGTTGCTTTTTCTAATTTTCGGAGTACTTCTGTGAAAGAATGCCATTCCGGTGTAAACTAATAAGAATTTTCTTCGCAGTACTTTTAAAAACATCATTTTTTAAGACATTATTTTTTTATTGAGAATTTATTCAAAATAATATTTTCGGATTTTTTTTTTTTTTTTTTTTAAATGTTTTATAAGCGGCTTTTATTTTTAAGTAAAGGAAAGAAATTAAATGTTTTCGGAATAAGTTTTCAAACCTTTTTTTTTTTAAACTGGTTTGACAAATGTAAGCCAAAATATTTTTGGAAAGTATTCGATGCAAAATATTTTTTCCAAGACTGTTTTGAAGCTCTTTCAGATTTTTGGATAATATTTCTTAGTAAGTAAGTCCAACACAACACCAATTTTCTGGGAATATATTTCAGGTACATTTTATTTCTTTTTATTTTTATAATATTTTTTTAGCAATTTCGGAATAAATTTCTTATGAACAAATAAAAAACGTTTTTTTTTTCTAAAATATTATTATTTTATTTGTTTTTTTTTTCGGAGTAGTTTAGCAAATATTGGATTTTTATGAGTTCTCGGAGTAAGTTGTTTTAGGAGGCAAATTTTGCGATTAATTAATTATTTAATTTTTATTTTTATTTTTCGGAGTAGTTTTGTAAATCATATGAATTTTCGGAGTAAGTTTTAGTTTACGGAGTAAGCTGTAGTAAGAGACTAGTTTTCGAGCTCTCTTTAGAGTGTTTTTCATAATTTTTACAACATTTTCAGGTTTTTAAAGAAGTTTTTTTTTGTCATTTCAAAGTATATCTTTTTTCGGACCTTTTTGCAATTCATAGTGATCTTTTTATAAAAATAAATTTATTTTCGAAGTACTTATTCAAATCCGATATATTTTTGAGAAATAATGAAATCTAAAAATTATAGTTTTTCGGAGTTCTTTTGGAAATCATATGTTGCTGTGACTTTTTGTGATAATGTTTTCGGAGTAATTTCCAGCTTTATGCAATTTTGGAGTAAATTCTATATAAAAATATTAAAATTCAATATAAAAATATTTATTTTTAGGAATTACGGAGCAATTTTTATAAATTTTTTAATTTTTTTCGGTGTAAGTTACACATTTTCACGTTTTTTTTTGTGAGAAGTTAGCAGTTCTCAGTTAGCTTCGATGTAAATATTATTGGGAAATAAAGAAAAATTAATTTTTATGAAAAGATTGTTTTTTTTTGAATAATTTTTTTGCAACTTTTTATGCTTTTCTATCGAAAGAAATATTTTCGTAGTAAGGTTTGTTAGAATAAATTTTTTCTAACAAATCTTACTCCGAAAATATTTCTTTCATTTAAATTTTTTTTAGTTTTTGCTTTTACTGCCTACAAGTCCAATTTTCGATTTAATACGCCGAGGCAATTTCGAGCATGATTTATTTGTTTTTTTTTTTTTAATTTTTTTATTGCTTTTTTGTGTATATAATTCTATATAATTTCAGGAAATTTAATACCTTTCAACACATAATTACTAACCATATTTTTTCGTCGCTGACAACATTTTTCAACACATAGTTGGGCTATCAAAAAATTTTAGCTGCGAAATTTTCATATCAAACGAAAAATTTATGCAACCAACATTCCACTTTTTTGATATATTTTTTAATTTTTTTTTTTTGAGTTTTTTTTTATTATATTTTTCAAATTTTTTTTTCACAATGAAAGGCGGCCTCCAGCCACATACCGCACATTGTTATATAAATGATTAATGATTTTTTATGACATTAAGCGCATTTTTCAAATCAAAATTCTCCGTTTGCCACAAAATAAGATAACCACCACCTTCGTCTACAACAACAAAATACAACAAGTACCGCCAGCTACACAAGCAGCAGCTGCTGAGTCATTGTTTGTGTTGCTTGTGTAGTGCAGAGGCTGTTTGTTGAGATGTTGCAAGACAATATACACGTAAGAGTTGCAGATGATACTCGTGGTGGCAAGACCTGCCGCTGGACGACTTGAATAATATTTCTTATTTATGTACATAGATATGTATATATATATAAACACAAACATGCATACATATAAGCCACAAAGCAATTTCTCGCCCATCTTCCTCTACTTCAAAATTGAAAACCCTCAAACCAGCCACAGTCATCCACAGCACCATCGCGGCCGCCGCCGCCGCCGGTAGCCATGGCGTGGTGAATGTGCCACAAACGAAAAGTTGCATGCAATAATTCAATGCAGCAGACGGTGTCGTCGTGCATGTTGTCGTCCCAGCCCAGCTACCTTCAGCATAAAATACGACTACAAAACAATTTCGAATTGTGAAGCGCATAATTATTGGACACACGCCGGCGAGGGAAGAAGACGAATAAGAAGAAGCAGCAGCAGCCACTGCTGAAGATGTTGCAAATGAAAACGAAAAGTTTTGGGCTAAAGCAAAAGAAGAAGAGGAAGCAGAAGCACACATGAGGCAGAAGAAGAAGAAGAAAGCGAAATGTTGCCGCTAGCGAAAACTCAAGCTGTTGCGGACTCTTCGTCGCATAACTCCCAACTAAGCAACTGCTCTCTATTGTTACTGTTATTGTTGTTGTTGTAGGCGCCTGCAACTGTGCCTCGCTCTAACTCAGTGCTGGTTGCTTTGGATAGGCGGACAGCATAATAAAAATATTTATTTGTTCGTATATAATTTGCTACAGTTTCACATATAGCATACAGAGCATGTGTGTGTATGTGCGAATGTCCATTTTAGAAAATATATATTTTAATTTATTTCAATCTGCCACACAATACCAGCTCTCCACAATAACTTCATTTATTTATGAATTATGTGCTCATATTGTCTGCGCTTTTGAAGTTGGTCTTTCGTTTAAGTGATGGTTTTTATGGCGCCAAAAGAAGAGAGGCCAATTGAAATTTGATTTTTGTTGCTTTGATCAGTGTTGCTCTGGTATATTTTCTAAAGGCATTGAATGGGATTTAGAGTTAGTTAAGGTCAAAAATATGCTGCGATGTCTCAGATGTGTAAAACTTGAAAGATGTGCACTTTTGGAGTTTACTCCGAGTTTTCGGAGTTTATTCCGAATTTTCGGAGTTCACTCCGAATTTTTGTAGTATCATTCTCTGCTTTTCTGGGGGTGTTCTGTGTTAATAAGAGCTTATTTTTGTCATTCCCAATTTTCGGAGTAGAATTTTTTTGAGAAATAATACTTTCTTAGCTCTCACTAAGGTAAGATAAGTCAAAGCAAAAGTAATTCCACAATAACTTGTTGAATTTAATATATTTTAGTACAGAAACGTCGAGATAAATTAAGCTAAATACATAAATTTCGCAGTCGCTTTAGTTTGTTGTTTGTTTATTAGGACTGCTTGCCGATTAGAGTTTTTAATAGTAAACTATATGCTGCTATATCCCAGAGTTGGGAAAGTGGCAAAATGAAGGCTTTCGGAGTTAGTGCCTAATATTATTATTTCAGTTGATTTAATTGGTTTTGTTTAGAATGCGTGCAGATTAGACCTTATAGCGATCAAGAAAATGCAGCGAAGTATCAGAATTATATTAATGGAACAATTTGGTACTTTCGGAGTTCACTCCGAATTTTCGGAGTTAATTCCTAATTTTCGGAGAAACCTTTTCTATTTATTTTTCAATATTGTGGTTTAATTTGCAATTATTTTCTTACTCCTTATTTTCGGAGTACACGTATTTTGAGAAGTGATACTTTCTTGGCTGTAAAAAAGATAAGAAAAAAAAGGATATAGTAAAGTCGCAAAAAAAATTTGTGTGCACTTTAGTAATAATTTCAAATTTGCTATTTTTTGAACTTTGCTTTTGCGAATTCCCGCAAAGCAAATGTTGCTGTCAACCTGCTGCTGCTGTAAAATCTATGCAGCCAATTAGCGACTACATTGAGTAATATTTTGTAGTGTTGCTGTTGTTGTTTTATTTTAATTTGAAGTTGTAAATTAACTTAAAATAACAACATTCCAAGTATCAGCGACACTAAATATACAACAAAAACTAAAAAAACACACATACATGCAAGCAAATTTGCGGTTGTCTGCACCAAGTGACACGTAGAAGAGAAGCAAACAACTCCAAATTGAAACTAAAAATATAAAATATAATGAAGCGTACATATACAAATGTATATATTTACGTTTGTACGTCAACATACCACGGACAAGCATACGTACGTATATGTTGTCGCATAATATGCGGTAAATACTTTAATTACCACAATTTGCCTTTAGCTTTAGCTTGGCAAATTTATTTGCATCTCCTTTGAGTTGCGACAACATATGTAGGGGGTTGTTGTTGTTCCTGTTGTTGCAGCCACAGCTGTTCCACACAATTTACGCGCGCAGCTCAGCAGAAAAGTAGAAAAATATACAAAAAAACTCTCAATTGACATAGCTTTTTTCTTGTCTTTGATTGATTTTTTTGCCAGTATTAGGGTACGTACTGGTTGTTTATTTGTTTGTATATGTGTATATGTGCACATCCGGGTGCGAGTCACGTGCCACATTTGACATTATTGCCACTTGCTTTTGATAGGCAACGCAATTAAAATTCTTCTGTTGTTGTTGTTGTTGTTGTTGTAGTCTTAAATTATATATTTATTTTTATTATTGAGAGAACGAGGGGAGTGTAACAAATATTTGCGTAATTCAAGCAGTCACTCGACAGGCGAGGATCGTAAAGAATTTCGCGAAGAAATACTCGCCTGTCGGCGATACATTATGGGAGAATTAAAAGCATGTAGAATAAATTTAAAAAATAAAAACTGTAATAAAAAAATTTAATTACAATAAATAAAACAAGAAACAAAATAAAATAAATGAAATAAATTAAACAAAAAAAACAAATAAACTAAAGTTAAAAAAAATTAAAATAAAACAAAAAAAAAAATAAAATAAAATAAACCATTTTAAAATGATATAACATAAAATAAAATACAATAAAAAAATAAAAATAAAATAAAATGAAAAAAAAATTCAAAAAAATAAAATTACAATGAAAAAAAAATAAAAAAAATAAAAAGAAAAAAAATAAATTATATAAAAAAATAAAATAAAAACAAAATAAAATGATATAAAATAAAATAAAATGAAATAAAATAAAATAAAATAAAATGAAATAAAAAAACTAAAAAAAAATTTTTAAATAAAATAAATTAAATTAAAATATATTAATACAATAATATAATATAAAATAATTTAAAAAAAAATTAATAAAATTAAATTAAAAAAAGATAAAATAAAGAAAATAAAATTAAAATAAATTAAATTAAATTAAATTAAATAAAAAGACTAAAAATGAATAAAAAAATTTAAAATAAAATAAAATAATATAAATGGAAATAAAAAAATAAAATAATATAATATAAAATAAAAATAAAAAATAAAATAAAATAAAAATAAAATAAAATAAAATTTTATAAAAATATTATATTAAATAAAACAAAATATAATAAAATTAAATAAAATGAAATAAATAAACTGTAAAAAAAATAAAACAAAATAAAATTAAATCAAATGAAATACAAAAAATAAGAATAATAAAAAGTTTAAATTAATTAAAATTAAATAATATAAAACAAAATAAAATAAAATTAAATGAAATTAAATAAAAAGACTAAAAAAATAAAAATAAAAAAAAAAAAAAATATATATAAAAAAAAATAAAATCAAAAAAAAAATAAAATATTTAAAAAAAAAAAAATTAAAAAATATAATTTAAAAAAAATAAAATAAAATAAAATATTATAAAATATATATTTACTTACAATAAGCAGAGGCTCCCACACTAGAGGTTTCGTGCAAGAGTGCAAAAACCAACGAATTTTAATTTTTTTACAATTTCTTACAGAATTTTATAACAAATTTTTTTCTTAATTGAAATTTTGACTCCCATTAATATTAACATAATAAATTAAATTTTACAGCATTCAAAACTTCTACAGTCTATCGTAGAAAAATATGAGTTGTTAAAAAAAATAACCAAAATATTATGTAACTCAAAAATATATTTTTTTATTTATGAGCAAAAACAATTTAAAAAAATTAACTGATAAAAAATTATCAGAAAAAAAATTAAAAAAATGACTAAACGCTGAACGATGAAAAATTCATAAATAATTCACTTGAATTATTTAATTTAAAAGCCACATTGAAAATTCTATTGAATACAATTGATTAAATCATTGTTGCGACAGTCATCATAACGGCATTGCTAACAGTTGTGTGAGCAATAATAAAAAAATGTCAATATATATTATTTATATTATTAAAAATATTGAATGAATTTGATCAAAAAGCAAATGAAAAAATTAAAGAGAAACCTGATTAGTGAAAGTGAAGGGTGACCAATGGAAAACTGAAAAAAAAAATTATATATGAATAAAAGCAACATCACTGGCAAAAGTTGAAGATGATGAAAAAATAAGCAAAAGCAAGCTGCATGGGAAAAGTGACATGAAATGAGCAGAGCCGAAAATATCAAATAAATAGTTCCCTTTGATTACATAACAGTCTAAAAAATATTACAAGTAAAAGTAATTTAAAACACGTTTTTGCAAAAAAAAACATTTAAAAATATACATGAATAACATAAGATATTACATAATAAGAAATTAAAAATGTATTTAAGAAAATACGAACGTGAGATTTAACAAAAAATCAAATCAATTAAAAATTAAAAGAAGAAATATTAAAAAAAAACACACAAAATATAACATTAAGCACCCGCTGCACAACCGCTGGCGAATACAAAAAAAAAACAGCAACAAGAAAACCGTCAGTTGTCTTCACCCAGTTGTTTGGCTACAAAAATTGATTGCGGCTGTTGAAATCGCTTAGTGCAATTAACTGTCATCTTTTTTCAACTGTCCATCAACGGCAACACCATTATAATGATTTTCTGCGCTTGATGTTGTAATACAGACAAACAGATTAGCCTGCGCTGGCCATAAAAGAGTAATTAAGGGAAAATGATGAAATAAACGGAATTGTAATTGCGGAAGGTGCACATGCGCAATTGCTAAAAGCGAGGAAATCAAATAAAATAATGTAATAAAAATTAAGAAAGAAAAAAATAACAAAAAATAAAAAAAAATAATAAAATAACAAAAAAAATTAAGTAAAATAAAATAACAAAAAATAAAATAAAATTAAACTAAATTAAATTTAAAAAAAAATATTAAACTAAAAACAAAAAAAAATATTAAAAAATTAAATTTTATATAATATAATAAAATTAAATTAAAAAAATGACATAAAAAAGATATAAAAATTATAAAAACATAAAATATATTAAACTTAATCAAAAAATGAAAAAAAGAATAAAATATAAAATAAAATAAAACAAATTATAATAAAATTAACTTAAACAAATTAAAAAAAAAGAAATAAAAATATATAAAAAATAATATAACAAAATTAAATTAAAAAAAAGGAAATGAAATAAAATCCAATAAAATCAAGTAAAATAAAAATATAATAAATAAATAAAACAAATAACAATAAAAAAATTTCAAATGAAACAAAAATAAATAAATAAACCTTAATCAAAAAACCGAAAGATTTTATTAAAATAAAGTTTAGTAAAAAAATCAACAAAAAGAGATTTAAAAATATTAATTTAAAAAAATTAAAATAAATGAAAATGGTTTGAAATACATTAGAAAATTAAATTAATTAAATATCATAATATACAATTCAATAAAAATAAATTAATATGATATAATCACGGGTGATCTACTTTGAGGTTCCTTACCTTTTAAAGAACAAAAAGACAGAAAATTCAAATTCAATGCTGAATGTTTATTACCATTCGAAAGAACATTCTTTGGCATTTATTTTTTTGAAGATTATCTCTTTCAAATGTTGGCCGCAGCTACGTCTCAGATGGTCCATCCGTTGAGTCCAATTTTCGATGACTCGTTCGTGCATTTCGAGAGGTAACTCGCGAATGACATGCTGATGATTTGCTCCAAGGCCTGAATGGAAGCGGGATTGTCCGCATAGACTTTAGAATTTACACATCCCCACAGGAAAAAGTCTAGCCGTGTGATATCACACGATCTTGGTGGTCAATCAACCGGCCCAAAACGTGAAATTATCTGCTCACCGAAATGTTCTCTCAATAAATTCATTGATTGATGCGATGTGTAGGAAGTGGCATCGTCTTGTTGAAAACAGATGTCGCGGAGATCACGAGCTTCAATTTCAGGCATCAAATAGTCAGTTATCACGGCGCGATAACGATCGCCATTGACGGTTACGTTCTCAACGGCATCATTTTTGAAGAAATATGGACCGATGATTCCACCGGCGCACAAACCACAACAAACCTTTGTTTTTTCTGGTTGAAATGTCAGCTCTTGAATCTCTTCAGGTTGCTCTTCGTCCCAAATGCGGCTTGTTTACATACCCATTGAGCCAAAAATGGGCTTCGTCGCTGAACGAAATTTGGCTCGAAAACGTCGGATCTTCTTGGAACTTTTCAAGAGCCCATAGAGCGAAGCGATGTCGCTTGGGAAGGTCTAGCGACTTCAGTTCTTGCACAGGCTGTATTATGTACGCTTTCAATTTAAGAACTTGACGTAAAATGC
Source organism: Neoceratitis asiatica (assembly GCA_030068015.2). NCBI lineage: Eukaryota > Metazoa > Arthropoda > Insecta > Diptera > Tephritidae > Neoceratitis > Neoceratitis asiatica. The sequence continues at coordinate 72,731,987 of CM061527.1, forward strand.
GCAAAGTCGTTGCGTACGTCAGTCCGAGTTGCTGCGAACGACGCCGAATCGACTCTCCACGGTACACTTTCAGCTACGGCCGCTATATTTTTACTTCAATGCGTACTGAATATGGTCTATTCGGTCGAATATTATCCAACAATGAATACTGGGTCTCAAGATGGGTGATGATGTTACGAATAGTACGCTCAGTAGGCCGATTATGTTGACCATAAGTTGAGCGAAGCGTGCGAAATGCATTCTTTACAGAACGTGAATTTTCGTAATAAATTTGAATGATTTGTAAACGTTGTTTAGGCGTAAGCCTTTCCATGATGAAATACCCAACCATTACTGAACAAAAGCTACATGACAGCTTGACACCACTCACGCGTGATCTGTCTAAAAAAAGTCTTTTGAAAAAAGCACCTCTACTTGGAAGTTTTGAAGTTTTTAAGGCAATCACATCAATTTTTACATGGAACTGGCACATAAATCGCATTGCAAAATTCCTTTAAATTATTTATAGAATTTCGATTTATATTTGAAAGCTCCATATAGCGACTAATTAATTTAATGCTTTTGAATAGCGCAATATTGTGGAAGCAATTAAATTTAATATGCCTAACTGCCACCATAAAGCCGTTGAACTTACGCTTCCGTTCAGTTGCTATTATAATTTGGAGCAACTGCCGTAACTAGCTGATGATTACGCTATCTGTGTGTGTTTTTTTAAACCATTTTAGAACAACAAATGTGGGTGAAAAAAAAAAAATATTTTTAGTTTCAAATAGCGCAGGTGCTTAACTAACATCCATGTATTTATATGTATATAGCATTTTTTCCCCAATATATGCACAATATTCTCTGCAAGCGACAGTTAATTCCACACAACACCGTTAGTTCATTTAACTTTCTGCTTGACAAAGCAGCTGCATGCGAGATAGAACAAAAAATTTAATTTTTTTTTTCATTTTTATTTTTTTTAATTCCAATTTAAATACTCAATTTAATGGTAAATTAAAATGTTATTGTAAAAAACACTTCGAAAAAGTTGTAAAATCATTGAAATAATTTAAATAAAAAAGCCATCTGCTGCCCGAGAGCGGTGATCTAGATATTAAATTGCATTTCAGGCACCTACAGGCAATCAGTTGCTGCGCATGCGCCGTGTCAATTGTCGATTTTTGTGTGACAAATACTATACATACATACATACATACATGCATATTGCGTGTTATACATATTGACAGTGGTGTAAAGAGTGTCTATCGAGACAGCGACAAGTCACGCTTTTACGCGCGCATGCACACTCACATATATATATATATGGTATGTATGTTTGTATGCATGTAACTCTGCTCATAAAGACTTCGAAGTCAACGCGTCGATATTGTTTACATTAAAATTTTGAAAGTAAATACTCATAACCACACTTCAGGAGTCAAAGCTGCTCTATATATACTCGTATGTATGCAGTTATGTGTAGGTACGAGTCTATACGCATATTGATGTTAACTAGCGCAAGTACATTCACTATAAACATATTTACACATATCTTTACTAAGTCTTTCAGTACTCAGAAATATTTGTACACACATATATACATATGTATACATATAGAGGTAAATATTTGTTAGTCACAAATTTCGAACCATACCATTGACTTTTTTGTATCGCTGATTTATTTCAGTAATTTGAATTTAAAGGCATCCAAACGTAGATGCAGGTTCATAAATCAAATTAACCAAAAAAAAAAAAAAAAAAAAAGTATTATAAAAAAATTAAAAAATTAAAAAAAAATATAAATAAAAAAAGTTAAAAAAAATTAAAATAAAAAAATACTAAATGAAAAATAAATAAGAAATGACAATGTCATATAGTATGCAAGGAAAACTACATATCTTAATCACTCTATAAGTAGCATATGGAGCATCAGATTTGAGTTCAAGTTGAGAACTATGTTTTTCTCAAGTTGAGAAATGAAATTATCGCCATACCTATTGCCTTTGTTATGAAGTGCTTTGATTTTTTAGTTCCCTTAATGCTTAAATATTATACTTTAAGTTGTTATAATAAGCTTTTTCTCAACTTTACCTCAAGTTGAACTCAAGTGTAAGCCTTTCAATAAGTGTGAATAGAAAATTTTTTTACAATTTAGATTTTATTATTTTTTATTTTTTATGAAATTCAGTTAAATATAGACTAAAATTATTTTACATGCAGTGAAAAACAAATCTTGAAACTATTAATTTACCTTATTTGAATGCTGTGCGTCAGACTTTACTCCAGTTATCTGTTGGAAGTAGGATGTGATCTGCAAAATAAAATAATAAAAAGAAATGCTTAGTTAATTTTGTATGCACTTTTGAATAATTATTTTAAAAAATGTATAATTTCCTATATATTTCGACAAAAATAGAAAAAAGCGTAAAAAGCTTGCCGTAGCCATAATTACATTATAAAGGAGAGAAGTTCAGCAGATGTATTTTTATAAAGAGACCTCAAAAGTAATATCTCTTTGATAATGAAAAAGTCTAGCCGGCATGAAAACAGAACTATTTCTGTAATTTTTTTTTTTTGGAAAATAAAAAACTGTTCACACAGGCAGCTAATATTCAATTAAGATAGTTTCGGCCAATTAATAGGCATGTCAGACAGTTTATTGAATAACAATTAACTAATTGTCTACACATGCATATAAAATTAAAAAATATTAATTTAATAAACACAAAGGCAATCTGAAACGCCTGAAGACCGCATTTGAATGCCAACTTCACACACTAAAAACCGTTTAGAAAACTAATGCAACTTCTTTGTCGTCTGCGTAGACTACCGAGCACAGCTTATGGCCACAGGAAAATTACATGACGCAACGAACAAACTACGCACGACCCAATCCACATTATCCTAATTTTTGTCAATCTGCCGGTTATGCCTTGCCCGTAAAAAATGTTTAAAGGAAATCGCACTCATTTCTCGGAAACAAATATATTCCATACTGACATATCATCTAAACTTTTAACCAAATCGAAGCGGAAATCATCATTCACGTAAATCGAACCATATATAAGATTTCGAATAGGCCGGTCCACCTCCATATATATCAAATTTCAAGTAAATTGAACCATAAATACGACCTTTTCGTATAGGTTAGGCATTTCATCAAGGAAAGACTTACGCCTGAACAACGTTTACAAATCATTCAACTTTATTACGAAAATTCACGTTAGCACGCTTCACTCAACTTATGGTCAACATAATCGGTCTATTGAGCGTACTATTCGCAACACCATCACTCCCATCTTGAGACCCAGTATTCATTATTGGATAATATTCGACCGAATAGACCACGTTCAGCACGTAGTGAAGAAAATATAGCGTCCGTCGCTGAAAGTGTACACGACGACCGTGGAGAGTCGATTCGGCGCCGTTCGTAGCAACTCGGACTGACGTATGGAACGGCTTGGTTCATTTTAAGTCAATATCATAAATTCAGAGCGTACAAAATACAGCTTGTGCAAAAACTGAAGCCGCTGGACCGTCCCAAGCTCGCTTCGCTCTATGGGCTCTTGAAAAGTTCCAAGAAGATCCGACGTTTTCGAGCCAAATTTTGTTCAGCGATGAGAGCCATTTCTATTTTGGGTATGTAAACAAGCAAAATTACCGCATTTGGGACGAAGAACAACCTTTAGAGATTCAAGAGCTGCCATTTAATCCAGAAAAAAACAACGGTTTGATTTGGTTTGTGAGCCGGTGGAATCGTGGGTCCATATTTCTCCAAAATTGATGCCGGTGAGAACGTAACCGTCAATGGCGACCGTTACCGCGTCATGATAATCGACTCTTTGATACCTGAAATTGAAGCTCGTGACCTTCAACATTTGGTTTCAACAAGACGGCACCACTTCCCTTACATCGCATCAATCAATGGATTTATTCAGAGAACATTTCGGTGAGCAGATAATTTCACGTTTTGGGCCGGTCGATTTGCCACAAAGTTCGTGTGATATCACACGGTTAGACTTTTTCCTGTGGGGATATGTAAATTCTAAAGTGTATGGGGACAACCCCTTTTCGATTCAGGCCTTGGAGCAAAACAATACTCTTGTCATTCGCCAGTTACCAGTCGAAATGCTCGAACGAGTCATCGAAAATTAGACTCAACGGATGGACCATATGAGACGTAGTCCCGGCCAACATTTGAAAGAGATAATCTTCAAAAAACAAAAAAACAAAAAATGTCATAGAATGTTCTTTCGAATGATAATAAATATTCCCCATTAAATTTGAATTTTCTATGATTTTTTTTTTAAAGTAGAGAACCTCGAAATGGATTACCATTTATATAATAATATAAATTAAAAAAATAAATGTAATTAAAAAAACTACGACTGAATTATCCTTTTCTCCTTTTTAAAAATATTAGTTATTTATATAGAAAATTAATAAAATAAAACACAATAAAATAGAGTAAGATAAATTAAGTTTTTCTTCTACTAAAAGTAGATTAATTAATAAATTAATTAGTTTTTAATATTCTCTAATTTTTTACGATTTAATAAATTAAAAGAATTTAATAACTAAAACTTAAAAAAAAAATTTTCGCAAAAATTTCTGCAACATTCATTATTCCATTCAAGATTTGTAGAATTTCCGTTAAGCTCATCAATTTACAGCTCTAATAAATTACTGTGCCTCACACTTCACCTGCCTCATCTAACACATATAAAAAAAAAGCCTGCCTGTTGTTCATTTGCCAAATTATGAATTCTTCATTTAACGGTATATTGTGTGTGTAATTAATTGTTGTTGTGTGATTTTCATGTTAATAGTTGTTGTTGTTTTCCTTTTTTTTTGGTTTTTTTTTTGTTAGTTCATTAGCATGGCATGCCGTGACGCCACAACATGTCGCGTGGTAAGGTGTGGCATGCCTTTGGTGACCCACATTTAAAGTGTTATATTTATGACACGGTATGTCGATACACATACCTGTATATCTCATGCGTGTGATGCTGATATTGTATCTGCATACATACAAACATCCATATGTGTGTATTTTACATTATTAAAATGTGGTTTAATCATTAGATTTTCGTTTGTGTCGCTGTGAAACTCCAATTATGGCATGACATGAAAGAAGGTGGCCTAAAAATGCCGGTGAGGCATAAGTTGTGGCTTTGGAAAATTTATATGCCCTAGCAGTAATTTTTTGTGGAATTTTTAGATACATTTTTTCATAATTTTCTTATTTTTTAATTTTATTTTTTATAAGGGGGGTGGAGAGTGACAGCAGCCTCAACAGAAAAGCTCTTAAAAGTTAATTCTCAAGTTGAGAAAAGTATTACTCTCAACTGGAACTCAAATGTGATTCTCCAGTTGAAAATATTTAAATTTTTTTTCTAGCTTAGAGACAAATTCTGAGACTGGAAATCAACTTGTTGAACTAAGAAAAAAAATTTCAAAATTTTTTCAATGTTTAGCGAACAATTTGAGTTTAGCACCGGAGCTCAACTTGATTGGAGAAAATTCTCAACAGATTGGCTAGAGAGTTTATTTTTACAATTTTCTAATTTTTTTATTTTTTATTAGGAGAGTGCAGAGTGACAGCAGCCTCAGCAGAAAAGCGCTTCAAAGTTAATTCTCAATTGAAGAAAAATATAATTCTCAATTGGAACTCAAATGTGATGCTCCAGCTGAAAATTACAAATTACAAGCCTAGCGTATAATTTGAGTTTAGCACCGGAACTCAACTTGAGTGGAGAAAATTCTCATAGGTTTGGCTAATATTTATGCAATGTGTGTTGGGTATATAGTGCTTTTTTCGTACAAATCCACACATTGGAATTCAAATCGATTCATTTTTTCATCTTTTTTATTATTATTAATTTTTTTTCAGTTTTTTTCTGATTGTTTGTTAAGCATTATGTCAATTCGCGTGCATAAAGTTGATTGAACTTTTCGTTTGCTGACAGTTTTCACACTTTGCACGCAAATGACTTGTGGTGGCGCCGACGGAGATGATGACGTGTAGGCAGGAAAAATGAAAATTTTTGCATTCTCATGTTGGTGAGCAAATTTTTATGTATGAATATGTACATATGTAGTGATGTTGATTATTATTCGCTGATGGTTTAAAAGAGGCGCACAAATTTACCGCAGCATAGGTGTGTATGCATATTTCATATTTTTGTTTGACTGTAACGAATGCAATTCGTTTTAAGGATTGGCTTGGAATGAAATAAATTTTTAATTTTTTTTTTATTTAATTTAAGCAGCTTCTTCATATGAAATTAAATTTTTATAATATTTTTTTATAATTTTTTATAAAAATTTTATATTATTCTTTATATTTGTTCTTTACTTCTCCCCCTTAATTCTCTCATCATCTGCACTAACAACTGCAAACCACTCAGCGCAAAAAAAAAATTTTCATTATAAATTTCAATATGCCTCACGCATACAGTCTAATTAATTATAAGCAGCCATGCAACAAAGCCTGATTATTTGGCACAGTCAGCAAAGGGATTAAAAACTTGAATTAATAAAATATTTATTGAGCGCAGTCATTGGTCATAATGGATATTATTATTGTGAGATATGATTGTGTGTTTTTATACTATATATTAACATATTTACGTAGATAGAATAAGCTACTTAAATGAATGTGCATTTGCAATCGGCTTAATATGAGCTAGAGATAAAACAATATTAATTTTTTTTCGGAGTAAAATTATTTCACAATTGCAAATGCGTTAACAATGAGAGAAATAGATATAAAAAAATTTAAACTACATCTGAGTATAAGAGTTATATAGAATAAATTTTGCGCAGTAATTTTTTTCGGATTAAAATTTTCGGAGTAAAATTTTTCGGAGTAAATCTTTCGGACTTATTTTTTTCGGAGCAGATTTTTGGAGTTCACTTAAATAAATTTTTTTTACATTCTGAATTTTCGAGTTATATAGAATAAATTTTTTCGGAGTAAAAAATTTTCTGAGTAAATTTTTTCAAGTGTTTTTTCTGAGTATTTCTCGGAGAACACTTTAATGAAAGTTACGGCACTACAACACTTTGAAATAATTTTAATGTATATTTTTTCATATTTTACTTTTCGGAGTAATCTTTCGGTGCACAATTTTTCGGAATTATATTTTCAATATGCTGATTTCCATTGCTCTTTTGTGGTATACAGCTCTTTAAAGTAAATTTCTGGAGTTTTTGTTGAACATATTTTCGGAGTAAATTTTTTTGAAGCTCAGTTTTTCGAGTTTTCAATTTATCTCAAAACTCTTAAAAGAATTGGGTTCGAGTATTTTTTCGGAGTATTCCTTTCTTGTAAAATAATTTGCTTAAATAATAACTTAGTATATACTTTTCGGAGTGAATATAGTTTCAAATCTATTCGATTAGAAATTATTGAATAAGATATTAAAAAAATATGTACACATTTTTTTCTCCGTAAAATAGATTCGGAGAGATTGCAAAAGTTTAGGCAAAACTCGAAGCTTTCGAAATAATTTTCCAGATTACTTTTCGGAGTATTTAGCGTAATTTTCGGAGCATTTTGAAGGCATTTTAACGGGCTGGCACTTTTGTATTATAATTATGATATTAAAAAGTTTACATGTTGAATTTGTAGGATTTTTGTTTTCGAAGTATTATTTTAATCTGAAAATTTCGGAGTAAAATTTTTAGAGAAAAAGTTCCGGAGTAAAATTTTTAGAGAAAAAATTTCGCAATCGTTTTGATTTACTGATAATATTTTTTCGTACCCAAAAACTGCTTGCTAAAATTTAGTTAAAAAACCTTGGAGATTTTCGGAAAAATATTTGAAAGTATTACTCGGAGTATTGTTTTATTAATATTTTGATCTAAAGCAGTATTTTCTCAAATTTTAAGTAAATTTAATTGAGAAGAAAAATTCGGCGTAATTCTTGTCTTTTTGGAGTATTTTTTTTGGAAAAAAAATTGAATCTAAAAACTTTATTTTACGATATATTTCGGAAAACATTTTCGAGGAGTTTTGTATAATTTTGAATACGAAGTAATATTTTATCTATGTTTTGTGGAAGAACAACTTTTTTTGAAGTATTTTGAACAACATTTCGGAGTATTTTGAACATTTTATAACAACTTTCCTGCATATAATAGCTCTCAGATAAGAATTGTAAAAAAAAAAACCAAGTTTTTTTGCTACAAATTTTTGGAGTAATTTTTTGGTATATATTTTTTTCTTTAAAAGACAGTTTGCGGAATATTTTTTAGTTTCAAAGTTAATTTTTCTACAGTCGCCTTCCTGTGTAATTATTATTTTTTATTCTGAAATTTTGTTGTATTTTTTATGTTATTTTCTTGCTATGGTCACTACGAGCCGGAGTTGAATGGCCAGCAAAGAAAAGTTTCACGATTCACTGACCGACTATTTATTAAATCTTCAGAATATGATCTCAAAGTAATTACCTCGCCATTGCGTAATCATGCGAGCTTGAGTGATTACAAAACAATTACGATGAATTATATACACATATACGTGTACATGTCTACACAACCTGACAATGGGCAGGCTGAAAAAATGAATATGAGAAAACAAATGCTCTCCGCTTCACATTAATATTTACACTTTGCGGCTCATAACCGTCTAAGAACATTTAATTGCGCTCTGCTGAAGAGTTTTTGCGTTGTTGTTGTTGCAGCTGATTGTTGGTGGTTAGTTGAAAAAAAAAGACTTTTCTAAATGCCACAATTACATCGTTAATAGCACAGTAAATGGACACTTCTGCTGAAAGTGCTCTACATACACATACACATATGTAAGTACACACAGAGTCATATGCATGCCACATTCACTCACACTCGCGCTGACTATCGATCTTACTTTGCCCACAAACAGTACATTGTCCTTCTCCCTGCTCTACCAATGCCTCGTCGATTCAGCCACAGTTCAGCTACAAAGCCATTCAACTTCAAATTGCAAACGCGCATCGTAAAATGAATGGGTTTTTGTAAAAAAAAAAATATAAAAAAAATAGCAGAGAAATGAACGAACGAACATTAATGCTTGGTCAGCGAGCGCCGTCATTTGGAGATGCGGCGAATGTGATAGCAGCAAATGTCACAGGCAGCATAGTTAAAATGTTCGAAAGTGGCAATTTAATGATATTAATAGCCTTGTCATTTCCACAAAAACACGAACACACACACACACATACATACACAAATATTTAACTGTTACGTGCGAGCTAACAGCTGATAAGAAAAAACCACGAATCTGAGATGGTTAAGTTCATAAATGAAAAATAATTGAAAATTACACGAAGAGACAAAATTAAAAATCAATAAAAACTGTTAAATTAAAATTGAATGTGTGAAAAATGAATTTGTAAAAAAAGGGGTACAAAAATTAGAAAAATAATTACTAAAAAAAATACTATTTAGAGTATAAACCCTAAAAAAAAAAGAAATTTGCAGAAAATACACTTAAAAAGAAAAAACAGAAATTTTTACTCCAAAAAAAAATATCCAAAACTTGTACTCCACAGTCCGAAGAATAAAAATTGGTACACCGCAAAATAATTAACCCACAAGCTTTTCTCCGAGAAAAATTTTATAAAAAAATTTTACTCCGAAAAAAATTCATATTTACTTTTACTCCGAAAAAATTAATTTAAATAAATATTATTCCGAATTTTTTATAACTCAATCAGAGCAGCACCGAGAAATAATTAAACCAAAAGCTTCACTCCGAAAAAATTACACACAAAAATTTTACTCTGAAAAAAAAAATGATATTAAATTTTACTCCGAAAAAATAAATTACCCTAAATTTTTTATAATTCGCTCAATTAAACATTTTTTGCTTAAGCTAATTACAATTTAAAAGAAATCGGAAGGAATCACACTCCGAAATGTATAAATTAAAAGTTATTACTCCGGATTTTTATTAAAATAAATTTTTTACTTCCATTTATCCAAAAAAATTCTACGATAAATTTTTTCACTCAAAATGTTTACTCCGAAAAAATTAACAATTAAATTTTTACTCCGAAATGTTTTATTAAAAAAGTTTTTTTATTCACTCAAAGTATTAGTCTTTTGCAAAGCCATTTACTACTAAAAAATAGAGTTGGGAAATACATTCCGAAAAAAATTTGCCAAAAGTTATTACTCCGAATTTTTTGGAAAATAAAATTTTTTTATTCCGTTTTTCTCGTAAAACCAATATCCTTTCAATATATCGGAAAACAAAAATTATTTAATTTAAAAAATTATTAAAAAATTGAATAATCGGAAATAAATTAACCAAAAAATTTTCTCCGAAAAAATTAAGCTTAAGATTGTTACACCCAAAAAATTAGCGATTAAAATTTTATTCGTAAATGTATGTTAATTTTCTCAAAGTAACCACCATTTTCAAAACTTTTTTAAACTCCGGAAAGAATTTGTCAAAATTTATTACTCCGAATTTTTCGGAATATACAAAGTTATAATTAATATCTTATAGTTATTCGTCACAAAGAAAAAAATTTTCCAAATGTTTTTACTTCGAGTATTTAAATCAAACAATTTTAACTCAAACAAAAAATTTACTCTGAAACAAATTCCCAAAAAATTTTACTCCGAAAAAAAAAAATTCCAAAAAATTTTTGTTTGACACTCCGAATTTCTTCTTTTTCATTCAATATCTATATATTTTTGTAAAACACATTAAATTTTTCCCTAAATCTAACCGAATTTTATTTATTGAGAATAATTTTACAAATGTTAAAAAACGAAACATTTTTCTCCGAAAAAAAATATATCAAAAAATTTAGTCCGGAAATTTAAGACCAAAACCAGTTTCTCCTAATTGTATACCAAGAATTTTTGCAATAATTTTTGGTTCTTTATCCCGAAACAAAATTTTTATCCGAAAATTTATTCCGAAAATTAAAAAAAATTATACCCAAAACTTTTTATGAAATTAATAAAATTTAAAACAAATAATTGAAAGAAAAATTTTATAAGAAAATAAAACACAAAAAAATAGTAAATAAAACCTCTAAATAACTATGACAGGAGTTTAATCAATTTCAGTGAAGAAAAATTAAAAACTTAAAATTGCCATTAATGAAATCTCTCTTTATTTACATGTTTTTGTAAATTTTGCCATTAAAGAATTTTTTTTGTTTGATTTTTCCTTCCTCTTTAATATTATACAATGACTCCCAGCAGCATAAAATATTGAATATATGAATTTCGAAAAATATATAAAATTCTTTAATCTTTCATAAAATCTGCATAAATATACATTTATGCATATAAAATATTTATTTGACACTTTTTGTGAAAAAAAACCCCGTATTATTTTTCACTTTACCCATACGGTTGCAGCCAACGCAAAAATGTTAACTGTCATTTATTTTGTTGCAATTGTACATTCGCTTATCTTATCTGTCTGCCAGCGAATTTCTTGTTATTTGTTTTTGTATTTCATTTTTATTACAACATTATTGTTACAGCAGCCGCTGCTGTAGCTTGAGTACTACAACATGTACCGCATACATCATGCTAACTACACCTCTGCCCCACAGTCACAGCCGCAGTCACAGCTACAGGCCGCTGTTTTAACGCACAACAAAAACAACAACAGCAACAACAGCGGATTGCGTCTCCAGCCATTAATACACCTTCATTTATTTATTCTATGCACGCTGATATGCCCGCTTCGCTTGGGTGTTGTTGTTGTTGTTGTTGTTGGTATTGCTAGTGTTAGCAACACGTCGGCATTTCATTTGGCTGCGCTGCTGTTGGTATTGTTGTTACTTTTGCTGCCGCATACCAAGTCACTTCTAACTGGTTTTGTTGTCTGTTGCGGTGGTGAGGGATAAAAAATTACAACAACAAAAAAATGCTATAAAAATACTAACAACTTTTTTCTGCCGCCCTACACCACACCACCTCGCCTGCCTGCAGTTGCCCTTCGCTTAGTTGACTTTAATGTTCCAGCGGTTTGCCCACTTAAAGCTGCTTGAGTTGGCATTTTATTGCTTTGGCTGCGGAATTTCTTAACTGTTTCTCGCATTGCAGGCGAGTTGTAACGAAAGTCGAGAAGATATAAGAAATAATAAAAAATAGAGAAAAAAAAAATAACAATTACAAAAATAAAGTGTGGCTCATGCTGTTTGGGGTTTTATATGCCCAGCAAGCAGCAGTGTTTGAATAAAAGAAAGAAATATTATCAAAAAAATAAAATAAAACAAAATAAAATAAACTAAACTTAAATTAATAAATAAAATTAAAATTAAAAAAAAATAAACTAAAATAAAATAAAATGAAATAAAATAATATAAAATGAAATAAAATAATATAAAATAAAATAACACCTGTGGGGTTACCAGATCCCCCGTGGGGCGCGTCCCTAGGTGGCGGATAAGGGAAAGCTCAATAGATATATCGGGTAGGTGGGAAATAAAATACCACCCGCAGACCAAAACTGGATAATGCAGTGGAGAGGGTCTACTCTTTTCGTGCTTAGCAAACACGCATACCACAGCTTACCTCATGAAGGCTAACCACCTTCTTGGGTGAAAAATGGTTCCACTATTTTTAATGGAATTTTTAATGATATAAAATAAAATAAAATAAAACTAAATTAAATAGTATAAAAAAATGGGGGGGGGAATAAAACAAAAAACAAATAAAAATAAAAATAAAAAAAATTAAATAAAAATAAAAGAAATAAAAAACAAATAAATAAATCAAAAAAAAAATTTAAAAAAAAAATTAAATAAAATAAAATAAAAATAAAAATTTTTTTTAAAGAATTAAAAAAAATAAATTAAATATATTAAAAAAAATAGAAATAAAAATAAAAAACAATAAAAAATAAAATGAAATAAACTAAAATAAAATTAAATAAAATAAAATAAAATAAAAAATTTATAATAAAAAAATTTAAAAATTAAAAAAAATAAAATAAATAAAAAAATAAAAAAATAAAAAATAAGAAAAGAAAAAATAAAACTAAATAAATAAAATAAAATAATATAAAAATAAAAATTAAAAAAAAAATATAAAAAAATAAATAAAATCAAAAAATATATAAAAAAAATAAAATAAAATAAAATAAAATAGTTAAAACAAAAAAAAAATAAATGTAAAAAAGAAAATAAATTAAATTAATAAAATTTAAATAAAAATAAAAATAAAATAGAGTAAAATAAAATTAAATTAAATTATACAAAGTAAAATAAAATAGAAATTAACAGTTGGCAAAATAAAGTTGAAAATCGGCTTTAAAACCACTAAATTCGAAATTTTTTGTTGCTTATTGGGTATAATTGTTGGCAGGCTGGCTTTACGCTTTTTATGACGTTCCAGCTGCAGGTATGTGTAACTGTGTTTTTGTTGTTGTTGTTTTTTCTCTTATTTCCACTATGCAGTTAAGAATTGTAATCAGAAACGCTAAAAATGCGGCGCATACTAAGAGACAACGGCAAACGGTGTGGAATCTACCAAGAATTACTAACAGGCAGCGCGCCCTGGTGTTAGAGGTGGGACGCAGGTCGTCGGCAGTGAATTGTCTTCTGTTTGAGGTGCGGAAATGTTGTGCGCGTAAAATGTATCTGATGTCATTGCTGATAGTTTTTTTTGTTGTTGTTTTTTTTTTTGTTTCTCGTTGTCAGCTTTAATTTTCATTTATTTATTTTGTTCGCTCTTTCAATTTTCGTTGAATGCAGCGGGACATGATTTTGTTTTGTATGTAAATCGTTTGCATGACGCTGCTGAGAAGCGACAAATGAAATGGTAAACAAAAAAAGAAGAAGAAGAAAAAAAAACGAAAATTTCAATGAATAAATGAGCACACAAAACTTCTTCTTCTTCTTGTTGATATTTTAAATGCCAAAAGCATTTAGCCGTCAAATGAATTAAGATTTTTATAATACTCTACTATGTACTCGTATGTATGTGTGGATGTATGTGTGGATGTATGTGTGAACGGGCTACTGCCATTGCGCGCTGACTGCAGTTTTAGCGTGGTTTGGCAATTTGGTTGCTAATGTGTATGAGTTGCACACATACATATACTCCCATGTGTGTGTGTTTGAGTGTGTAACTAAGTGTATGCCTGTCACAGCGTCGACCTTTCGTGTTAAGCAATAGTTTATGGTAATTGCTTATCTTTAAATTTTAATCGTGTTGGTTTGTTGCTGTTGCTTTTTTTCTTTGTTGCAATATGACATTCTTTACATTTTGAGTATTTAAGTGCATATCGGAAGGATGCTTTTGTTGCGTAATTAAATAATAAAGAACTATTAATTTTACTGGTTTTTCGAAAAGCCAAATGCACATAGATCTTCAGCTTAAATATACCCATTATTCCTACATATGTACTTTCCTTATAAAACTAAGGTCTTGCATTTATACAAAACGAAACACGTCTCTTGATTTGAAGATGTGGACTCGGAGTAAAGTTTATTTTTGCACGTTAAATTTATTTTTCGATATTCAATTAAGTTTTTTAAATTATATTTTTACTTTTCGTAGTAAAAATTTGTTTTCGGAGTAAATACATATTTTCGGAGTGAAATTTATTACTCCATATTTCATTTTGTTTTCAAAATAATTTTCCACTTTCACAGTAAACATTTTATTTTCGGAGTAAAAAACTATTTTCAGGGTCACAACTTATTTTCGGAGTAAAAATTTATTTTCGGAGTCAAAGTTTATTTTCGGAGTCAAATTTTATTTTCGGAGTTAAATTTAGTTTTCGGAATAAATTTCCATTCTAGTTGTTAATAATTTTATATAAAGTTTTATTTTCGGAGTAAAAAGTTTGTTTCGAAGCAATCTTTATATATCTGAGGACCAATCGATTTTCGATTTAAAGTGCTTGGATTAAAATTGATTTCTTAGAGCAAAAATGTATTTGTAAATTTAATTTCCGGAAAAATTTTTAAATTGGGCAGTAGTGTTTAATTTTTGGGATATAATTTTATTTTCGAAGTTAATTGGATTTTTTGGACCCCCATTCAATTCTCTGTGTAAGATTTAGTGTTTCGATTAATATTTAATTTTTTATTTAGCAAAATACAGTATTTTTAACCTCCTTAGTAAGATCTTTGTTGTGAAATTTCTGTGTAATACTCGATTTTCGAAGATAAATTGAATTTTCGAAGTAAAATGTATTTTTCGGAGTAAAATGTAATTTTCGAAATAAATTTTATGAAAAATGTTTTTTTTTTCAGAGTAAATTTTTATTTTAAAAATATGTTTAAAAAAATAAAACATTCTTTTTTTGGTGTATTAATTTTTAAATTTTAGGAATAAAACTATGTCTCGGAGAAAATTTTTATATCTAAACTTCTAAGTAATTAATTTTAATTTCTGAAATTTAAATATATTTTACAAATTTATTTGTAAAATATAAATTCAATCAATCAATCAATCAATTTCTGAAATTTAATTATAATTTCGGAATAATACAAATTTTCATAGTAAAAAGTAGGTTTGGGAATAAAGCGAAATTTTCGGATTGAAGTGTATTGTTCGGAATAAATTTTATGAAAAAACTTTCATTTTCGGAGTTTTATTTTGAAAACACGCTTCAAAAAAGAAGTAGTTTTTGAAGTAAAGTATAATTTTCGAGTGCAAGTGCACTTATCGGAATAAATTTGATGAAATAGTTTTCATTTTAATAGCACGCTTCAAAAACAAGTAATTTTCGGAGTAAAAAGTAATTTTCGGAGTAAAGTGTAAATTTCGGAGTAAAGTTTAATTTTCGAAATAAATTTTATTAAAAACACTTTAATTTTCGGAGTATAATTTACTTTTAATAACATGCTACAAACGATAAAATATATTTTTTTCATAATTATTAATTTCAAACTTTAGTATTTTGAATTAAAAACTTAAAGTTCGTACAAATTGCTTGCTTTCCAGCTTTCAACAGTTGCACGAAGAGCTTTCATATAACTCAGAAAAAATATATATTTTCCCTTCTGCCTGAGCGCTATGAGTTATATCTACCGCTCTATGATTCAGACCTTCGTGATCTGTCAAACTTTATCTGAGCGACCTCACCTTAATGATTTTGCATATCATATTTATGACTTTTTCACTATAATTTTAAAATTTATATGCAATCACTTCTGTTGTTGTTGTTGCTGCTGTTTTCATACCTTTTCTTGATGCCACAAAACATTAATATTCAACATTGCAACCTCGATGGCAATTAAGTTTTTATGTTTTTTTCATTATTTCCTTTTTTACCAGCAAAGATGATGACACCTCTCGCAAATGGAAATATTTTGCAATAACAAATAATCGTTAAAAGCATTAAAGTGCCAAAGCAAATAAGAAAAAATTGTTGCCCGCTGACGTAACAAAAAATGTGGATAAGGTAAGAATGGTAATAAATATTAATTAATGAAAATAATTTATTATGTACACATATTTGCAGAGAAAAAATATTATATATAAAAAAAACATTAAAAAAAAAAAATTAAAAAAATAAAAATAAAAATATTTTTTTGCAACTCCGCCAATAATGTTGACAAAGTTGTTTAGCACAGTGTTGGTTTTGATGACAACAATGTTGCCACAGCTACAGCCACTCATCTGCCTGCTACCACTTTAATATTTCTTTACTTATGAACACATTTGAGTATGGTTCTGCTTCCATCTATCTATCCATGCGTGGCGTCGTCAACTTGTCTGCTCATTAACGACATAAATATGAATGAATGGACGAAGGTCGTCAGTTGGTCAATACAAATGCATTTTTTAATGCTTATTAATGTTAAGAAGTTGTTTTAGTCAAACAAATGTTAACACAGAAATACATACATACATATACATATATACATGTCTTCATTTACATTTATTTCAATAAAAACCAGTTAAAAATGGATTTTCAAAGATGACCATTGCATTAGCCGGCAGCCTTCGGCTTTAAGCAAAATTTACTTTGCGGCTTAGCGTTATAATTTTTTTGCAGCTGTTCTTTTTTTGAATAACACATTGAAAAAAAATCTGGTTTTATTTATTATCGCAAGATATACATTTGTTATTTTAATTAATTTCAATTGTCGAGATTAAGTTCGACGAAAAATTCTTCTAACAGAGTAGAGGTATATTTTCGGAGTAAAAAATCGCTTTCAGGTTAAAAATTCATTTTCGGAGTAAATTTAATTTTTGAATTAAAATTCACTTTCGGAATAAAATTTATTTTCGGACTAAAATTAAATTTCGGAGTAAAAATTAATTTTCGGAGTAAAGCTTGTTGTCGGAGTAAAATTTATTTTCGGAGTAAAAATTTTATATTCGGAGTAAAAATTCATTTTCGGAATAAATATTCACTTTCGGAGTAAAGCTTGTTGTCGAAGTAAAATTTCACTTCTGGGGTAAAGTTTATTTTCGGCATAGATTTTCGGAGTAAAAAAATTTTTTTGGAGCGAAAAAATCACTTTCGGAGTAAAATTCATTTTTCATTCATAAAAAATAAATATAAGATAAAAATAACAAAAAACTAAGTTTGTATTTAAAAAGCTTTCAGCCGAAATTAAAAAAAAATCCAAAAGGGGCTGTCTACATACATTAATAACCTCCTCCGAAAAGTTCGAATACTAAATTTAAAAAGAATTCCCACACAAGAAGCGAGTAAACAAAGTTTTGTATCGGACAATTTTAATCTCAGCCGCCCATTAATTCAAGAATGGAAATTAACAAATTAAAAATTAAAGCTCTAAACACGGAGCTTATAAACAAAAGTGATTATAGGTTAGACTAACATTTTAATGGACGTGTTCACCTCTAACCAATCAAAAAAAAAAAAGGAAAGGCGAAAAATACAACTAAAAAGGAAATATAACAAGAACAGCAAACAAAAAAAAATGCGAGAAACAATTAAGTATTGAGATAATAAATTTCAAATGCGCTTCAAACGAAGAAGCTCCACACACAGCCGTTAGCTCGGGGCACTTATTTAGTAACACCTCTCTTGTGCTATATGTGCGGTATGAAATGTTTTAAATTTAAACCACAAAAACGGATTGAGCAAAAAAGAAAAAAAGAAAAATCGAACTAAAAAATATATAAATTCGAATTAAATAAAAGAAGAAAAAGTGAAGCAAACTGGCTACTCGCCTTGGCCTTGAGAAAAATTGTTCAAACAGTTGTACTAAAGGTTGTAAAGCCACAAGCCACAAAGACTTAACAATTCAATTGAAATGTATTGAAGTGAAGTGTGAGAAAAAATTAATTTGTTTTAGATAATTTTTTTTTTTTTTTTTTTTTTTTTGTGAGATTATACACTCAGTTGGTGGAGCAAGGTGTTGCTGAAAGTCAATGAAAATATGTTTAAATATAATACTGAATGGGATTATCGACTAAGAATATTCGATTAATCTATTGAATAAATATGTCAATTAATGTGAAGCTAAATTAATCAATTAATAGTCACTTCCGGTTAATGTGAAAAATAAAATTTAGTCGAATTTCATACATATAAATTAATCAGAATTTTTACAATCCCAAAAAATGATTAATCAAAAACTAATTAATTATGGATTAAATCATATTTAATTTGTAGAAAATACGAAAATACCTAAACATTATTTAATTTAAATTTTCTGAAATATTTTTACGCTCTTAACTAACTAAAGTAATCTCATTTCATAACCTTTAAAAAATGATTAATCGTTTTACCGATTTGATTTTCGGAGTAAGATTTAATTTTTCGGAGTAAAATTTTGTTTTTTCGGATTAAAATTTTTGTTTTAGGAGCAGAAAATCACTTACAGAGTAAGAGTTAATTTTCGGAGTAAACCTTTATTTGGCTTAGAATTCTAATTTTCGGAGTTAAAGATATTATTCAGAGTAAAAGATAATTTTCAGAGTTAAGGATAATTTTCGGAGTAAAAGATAGTTTTCAGAGTTAAGAATAGTATGCGGAGAAAATACAATTTTCGGAGTAAAAATAATTTTCGAAGGAAAAGATATTTCGGAGTAAAATTTTATTTTTCGGAGCAGAAATACACTTCCAGAGTAAGAGTTAATTTTCGGAGTAAAACTTTATTTGGAGTAGAATTCTAAATTTCGGAGTAGGATTAATTTGCGGAATAACCGATAATTTTCGGAGTTCAATATAATTTTCTGAGTAAAAGATAATTTTCAGAGTTAAGAATAGTTTGCGGATTAGAATGCAATTTTCGGAGTAAAATTAATTTTCGCAGGAAAAGCTTATTTCGGAGTAAAATTTTAGTTTTCTGAGTAAATATTCACTTCAGTAATAAGAGCTAATTTCGAAATTAAGGCTAACATCCAAAATGAAACTTTATTTAGAATAAAAGTATAGTTTTCGGAGTAAGGTTAATTTTCGTAGTGATTCATATTTCTCCAGTGGCAGGAATTTGTAAACTTACTGCTCCCGTCTGTCAGCACCTTATGAGTTTAGCAGCACATCAGTATGCCTTTCGTAAAAGGCATATCACCAGGATTTCACTCAAGGTCAAAAATACGCAGATAACTCATGGCTTTAATAAAACTCGACCCTGCACACGCAAACTGTCCTCGTGGCACTGGACCTGTCCAAAGCTCTTGACACAGTCAATCACACAAAGTTACTATCGCTCACTGAAGGCTCCTCATATGCCGATGAATTACTTCATGGAGATATGTATATCCAAGATTTCCCCAAAGATGAAAGAGTGCTGCTTAGGTATCGTCAGAAGGATATCGCAGAGAGAGCCAAAATGAAGTCGGTCGTCACAAATATCACAGTATTTCTCATAGAAAAAGACTAATTATGAAGAGCTTATACCTTTTGGTGGCGTTAAGAGCAAAGAGAGAGAGAGAGAAATTAGGAAAGGAGAGATCAAAGCTGGATTTTGTTAAGTGTCTCATTAAGTCATATATTATTTAATGCTCTTAAAGCAGCTTTATTCAGGATATTTTATTTGTGGTGAAAAGCTCTGTCTCATCTCTCAGAGAGTGGGGTATAATCTCTACAAGGGGCTGAGCAGTGACTTTAGGAAGGGGTTTTCTCTAACCGCGTAGCTTTCAACCTAATTAAAAAAAAAATCTTTTAAAAAGTCTTAAGCTCATTATACTCTCTCATTCATCTCACCAATACCTTTACTCAACATTAATACCATTATCCTTGTTGGTTTTTTTCTTCTGTTTTTTTCTTCTTCAAAAGTAGCATTAATCCTCTCACAGATCAGACTCCATACGGCAGCACCTGCAAGCCATTGTCATTAGCACACGTCATTAACTCATTTGTGTGAAGAATGCCACAAAGTAGCGCAACAACAATGGCGAACAAAGTGCGAGGAAAAAAGAACCCAACGCAGTACATTCAGTGACCGAAGTTTTTTCGAACACATTGAGGGCGCATATACATATGTAGGTATGTGCATACAGTAGCTAATGGTCATTCAGTGGATTAAATTGGCTATTACGGCAAGCATGGCATAATGGTGTGGAGAGGATAAAAGCGCTAAAGTTTACGCGCATGCAACGAGGGTTCCCGCTGGAAAAAATTTTGCAAATTAAAGGCGCCAACATTTAAGAGACGATATGTCATGTGCGCTAAGAGTTGTTAATGAGTTTAAATGACAGTTGAGAGGGAAGGAAAGTAATGTATTGGGTAAGATTTAATGCGTTGGTATTAAGAAGCAGATAAATTAGCTTAAAATCTTATCTCAGAATCATCTTTCAACAAACTTTTTCCAATAAATCCAATCATCTGGCAACAAGAGCTTCAATATCGTCTAATTCCAAGATTTTTTAACTATTTTTGGGGAACAAATTGGCTCTCTTCCATGGATGACATGCGAGATGTCATAGTCAGCTGCTCACAAAAATTTTATAAGAGAAAAATACAATGGAGGGAAAAGAGAGTGAAGAGCGTGCGTCAGCTGACTAAACTGAAAAACTCTTCATATAGACCTTTTAGCTCTCTTAGAGTGATTGCAAAATATTAGAAAGATTCATATCCGAGTATTTGTAAGTAAAGTGAGGCGTTCCAGAAGCGATTTGCTCTCATTATAAATTTTTAAAGAAACTTTTGAAGGGATAAACCCACGGTATTTACGCTGAAAGTGCTACAAAAGCTGTAGATACTCCCTTGAGATCACTCCTAAGAGAGCTTAAGCTCATGACCATCCAAAACCACAGCGTTGCGAACAAGCTACGTTAGCAGAATGACTCTTTCTGGAGGATAAGACTTCTACGGATGGTGAAGCTCAACGAAATATTATTCGAACTGCGCGGTGTAACAATTTCCGCTATTAAACTTAAGTAGTTGAGCTGTTGGAACAAAAAACGATTTGCACATAGAGTTAGACAAATGTTGTTAGATTCCATATGGAGATACTCTCTATGCGTGAGTGGAAAATATGTTGTGAAGGGAAGGAGAATATCCTCACAATCTATACTAATAGGCTCAAAGTAGATAGCGGAGTAGGGGCTGTGATATACACCAATCTCTCAGTTTCTCTCTCTCTCTCTCTTTACGTCGACCAAATTCAGCTAGCATCTTTTAAGCGGCGAGAGCTCTAGACATAGAAAGGCCTCCTTCAGAGTTATATTGATAGGAATTAGAAAAACTTTCAGCAACGTAAAAGCAGAACAGTTAACTAAGTTGGGAAATTTTTTCGAAGAATCTGAAGCCGAGTTCAGTGTCTTGTCAATCAGGATCGATCAAGAGGGAACTTCGTTTGCAATTTAAACGAAAAGTTCAGGAAAGATTGAAAATCTATTGAAAATTGTAAGATGGTAAAGAAAATTTGGTGCAAGTATGATAGGGTGAACCAAATAGATAGCAGGAAATACCTATTAAATAGGTCTAGACTTACAGCTACAATAATGGGTCATAACCCTTTGGATGTGTCCTACCAGAGTCATTGCCACAGCTTCAAGTTGTGAAAGAGTATATGGAAAGCATTTTTTCAGTTTTCTATCTGAGTGCCCAGCTCTCTAAAAAAAAATCATCGTGTACGATGTTGGGTTCCAACTGGAAACGCCCATGAAACCTTTCGTATTGGAACTTCGTTGCGATTGTTAAGCCGAAAATTTTCTATGTTTTAAGTTAATGAAGTTCTGTGGGTAAGTCAATATATCTGACAAAGCTGGAAAGAATCTTCAGATTTTCAAAGCTCAGCGACACCGGAGCTCTTACTACAACACCATCGATCGCTCTTCTTGCGATTTTGTATATACCACCGGCGAACCCGGTGGCAAAAGAAGAGGGCATTCCTTACTCCAAGAAGGCTACAATCGTTCGAATAAACTGAGAATCAGGGCTTTTGGGCACAATAGTATGCAGTTAGCCTTCTAAGCTCTGCGACTGCAAAAAGTATCCGAGAGCTAAAATAGAAATAGAGGAATGGAGAGAGAGAAAATAAAGTTTGTCGACAAAACTTTTTATATTATGGCTTTGAATGGCAGAGAGGGAACTGTAGTACACTGAACCCGATTGGAGATAAAAAATTCTTTCAGGCTGCCAAAACACCGAAAAAAACCTTTACCTAGGTGGTGGTTCAACTCCCGTGCTTTAGCTTGATGGAACAGCACTGTTCAGTTGTTGTTGTTGTTGTTGTAGCGGCATCGCCGAAAGGGTGACAGCCCTTGGCCGGATAAAATCCGGGTCAACTCCGGTGCATAGAACCGGCTGTCGTGGGAGTTGAGCACTGTTCAGTCGCCAAATGCGCTGGTTTCTACTGCAAATCAATATCGAATCTCTCCAAAAGCTCTGTGGAATATTCGTCGTTGCTCATTTCACCCTTTTCAAGGTATTTGCGCTGCAAATGACACCTTGTGCATACCAAAAAAAACTATAACCATCACCTTGTTGGCCGACAGACCCACCTTGACCATCTTTGGTGCATGTTCACCACCGGAGAAACTCACAATTTTCTTAAGATTTGCGCTAAGCCCGAGAAGGCGAGATTCTAACTCAATGCAATCTTACAGTGTGCATAAATTCTCTGCATATATACATATGCTTTGCATAAATATACATACATACATATATAAGTGTGTGCAAATACAACATATTATCCAAATGTCAAAGCACTTATCACCGCAAGGAATGCGGTAGTGGTCACAGATATATTTGCTGTCACCAGTATTGCCTATGAACAGCGAATGCATACATACATATCTACATACATGTGTTATGTATATGCTATCATCAAATGTTCCCACATGTCTATATATGCACTTAAGCATATCTTCTTGGTGCTTTGTGCAACCAAAGCAATGCCAGCTAGAAGTGCTGCTGCTACTGCTGCTTCTTCTTCTTTAGACATTTTCGCCACAGCAGGAAATCTTAATTCTATTCCCTTCTATTTCCATTCAATTCAAAGATGAACCAGCTTAAGTATGTATGTATGTTATGTAACTGCTGACCGCTGACTGCTGACTGCTGTTATGGCTGCTGATTGCTTGCCACCTTTCTAGTTGTAGTTGCTGATGCTGATGCTGCTGCTGCTGCTGCTGCGTTCTGCCTGCTGTTAGTAGCGATGTGACTTCTCAACAGCTACGCTTTGCGGTTATGCAACATAAGCACAAATATATTGAATATCTCTCGCCACATTTACGCATTCCTTGGTACGAGCAACAGCGACGAAGGCGACGCCGAATGCAATCTAATCATCAAATGGCTTTTTCTTTGATTGTTATTGTTGTTGTTTGTTTGTTTGTTTGCTTGTTGTTGTTGTTGTTTGTTTGTTTGCATGTTGTTGTTGTTGTTGTTGTTGTTGTTGTTGTTGTTGTTGTTGTTGTTGTTGTTGTTGTTGTTGTTGTTGTACTTGTTGTTGTTGTTGTTGTTGTTGTTGTTGTTGTTGTTGTTGTTGTTGTTGTTGTTGTTGTTGTTGTTAGTCTTTACTGTGACTATTTTTTAGTTCTGCTTCTTTTTTTTAATATATTTTTTGGACTTTTTTTCGATTTTCTTCTTTTTATTCTTTCATATCTGCTACCACAACTCGTTAGAATGTGGTTTATAGAGCAGTCAGAGCAACAGCAACAACCACATCAACTACATACATTCAATGCCGATCTAACCACTTTGGTAAGCTTCTTCATCTGCTTCTGCTATGGTGAACTGCTGAGCTGCTGAACTGCTACATGTTGAGTTGCTATGTTAGCTAGCTTGCTGCATCTTTTGTTCTATTTCATTCTTGACGTTGCTTGCTTGTTTGGTCTTTTTTCTTGTTCTTTTTCATTGTTTTTATTTTCTTGTTTTTTCCTTTTTTTTGTGCCCAGATTAAACGCGGAAAATCTATGGGACTTGAGTCTGCTTGATTTAGTGGTTTATATTCATACTCATAGGTGCATGCATGCATGTTATGTATGCTTGTACGTCTGCAAGTCGTCGTAAACGTGTTCGCTTGCATAACGAATTCTTCACGTTCTCTTGAGTGCAAACTGTGTGCAGTGAGATCAGCTTACTGCTGCTGCGTTTTTATGTAATTTTATATGATATCTCATTTTATTTAATTCTTTTTTTTTTGCATTTTTTTTAAATATATTTTTTTATTATTTTTATTATAATTTTTTTGTATTTTTTTTTTTTTGTATTTCATTTGCTGGCCACATTCTTATGCAAAGCTACTTGCTAGTATGGTGTATGCAGCTTTGACATGCAGCAATTTTATTGCTTGTATATACATTTTTATAACAATATATACATTAATATATATATATACATATATGCATAAGTATATGTGCTTGTGGCAAACGTCAGAATGATTGCTAATACCAACAGCTTAACAATTATATAAATTTCTTATAATTTTTTTTCTTCTATAAAAATCATATAAATTGGCTCCAATGACTGAAATGCTTATAAAACGTAAGGCAAACTCAGTGCGGGTGGAACGGCACATAAAATATTCCGTTGATAATTATTTTAAGTTCACAGACCGGTCAAAACCATTGACTAAAAAAATTCTGTTATATGGAGTGCACAACTGCTTTTGGACCAATAGCGGCCATTTTAACAGGTCAGTTGGAAAGTCTCCGGCCTGACATATAGATGGCGCTACTAGAATTAACTCCACTTAGAATTTTAGTTAGCCCTAACCTTCAAACGACGCACGTATAGCAGATATTTGACAGCTGTGGGATCTTTGGTTTTTGAATTATAGCATTTTGTGTGAAGCAACAATGTGGGGAAAAATGGACAAAAAGGAATTTCGCGTGTTGATAAAATATTCCGTTTTGAATGGAAAAACTACAGTTCAAGCAAAAACTTGGCTTGATAACGAGTTGCCGTACACTGCCCTTCAACCAACAAGAATTGCTATGCTAAGTCTAGACGTGGTAAAATGAGCACCGAAGACAGTGAACGTCGTGGACGCACAAAAGAGGTTGTTACCGACGAAAACATCAAAAACTCCACAAAATAATTTTGAATGGTCGTAAATTGAAATTGATTGAAACAGCGATCACTCTAAAGATATGACCTGAACGTGTGCATCATGTCATTCACGAAATTTTTGGTATGAGTAAGCTCTGTGCAAAGTGGCTGCGCCGCCGAACTCACTTTTGACCAAAAACCAACGACGAGTTACTGATTCGGAGCAGTATTTGGAGGTGTTCAAGCATAGAAAATCCAAGTTTTTGCGTCGATGTGTGACAATGGATGAAACATGGCTTCTACATTTCACTCCGAAGTGTAATCGACAATCATCCGAGTGGACTGCTCACAATGAATCCGCTCCAAAGCGTGGAAAAACGCAAAAGGCGGCTGGCAAGGTTATGCCATCTGTGTTTTGGGATGCACATGGAATAATTTTCATTGACTACCTTCAAAAAGGAAGTACCA
This sequence comes from Neoceratitis asiatica, assembly GCA_030068015.2. NCBI lineage: Eukaryota > Metazoa > Arthropoda > Insecta > Diptera > Tephritidae > Neoceratitis > Neoceratitis asiatica. The sequence goes on from CM061527.1 coordinate 72,757,782, forward strand.
TCAAAAGCGGCTTTAACTTAGCGTTATTGGACCGTCTGAAGGACAAAATCGGCGAAAAATTCACCAAGACAATGCAGCGAGTCACAAGACAGTGAAATCGATGGCAAAAATCAATGAAATGGGCTTTGAATTGCTTCCGCATACAACGTATTCTCCAGATCTGGCGCACAAAGATTATTTCCTGTTAAATGTAAATATATTTTTTACTTTATTTAGAATGTAAATTACATCGTCACACACATGACCGTGGCCGGCGACTGCTTCAACTTTGTATTTGTGTCATTAACACCAGGAAGAGAATGTGAGGCAATCAGTGATGCAATTTAAAAACAAAACAAAAAACCAAAGCAAAATCAATAACTTAAATTAAGAAAATAACTATAGAAGCATGAAGAAATCTATACAAAAGCCTACATACACACACAAACATCCACTTGTATATATGTATCTACATGAAAGACCTTTTGTGGCGCTCTTGGTTATACCAAAATCTTTGGTGCATAAGAAAATAAAAGGAGCGTAGAATTTGATGACGGCCATAGCAGCAGTGCCAACTGAGGTACAAAGCCAAAGGGTACTAACATGCAAACAACTAAACGCACGCGCATACATACGGTTGTGGCAATGACAGTGGCTGCCCAAACAAGGAACCTGTTTTTTGGAGAATTATTTATGAGTAAAGAGTAGCTTGCCAAGAGGCCGACGGACAGCTAACAACAACTAACAAACAAATGCAAGTATAAACATACATAAACATATATATATATATGAGCGAGTAATAAAAAATAACAACAACAATGAGAGTACTTGCTGACAAGAATTCAATGAACTCGGTAGCGTTGGAGTTGAAAAGACTAAATTTTTTTTCCATTTTTTTATTTTTTGTTTGTAGGCCGCAAGCGCCAAAAAGTTGCATAAAAACACCAAATATGGTGGTAGGAGAGTGTGTGTGTGTGTGTGTGTAATAATTCAAGCATGGAAATGCATATACTTATGTATATGTATGCAGATATGTCTAACTAAACTGGGTTGTAGCAGTGCCACTTGCAACATAACCGCATGCAGCAGCAGCGGCAGTATATGTTGCACCTACCTTAACGAGCTGTAAAGGCAGTAACAACAACTAAATGCAAAATCTATTGCACTCAAAGTCATTGCCTGCAAAATTTTTAGTTGGCTTGCCATATCTAATTTGGGGTTTCTGTATTAGGAATACAGCATTCATTATTGGATAATATTGGACCGAATAGACCACGTCCAGCAGGCAGTGAAGAAAATATAATGTCCGTAGCTTAGAGTGTACAAGAAGCCCGTGGAAAGTCGATTCGGCGAAGTTCGCAGCAACTCGGACTGACGTATGGAATGACTTGAAAGCGTACAAAATACAGCTCGTGCAAGAATTGAAGCTGCTCGACTTTCCCAAGTGACATCGCTTCGCTATATGGGCTCTTCAAAAGTTCAAAGAAGATCCGAAGTTTTTGAGCCAAATTTCGTTCAGCGGTGAGTGCCATTTCTGGATCAATTGTTATGTAAACAAGCAAAATTGGCGCATTTGAGATGAAGAGCAAACTGAAAAGATTCAAGAGCTGCCATTTCATCCAGAAAAAACAACAGTTTGGTGTGGTTTGTGAGCCGGTGGAATCACCGATCCATATTTCTTCAAAAATGATGCCGGTGAGAACGTAACCATCAATGGCGATCGTTATCGCGCCATGATAGCCGACTATTTGATGCCTGAAATTGAAGCTCGTGCGTGATCTCTGCGACATTTGGACGTCAACAAGATGGCGCCACTTCCCACACACCACACATCGCATCAATCAATGGATTTGATTGAGAGCTTCAGCGAGCAGATAATTTCACGTTTTGGGCCGGTCCATTGGCCACCAAGATCGTGTGATATCACACCATTGGACTTTTTCCTGTGGAGATATGTAAAGTATAAAGTCTATGCGTACAATCTCGCTTCGATTCAGGCTTTGGAGCAAAACATCAGGCGTGTCATTCGCCAGTTACCAGTCGAAATGCTCCAACGAGTCATCGAAAATTGAACTCAACGGATAAACTATCTGAGACGTAGCCGCGGCCAACATTTGACAGAGATAATTTTCAAAAAATAAATACCAAAGAATGTTCTTTCGAATGATAATAAATATTTCCCGTGAAATTTGAATTTTCTTTGTTTTTTCTATTAAAAAGTGGGGAACCTCGAAATCACCCGTTATATACATATAAAAAATCTGCTTTCTTTCCGCTTTTTTTTTGTTAGGAAGAAATTTTCACGTCTCTATGCATTTAAAGTTAAAATTTACTTATATTGAGCTATCTTGTTGTTGTATTTAACGAGCGTTGCGCGTATACTTGCGAGTTATGTAGCTAAATGCCAATGTTTACGAGTTGAACCACTCTTAGGTGCAAACTAAAGGTAAAGTAACGTAAAGTAAGTACTTGAGTAGAAAAGTTGAACGCGTGAGCTGCTTTTAAAGCTTGCGGCTACTGGGCGCTATTGCACATCTGACTGGCGGTTGGACGCGAGGTAAGGGCGACCTAAAAATATTTAATTTTTATAATTTTATTTTACCATTGCAAGCATTCGGCATTTCGCGCTCGTAAAATTTGTAGAAGAAATTGAAATAAGAAAATATATTTTAAGTTTTACAACAACAGAAAATGTTACCTGCACGAAATGTAATAAAATATCGGAAATTAAGTTATTGCTGCTGGAAATGTGCGCTCATATTGCTTAAAGTAAAGCGAGGTTAAGACGGGGCACCCTATAAATAGTTTATTTTTATTGTTGTATAACTATAATACAATTTTTTTTTTAGATATTTTTGTTTGTTTTTATAATTTCTTACAAAGTAATTTTCATTTAGGGGTGTGCGTCATTGCTAACATACGCCTGAATGTAGGCAATGTGTTATTCATATTACCAATGTGTATTTGGTGCTTAGCGTCATACGTATAAAATATTGTCTACATTTTGGCGATGAGAAATTTGGAAATTTCAACAGCAAATACAAAAAGCTGTTTATTTGAAATTTTATTTCATTTAAATTGAGCATTAGATCATTTTATTTAGCTTTACGATTTGACGTATTCACAAAATTTAAATTAGATATAATTTAAATAAATATCTAAATATTTTTTTCTATAGAAAAAATATAGTGCAGGTAAACTACGCCTGGCAACTGGCAAATATTTGTTAGAACTCAAGTTTATTCAGCTGAAAAATGTTGTTATTTTTTAAGGTTTTTAACGCCATTGGTAACAGTGAAATGCAAATATACGTGACATACAATTTTTCGGTGTTTTTCTATTAAGCAAATACAGTTCAGACACCACAGAAATGAACATGGAATTTAAAGGTTATCAGGGTTCAAGGTTATAAACGCGATTAATGTATGTAACCTTTTCATTACCACTAAAAAGCTGAAACTATCTAGAATTTTTTCGAAGCCAAACTTCATTTGAAATGTAAAATTAGAATATCAAAAGTTTTTCTCAAATTTTTAAATATTATATGGTTAAAAAGTACGAAAATATTTTTCAACATCTGTTTTTATATAAATAACTGACAGACAATAAATTGGTAAATATTGCTGAACAAATAAAAATATTTATGCATATATTCATTTATGTGTTTATTTAATAAAATAAAAATTCTTTACGTCATCAAATTATACACACACTCATGCATCAGGGCACACATAGATATGTCAGTTGGTACGTGCAAATAGGTTAATATTTTGAAGCAGAATACGCTGATATTAAAAACCTGTAGACCGTGAACTCCACGTTCACCTTTGGATTCATTGCAATGTTGGCATTTAAGCCATCATTGTGCTTTGTCAGCAAATATTTTCGATTCTTTTGGTATTATGCAATTTATGTTTTCGACGTGCACGTGTGTTTGACATTTGAAAAGTTTTTCTGCAAGAAGAGGATGATTTGGAAAAAATGCAGCTTTGCAAAAGCCACTTGATTCAGGTGAGTAAAAAATAAATGATGAAAAAAACATAAATGACAAAAAATATATGAAAAAAAAGAAATATATAAAAAAAAGAACTGAAAATAATAAATAAATCAAAAAAATTATGAAAATAAGAAATTTAAAAAAATTAAATAAAAATAAATAAAAATAAAAAATATAATAAAATTAAATACCATAAAATGTAATAAAAACTAAAATATTAAACTGGTAAAAAAAATTTAAATAAATTAAATGAAAATTTATTTATTTATGAAAAAGTATAAAAAATAAATTAATATAAAGGGTGATCCAGGTTGAGGTACTTTTTTAATAGCCTTTTTTTACAGATCGTGTCAAGCTGTCATGTTATTCTTGTTCAGTATTGTTTGGCATTTCATCGAATGGAAAGACCTACGCCTCAATAGCATTCACAAATCATACAAATTTATTACGAAAACTCACGTTCTGTAAAGAATGTGTTTCGTGCGCTTCGCTCAACTTATGATCAACCTTAATCTGCCTACTGAGCGTACTATTCGCAACACCATCCCACCATCTTAAGATCCAGCATCCATTATTGGATAATATTCGACCGAATACATCACGTCCAGCACGCAGTGAAGAAAATATAACGGCCGTAGCTGAGAGTGCACACGGAGACTGTGGATAATCGATTCGGCGCCGTTCGCAGCCACTCAGACTGACGTATGGACCAACTTGATCTCAAATTCGAGATCGAGAACTTAAATTGAAAGCGCACAAAATACAGCTTGTGCAAGAAGTAAAGCCGCTCGACCTTCCCAGGCGTCATCCCTTCGCTCTATCGGCTCCTGAAAAGTTCCAAGAAGATCCGACGTTTTCCAGCCAAATTTTTTTCAGCGATTTCTAACTCAATGGGCATGTAAAAATGCAAAATTGCCGTATTTGGATTTGGTGTGGTTTGTGGGCCGTTTGAATTATCGGTCTTCAAAAATTATGTCGGTGAGAACGTAACCATAAATGACGACTGTTATCGCACCATGATAACCGACTATATGACTGAAATTGAAGCTCGTGATTTCCGCGACATTTGGTTTCAACAAGAGAGTGCCACTTCCTACACCCCACATATCGCATCAATCATTGGGCTTATTGCGAGAACGAGGTGAGCAGATAATTTCACGTTTTGGGTCGGTCAATTGGCCACCAAGATCGCAGGATATTATAAGTACACCGTTATACTATTTCTATGCCTATGCGGACAATCCCCCTTCGATTTAGGCCTTGGAGCAAAACATCACGCGTGCCATTCGCCAGTTAACAGTCGAAATGCTCGAACGAGTCATCGAAAATTGGACTCAACGGATGGACCATCTCAGGCGTAACCGCGGCCAACATTTGAAAGAGACAATCTTCAACAACAACAAAAAGTGAATGCCAAAGAATGTTCTTTCGAATGATAATAAACATTCCCCATTAAATTTGAATTTTCTATGTGTTTTTTTTAAAGTAAGGAACCTCGAAATGGATCAGTTCTTCAGTGAAAATGTAGTCGAATACCCGAATGTGTATACTTCTAGACGTTCTCAAAAGCTGGAACTTTCTTGCGGCATATTATGGCATATTTTGCGCTGGGCGAGATTGTCACTGGTAATTCGGGGCGTTATGGTCGAGTGATGACCGACTTTTTTTTGGCCAGCAATTGAACAACACGACTTGGACAATATGTGGTTCCAACAAGATGGTGCCACATGCCCCACCGCACGAGCGAATATGACTTCATTGCGAGCGAATATGCATCGGCCGCGTAATCTGTCGTCTTGGCTATGCCAATTGGCCACCGAGATCGTGCCATTTGACAACGTTGTACGTTTTTTTTTTTGTGAGGCTACGCGAAATACCGCGTTTATGCGGATAAACCTTTAACTCTTTAGCACTTGAAACCCAACATCCGTCAAGTTATGGCTGATATATCGCCCAATATGTGTTAAAAAGTAATCGAAAATTACCTGAAGCTGATCGAAGTTTGCAACAACTCACATAGTCTTTTAGGTTAGGTTAGGTAGATGTGGCTGACTTCAGTTTGTAGGCCAAGGTTCAAATTTTATAATAAAATTATATAAAAAAAAGATAATTTTAAATGCATTTTATTCACGTTTATTTTGGAAACAGCAAAATGAAAAGATTTGTATAAATTTAATTAAAATGGAATTTAATAAAAAAAAATTAATAAAGTTAAAAAATAATAATAATAAAATGAATAATAAAAATATATCAAAAATAATAAAATTAATTAAAAAAAGAACAACAACAACAAACAACAAAAGGAATTAAAAAAGAACTTGGCATTAGCGAAATGCACTTTGAAAGAAAGAGGCAACGACTTATTCATTCTAAGCCATTCTAGTACATGCTTTGCATAGATAATGTAAGAAAGTGCCAATAAAATAAAAGCAACAACAAAAAATTTGAAAAAAATTGCTAAATAAAAAAATTTTATTAAATTAAAAAAAAACTCAAATAAACAAAATTATTTTACGCACATTTTCAGCCAACACGCATTTTCGGCTAAATCAACACAGCAAAGCAAGCAAGCAGACCGAAAGGCAAACAAAAACAACAGAAAAGCAAAGAACAATAAAGAAAAAAATTGGTAATTTTGTTTATGCCAATTGCATACAGACAGAGAGCTAATTTCAACAACAGTGAATGAGTACTTACACAAACAAGGGTATAAAAAAGTGTATATATGTAACATAAAGAGGGCGTAGAGGGCATGACTGCGTAGCGTATGAATTGGAGAATTTAAAATATCGGCAAATAGTTTTTTAAGCATTTTTTATATATTTTATTTTTTAATTTTTAAATTTTTTTATTTTTTAATTTTTAATTTTTATTACACTTTTTGCGTATAAACAAAAAGGTGCACGTACTTGCATGTATGTATGTATATATTGTATATTTGCTTGAGCATACATACATATGTACATATGTACATCAGGCACGGGATCATTGACACTTATTTTGCAGTGAAACAAATAATCTACGTTTATACATACATACAGACATATCTACTCGATGTCTATGCCGCTCTGTAGGAGTACAATAAGCGTACAAACATACATACGCATCGCTTTGTGCCATATAAGAATCCACATTATTATTATTATTATTGGCATTGGCTTGCGATGTTGTTGTTGTTGTTGAAAAAAATGTTTCAATGCCTACAGAGCAACATTTACATATATACATACATATAAAAAGACAAATAAAAAATTGTTTCGTTTGTTAAATTTCCGCTTGATCAACCCTCAGTTATAATAGCTGGCGGATGGTAACTTCAGCACTTGTTTACCATAAATTTTTTAATTCAAATTTAAATTTTTTTAAATTTAAATTTTTTTTATCTAAAAATTTTTTTTAATTCTGAATTTTTTTTACTTCCAAAGAAAGTAAAAATCCTTTTGTTGTTTTGATCTTCCGACAGGGTGGTAAATTGTTTTAAAATGGAACGATTTTCCGTCATTCCTTGTCAATTTTGGTTTTTCGACAAACCGGTTTCGGCGTTCCGCCATCTTCAGTGCCTAGTTTCGTTCAGAACGAAAAACCGAAGTTGACAAGGAATGACGGAAAATCGTTCCATTTTAAAACAAAGTAAAAATCCTTAGATTTCCATTTTTTACAAATAAATTATTTTTAAGCTAAGTGAGGTTAAGTTATTTTAGGTTAGCAAAGAGCTGACAAAGAGTTGACAAGGAACATGCCTCAGCTTCTTTGCAGAATATGGTCGGACGAAAGCATGCCTGACGGAACCTAAGTGTGCTCTGACCAATCCAAAAAAAGGAGACCCCACGTATCATGGGATATGTCTCGTTGATATTGCATATAAGGTCTTATCTAGCGTATTGTGTGAAAGACTAAAGCACACCGTCAACAAACTGATCGGACCTTATCAGTTTAGCTTTAGACCTGGAAAATCCACTATTGACCAGATATTCACCATGCGCCAAGTCTTGGAGAAGACCTAAGAGAAGAGAATCGATACACACCACCTTTTTATCGATTTTAAAGCTGCCTTCGACAGCACAATAAGGAACTGCCTCTAGGCTGCTGTATCTGAATTTGATGTTCTCACAAAACTCATGCGGCTTTGTAAACTGACCCTGGATAATACCAGAAGCGCAGTCAGAATTGGAAAGGACCTCTCTGAGCCGTTCGATACCAAACGAGGTTTCAGATAGGGAGACTCTTTTTCGTATGATTTCTTCAATGTTGATGAATGATGCTGGAGAAAATAATGCGAGCTGCAGAGCTTAATAGGCCAGGCACAATCTTCTACAAGAGTGTGTAATTGTTGGCGTATGCCGATGAATTGATCGCAACAGCCGCACAGTAAGTTCTGCGTTCTCCAGGTTAGGCAAAGAAGAGAAGCGAATGTGTCTCGTGTCTCCTGTCATCAAATAAACAGTCATCGCACTCGCGACTTGGCTCCCAAGTCACTGTTGACAGTCACAACTTCGAAGTCGTAGATAATTTCGTCCATCTGGGAACCAGTATTAACAACACCAACAATGTCAGCCTTGAAATCCAACGCAGAATTACTCTTGCCAAAAGGTTCTACTTTGGACTGAGTAGGCGATTGAAAAGTAAAGTCCTCTCTCGACGAACCAAAACCAAACTCTACAAGTCGCTCATCATTCCCATCCTGACATAGCCTAGACGATGTCTAAATCCGCTGAGTCGGCTTTAGGAGTTTCCGAGAGAAAAGTTTTGCGGAAGATTTATGATCCTTTGCGCGTTGACAACGGCGAATAGCGCAGACGATGGAAGGATGAACTGTACGAGCTGTACGACGACATTGACATAGTTCAGCGAATCAAGAGATAGCGGCTACGTTGGCTAGGTCATGTCGTCCGAATGGATGAAAGCGCTGCAGCTTTGAAAGTATTCGATGAAGTACCCGCTGACGGAAGCAGAGGAAGAGAAAGATCTCCACTCCGTTGGAAGGATCAGGTGGAGAGCGACCTGGTATCACTTGGTATTTCCAACTGGCGCCAAACAGCGCAGAGAAGGAACGAGTGGCGCGCTATTATTGACGAGGCTATAATCACGTAAGCGATGCCTATGCCAAAGAAGAAGAAGAAGAAGAAGTTTATGTTAAGCAAGGTTAGGTTGTGTAAGTTATGTAGAGCATGTGGAACTTAGGTCAGTTTATTTTAGTATAGATTAGATAAGGTTTCCTGAGTTAGCATAGATAATCGTAGGTTAGATACGATTAGATTTGGTTAGGTTGAACTAGTTCATGTTCCTAGTAAGGTGGTAGCTAAAAAAAATTTCAAATCAAATAACCCCGAAGAGTTGACTTGAATTGAGTAGAATTTCTGAGTTTACTCGGTCAGAGCTCTATAACCAAGCGCACTTAGCGTTGCTAGCTAGCAGTCCTATCACAACCTCTCGCCTTCTTCGTTGCTTTAGCAATTTTAAAGTGTTTTATGAAGCCCACAAAATTGAACTGACCTTTCCAAAAGTCCATCAATCAATAATTAGCTTAAGAACCGTGACAACAAAACTCTTCTCTCACCCGGAGGAGGTCCAAAATTCGCTATTGGGTGGCCAAATGCAACAATGTAACAATTAAATTTTCCATTTCTCTCTCTCAAATAACCTGTTTCCCAGTGCACAGCTGCAATCACGGACAAATAAATACTAGAGTAATTTAACTCCAAACACGTCTGCCAGCGTAACGCACCAGCCAATGTTGAGAACTTTCACCAGTTCACGAATTAAAATAATCTAGTTTTCAATTAGCTATGCTGCGGCAACAGAAGCGCAGCCAGTAAGTGCGCCGCATAAGAAGCTATGAGTTACGCATTTAATGAACGGCCGTAGCAGCCGCTCATCCACTTTGAGTATGGGAAGGTGCGCAAGACGAACTCATAAATAATCAAAACAGCTGGCCGGCCGGTTGGCAAGAAGACACCAAAGCAATAAAAAATAATAATAATAATAAATCACAGCGTGAGGACGATAGTGTGAAGCGATGTGAAGTGGTGCGCGCAGAGGGGAAAGAGCGTAAAAAGGAAATGAAAAAATTAAACGCACATCAAACGCAATTAAGCGACTTTCGCGGCTGTTGAGCGAGCTCTTCTTTTACTCCAAATAACTTTTATTTTTCCCATAAATTTCCCAATTAAAAATAAAAATTAAATATATTTTTCCTTATGCAGATAGAGGAAAAACCATTTCGAGGTTCCCTAATGGGAAATCTTTGTTATAATTCGAAAGAACATTCTTTGGCATTAAATTTTTTGAAGGTTATCTCTCTCAAGTGTTGGACGCAGCTACGTCTCAGATGGTCTATCCGTTGAGTCCAATTTTCGATGACTCGTTCGAGCATTTCTACTGGTAACTGGCGAATGACACGCGTGATGTTTTGCTCCAAGGCCTGAATCGAAGCGGTATTGTCCGCATAGACTTAAGACTTTACATATCCCTACAAGAAAAAGTCAAACGGTGTGATATCATCCGACCTTGGTGGCCAATCGACCGGCCCAAAACATGAAATTATCTGCTCACCGAAGTTTTCTCTCAATAAATCTATTTATTGATGAGATGTGTGGGAAGTGGCGTCGTCTTGTTGAAACCAAATGTCGCGGAGATCACGAGCTTCAACTTCAGGCATCAAATAGTCGGTTTTCATGGCCGCGATAACAGTCGCTCTTGACTGTTATGTTCTCACCGGTAGCATTTTTGAAGAAATATGGACCGATGATTCCACCTGCCCACCAACCACGCCAAACCGTTGTTTTTTCTGGATGAATTGGCAGCTCTTCCATCTCTTCGGGTCGCTCTTCGTCGCAAATGCGGCCAATTGGCTTGTTTACATACCTTGATTGAGACTGAAAAAAGCCTCAGCGCTGGACAAAATTTGACTCGAAAACGTCGAATCTTCTTGGAACTTTTCAAGAGCCCATAGAGCGAAGCGATGTCGCTTGGAAAGGTCGAGCGGCTTCAATTTTTGCACAAGCTGTATTTTGTACGCTTTCAATTTAAGATCTCAAAGTAAAATGCGCCAAGTCGTTTCACACGTCAGTCCGAGTTGCTGCGAACGGCGCCGAATCGACTCTCCACGACGGCCTTCGTGTACACTCTCAGCTACGGCCGCTATATTTTCTTCACTGCGTGCTGGACGTGGTCTATTCGGTCGAATATTATCCAATAATGAATGCTGCGTCTCAAGATGGATGATGGTATAGTACGATGAGGTGGCCGATTATATTGGCCATAAGTTGAGCGAAGCGTGATCTCTCAAGAAAAGGCTATTGAAAAAAGTACCTCTACTGTGATCGCCCTTTAGTTAATTTTCGTAATATGAAGCTTCTTAACATTAAATACTTCTAAAAGTTTTCGAGAAAAAAATATAAAAATCCAAAAATAATGATTTCAAATCATAGCAATTAATTAACTTACCGTTACAAATTCAAATTAATTTCCAGCTGTAATTTCTTATTGGCTTCGCTTTTTAAAAATCGAAAATGAAAAGAAATTAATTCGATACTCTTCAGCGCGGCATCAAAAGAAAGTGAAATTTATTAACCAGTTTTTGGAACTTATTTTTTTGTGTTTTCTGATTTTTATTACTTTAATTCTTCTATCACTTGCCTTTTTACTTTTTACTAATATTTCTGTTGGATTTTTTTTCTTTTGGCAAAAATCCGGTATGTTAATGAGTTGTTGCTGATGTCGTGCGACGTTGATTTTGTGTTATTTTGTCTGTCTTCATATGACAGGTTTCTCCTCTCTTTATTGGCGTGTAACTAGTTTCGCATTTGATGAGTTGCATATACATGTAACTGGATTTTTTCAATTTTATTTTTAACTTTTTTTTAAAATCACGATTTTCTTTAGTGCCTTGGTATTTGCAATTATTTACTTTACTTTGTTTATTATTATATGGAATCCCGGTTTTGAAGTTTAAACTGCAAAAAAAGATATTAAAAAGAAAAGAATTTATTTTCAAATTTTTCACTCAAACATATTTTTTCTCTTATCATAAAATACAAAATTTTCTTTCTCAAATATTTTAGTTAAAAATTTTGTATTAATTAACAGCCGAAATGTAGGCAACGTTTCACAGTAAATATTTTTTTTTCGGAATAATAGTAATGAAATTTTGCCTACATTTAGGCACATTACTGAATTTTAATTTTTAAAATAATAAATAATTTTCGAAAATTTCAAAGTTTCTTTAATAAATTTGCTTTAAAATTTCTACAAAGCTGCTAGTATAGAAATACATTAACTTGAGCTTTCACATCCCGTTTATGCTTTCACCAAAACAGCAAAGTTTCATACAAAAGTTATAGTAACGTTTATAAAATATTTAAATATTCACCAAAATCTTAGTAGTTTATGTGAGCAATTTTCACTGCTGAATAGAGTTTTCATCAATCAAACTTAGGCATTTTTGGTAGCTCAGATATCGCAAATAAAAAGCACCTAAATATTATTTTAATTATAATATTATTGGTTATTTTTGACAAGGCTTTATGTTTAAGTTAGAGCTTTCACTTTTTGTTCGAGCTTTCACTATTATTGGCTAAACTTCAATTTAGAACCAGCATTTCATTGCATTCGCTATAATAAATTTTAAACTTAACTAAACTGAAGCTTTCACCACACTCGAAAGCTTTCATTTTTCTTAAGCACCGGGTTTTCGAGTTTAATCAAATATTTAGTATTATTTTAGTTAACAAATTCGTTGAATCATAGATGAAATTTTCTAAAAGAAAAGCTTTCATCACATTTCAGAGCTTTCACTAAAACAATTTCAGGGTATTTGTAACATATTCATTTCAGCACAAGAAACCATTTGGAATTATATAAAGTTGAGACTTGATTTTTTTAATTTTCAGCTTGCTTTAGAGCTTTCAATAAACCTTAGAGCTTTCATGATAACTATTAAAGCTCTAAGCTATCAATAAAAGTTTATTAGTTGCAAGGAAAATGTCTAAATTAGCTTACTCTCCTGCTCAATTTTTTTTTTTTGGGATTTTTTTCTACAATGTCCTCTAATCGTCTTTTATCTCAAACCTCTCCATATAAATTAATTTCTCTTTTTTTAATCTACACTAAATTTCCCAACAAGTATTATTAAAATTAATAATATCCTCATTATCAGCATTACATAATTCGCTGCAAGTAATACCACTTAATATCCATTTAAATCCTCCCTCATAATCTCAATACCCAAGATTATGAAAAAAATTCCTTTTTTTCACATTTAATAACAGTTAGTTACAACAACACTTATTTACGCCTAAACATTTTCCAACATTTACAAGTATTGTAATCACTTTTTTTTAATCTCACTGACAATCATTAAATTTTTTCTGTGCCGCCGCCTACACCGCCTCCTCCTCTCTTTCCATGTCTGTGCATTTTGTTCACAAGAAAGCAAAAAAAAAAATTAGCCATAACAAAAAAAGAAAAACATTTAGAAGGCGGATTTCGACAAAATACTCAAAAACATTACAGAGCTTATCAATTCGTTGAAGAAAAGTGGAAGCAAACATTAACACAAGAAAAGATAAGCAAAAGAAAAAAAGGAAAAGAAAAACAAATTGCACAACAAAGCGAATAAATAGCCTAGAAAAGCCGGCGTATGAATGAATAAAAAAAAAAACGTATTCTTCAACGGAAGTGCTTATTTGTAGCTAAAAGTAATGAATGACTTCAAATCTTCAAACATTCAATTGAGCTTCCGAACTTTTCTGCTCACCACACCGCCTTCAGTTTACGATTGGGCTTTCGTTGAGCTTTAATACCCAGCTTAGGGAGTGCATTGTTGTTAGGAGTATTTTATACACATAACAGTGCGCTACATAAATAAATATAGGCTATTTTGGTTGGTCAAAGACACTTAAAGTGCCATGGAGCTTTTCAAGCTAAATTTGGAGTAATTAAATAATATTAGGAAACTAATATGTCCAAGTTTTCATTCAAAAAAAAAAATGAAAGTTCATTTCTACAGAGCTTCAGTAAGACAAATAATAATTTGGGAAACTTTCAAGGAGCTTTAAAGCTTTCAAATTTTAGTCATCAATAATAAAATAGAACTATAAATACCATATAGTGATTTGTTAATTATTTCAAGTGGAAGCTTATTAAGTTGGAGCTTTTAATAAAAGTTGAGATAGTTCAAAAGTTCGACTTTGTTGGTAGAGCTTTACTTGCATATTTGCAATCTTAAATTTTTCGCATTTCGCAATGTACTTGAGTATCTGTTTTAATTTAGAAATCCATAAGTGAAAGCTTTCGAAGTAGAAGGAAACTTTCGATTGTACAACAATTTAAATTTGTAAAATAAGACTGAACGTATTTATATTTAGTTTTCTTCTGATAATACATTCACCAACAAAGCGCTTGAGCTTTTGCTAAATTCGAAGAGGCTTTTGCTTAGACTTTTATTAGTAAGTTTGCCCTTTTAGTATAAAGTCTTTACCAAGTATTTTTACTTTCAATCAAGATTTTTGTACAAGGAAACTTGCTTCTGCTATGAATCTCCTAAAAGCTTTAAGCTTTGGAGCTTTCACACAGAATTAGAATTCTCATTTTTGGCATTAAAACTTAAGCATTTTGCAAGTATTTTGTTGAATAATAGTTGCATTTTTTGTCAAAATGCTTTCACTTGCCCTTACAGTTTTGAGCTTTCGCTTTTAGTTTTAAGCTTTTACTTTTAGTTGATTTGGTTTTGTGTTTTTCCGACAGGGTGGATACTAGATTTATATCGGAACGAATTTCCGTCATCCCTTGTCAAATTTGGTTTAGTAACACACCGGTTTCGGCAAACCGCCATCTTCAGTGTTTGGTTTCGTTCTCTGAGAACTTTCACTGTTAGTAATGAGCTTTTACTTTTTGAGCTTTCAACAAAAAAATATTTATTTTCAATTAAGTATTCTATACGACAAAACTCATATTTGCTTGAAGTTCTAAAAAGCTTTCAGTTTGTTGTAGAGCTTTCATACAAACTTCTTGTGTTTTATTACTAACATTGAAGCTTATGCGACTTCAATGCCCGATAATGGTTTATTTTTTTTCAATAAGCATTCACTTTTTGTATTGAGCTTTAACTTTTACTATTGAGCTTTGAAAATTTAGTTTTGAAATTTAACTAACAGTTTTTCGAAAAATTACATTTTGGTATGATATTTCGAAAAATTACAACTAGCTATGGAGCTTTATCTCGGACTTCGAGCTTTCATTATAAACATTTAAGCTTAAACGATTTTCGAGTATTTTGCTGGTATAAATGCGTTTACAATAGTCGAATTTTGTTTGGAGAAGCTTGCACTTCTGCTATTTAGCTTTCACTGTTAGTAATGAGCTTTTAAAATATTTTATTTATTTATTTAAAATGTTAAGTGTAGCGGTAGTCGCAATTAATCTCTACACACTCAAAAACGCAGTAGTCAAAACACATGGTGCAGGCTGTTGCGGAAACTTTTACAGCCACTGTTGCTCTGACGTAGACTACAGCTTTTTGTTCTTACTAACTAAAGACTACTAGTGATTTTCTTACTATCTTTAGAGTGTTTTGAATTTTTTTTTTTTGTTTTTTTTTTGTTTTTTTTTTTTTGCTTAGCAATGTTGCTCTATCATTTTGTGCCATCTTCAAGTGTCTTTACATTTTCGGCAGCCATTGTTTTGCTGGATTACTTGCGCAGCATAAGATTCTTAAGTAAAATTCATCATTGTTGTAGTTGTGCATAACGGTACGTTACATACAAATCTTTCAGCACATAGTTGTAGGTAGGGATGAATTGTTCGCTAGTAGACACCACTGCTGCCACTACTACCGCTGCTGTTTCTTTTATTCATATCTTTTACTTTTCTCCTTTTTTTGTCTTTGTTTTTTCTTTTATATCCACCAGTATCCAACAGTCGAAAACTTTTACTGTTGTCTTCTGGAGAGGCCGTGAATTGTTTGCCCTCATGTACCAACCAGCTTCAATGGTATTTATTCTCATTTTTATTGTATTTGTATACATTTTATTATACTTGATTCTTGTTGGCGCTATTCTTAATGCGATATCACACACAGTTCGTGCCTTTTGATTTTGTATTTTTATTTTATTTATTTTTTTTTTATTTTTTATTTTTTTTGCTGTTTTTTGCGCCTACTTTCTGCTCATATTACAATATTTTCCCGCGTGTTTACCCCCAGTTCACCCACAACTTTCATGGCTGATATCCAACAAGTATTGCAATGACTTATCTGCACTGTATTATGCCCGCACATTCCGGCTGTAGCTGTGTAGCTGCGTAGCTGTCTAGCTGTGGCAGCATTGTATGTAAATATATTATATGGACGCTTGTGGCGGAATATATGCGGGCACTACTTACTTACATACATGCATACTCGTGGAACCTCGTGCATAGCGGTTCGTAAGTATGTACATATGTCTCGTTCAACATGTTGTACTTCAGGTCATGCTGTAGTTTCGGTTACTTTTCAACTTTTGCTTGCTAACACTGCTATCGCGCCCCGCGTCCAACTCACAATGAACAAAAAAGAAAAAAAATGCGCGAGAGAAAGAAAAAAAGAACGCATCCAAACAATTGTCTTGAGATAAGCAACATTCTGCGCCAAAAACAAAAACAAAAAAACGAAGCAAAGTGCCCCCACAGCAGCATAGAGTGACGGTAATTCCACCCTTCGTTGAGTTGCTGCTTTCTTGGGCTCCTTGAAAGAAAATTTACTGTAATTCACTGGCTTTGCTTTCATATTGAGTTTGCAATTTTGTTGTTGTTGGTATTTTAAGTGCAGCCGA
The DNA here is from genome assembly GCA_030068015.2 of Neoceratitis asiatica. Taxonomy (NCBI): domain Eukaryota; kingdom Metazoa; phylum Arthropoda; class Insecta; order Diptera; family Tephritidae; genus Neoceratitis; species Neoceratitis asiatica. The sequence continues at coordinate 72,774,567 of CM061527.1, forward strand.
GTTTCCTTTTGGGATAAAAAAAAGATTTCTTAAAGAGTTTCCTCTGGAGTCGTACATTGAATAGAAGAAACTAAGTAAATTCTTGAGTTTCTTAATAGTCTGTAAGCTTCCCAGCGGCGTTGCATAGCTTTAAAAACCTATCGAAGTCGAACTATAATTTTCATGACCTCGTTTAGAGACTTTTTTCTATTATAAAGTCCACACCTTTCCTTAACACAGAAACTCTACACTACTTGAGAGCATAGAATCTCCCATACACTGGCTGAAAAAATATTGATTTTTCGAAAATGGTGTCTTTTAGGTCTTTGTGTTCGGTTTTTAATGAGGTTGTGTGGCTTGGGCAGCCTACTCTACCCTTTTAGGTGTTTTTAGAGATTCCCTTCTAGCGCTAGCCATAGGCTTTTTGACGGGAATATCTGTCCTTCATATTCAATACTAAAAAAAAGTTCATTTTTCATGAACATCGAGTGGAGAAGGTCTATAAGGCAGGCTTCTAACGAAGTTGTGTGTCTTAAACAGCTTCTCATACTTAGTTTAGAGACTATTTTCTTTAACGAAATTCTACTTTCCCTAACATGGAAACTCTATACTACTTGAGAGCATAATATTTCCCCTACATGTATTTGTGGTAGGTTTTTAATTAGCTTGTGTGTCTTGGGGAGCCTAGTCTACCATTTTAGGTGTATTTAGAGATTACCATTTAGTCCTAGTCCTAGACTTTTCGACGGATATTTCTCTCCTTCATATTCACTACTAAAAAAAAAGTCGAATTTCCATTAGCGTCGACTGGATAAGGTCTATAAGACAGGATTCTCTTAGAGGTGATGTGTCCTAAGGAGCTTAACGTACTTAGTTCAGAGACATACTTAGTTTAGAGACTCTTTTAAAGTCCTCAGAAACCCTCGACCTTTTATGGACATGGTTTCTCGTCCCTATTGCTGGTAAAGTATTACATTTTCAAAAACTAAATGATTGAACGGGTAAATTGATGCATGAAAAATGATCAATTGTTAAGGGGTTTCGTAATAGACCAAAAACTCCAAATTAGGATATGCTTTGAGGAGCCTCCATCATATTGTTTTACATAACAAGAACATTCTAGACTTTTGCAAGGAAGAAATATTATCTGTACTTACTGGTATTTTTTTTTTAATTTAGACTGAAGGCGGTCCTTGAGGTAGGCTTCTAATGTGATAGTTTGCCTTGAGAAGGCCATCATACTATTCGAGACAAATAAAGTTTAGAGCTTTCCAAACTTTTTTTTTTCAAACTTTCCACAACAAGGGAATCCTAGACCTCTTGAAAGAAAAAAATTTATTTCTAAAAAATGTCGACTGAAGCAAGTCCTTCAGGCACAAAAACGATAAATAAATAGTCCACAGGCCTCCAATAAGATAGTCTGCCTTAAAAAGCCTATGATAGACGAACTTAAGCTCTGGAGTCGTATTAAAAGACTTTGTTTTACTATGAAGTCTTTTCCATTGGTGATCATAGAAGATCTCTCCTGTTTCAGTTGGAGTGACCAGAAAGTATTAAATCTTGGCGAACACGATTAAAAATTCTTTTTTTCTTCCCTGGATTGAAATTCGAAAATGAGTTAGACTCCTTTGAGAGTTTCCTCTGTGATCTTTTAATCCGTTTTGAAGTTTCATAACTGGTAGACTCTTATGTTGTAAAAGCTTCTTTTTATTTCACTTACAGTACCCCGCGTCCTTGTAATGAATTGTGAATTTTGCCTGTAGAGCTACCAAAGGTTTCCCTGAAATAAGTATCAGTTTTATTAATTCTGTAGCCACTTCGCTAATACCCACATATTCTCTTGTCGGACCATCTAACAAGCTCCAGAGCCAACATTGAAATTAAATTCACTCTAAAAAAAAAGTTTTTTTTTTCTAAATTAGTTTTCGCTAAAAAAAATTTTTTTTTTTGTTGGTAGTAAACACGCTCACTTCCTGACTGTGTATTTTTTAAATTTCTTGCAAAAAACAGATACTTTAAAGTAAATTCATAAAAAGACGCACAAAGTGCAGAATCAAAGAGCAAATATTCCTACGTATAGACGCAGGCATAAATTGAAATATGTACCATCTGCCAATTTGTTTATGGGAATCAATTTACGAGCGCGCATAAAACTTTAGACAGGTACATGCGCACAATTACATACATACATATATACTTACTTACTCAAATACTTATTTAAGTATCAAGAGAAAAATTATGTCTATAGATACGCCTTCTTTCTTATGGAGAAAAGATTTTTTTCTTTTTATTTCATTTATTCTGTTTTTTTTTCATTTCTTCTTCGTTTTGGCTGTTTTTATTAATTTTTATTTTGTAAATTTTTTTTATTTTATTTTAATTTTATTTTATTTTATTAAAATTTTTTTATTCAAAATTATTTCATTTTTTTTTTTTGTTATAAAGTTTGAGCAATAATTCCATATTCGCTCGTGCGGTTCTTGTTAGAACAAGGTATTGTCCAAGTCGTGTTGTTCAATTGCAGGCCAAAAAAAAAGTCGGTTGCCATACGACCATAATGCTCCGAATTACCAGTGACAATCTCACCGTTATCGTTTTCAAAGAAGTAAGGTCCAATCACTGTAGTGACCTCTCTTCAATTATCTGAGGATTCTCGGCGCATTTTACGTCGAGATATTAAATTGAAAGCGTGCAGAATACAGCTTGTGCAAAAACCGAAGCCGCTCGACCTTCCCAAGCAACATCCCTTCGGATGGGCTCTTGAAAAGTTCCAAGAAGATCCGACGCTTTCGAGCCAAATTTTGTTCAGCGATGAGGCCCATTTCTGACACAATGGGTATGTAAATAAGCAAAACTGCCACATTTGGGACGAAAAACAACCTGAAGACATTGAAGAGTTGCCATTTTATACAGAAAAAAACAACGGTTTGGTGTGGTTTGTGGGCCATATTTCTTCAAAAATGATGCCGGTGAGAGCGTAACCGTCAATGGCGACCGTTATCGTGCCATGATAACCGACTAATTCATGCCTGAAATTGAAGCTGATGATCCCCGCGACATTTAGTTTCAACAAGACGGCGCCACTTCCCACACATCGCATCAATCAGGAGATTTATTGAGAGAACATTTTGGTGAGCAGATATTTTCACGTTTTGGGCTGATTGATTGGCCACCAAGATCGTGTGATTTGACGCCTCTAGACTTTTTCCTGTGGGCATATGTAAAATCTAAATTATATGCGGACAATCCCGCTTCGATTCAGGCCTTTGAGCAAGACACCACGCGTTACCAGTCGAAATGCTCGAAGGAGTCATCGAAAATTGGACTCAACGGATGGACCATCTGAGACGTAACCGCGGCCAACATTTGAAAGAGATAATCTCCAAAAAAAAAAAATGAATGCCAAAGAATGTTCTTTCGAATGATAATAAACATTCCCCATTAAATTTGAATTTTCTGTGCTTTTTTCTTTAAAAAAGTAGGCAACATCGAAATGGATCACCCGTTAGGTGTAAGTCCAATTGCAAAATGCGCCATAACATGCCATGATAAAGTCTCAATTCTTGGGAACGTCGTGAAATAGACACATTCGGGTCTGCGGCCACACTTTCACTTTGAGCACCAATATTTCTTTAAAATTGTGACAATTGCTTGAGTAGCTGGACGATTATGTGCACCATAATCTCCTCTTAAAGCACGAAACGTGTCCACGTTTGAATCATCATTTTCGTAGTGGGTTTCAAGAATTTTAACGCAATATACGGTTGTTAAGCGTTTCTTTTTCATAAACGCCTGACTTTGAACTAAAACAAAACATATTTGGCTTGACAGTTAAGTTTGGCAGTTGTCAAAATACATCGCTACACTCTCGAAGCCACTGAATGAATAACCCTTCATCCCGCCCTTAACGAGCTAATTATTTATCATGAAATTGCCTCACTAATTATATTCTCACTAACTTCTTACTAACCGATTTTTGCTAATTTAATTTGCTTCTCTTCTATTGAATGCCATAAAAATTAGCACATTTAGATGTAACCCAATTTTCACGCATTACTTTGGTGGGCGTTCATTTTAAGGTTATAATAAATACATACACGCTTATTAATTCTTATGAAAGGGTAAATTAGTTGATTTTGTTTCTCAGCGGCTGTAATTAGCGTGGTTAATTACGTAAACAGGGAAAGGTAGGAAGCTCTCAAGTGCCGCAACTCAACTATTTCACTCAATTTTAGATGATAAATCAGGGAGGCAGTTCATTAGTTAAACAAATTTTCTTTCTCTTGCTGTGCTTCTCAACTGGCTCATATATAAATTTCTAGGTTAAGTGTAAATATTTTCAACATTTAACTGTTCTTTTTTTCAGTTTCACCAACATTATTTTAAATCGTCTAACCAAAAATGACACACGTGCTCACAAACCAAATCCCTCCCAAGTATTTCAGCTCAGCCTCTCGTTTATATGGCTTAACCCACTCAATGCTAAATGCCGCTGTGGCTTAGTAAATTCCAGGTGTTGCCGACGACAATTTCATGCTTTATAAAATACACAATGGCAAATATTTACAGACAATTGATTGCCGAATGATGCTTGAGAAGAGGATAAAATGGGCAAATACATACGAGTACATAAGTATATTAATTTATTTACTTTAAGCTTAGAGAATTGCCAAAATATAAGTATAATGCCTTAGAAAATCGCATTAAAGGATTTCCTTTTGGCAGCGCTTAGACCACAACAACAAAAGAAGGGGTGCGCTGAGACTAACCAAAAATTGTTGCATGCCACAAACGAACATCAAAAAGGGCTCGAACAATAAGGTAAACAGCTGAGCTGCTGAGCTGTTGAACAGGTGAGAGGGAGATTTGACAAATTCAATGTGAGTGGTTTAGTGAAAATTTGTACCATAATAAATGCTCATTACACGAAAATGCTGCTAAAGGAGAAGCTTGCAAGGAAAGAAAGCTACAGAGAATATTTAGGGGGGAAAAATTATTAATGAGCGCCACACACAAACAACTCACAGAGAGAGAGCGAGAGTGTAACATCACAAAAATACAGAGCGAATATAGTACGAATGTCCTTTATCGATTTTTAACAGCAGCGCAGCTGTCGTCAGCGTAGCTCAGTCGACTTCGCAGTCGGTCAACAACAATTGTAAGCGGAAATCGAAAATAATATGTTAATGCAAACAACGGCAGCAAAATGCTGACAATAATTATTAAAATGTATTGCAAAAAATGTATATATTTCTAGAGAAAGAATTTTGCAAAAGACAATACCAACTAGTAGTCGGTATCAATGAATTTGCTAAAATCATAAAAACAACAAATAAGTTAAAATATGAACAAATGATGTAGGTTAGAGAGCACGGTGTCTGAGAGGGGCAGACAGATATAACAATACACAAAGAGACGGACGTTGATAAAAACCAGAAATGGGTTCACTACTAAGGAATAAATAGCGAGAAAACACTTGTTCTAGCAAATAAAAAAATACGATAAAAGCGCCGCAGTGGAGTTAACAGTAAGCTTAACAGCGTTGCGTTGCAGTCAAAGTACTACTGTTAAGTGAAGAAAATCAAATTAAATTAAAGGAAAATAAAATAAAATAAAATAAAATAAAATGAAATAAAATAAAATAATATAAAATAAAATAAAATAAAATAAAATAAAATAAAATAATAATATAAAACAAAATAAAATAAACTAAATTAAAAAAAAAAATATAAAAAAAAAATAAAAAAATAAAAAATAAAAATAAAAAAAATTAAATATAATAAAATAAAATAAAGTAAAATTAAAAATAAAATTAAATTAAATAATCAAAATTAAAACAAAATTAAAATAAAATAAAATAAAATAAATTAAATTAAAATAAAATAAAATAAAATAAAATAAAATAAGATAAAATAAAATAAAATAAATAAAATAAAATAAAACAAAATAAAACCAACTAATTAAAATGTATAAAATTAAACAAAGTGGAAAAAAAATAAAAAAGATTTTCACAGCCAAAAACGGCAAAAACCACAACATTGTTTAAGGTAAAATACTTCCTATTAAATAATATTTTGTGTACGCAAATTTTTTATGAATGCAGTTTGTAGTCAAATAAAATGTCACAGTATCAAAGCAAAGAAAAATAAAAGGAAAACTGAAGAAAAAAGTTCATTCAACAGCCGAATACCTCTTGACTTTAGCAACAGGAAGGTGTAGCATAAAATGTAAAGAAAAAGTACAAGAAGTAGAAGAAGAAGAGGAAGAAAAGGTAAATGCTTAGTGCCGGCAGCATGTGTCACGCGCAAGCCTAATCTGGTGTCCAGTGAGCAAATAAAAACCATAAACATACCAAAAACGGAAGTAACAACAACAACACACAACCAATTTCAGTTTTACGTAATTTTTCTTTTTCTTTACTTCTTTTGTTCTGCTTGTGATTGCTTTTGCTACTACTCTTTGCTTTGCTTTCATGCTAACTTCTTTAATTTACTTTGTTTTCTGGGTTTTGGGATTTTTTTTTTTTGGCTGTCGAGCTCGCTTTTGATAAGTGCACACGCACCTGTCTAATAAGAAATTTGGTATTTTTGTTGTTGTTTTTTTCCATATTAAGATTTTTTTTCATATTCTTTTTCGATGTTTGTTTCTTTTTCGTTGTGTTCTCATAATTTATTTACTCTGCTAATTACTTGATTATTACTTTGTTTAAGTAAAGCTTGGTAACACATTTTGTTTCCCCCACTTCTTTGAAGTTCATTTGATTTTTTTTTTCTATACACTTTTCTTATGACGGACAGCGGACCAATTAATTACACGGGAATATTCGTAAGAAAGTTGTGATTTATTTGCCGTTACTTTGATTTTGATGTCACCTGAGGGAGTTACTGGTGCAGAGAAAATAACTTTTTATTTAGTAGAGTTTTGGATGACGAATTGATATTCTTAATTTTATTAAGTTATTCAAACGAAAATAAGTAAATGGAAAGAAAGTTTCCAAGAGTTTAGTTCCAAACTTCAAATGACATTTTTGGGTTTGAAGAAATCTGTTTTGAGTGTGTCAAGGTAATTTTAAAATACGCTTTACACACTTTGTTATCAAAAAACATCAAAAATATTTTGTTTTACCAAATTCACTGAATTTTTATTTATTTTAAAGCAATATAATAATAAAAATATATTTAAAATTTTGTTTTTTGCTAATTTATATTCAAAATTAAATCATTTTAATATTAAACAAAATGTAAATTTGTATTTCTCACATATTTTTCAGAAATTATTTTAATTTTATTTAATTTATTTGATATTTTACTATTTATGGAAATTGAAATGGATTTTTATTTAATGTGAAGTACAATCGATACAATTAAGTTCTGAATATAATATCATTCAAATGGCCTCCACGACTTCCACTTTGCAGGAGCGAATTCGATGAACCCAATTTTTTTTTAGCACTTTTTCCACTAAATCAAGTCATATGTCATGAATAGCACGTTCAATATTGACTTTTAAAGCTTGAGGCGAAGTCTGGTTTATTGCTAAAGACCAATCGCTTCATATAACCCCACAAGAAGCTGTCTAGTGGTGTTAAATCGCAACTTCATTGGAGGCCATTCAATGTCACAATCTCTTGAAATAATCGAATTTCCAAATCTTTCTCGCAATAATTTGGTTGTTTCACGTGCTGTGTGACACACGTAGTCCCGTCTTGTTGGAACCAAACGTTGCAATTGTGGCCATAAAAAGTTGGTTATCATCACTCTACAGCGCTCTCCATTGACAGTAATGCTGATACTAGCTTCATTTCGAAAGACCAAAAACTACACCAAACTGACAATTTAGGTGAATGCAATGGTTGTTCATGAATAATTGGTGGATTTTCTTCGCATCAGAATCGACGGCTTTGTTTATTTACCGCACCACTCAGATGAAAGTGAGCCTCATCGGCGAAGATGAAGTTGTTCCAAGGCAAAATCAGCAAATTCACGGCGTTTATGTTGGTCCACTGATGAAATTGTAAGCATTACTGAATACAATGGAAAAAAAAAGACAGATCATGATATATTCAAAATGGCCAAAACGACAATTAGAAATCATATCATCCCTATTGGAAAACCCTTTATATGTATGTTGAAATATTTATTCACATTTTCTTAATATTTTCATTATATTTATTTTGAACTAAATATTTCTAGATCTATAAATTTCGTAGTTTGGATATTTTGGTTTTTTTTTTATTCTTTATATTTAATATTTAATTTTTTCCTTTCAATTTCAAATTTCTAGTCTCAAATTTGGTCACATCGCCGTTTTTATGAATTTCTATACATTATTAATTTTTCTATTACTGTCACGACTGTTCAATTATGTTATTTTTACATATTTTCTATGTATTTAATATTCTTGTATTTTTATGTTTTTGTTTCATAGTTTTTTTTTTATTTGCCTTCAACTACAATCGATTTTAATGTAACTTCTAGCTTATTTTATTTACAAAAATAAATTTTTTTATATAAAAAATATTTAAAAAAATTTTTTTTTCTCTTTAAACAAAACCTTCTGTTTGAATATTTATTTAGTTACATCACATTTTCTTACTTTATTAAACTTATTTTTTTTTTTGGTTACTGTCACATCCATTTTTTTTTTTTTTTTTTTTTTTGGTATTAATATTTTATTTTATTTATTATTTTTTATTTTGTATTTTTATTTTCTCAAATAATTGTTTTAAAATTTGTCTTGATTTATAAAGTTTTGAATTAATAACTTTTTAATTTTTAATTTTTAATTTTGATTTTTTTACTACAAAAAATTACTTTTAGTATATTTATTTATGGAAAAGCCAATTTATATTTGTTTTTGATTTTACCTATAATTTTTATTCTATAATTTAGTCAAATCGCATTATTTATTTAATACTTTATTTTATTTATTTAATAATAAATCTCTAAATATTTATTTATTTTTCATATCATCAGGCATTTTTTAGCAAATTTTTCTTCATTTAATTTTTTTTAATTTTAATTTTATTTAAATTGTTTTATATTTTTTAACTTTCAGATTTTACTTTGATGTACAAAGTCTTCATTAATGACGTTTAATTGCAATTTTTAATATTAATTTTTTTTTTTTTAAACTAATTTTATTTTAGCTACTTTTTATTATTATTTTTATTATTTTTTTCATTTTTTATATACATTTTCCACTAATCACTTCTACATTGTAATTTCCATTTCCTACGCAAATAAGCATCGTTCCGTAGGCAAATCAATTTCACTCTTCGCCATACCACCGGCTCGCATTTTATTATCATAACATTTTTATCACCACACGCACGCTCCCACACACACACACATACACACACACACACATGCACTACAGAAAATTTCACTATCTCAATTAATGGCGCTGCGAAATGACCATAAAAAATTTGTATTTACAAGCAAACAATCATAACACACATCCATACATACAAACAAACATATTTACAAACAAACCTACATACGTACATACATTAATTTAGCGGCGTTTTGTTTTGAACCGCTTTTCCGCAGCTAACAAATTTGCACGTTCTCTGTTTTCTCCCACAAAAAAAATCACGCCGCATGCAGTCCCGTAGTCAGCAGCCAGCAGCTAGCACAGACGCTATGCTTGCCGACACTTTATGAAAGTTTATTTTCGCTCTTTTATCTTCGCTGCTTTCTTCTACACGTTGTTTCTGCGCGCACTACACGCTCTTCAAAAATTTCCAATAAAAAAAAAAAGAATTTCTTTTATGCAAATTTCTCGTGCGAACTTCTTAGCGGAAGAATTCTTGAATTTTCTTCGATTTTTTTCTTCTTTTTTTTTGTGCACTAAAGCAACGCACGTTGCACCACCACTGAGGACAAAACACCCGTCGCGGCTGTGCTGATTACGCTGCGTCCGCTTTCAATTCGCATAAATCACGATGGCAAGCACATTGGCACGTCACGTAGCGTGGAACACAAAAGAAGTCCAATTGAATTGAACAAAACAAAAGACAAAAGAAAATTCTAAAAATGTTTTTTTTTTTTTTTATATAAGAAATCTTTTTTTTTCGAAACTTTCTTTGTGTTGAAAATTCTTTTTTTTTTAATCAAAATTTATTTCTTCATTAAATTTTTTTTTTAATTTATTTTATTATATTTTGTTGCTGTTTATCAACGCGCACCTGTCACCAATGGACGACAACATACGAACATATCATCCGTATGTGTTTTTGTTGGTGTATTCACACAAAAAATTCAGACACCACACACTGAACTCGCGCTGAACACAAACGACAATCACCGAATTTATTTGCAGACAACACCAACCAACGCGGATAACGGCGAAACGAAGACTGGACTGCATGCGCGCCCCCAAAGGTAACCAAACAGCCAGTTAGCCAAGCCAAGCGGTGCCAAGCCGAGCCAAGCCAACAAGGCAGCAAGCAAAATAGCCGAAGTAAAAGCCAAAGCCAAAGCAAAAGCAAACGCAAAAACAAAAGCAGCAGCGACGGCAGCAGCAGCAAACACGTAAAAGCACAAACAAGTATCAGCAGGCGAACAGAGTAGCGAGCGGTTGGCAGGCAAGCCAGCCAGTCAGCCAGCCAGCCAGCCAGCAAAGTGCCGATGGAGCTAGTAACAGCACTGTGGCGCCGACGTCGACGCAAGCTCCACACAGGCTGTCTGATGTGCTGCTCACAACCGACTCATTCAGAGGTTCGCACGCACGCATTTGGCCAGCGAATTTGGCACTGAGGCGTTGGAGCATGTTCGTTTGCTGCTTTGCAACATGTTGTGAGGGGAGCACAGTGTGGTGTTTGTGTGAAGTTTGAAAAGCACTGGGTAGTGTTATGAAGTGAAAGAGGAGAGAAAAACACGTTGTGGGTTTCTAAGTATTTGAAACGAACTGAAAGAGTAAGTGGCTAAAAGCCTCTGAACGAGAATGATCCGGAGAAACAGTCTCATTGGAGCCAAATAAAAAACCCTTGTGGTAACGAGTTAAAGCAAGGCGGTGACGAAAGCATTTTGAATACATCTCGGGCGTTGGTTTTTGGTTTGGAGATATAGTGTAATCCATTTCAAGCACCGTTAGTCAGCATGAAAAGAGCTCGGGGAATGTGTTTGGTGACTGGCTTTCCTCGGATACATCTTGAAGGTCGAGCTCGGATAGAAGACTAGGCCTAATCTATATCCTATCCAAGTTATATGGAACCCTATAGATTGCGCTGAAGAACTCTCGAGGACATCATGTCTCGAACAAACCAACGAAGATAACGACATTCGCCACGAGTGGGAACTACAACCTTGGATGCGGTCCACAAGGCAATATAAGATTTTCAAGACACCAACCATCGGTATTCCAGAAGTGCGACAACTACAATAAGCATATAAGGAAGTTTGTCTGGCTTTTTGTTGCAAAAGAGCCTTAGTCCTCTAAACTATTTTGCTGTCTTTTCAGCTGAAGAGCTGAAGAGCAGCTAAAGCTAGTCCATGCCGTTAAGGTTATCTAACAGTAGGCTTAGGAAACAAGCTGTATCGACGAGTTTAGATCAAAGAGCAAGGAGTGTTAGACGAGTTGGTTTTAGAAGACATTCAAAGAGGTGATACTAACCAACTGCGCGAGGACTCATTTACATACTGGACACACGCTAGGTATGTCGTAGTCGATTTTACATCACCAACTTTAGGATTCATATCTATCCAGCTGAGCTCCTTCCTCCAGCTGTGGAAAATGATCGCAGTGATGTATTGGGGAAAGATCAGAGAGATGCATTAACATTTACATAGGGGTTATCAATGTACTGGCCGAACACCAAGCTCCACTAACATTTCGGTTCGCTCCGGATGCCTCGCCTGGCCTGGTCGCAGTCCACATCCAAGCCATATTCTTTAACAAAACAAGAAGGAGAGAACCTCTCGGCAATTAAAGTGCTACTTTTGGGACCAGAGAAGAAATTACCGTCGGTTGGGAGCTATGTTGAAGATTTCTTCCAGTTAAATTGCCCAATTAATGCTATCTGAGGCTCTGGAACACATGCAACGTGCCTATCTCTCGGATACTCGTATAGATTGAGGTCGAACTGCTATGGATATAATATCATAATATCATATCGACCTGGTTTCTCGATAGCTCCCGTATGTTGAATTTCTATCTACCGCGATCTGGTCTTCGAATAGTGGGATTGAAGACCTGATAAGAGGAAATGAAATTTATGTAGGAAAGTTCTCTCTAAGCTTTATGTGTTGGACATACTCTGAAACAATATCATTATTAACCAGTTAATTATAGGGACGATGGGCAAGCCTGTGGGCTAGGAGCTCAAGAAAGTAAGGTATGCCTGTTGTAAGATGCGTCTACAATCCAATAGTTCCCGTGACAGTTGAGTCTTGATACTGGAAGGAAATGGATGTTGATCCGTCCAAGGACTATAACTTACACAAAATTCCCCAAAAATAACTTTGGGTTTTACCCGCAAAATTTGAGTCCTAGTAGCCGAGGCAAGCGTTTTACACTTAAGCTTATATGGGGTACTCTTATTATACGTTGTCTCTGTGCTATACCGCGCAAAGACTTGCAATCTCCTCTCCAGCCCACGACCGGAACTCTTAGAATGTGAACAGAAACCATGTCATTGTGTGTCTGCGCAACCAAAGCGCTTTCGAGTTCGAGTTGCAAACCGTACAACCTTGACATTGTCCAAGGTAGAGCCCACCCCGTCCCCCAGCCGAGCTCAGTGCGAGCGTGTTCTACTTAATTGGCCCTAGTATGAAATGTTTGCATGACGTTTAATGCGTATTTCACTTATGCATACAATGAAAATAACTTATATATTTACAATAACAGCAACAACAAAAACAACAACAACAATAAGTAGAACCACAAGTATGATGAGGAATAAATTTAAATTCTGTTTTGGTGTTGGCTTTATTACATTCTATTCCTTCTGTACACTACTTTTGTGCTACCAAAAACCATTGTTTTATTGTTGTTGTGTTTATTTAATGTATTTTTTCGTTCACTGAAAACTTATTTTTGTAATTTTTTTCCACTTTTCCTACTCCACTTTCGTTAAGGATGTAAGCGCGCACGCCTATAATGCGCCTCTGTGGTCCGTGGGGTGCCTAGATAATGGTAAGGTAGACAATTTCGATCATCATTACTCCCTGCCGCCTACCTCCACATTCAGTCGACCCCCGCCGAAAGGTGTACTCGCCAAGCTCTTTGAGTTGTGAATTCCGTGAAGCTTAGAGTTTAGACGCGATGTTGCCTGGGCGCACCGCTGAGTTTCTCATTGTGTGTTGTCAATTCGATTGCCGCCTGGTTGTTGTTGTTGTTGCTGCTGTTGTTGTTGGTGATGGTGTTGTTTGGCTATTATTGTTAAGACCTACGGAGCCTGCAGCGTTCTTTGCTATTATTTCGTTTCATTTTTCCCTTATTTTGTTGTTGTTGTTTTTGCTCTTTATTACCATTAAATTAGTACTGTTTCCTTGTTGTTGTTGTTGTTGTTGCTATTATTGTTGCTACTCATTCGTTTGTGCACACCCGCATACAACTATCTTGCTGGTATTTGTTGTTGTTGTTGTTGTTATTATGTTTAACAAAAATTTTTCTTTCGCGCACATCCTGCTGCTTTTGCTGCTGTGTTTTCATTGTTATTGCCATTGTTTTGCGCGTTGTTATTGTTGTTGTTGCTATTATTATTCTGCGCTCATGCACAGCGTTCGGAGCTTCTGAATCAATTCAATTGTTTTCGCCAATTTTACGGTATTGAATGTTTTACCACTCGCCGCCTCCGCAACCGTCGCCGTCGCCGTCAACGCAGTCAAACCGATTTTCATTCGCATTTCAATTCGGTGATTTTCATGATGATTTTTAACGATTGCATTATTGTTGTTGTTGTTACTGCAGTTGTTGTTACTCTTGTTAGCGGAGGGTTTATTATGATTATTGTTGTTTCTGTTGTTACTGTTGTTAGCTGAGGTTTTATTATGATTAGTTTGTTTTTGTTGTTGTTGTTATTGTTATTGTTGTTGTTGCTGGTGTTGTTATTCACCTAGTTTAGTTGGAATTTACTGATTTCAATTTTGTAATCGGCCTGCCGATGAGGCAGATTTGCAAATTTAATGGACTTGGTAAGAGGATAGGGTGTCTGGGAGAGCGAGGTAGGAAATAATAGAAATAAACAAGAGGAAAAAATTTCTCGAATTATTATTTTTGTAATTTATAGATTCTATGCACTGAAGCTAAGAAAGGAGCAAAGACTAGTCCATAGATTAGACGTTCCCACAAAGATTCCCCCTTTGGAGGACTTGGTTACCTTCAGCCATGTTCGTTCCACTGTTTTCTACCAGGACATATATTGACCGAAACAAATTCATGTTACAAAAAGAGAGGATATTTGATCATATGATATGGGGTTCCCCAGCCTGCTTAATTGAGTCTCGAAGTCAACATCCAGGAAATCCATTCTTAAAGACCCAAACAAGAGGTAATAAGAGGCAAAATAAGATTCCCATTCCACGAAGCTGACACAGCACGACCTTTGCATTGCACGTCTGGAAAAAAATCAGCGGAAGCTCATGGTTTGCCACCTAAACTGTCTTTACGTGTTGACGAGGAACTGATAAAGTGTGGAGTTGCCCCTCTACAGAGTGCTAGAGTCGGCTAAAAGCTTATCGGTCGGTTTGGAATCGAAGTGTACTCTATCCGAGACTTAAGTAAGCGCGATCACCTAGTATCTTCATATATCATATAAATTTTAAAATCTGGTTTGTGTAAGAGATCCCCCTTCAACGAAATTATATGGAAAGTCCTCTCCTATCCAGGCGGTGCAGACCTGGTAACCTGGCCTATTTGGCGTTGGCTTGGATTACTGTAGACTTGAAAACGAAGGTATTTGAGCCACAGGCTCGTAAAAATTGGGATTACAGAAGAATCATTTTAGAATAATTCTATATATTCACGCCCGAGACAGCTCCTTTAATACACTGTATGTTCCAGTTGGAGAGTGACCAGCCGTGGGAGTTCAGATTATATCCTTAGCGATCGCAACAGGATCTCTCGCCATGCTGCTATGATCAGCCTAATCCAAAACTTGTTCGCTCCTATTGAGGGAATGGCCAAATATTTTTTAATTAGCCTTGAGCGCTTGATATGTGGATCCAAAGCGGTGGAAACTTCCTTCCAACAGAGTAATGATACACCCGCACTGTAGAGCTCCCTTGGTTGCTACTACTTCCGCTTAGGCATGCACATACACATGGGTCTAGTCGATTGAGTCCGGCACCGTTAGGAGAGTTGCCAATAGAAAGCGTCCCATCGACTCTGCCGCTTCGTTTTAATGTAGCTGTAAAAAAAAGTCTGCTTCCTCCTTATATGCGCCGCCCGCCTGAGGAATAGTTGGAAACCATTGATAGAAATTACTCTTCCTTTGGAGCTACAGAATTGCTGCTTTCTTGATGCCGAAAACCGTCGAGTCTGCCAAAGAAAACTTTCCCAATGACTTTTCCATCCTTAAAGGACTTAACTGTCGTGAGGAAGATCCTATTAGAGGCCTGTAAAACCAGGTTGTTGTAAGAGCAGTAGCAAATCTTCTCAACCAGAATTACGCTACGGAACGGTCTATTGCTGGGATCTATGGAGAGTCCAGACGAAAAACTTTTCCACCGAATAAACCGTTTAGATCTCTCCAAGCAGCCAATTAAGGAGTGATTAACTGCCTTCACTTCCTTCCTATTTAACGTTCATAAAACCCACCTGTTCTAAGAGTAACCGAAAAGACGACCCGAGACGCTCTACTGCCTCCTTGATCGCATATACTTCCGCACAAAGACCACTGCACTGTTCAAGAAACCTGAACCCGAAACTGATGGAGTGAAGTCTCTCAATGAAAACTCTTTACTTTGGTTCCACCAGTGAGAAAATTTACCTAACCCTGTAATTACTCCGTTCTGCACAATTACCCATGGAGAGCAAAAAGGGCGATAAGACATCTACATGAAGCACGAAAAAAATCTTCTGTTTTTTGAAGACAATCTCCACCTAATAAATACGCTAGTTCATCACAAAAGAAAAATGAAATCTACCCACCGCCCCTTCCATTCAGCTTGGTACCGCACGTAGACTCCAAACACTTCCTCCTGCCAAAACAACCCTGAACGTATTAAAAGTGGTGAAGTTCATTTTTGGAGCCAAATCAGAGACGAGTAGCCTGTAATCGTGGAAAAAAAATCGAGATACCTGGAAACCTGATGTATTCATACCTGAAACCGAGTAGTAACCTCGCTTCGCCGAAATCTACCATCGGTACAAATAGAGAATTTAAGTCGAGTCCGAACGTCTGTTAGATTTCTATGAGGATCTTTTTATTTCATCTCAGAAATACACTCGTAGGGGCTGAGATTCCCTCCCAAGGAGCAATCACATTTGGACGAAAACTCATTCAGTGTTTATTATGACCAGTTTAGAACTCAAAACTGTCTGACTCGTCGCATGCTTTGCTTAATACTCGGCCTCTACCACTGCTAAATGTCGAAAACTATAGTTCTCCTCAAAACTCCGCTTGAACTAAGTGTCGAATGAGTAGCGTTGATATGGATCCGCTCCAGATTTGTGGCTTTCTTGTATTGCTTCGTTGGCCTTTGTCTCTTTATGCTGGGATGTATAGCCGAATGGGACTAACTACTCATTAGAAATACAAAAAATGTTCAATTTTTCCAAACGAGCCTCGTAAAACCTTTGTTTTTTATAATTCTACGATATCTTATCTTGGGTTTCGAAAATCAAAAAGCCACTTGTAAAGGCAAAGAAGGTTTGTACTTTGTACTACCTACACTTGTACATATTTACACATAGGTTTGTATGTATATACTCAGTTTTATGGCACCCTTAGAAAATAGTTAAGTAAATATTGATAAACTAGATCCGCCACAAGCATAAAATCTTTACCTCAAAAACAATTGACTGCGCTCAGATCAACGCTACACTGCTGGGTCTTGTGCTGGCAATGCTCATTTGTACGGTTTTTTAACTAATCACGCACTTCTTACGCCCATAAATTACTTGTATTTTTATTTATCATTATTATACGTTTCCTTCGCTGCGCTGATAAGATTGGAGAACACCAAAAAGAGTACACAATTCTTTTTGTTTTCTTGGTTATTTTCAATTTACTGCCTTCCTCTCCCCTTACACTTGCTGGTGCCCCATTTTGGACGATCGCTTTAAGTACATTTAGTGAGTAGTTATGTATGTATATACTCGTATATACTCGTGCATAACGGCCATGTGCTCAACTCGAGCATTATACATATACATATATTCCACTATGATTGAATAAACACTTTATCTAACGCTACATAATAAATATATTTTCTCAGACGATATCGAAATTCCGACTGCCTAAAATGTTTTGATTCGAATTTTTGAGTGAGCGCCGTCGTGCGCGATCGTTCAGTTCGTTTTGGTTGTTCGCTGTCGTAAGACGTGTTTGTGCGCGCGGCCGCCTGAAACTCCTACACTGCGCCCGTGTGGCTCAGTAGTGTCAACGTGTGAGCTCCCGTTGGTCTTTGGGGTGAGTAAAAATTAATAATAAAATTATTTTTTATGAGTTCATAGAAAAATATAGTCTAGATTATGTCATTTTCTGAATAAAATATTGAAAAATATGTCACTGACGCTTAAAAGCGGAACTTGAAACAGTGAAATGAGCTAAGCTGTACCACTCAATCTGGCTGAGTGAGTGAGAGCGCAGCGTAAAAATTAAAATTTAATAAAATTTCTAAATGGAAAACCTGTTCAGCTTGAGTTAAAGCGTTTTATGTACGCGTAATAATTAATTAGCTTCGCTGGTGGTACACACAGCTAGCTCTTCTCTTCGTCGCCTCAGAGAACAACACAGCGGGAGTGACTCGGCTTGTTGAGAAATGCTTCTCTCTCTATCAGCAGGTACTTTTTAATCGCTGAAGCCACTTACGGCCGAGCTTCTTCTACTATTTGTGATGCGTGGCTTCATATTTTTCCCACAAATGGAGCGACTTACAGTTTATTCCAAACCGACTGAGAATTACTAATGGATTTTTGTAGGAGAACTTTGATTTCATGTCGTAAATACACTCGGAGCGGTTGATATTGCCTGCCGGCAGGTGACCGCAAATAGAAAAATTTATTTTCTTTAATTTCAGGTAGTTGATTCGGCCAGCATTTGAACCCATTACTTTCCACATGGTGGAACGAACTGACAACCACTCGTTCACTGCGATCCGAATCTGTAGTTTAGTAATATGTATACAATCGGCGCTTTTTAACCGTGGCTTGAAATTTTTTCCCAACAATTGGAGGCACCTACAACTCATCCTAAACTGGCTCCGAACGGCTGATGGTCTTTTATTTTATATTTCCTGTGAGAAACATACTCGGAGGAGTAATTATTTTTCGCCGAGCAACGACCAAAATTTGAAAAAAAAAAATTCTTTCATATTACTCTGGCCATGATTCGAACCCATATACTTCCGCCTTGAGCACTGCAAAGCGTTAGGTTACTGAGTTTAATGCAAATGTTTAACGAAGAGTTTGCCTTTACATGAGCTGGAGGAGCAGTGAAGGTCTTTCGACCACAATGCGATCATTTCTCAGCACACAACCAAAGCTCTAATTGCCTGTAACTATATATTAGATGTAGTGAGCTTTAGGCTTTTTCTTCAATTGCAAAGTATTGACATGACGTGGCATGGCTCTGCATAGGCAAGCTCTCTAAAGAGGGCACATAAAGCATATTTGCCGTGTGGTATTCATCTAAAGGTGAGGTTTTCATCATAATTTTTATTTTGATTGAGTCACTTGTGATTCGAGTTAACTGGTTTTCCATGGCTGAGGTTAGACAAGTCGTAAAGAAAGGCAAGGTTTTGTGCTTTTTTTTTTTTTTGGTTTGAGATAAGCTCGATCAGACCCGGGATGATCTATACTTCAGTCCTTTCATCCCAAGTTTTTGTTGGGTAAAAGCTCGTTAATTAAATGATACAGCGAGGTTCTTTTATGTGCCTATAACTCAGTGACTAGTTGATAGGGATTATGGTCTGCTTTTGGTTTTATCCTCGTAGAGATAATTAACAGCTTTAGATTGAAGTTTATATCAATCTTACTTGCAAAGCCAAGTAGTGACCTTTGAAAACTTTTCCAAAGCTCTGAATTGAATTCATTTCAACTCAGTCTTTCGGCATGACTGGGCTTAGTCAGAGCTCAATCAATGCACGAACGAAGCGCACGTGCTGTTGTTGTTGTTTTAGTGGCGAGAATGAACTTTATTGGAATCGGAGGCTCCAAGAGCCTAATCGCTGCGATAGGATTGCGCTGCAGAGAGAGAGGAGAGAGAGACAGAGAAAGAAAGAGTGATGAAAAGAAAATTACTTCCTCGACCCCCGTTACTTTTCTGTATCCTACAATAGCTAGAACTTGAAGATGAGAGTACATCGCCGATCTCAGTAGGCAAACCGAGCGCTTTATCTGCACTGGTCGGCGCTTGACCTTAGAAGTCTTGAATCACAAACGTATTTGGAAATGTGTTACTAACCAGGAGTGAAAGGGTTGAGCTTTTACATCAAACTTATTCAAGAAAGCTTTTACAGAATCCGATTCCTAAGCAATGAGATATGAGACTCAGAGTTGGCTAATTGAGTGAGTAAATTTTATCACATTCATT
The DNA here is from genome assembly GCA_030068015.2 of Neoceratitis asiatica. NCBI lineage: Eukaryota > Metazoa > Arthropoda > Insecta > Diptera > Tephritidae > Neoceratitis > Neoceratitis asiatica. The sequence goes on from CM061527.1 coordinate 72,794,248, forward strand.
TTTATCGGTTTTAGTCGTTATTCAGCTCCAAAGCGTTGACCTATCAAAAGCTCGAGCGAAAGCTCTAATATCCATTCAATAATTTTCTGATATATTTTTAACTTCGAACCCATTAAAAACACTGTCAAACCTCTTCTGCAATGGCCTTTACTCGATAAATTAGTTTCTATTCAAACAAAATATTTTTGTGGAAAGCTTTTGAATTCAAGTATTTTCGTTTAGGTAAAAACCAATTTTTTTATATTATTTTCCTTGCCTTATTTATTAATATTTTCACTTCTTTTAAATTTCTCTTTACAGTGGGCTCCAAAATAATGGAATTAATACCTCTCCCACCAAAATTCTATACAAAATGAATGGACGATCGCGTGAGACTTTACTATGCTGAGCCGAGGGTATAACTGCAAGCCCCTGGGAGCTTCCTGTGAAGACAGATGAGTTTCGTAAAATGCCATGCCTAAGCTACTCGCGCTTGTGGCATTCCAATGAGCTTTAAGAGGATAATAAACCGCGAAAAAAGTAAAAGCTCTACCAAAAAATGTTAGAAATATTTTCTAAAATTTAATTCATTTTCCATTTAAGAAAAAAAAAACAAATTGAAAATGTATATGAGACATTTTAAATATTTGAATACTATTAGTATGACCCTTAATGTTTCTCATAACTCAGAAACAACTTTGTTTCATAGTGGAAATCAACATACAAGCAAAAAAGCTTTAACTCTCTTGACGATTTCGGATAATTTGCTTTTAACTTCTGCTAAAAATACGATGATTTCTACAGAGCTTTTCAGTCGACGTTTAATATATCCAAGCCAAACAGTGAACATTTACCAAAAATCAGGTATTCTAATTTAATTACCAATGAAACACTACTCAGTTCTTGTTCTCCTATCAAAACTTCAAAACTTGAACTGAAAACCTATGGCGAGCTGAAGACGTAACAAAGATTATTAATTGAAAATACATAAACAATACACGTTTATATTCCTGAACATTATTTTAACTCTAATAAAAGCTATAATTAATATTAAAGCTAAAGCTTTCGAAAGCTTTACAAGCCAGTGAAATTAGAATTTCGGCATTTAATCACAGAGCTTTATCTAGAAAGAATTAAGAAAAAAATTTATAAAAGTCATCAACTGAAAGCACAATAGAAGCTTTAAAAAAGCTTTGTGTAAAAAGTTGAGAGTTTTCAATAACTCAAAAAACTTACTTTTGTACCCACTGAAATTTATTGAAATTTTTTACATATCTAAAAAATTTATTATTATTATTATTATTACTATTATTTAGTTATTTATATAAATGATAAAAAACTTTACAAAGCTCAAAGCTACAATAAGCTTTTAAAGGTTCTTAAAATTATTCTTCAGTCGACGATTAACTGCAAACAGCAATATTATTCGCAATTAAATTTTTAAATATATAATTTAAAAAAAAAATAATAAAATAAATAAATATAAAATAAATAATAATTAAAAATAGTAAAAGCCAATGGGAAGCTTTCAAAAACTGCGCTTCAAGAGATAGCTTTAGAAAGCTCTTCTTGAAAACTATTTGATTCAACTTTTCTGGTTTTATTGAGAGAAAGCTTTAGACAACCTTTTTCTTGGTAGAACTACATATGTGAATTGAGCTTTTGCGGTGTGAATTAATATTTTATTCAGAAATTTTTATGCACCGCAAGAGCTTTCAATCTTCATCTAAATATCAAAAAGATGCTTCTGATAATGATCACCACAGACCTTCCAGCCTTACTTGAGAAGTTCCTAAACTATAATTTAGCAAGCTTTAAAAGCACTTGAAATATGATACAAAGCTGAGCTTGCTAAGCTTTATATTGTATAAAAGAAACTTCTGACATTACAGCAAATTCTTTGAAGTATAAAATATTTGTATAAATTCTTGTATTCCTTTAAATGTATACATTTAATTATGGCATGTGAGCTTTAGAAAGCTCAGGAACATAACCAATATTGTGCATTTATATATATATTGCATATTCCTATGTCAATGAACAAATAATATTGTATTTAGTATAAGTGTTATGCAATTGTAAAACTGAAAAAAATAAAAAAAATGAAAAAAAAATTGAAAAATTAATTGAGCTTTTCTAATGTGAAAGCTTTATAGAACTTCCATATTCACACTTCTGTCTTACTGGACCCATCTCGTTGATTTTCACACAAGAATTGACATTTACACACCATATTTGCAGTGTTTTGATGCCTTTGATTACGAGACAGCTCTTTGTAATGAGCTGCGTGCTTCTTCTTATTATTCTCCCTATACCTGGCACTAGAGTAATGTCCTGTGGGAACTAAGCGGGCATATAATGAGTCTCACGTTAGCAAAGCGCAATGAACACATAGAAGGCAGAAAATTGGTGTTCAAACATAGGTAAGCTAACACTCATAGCCCGCCCATCTTGGGTCGTTCACAGGCCGCTCACCACCGATACTGGCTTCCTCAGCAGAATGGATTGGAATTATAATTAAAATGTGAAACACGTAGAAAATGTCAACGCAAACGATGATGAATTAAGTGGCAAGTGGCAACGAGTGAGTGTCAGTTGCAAGTTCATAGCTTACAAACAGAGCACATGGGGAGAGGGAGTGAGGAGGCTTGAGGTAGAATGGCAGCTTGTCGCTTGATGACGCAGTTGAACAATGATTAAGTTGCTCTAAGCCAAAGGCGGTGGTTGGGTTGGCAGCATTTTGAAGGTGGAGGTGCGGGTGAGAGAGGCGCAGTGCGGCATGCGCTGTCGCTGAATTGAGAGTTTTGGCGAAAGGGGCACAAATTAACTGCGAAGAAGTGCTCTATGCTTTGGATTAACTTCAATTTAAGCGAATACTATCTACCGAAGACGCGCGCGGGTCTATAGTCAAAACATTCAACTTTTTCCCGCAATTTTTCTATATTTAAAATGTATTTTTTCGCCTTTTTTTGTGTGTGTCTTTTTCTACTGCTTTTAATTTTCTCATTTGGCAAACAAAAAAACCAAGAAAAAAATCTCCACGCTGTTGCACCACCCAAATTAGCGCTTGTTGCACGTTGTAATTACATATATCGCTAGCGGTCGATCTCACCAACCCCAACAACGCTGCCGCCTCACCACACTGGCTCGGCTCCGTTGTTCGTTGTCGCTGCATAGCTGTGCGCCAGGCGCGCATTTAATTAAATGTCGAAAAAATGTTGCAAAGTTGTAATGAAGAGACTCGGACACTAACTTGTAGCGGCAAAGAATGCAGATCGACAATGACAGATAATAGATGTGCTGTGTGTGGCACAGTGTGCGGTGTTTGGTGTAATTGAGTTGCGCAAATTGTGTGGAAGATGATGTGGTGCCTACAAGCAATGTGAGATACTTATAGTCTGAAATATTTGAATATTTTTCAATGAATATTTTTCGACGGAGCCATTTGCCTGAGTCCTTCACAGTACGGAAAGTCTTTCGTATGCTTAACGTGGCTAGAAATGGTCCTTCGTCGCAAGCTTCAGACCGCTAACAGCCTTCGTTGTGGTCTCCATCAAGTTTCTGCTGAAGGTGAGCTATAATCTGCATGCGAGAGTCTACCGTGTGCGAGTTTCGCAAGGGGCTTAGGATGCACCAAATGAAAGTGTTCGCTTCCAAAGAAATTAAAAGATTTTAAGAAGAGCTCGGCTTGGTATTTCCATTTTTGACAAGGTTAAGTTCAAGTTGCAACACAATGGAACAGCTGTGTTAGGCATACCCAGACATTTAAAGCGGAAGGAATCACAATGAACCAAAACACATGGTTGATCTGTTGATATCTTTGGAAGGCGGACTTTGTAGATGGCTTAGATTCTAACCCTAGGACATTTTTTGGCACCTTTAAGTAGAAGATCTAGAAGTCCCGTCCGGGCTGATATTCTCCCAAGATTTTTTAGAAGTATTTTTGCATCCCGGACCATATAACTAGTTAGCTTAAGTTGGGTAAGACTCCTTAAGAAGTCCTAAGTAGACGATATCACGAACCTCAGACACTCCTCTTCCTTTCTTTCGAGTCGACTATGGTTTCATCAAATAATAGTTACTGAGTATTCTTCCTGGCGCCGCACCGGTCAACCATAGACTTCGAACACTAAAAGGCAGGAAGGAAGGAAGGAGAATGAGCCTTTCTACCTCAGCCTATACTACTTTACTGTCCCCTTCCTGAAATAAGACTTTTCATGCCGGTCGACTGTCGGATTGGGTTTCCATTGTACATAGACATATAAGATAAGGCTTGATACTTGGATCCTGGACTTCCTCTTTCCTATCTCACCGCTCACCCACGACTTAATCGAAAGGGAGAGCCGCTGCTTCCTGAAGCTGGCTTTACAAGCCCGTTTTTGAGGCCGGTCTTCTTACGCCAAACAACAGTAGAGCTCTGATCTCGTTGGACTTCCTCTTTCCTACCTCTCCGGTCGCCCACGACTAAAACAAAAGTGAGATCGGTTGCTTCCTGGAGCTGGCCACTACAAGTCCGGTTTTCAAAAAGGTCTTTTCAAGTAAGTCAACAGTCTATAGGGTTTCCACAAAGCTCTGATCTCGTTGGACTTCCTCTTTCCTACCTCTCCGCTCGCCCACGACTTAACCGAAAGTGAGAGCGGCTGCTTCCTGGAGCTGTTACTACAAATCCGGTTTTCAGACAGGTCTTTTCACGCCAGTCAACAGTCAATAGGGTTTCCACAAAGCTCTGATCCCGTTGGTTAAACTCGAGTAGAACTTAACTTAAAGCGAGGTCAGGTGACTGCTTTATACAGAGTATTAGTTCGGTGTGAGGATTTCGATCTCTCCGTATGCATCTCAACAACTCAACCTAGCTTTGAATGTCACTTCACAACTCTACCTATCACACTGTGCCATGCAACGAGGTTAGCAATAGTGGCCGGCTCACAGGCAGGTGGTTTGCAATGCGCAGAAAAGTAGCCAGCTCGAGGGAAGAAGCTTCAGTTGCTGCTTAAACAAGCAAATCAGTGCTCATTGCGAACAATTGCTTGCCTCTAAACGCCAAAGAAAAAGCGCGCACACACACACACATACACGCATGCTCAATGAGTTCATTTCACACGCATTGCATTGCACTGATGTGCCAACTCAACTCAACGCAAGCGAACTCATACGCTTCGATGCTTCGTTGCTTCGGTGTTGTGCGCGCCTTCAAGTCAAAACATTTTTTCCCCCATACAAGTTAGCTCCCTTTTCATTTTAATCCAACTGCTGCCGAGACTAATTTATGCTCTCCCCACATGCACTTGAATTCCACTTTGTTGCCGCTACACCGTCTTCCAGCAGCGATTGTCGCGTCGATTAACCTTTTGCATTCACAGATCGATCGGTCGATCGGTGGAGTTTTTATGCCCACATACGAGTATGTTTACATTTTGATTGTACGCGCATGCGTAGCTGCCCTTTGCAAGCACACACACACTCATGGAGCGCTCACGCACAGCTGATTGGTATCTTATAATTCATATGCATACCTGGACAAATAAATAGTTAGGTGCGTGAGCATATGAATCTTCATATGCTGCCAAGCTGCCAAGTTGCATGCGGAATCACCACCGCAGGGCTCATCAGCTGCGCTTCGCATATTTTAACTTCCAGCCCAGCTCGTCGTAGCCTGACTTCGACCCGGACCTGCCTTCATATTATTATCTCATTGATCTTTTAATCGCCACGACTACAGCGCGCGCGCGCGTCTTTCTATGCCCCTCTGGTGAGGTTTTAGCACCTTTGCCTTGTGCGCCGTGCGCACAATATGCATGCCGTACTTGCGGTGGAGTTCTGGTTATGGATTATGTATTCGTAGAAATAATAGTGTCTATTTTGGAGTTGGAAGAAGTTATTGCATTTTGTATTCTGAGTTAAAGGATTTTGCTAAAGAAAGGCGAAAAATGAGATTCCAGATTGCATTAAGTGGTTCTAGGAAATAATCGAAATTTAATAATGAAGCGGAAGTTCAAAGTCGCGGAGGAAACAATGGAGCGACTGGCAAGGTCACGACTAAAGAACAATAAAAAATTAAAATAAAATAAATAAAAAGAAAAAAATAAATAAATAAAATTATTAAATATAAATTAACTTAAATTAAATTAATAGAAAAATTAATATTAACTTAAATTAAAATATTAAATTTATTTAATTTAAACCGGAAGCAATTAAAAAAATATATATATAAAAAATTAAATTAAATTAAATTAAATTAGTTTCAATAATAAAAAATAACAAAAATAAATAATAAAAAAATTAAAGGTGATCCATTTCGAGGTTCTAAACAACGCGATAGCCAAGTAGTTAGCATTGCGTACTGCCATTCGGAAGGCCTGGGTTCGAGCCCAGGTTCGAACAACTTCCCAAAATTATAGAAAATAATTTTTTCTAATTGCGGTCGCCCCTCGGCAAGGAATGTCAAGCCCTCCGAGTGTATTTTTGGCATGAAATAAAAGCTCCTCATAAAAATCCTTCGGCCGTTCGGAGGCGGCTTAGAATAAACTGTAGGTCCCTTCTTTTGTTGGTAAAAAACATCGAGATGCAAAACCACAAATTAGAGGAGGAGCTCGGCCGAAAATCGCTTCAGCGGCTACGTCTCAGATGGTCCATCCGTTGAGTCCGATTTTCGATGACTCGTTCGAGCATTTCGACTGGTAACTGGCAAGTGATACACGTGACTTTTGACTTTACATATCCCCACAGGAAAAAGTCAAACGTTGTGATATCATACGATCTGGGTAGCCAATCGAACGGTCCAAAACGTGAAATTATCTGCTCACCGAAATTTTCCTCAATAAATCCAATGATTGATGCGATATCTCGGAAGTGGCGCCATCTTGTTGAAACCAAGTGACACGGAGATCCTGAGCTTCAATTTCAGGCATCAAATAGTTGTTTACCATGGTGCGATAAGGATCGCCATTGAGAGTTACGTTCTCACCGGCATCATTTTTGAAGAAATATGGACCGATGATTCCACTGGCTCACAAACCACACCGAACCGTTGTTTTTTCTGGATGAAATGGTAGCTCTTCAAACTCTTCATGTTGTTCTTCGTCCCAAATGCGGCAATTTTACTTGTTTACATATCCATTGAGTCAGAAATAAGCCTCATCGCTGAACAAGATTTGGTAGAACGAAGCGGTGTAGCTTGGAAAGTTCGAGCGGCTTCAGTTCTTGCACAAGCTGTATTTTGTACGCTTTCAATTTAAAATCTCGACATAAAATACGCCAAGACGTTCCATACGCCAGTCCGAGTTGCTGCGTACGGCGCCGAATCGACTCTCCACGGTCTTCGTGTACACTGACAGCAACGGTCTCTATATTTTCTTCACAGCGTGCTAGACGTAGTCTATTCGGTCGAATATTATCCAAAAAAAATTATGAATAGAATAAAAATAAATTAAATTAAATAAAGCAAAGCAAAATGAAGTAAAAAATAAAAATAAAAAATAAAAAAAATAAAAATAAAAAATAAAATTAAAATTAAAAAAATTAACTGAAACAAAATAAACAAAAAAATAAAAAAAATATGAAATCAAAAAAAATCAATTAATATTAAATTAAGTAAAATGAATATATTTAAAAAATAAATAAATAAATAAATAAAATAAGCAAAAAAAAGTGGTAAAAAATTTAACAAAAAATTTAATAAATAGAACAAAAATAAATTATTTTAAATTCAACAAACTGAAATGAAATAAAATACACTTAAATAAATTAAATTTAAATAAATATAAAGGAATTTTGCTCTCTTAGGAGTGAGTAAATGAAACTGAGAAACGCAGAAATGCTTTAAATACCTGAAGATCACCACTTCCCAGCATATCTGTTGCATCTACAATGTGAGAATATATTATTGTGTTTTTATATATATTTGTTTTGGCCAGTTGCATAGCCACTACACACACACGCACACACACAAAACACTCCGAGAATACCTCTACACGACAACAATCAACTCTGTTGCAGCCCTTGGCATTTTGAACTGTGCACAGCGATGTCTTTTCGGTCTTTCGGTATGCCAGTGTAGACATAGTAAATAAAAATGTCGGCAATTTTTCAACAAAATTGCTGATAACACCATGTTGACAATGCATTTAATTTAATTTATTTGCAGCATGCATTTGTTGTTATTGTAATTTTTAGAATTTTTATGCATTTCGTCAAGTAATATTTACTTAAAGTGCCTTTATGGGACGAAATATGTGAAGGAGATCATTCGAGGATGAAAGGAAAGCTGCAGCAAAAAGCTAAAAACCAAAGGCAAAAGCGTTTATAGGTGAATTTGGAGACCTTGCTGTAGAAGGTCAAGGCGATTTTTCAAAACACTGAGAGCGTTTAAAATAGTTTGGAAAATCTTCAAATTAAAATCATTTTTCTTGGCTGGATATCCGCTATAAAGTTGTAGCCTCTGATCGGGCTTATAGACCAATCAAACGAAAAATTCCTCAAAAAAATTTTTTCAGTATATCTTCTTCACTACATACAGTTTCTCCATATCATTTTCTCCTTAAATCCATTTGCTAGTAGTGGCTGTGTCTTCAACTTCGCAAAACTCCATGCCAAAACGGAAACCCATTTGGCATAACGCATTAAAATACATTAAAGTTTTCAGTATGCGCCAATGCACCAATGCGCCAAATGTGTCTTGAGCTAAACCATACCATTTGGCTTTCAATGTGAAGAGTTTAATGGTTTTGAGCAACCATGCCAAATGATGTATGTACGTGAGCGACGCTCGTTACACAGTAGTAGTTCAATGAACCTACTGGGAAAGTGCATTCGTAATGGTAGAAAAATGAAGCTTCCACCCACATACAACAGATGTGCGTGGGGATTTTTTTTTTTTTTAGTACAAGAGAGTATAAAGTGTGTCCTTAAGAGCTTCGTTTTCTGGTACTTATGTATGTATCGGGCAGCTCTGCAGCTTTAAAAGCTGGGAAATTTGTCAAAGTTGGGGTATAGCGGAAGAGAACCAGACTTTATGTCATTGGAAAGATGGCGCATAGAGGAGTTGCTCAGGAAATTTGACAATAATTTTTTTTGGAACCTCGCCACGGTGGTCTCGACTATGTGAAAGGAGTTGTCGCTTAGTGCACTCAACGAAGGTTGAAAAGTAGTGATAAGTCGTACCACTGTTGGAGCAACCTCTGAAGACCTTTCCGGATCGTCTTCTAGATACTTCATAAAGTCTACGAATGTCTTTCATGCTTCGCTTTCTCTCTCTCTCTCTCTCTCTCTCTCTCTCTCTCTCTGTGTGTGTGGAGATATAGTGATTGGGGTATTAATTTAATCATCGTAGACGAAGAGCTGAAGCTGGATGGCTCGTCAGTTGTATTTTACTTTCGTATATCTTAGCACCGTTCGAACTAAGCGAATATGTAGGTTAGCTCAAATCAGCTCTCTTCTTCTTCTTTGGCGTAGGTATCGCTTACGCGATTATAGCCGCATCAACAATAGCGCGCGCCACTCGCTTCTTCTCTTTGCTGTTTGGCGTCAGTTGGAAATAGCAAGTGATCCCAGGTCGTTCTCCACCTTATTCTTCCAACGGAATGGAAGTCTTCCTCGTCCTCTGCTTCCGCCGGCGGGTACTCCACCGAATACTTTCAAAGCTGGAGCGCTTGCATCCATTCGGGCGACATGACCTAGCCAGCGTAGCCGCTATCTCTTGATTCGCTGAACTAAGTCAATGTCGTCGTATAGCTCATACAGCTCATCGTTCCATCGTCTGCGGTATACGCCATTGCCAACGCGCAAAGGACCATAAATCTTTCGTAAAACTTTTCTCTCGAAAACTCCTAAAGCCGACTCAACGGCTGTCGGCATCGTCCAGGCTTCTGCACCATATGTCCGGGCGGGAATGATGAGCGACTTGTAGAGTTTAGTTTTGGTTCGTCGAGAGAGGACTTTACTTTTCAATTGCCTACTCAGTCCAAAGTAGCACCTGCTGGCAAGAGTGATTCTGCGTTGGATTTCAAGGCTGATATTGTTGGTGTTGTTAATGCTGGTTCCTAGATAGACGGAATTATCTACGACCTCGAAGTTATGACTGTCAACAGTGACGTGGGAGCCAAGCCGCGAGTGCGTTGACTTGATGATTTGATGACAGGAGATATTTCGTCTTGCCCTCGTTATTACCACACCCATTCGCTTTGCTTCGAATCAGCTCGGACTTTGTAAATATTTTTGGAAAGTATATTTTAGACATCCAGGCATTCAGCTTCGAAGGCGGCTTAGAACCTTACTGCGTTATGAAAATCTGTCCAAAAAATCACGTTGATAAGACAGTGAATGGGTTAAAATATTCTAACAAATTATTATTCTGCGAAATTTTTTAGGGTTTACTCAAATGTTATATTTATATAGTGAGATTTGAGCTCTTTAGAAAATAGAACCAAGAATCACAGTAAACAGGCTCAAAAGGTTCTCAGCATAGGATGGAGGTCTTCTGAAAACAATATGAAAGCACCAAGTCCGGTCGGCAACGTACGAGTTGGTCTTGGGAGTCACCCTAACCACACTACTTACCTCCGTATGGCTCCGTATGCTTCATTAAAGTATATTTTCCGACAATAGAAGGCTGATCTCTCGACTGGTGCTGAAGTCAATGGATACGGATAGTCTCCAAATACCATGTTTTCATACAACAAACCCTACATACGTGTACATACATATATCTAGGTCTAACCGTTGGGAATTCCATAAAATGCTAAGCATATATAAACTCATAGTTTTTATCTCTGCTTGACAACTGTTCGCCACCTGCTTGCATGTGCTCATTAATAGTTGACCACAAAAACAACAACAAAGGAAAGTTTGAGCATACGAATGCACAAACTTTATGAATTCCATGTGAAATTGTTGTTGTTTTTATACAACACATTTTATATTATTAACACATTTTGTTCAGCTTTGACAAAACATGGCTCTGCTTGTGTGGGGAGAGAGCACAGAAGCCAATAGTTGCATGAACCAAGACTACGCGTGTGTGTTTCCTTCCTTTTTTGGTATTTTCCTCCGTTCATTATCCTTCCCCTGGTAATATGCAACAGCTGAGACTACACACATGCAATGGAGTATATTAAATTAAATTTGCAACATTATTTAAAGGGAACGTGGAAGTGGAGTCGTCCTTATCTAACACCCTGGTAACGTGAGCAACCTCTCTTGTGCACGATGCGGCAACCAACTCGCTTAGAGCTTTTGGTCGTGGCTAAAAGAGAAAGAGCTTTAGTGGATCTAGCCATACATACTCGGCTTAAGGGTTCACTGGAGTATTTTTGGAGCGTCTCTACACAAGACGTAATTGGCCCGCTATCTGAATATATCCAAAATGTAAGCCAAATCGCGTTACGAGGTTGTACACAGGTGCTTGGGACTCGCCACTTAGAATCCAGCTACAATGAAAAGGTTAAAAGAGCATCGCAGAAAAATTCTCAACTCTGGTGAGCACGACAAACGCTCTATGGGGCAAAGACAATCGGAAAATTCTGCCACCTTGATGAAGCAATCCCAAATGGTTTAAGACTGATCAACTTTGATGGGGTCGAAATATGGTTGTACTAGATTAGGCTACTTGGCGGTCTCTCCGTCTGAATTGTAACCAAGACGATATACGGACAACAGATCTCCAGTGGGTACGTTTTGACGTGTAAAAATCGACTCCAAAGTACGCACCCTCCTCTGTACGGCAAAGAACGTCCGACAACTAACACTAGAAGGAAAGTTGGACATCAAAAAGCTACAATCACCACAGAGTTTTCTACTCGACTTGCACTCTTGCTCACTGAGAGCACTCATCGACTACTCAACTATTAACAATATTGAAAGAAGAGCACAGTGGACCACAAGGCGTGCCGCGTGTTGAGGGTGCAGCGACTTTCTGAAACTTTTAAGAGCCAAGCCATTCTCATATAAGAAGGAGAAAGACAACCTGGTGACAAATGTTCAAAGCATCAGGAGTTTAAGGAGGAAACTCTTCTTCCGCCTTTTAAATTGCAGTGAAATAGAAATACCCGAATCCTCAACAGATAACTGTGTAGTAGAGGTTCCAACAACAGAGCAGAAGAGTGAAGCCCTCCCTCTACGAACTGATCGGACCTTATCTATGTGAGTTCAGAGCTGGCACAACGGATCAACCATAGACCAGATACTCACCTTGCGTATAATCTTTGAAATTTCCCATGAGAAAAGGACCCGTACACAACAAAAGCTACATTAGAATTGGGAAGGATATCTACGAGTGGTTAGATATTGAAAGAAGTTTCAGACTGAGTTACTCTTTATCGTGAGACTTTTTTAACTTAATGCTGAGGGTATAATACGATCTGCGAAGCTAAACAGAGAAGTACAATTTTCTATAAGAGTGACGTGCCCCGATGGTGTTGACATTATAAGGCTCAACAATTGGATTGTGAGCTCTGCTCTCACCAGACTGGCGAAAGATGAGAAGCGAATGGTTCTGGATGTAAACGAGGACAGCTGCTACTTTGCACTGTGCAGGCAACTGAAAAACAAAAGACCTCCCTCGCCAAACAAAGGCCATACTCCACAATTCGCTCCCTATTTCGGTCTTATCGGAGGTTTTACGACAGACCTCAACGACGTTGAATACGATGAGCCGAATGTGGTATGTATATTTGGCGACATTGGCAGCACTGCAAGGTACATTGAAAAAATATATCAAAAAATCCCATATATGCAAGTAGTATGTAGCCATCACAGCGCGGTACGCACTACTTACGCGCTTCATTTCACATCATTCGTACACCCACCCCCACACATATAGATCTGCACTCGTACTTGTACTTCGTGGGCTGCAGTGACATTTCAGACATGCGAAATAAACATGTCAACGCACTGACAGCAGCGATACGAACTTATGACGTCGCAGGCCCTGCAAAGCACCCACCAACACAGTCACTATCATGGCGACCGCGAGTGACAAAACTGCTACAATACGCGAGTATCACAGCAACAAAAGTAACAAAAAAAACAGCAAGAAAACAAAACGAAGGACAAACCAGAGGCAACTAAACGACAAATAGAAGCCAAAAAAAAATTCAAAAAATAAAAATGTTTAAAGTGAGCAACAAAAACAAAAAGAAGAAAGAAAAGAAGAAAAAAAACAAAGAGAAAATACTGCAAAGCAAAGCACACAAGCAAAATAAATAAAAATCTTAGGCAACCAAAAGAGTAAAAAAGAAATGAAAAAAATTCTCAGACATAACCGAAAACGTGCGCTGAATTTTGTAATGCGAATTTTTTTTTAATTTTTTCTTTTTCTATTTTTTTGAATTTTTTTCATTTGTAATTTCTATTGTCAAAATCCTTAAATCGAATATTCGTATTCGTACATACATACAACAATAAAACATTAGACGAGAGAACGATAATAAATCGTCGAACAAATGCTGGTTGGTTGACATGACGAAGAGAATTGGAGAATGCAATGAATACGAAATGAACACACACACACACACACACACAAGTGAATGAATGAAAAGAACTTCTTCAATGCAGAGCTCAACCACTGACTCAGTGACAGGTTGATGGCTGTGTGTGCGCGTGAGTGTGTGTGTGTGCACGGATGTTTTTTATGTGACATAAAGAGAAAATTGAATTTGATTTTGTTAACCTGATGATTTTTTAGCATTTATTTGCATGACAGCAGGTAGCTTTAGGTATAATGTGAGGGGGGGAATCAAAGGAAGGCATGTTGCAGAATTTCAAAGGGAAAAGAAATTTTGTTAAACTTTTTTTATTTTAATTTCTTTTAATCTTTTGATATTTTTTCATGCAGATCAATCTTTTTTTGGATTTTTCATTTGAGTATAGTTTTTAAATAGTGGATCTCAAACCCTACGTATAACCTAACTGGATTCGCCTTCTCACCTTTAGCTCGCCTCCAAACGCTTGTTTGTTGGCTACCCAGAGGATACTTGGTGCGGAAGACCGGAAGTCATGAGCTGCTTGAACCATATGTAAAAGAATCGCTTCTGGCCACTCCCAGGTGAATGGCAGTCAAAAATTCTCCTCACTTACGTGAACTTCTACACATGGCTCCATCCTCCATGTAGGACAAAGTAGATAATCTAGTGACAGATGTCCAGAGCATACCTAGTGTATGGAGGAAACACTTTTCCAACCTGCTCAATGGCAGTGGAAGTGAAGGCCCCGGAGATGGCGAACCCGGAACCTCTATCGATGGCAATGGTATAGAAGTTCCATCAGCCGCCTATGAAGAAGTTCTAAAAGCTATTGACCGCTTACAAAATAATAACACGGCGGGAGCCGATGTCATACCGGCAGAGCTATTCAAATACGGCGGCGAAGAAGTTTGAAGAATATGCACGGACGGAAGAATATCCCACTAATGGAACCTTAGTGTGATCTGCCCAATCCAAAAATAAGGGAGACGACACCAAGGTCTGTGCCAATTATCGTGGGATACGTCTCCTTAATATCGCATAGAAGTTCTTATCTAGTCCTAGTGTGTAAGATTAAAACCCACCGTCGATCAGATGATCGGCCCTTATTAGTGTGGCTTTCGACTTGGAAAATCTACCATTGGCCAGATATTCACCATGCGCCAAATCTTGGAGAAGACCCAAGAGAAGAGAATAAATACATACCACCTTTTCATCGATTTTAAAGCTAACTGCGACAACACAATAAGGAACTGCCTCTATGCCGCTATGTCTGAATTTGATATTCCCACAAAACTCACACGGCTATGTGAACTGACCCTGGATAATAACAGAAGCGCAATCAGAATTGGGAACGACCTCTCCGAGCTATTCGAGACCAAACGAGGTTTCAGACAAGGAGACTCTTTATCGTGCTTTAATTTGATACTGGAGAGAATTATACGAGCTGCAGAGTTCAATAGAGCTTCAAAATGAGGTTTAATAATTACTTAATATAAATTTTTTTTATCTTTTAACGCAGGAAAGTCCTATCTGCCATCGGTTTTAGCTACCCGTTCGCACTCCACAGTGGGCCTGTGCACGGGTGTTTGGCTTGGCTGAGGGAACCGACTAGTACCTACCCAAAGGTACAGCAACGCTTTGCACGACTAGCAAAGCGCACGGCTTACCTAACAATACTGACTGAATTGAGTTCGTATTAAAGATCCGATTAATACACAGGGGATATTTAATACGAACTCAACTATGCCCTGATTGAGAATTCACAGTCACGCCTTTTTTACGAACGAAAAGGTTGGTTAGTGGTCTGGAAATGTTTGATAGTTCATAACGTTGAAGATGGTACTCATCACTAAAGGATTCACCAGCGTGGAATTTTTTATTATTTTTTATTTAGATAAGTGAACAGGCAATACAAGCTGGAAAGAAGGAAAACACCTCCATAACTTTGATTCCATTATTCAGAGTCAAAACTCTGGAAAACTGAATACCAACAAAGCCATCAACGACAAGACTGAAGCGACCAATTAACAGCTAAAATTAGGATCGAACGCAATCGTATTGCGAAATCTGAATCAATCGAAATTTGACAATGGCACTTGGTTATCCGACTAGAAACTGATGAAGGATATGCTTCAAATGATGATCATCAAGGAGAAATTCAAAGGAAATCAAGTTTTTATATCACAAATATCGGTTATTCAAACTGATATTCATGCGTCTATGTATAGTTGTAATATGAAACGAATTTTGAAGGCATTTTCGACTCATTCTCAAATAAGAAAATCACTATACCAGTACGTCTTGGAATGCCCGTACTCGACATAAATTGTTTTTAAGTAAGGCCGAGATAAGCCAAGTGATTATTTTTATTAAATATTTCAATACAAAATTTCATTTGCAGTAAATCAGCTGCCGGATATACCCACATATGTATGGTTTGACTTCCAAAATCACTCCCTGTCACTTAAATTACATAATTAATATTATTAAATCAAAATAAATGCCCCAGAGGATTAAGCGGATATTAAATTTATTACAAATGTTGCCAATCCAAAAATCATGCAGAAGCCAATTGAGTGAAATTTCAAAATTATGCAAATCTAAAGCGCTTCTTATGGGTAAAGAGAAATGATGTTTATGGTGACAGATAACTTATGTGTTGTTATTATTGTTGCTATTATTTTTGTTGTTGTTGCAACTCTTATTGTTGCTTTTATTGCTTTTGTTACACTTGTTGTTGTTGGCTTTGTTGTTGTTGTTGTTGTTGTTGTTGTTGTTCATGTTAATGTGTTGTTGTTGTTGTTGTTGCTGCTGCTGTTAGCAGTGTTTTCGCTTTGTTGCTCTTGTTGTTGTTGTTGTTGTTGTTGTTGTTGTTGTTGTTGTTGTTGTTGTTGTTGTTGTTGTTGTTGTTGTTGTTGTCGTTGTTCTTTTTTTTGTATTTATTCTATTCTTATTTTTTATTGCTGTTGTTATTGATATTATTGTTGTTATTGTTACTATTATTGTTGCTTTTGTTATTATAGTTGCTATTATTGTTATTTTATTGTTCTTGTTATTGTTATTACTGGCTGAAATCACACGTTTCTCATAAATAAATCGATTTGAAAGCACTTAGACTGAGCGCCTTAATGTATGCTACAATAATTTATCAACGCAAAGCCTGTAAAAGGCCAGACAAGGCAAAATATGCATATAAATATATAAATAAATATGTGTATATGCTTACATAAGTATATATGTATATAAATATAGAATTTTGTTGAGATTTTCACACATACATCCACAACCACACACATACGAGTATATTTGTTGCAATGTGTCAATGCTTCAAAAATTCACAAAAAATATAATGCATATTAATATATATCTGTAAGTATGTATGTGAATATCGTTAAGCGCATATTTATCTGCATATGTATATGCTTCTGTCCTTTCATCGTGCGTGACATCTACAACAATTGAAGCATATAGCTAGCCAGCCGCAAGCATCATTTGTGGTTTCAATTACGTGCAGTGTTTCTACACACACACATATATGCACATTTATTGAAATTTGTATGCTTAAGCAACAAAAATATATGCATCATATACATATTCGCATACGTACATAGTTACGTAACGGTGCTCAGCTGCTCTTTGGTTTTACAACCAATAATTTATATCTTCGTCTTATGGCCGCCAATAGAACTCAGCAATTGTTGGAGTCAAGATGAGTTAAAAATACGAGTTTCTTCTTATTAAAATAAATAAAATAACTCATTTGTGTTCAAACGACATATGGTTCACCACAAATACATACAGACACTTGCATATTTATTTGCCTTTGCATATATGTAAATGACAAGCAATATTTGAATTGGCTTCTCTACGAACGAAATCGACTTTGAGAGCAAAATATTTAATATGGAAACACAAGCAGAATTCAAAATTATAATCATAAAAAATAATAACAATAAATAAAAGCAAGAGATAAACATGAAAGAACGGCTGTCTTCGGCCATGCCTCAACTTGAATTTATGTCTGTAGGAACCAAATGACCCAAAATCTTATTTCTCTAGTCTAGTTTCTAGATCTAGTCTTCCGATACGGTATAAGTTTTAGTGGGTCTATCTCTTCTCCTTCTGTTACTTCGGGTGAAATTGAGTATTGGCTGATATCTATATTAAATCCAAAATGGGAGATATGCTGTATGGGAAGAAAGTTAGAATATCCTGATTCCTTCGAACAGCCTTCAGCTCTGTAATGTTAAGACCAAATTTGGTTCAAAAGTTCCTCTATCTGAGATTCTCCTCAAAACTGGAAGCCTTGTAGCGAGGAAGTGACCTAAGAAACTGCTGCAGATCTCTTAATGGGAACTCTCTCAAAGAGAACTTCCTACGTTTATACGAATCAAAAAGTTAAATCTTATTAATCTCACAGTGAGGGAAAAGGTAAATACAGTTAGCTTTGCACCTCAACCCCGAAAATATTCTCTCAGAACCTTCAACAGCATCAAAGTGGGTCGAAGAGTCGAGGTATATTTGCTGATCGCAGCAAAATCAACAAAAAAGGTGAGAACATATGTGGAAGCAACAAAGATTAATACGGGTAATGAGATCCGATGAAGAAGTATCCTTGCACTCAGTCAAAACATGATTAACAGTACTCCTAAGAGAAAGAACCTTCAGACTGGTTAAGAGTAGCAACCAAAGTGCCTACAATGAGGGCCTGATTTCACGCTGGCTGCGAATGTTACGATAATCGCATCAACGTCACTCGAGCGAAGGTGTCGAGGTACCCATTCTGATGGGTTAAGAGACTGCGGACGAAAATCGAATAGCTGATAACGGATGATATCATTCAATACACCGAAAAAGTTAGAGATATCAAAGGAATTATATATGTATACAGCGTGACTTAGTGAACAACGGACCAGCCATTTGTGTCATACTGCAACACTGATCCCATCGCAGCATATCGATTTCTGGAAATAATGAATTCCTTCTCATACCCACTTAGAAGGAGTTTAAGTGTGTTCCCTATAATACAAGCCACAGTATGCCGTAGCCTACGGCGGTACAAAAGCGAGAATTAGCCAATTGAAGTACGCAATAACTGAATACAGAGCACTCTAACTCTAAACCTAACATGATTACTAACCAGAATATACTGCCAGCTTCGATGGATTCGAGGTTGGTGTGTTTTTCTCCCTACGGACAACCTGACCTAGTTAGCGTTGCCGCTGTCTCTCAATTCGCCGAACTATGTCAATGCTGCCGTGGCTCATCGCTTGATCGTCTACGGTATTCTACGGTAAATCTTTCGCAATACCTCTCCTCTCTTGGAAATCCTTAGGGCCGACTCATTGGATGCCGTCGACGTCAACACTACAGCGTTATACAGCAAGACGATAATGATGAACAACTTGTGGAGGTTGGTTTTTGTTCGTCAAGAGACGACTCAATCTAAGAAACCTAAATATAATGGGGCCAAAATGAGGGAGCAATAGCGATGTATCAAGAAGGCTTCAATTTTGTCGAGTAAATACCAGTCTATCGATGACGTACTTGATAAAGAAGGAAAATCTGTAGATTGTGAGAGTGTATGAGAGCTAATCGGAACTGCACACAAAAGAAATGAATGAGCAAAGATGAAGAGGGCTACACAGAATGAAGCTAGGCCGAAATAAACTATAGAAGCGCGCTGTTTCAGTGACTGAGACTGGGATAACCTCCAGATAGCAGACGTTGGTAAAAATTGCACGCAACTAGTCCACATCTATAAGAGAAGAGTATTGGGCTTCGGAGCGAAGCAGCCGATGTGAGAGATGAGATATATGGTGGACAAAACATCGATTCTCTCAACCAGAACTCAACTCCTCTGAGTTCTTAAGAAAATCAGGATACGCTTATGTGTGGGCAATACCTTTTTAGACCTTTTAGATCTCCTCGAAGATCTGTTAAAGCCACAAACGATAACTTAACTACGAACTTTAAAGCAGTTACCGACAAAGCGAACACTTACGGACTTTTGCTTACCATCTCCATAAGAGACAAGCGGAAAACTACTAAGCTGCATATAGTTGCAAAATAAGGATCTCGCAAAAACCCGGAAAAGTATAGAAGCCAAAAAGGCTAACAGACTATATCCAGCAAGCATAAGAAAGCGATAAAAGCACAAAGACTCTCCAGAAACTGAACACACAATCAACTTAAGCATCCAAAAAGCCAGTACAGAGGCTGTCAACGCTTCGATCGGCTGTTGAAGCCCGCACTGGAGAAGTCGTTGATGTCAGTCAGTTGGCAAGGGTGATCGCATTCAAAGAGAGGAGTGAGCAGAGCCAATTTTTGATGGGTACAGAATATCTGACTTCTTTTACCAACGAAAGAGAGCCAAAACCATCAAATCTCATTTAGTTTAACTTAATTACTTCGGAAATTATACAGAATTCGGATTTTAGAGCTTCACTCGAAATAGAGCTTTTCAAACTGGATGCATTCACTTCCTAGAAAAATAGTATTGATTTTTCAGAATTTTTTAACAACTTCAAGCCAGTCTTTCGCGTCCGAATTTCTGGCTTAGAGAGGCAGTTGCTCTAAGTTTTTACCTATAACGTTAAAATAGTAGTAGAAAATGCTCAATTACTACGCTTCGATATCCTTTTTCATAACTGCGCCATCAATAAATTCAAAATCGCTTCCACTTTACTGCCCCCAATAATTTTGTTTCCAGCAAGACGCAACGAGAAACTCGAAGGGGAAGCACTAACTCCAACAACTGCATTGCCGTAACATAATTTGAGAAGCATAAATTGCATGTGTGTGTGTGTGTGTGTGTCGTTTTTACACGCGAATTGACCTCCTTACACAAACCTCGAGCATTTTCTGGTTTAACAGCTAATCACGTTTAAACGTTTCAATGTCCAGTAGTTTGCCTTTGGCGCTGCAGCAAATCACCTACGAAACTGCCATATAATTTCATATTTCATACTCATTCAAACACATACATACATACATACATACATGTGTATATACACATACATGTGATAGTTATATCATTTATTAAACACAGCAAAACACAGTGAATTGAATCGAATTCGAAAAGCCGTGCGAGTGGCGGCGAGATGGTGCGAGGGAAAGAGAGAGAGAGAGAGAGATGAGGATTATGATGAGAATAGTACATCAATGCGGCCAGAACCCACTCACTTGGCGCAATCAGGAGCAATTTGTTGCATGAAATATTTGCAAATATGCTTATGTGCATATGTATATATGTGTGTGTGCGTGTGTAATTGCGTAGGCTTTTGCCTTGGTTATTTGCCAATTGATAAGCCATAAAATAGCAAACAACACGTAGCCGGGCTCTAGATGTCCATCTCGGCACCGCTCCACCAGCCTGTCGACGCCACTGCCACCGCACCACCACCCAGCTCCTGCCTCGCACTCCGTCTACCTGTCAATATGCCAATGTGGCTTCTATAACAAATACACTAAACTTGTGGCTGCTTGCCTTGTACAGCGTTTGGTCTCTTCATCCGTCTTTGTTGTGTCTTTAGGCGCTTGCAGGTCAGTCAGACGGTGGTGAAGCGTGTAGTGTTTGTAGCCTACGCGTCGGCGTGTTGTCGTTGCGGCGGCTGTCTGCGAGGTACAAGGTAATATCTGCGGGAAATCAATTTGCATTGCACGCTTGTAAATACGCCGAGTTGCAACAAGAACAACAACAACGTGCAGCAACATACACAAAATGAACGTTTAGACTTGTGCTAGGCGAGATGGTGCGGCGTGGTGCGTTAATGAGTACTTGTTGTATGTAGCGCAAAGACTGCGGCGATAAACTGTGAAAACATATAGAGTTCTCCAACGGGTTGCGGAAAACCATCCCGACTCTGTGCCAAATACACGACATGCAGTGGGAGCACACGTGAATGGTGGAAAAAGTAGAAGAAGAATGCAGGAGAACGAAAACTAGCCGTCGGTCGGTGGAGATCGAACCATGAATTGCTGGCGTCCAGCACGATTCTTTACTAATTGCTAAAAAAATGTAAATACGACGCTGCAGACGATCTCAAACAGTGGTGTGGGTTAGGAAAAAGGCGGAGAGAAATTAAATAAAACAGAATAATATAAAATAAAATAAAATAAAATAAAATAAAATAAAATAAAATAAAATAAAATAAAATAAAATAAAATAAAATAAAAAATAAAATAAACTAAATTATATTACAAAAAAATTAAATTAAAAAAGTTAAATTAAATAAAAAAATAAAATTAAATTTAAAATAAAATTAAAAAATACATTTAAAAAAAATTAAATAAATAAATTAATTTAAATAAAATAAAAATATGAAACAAAATAAAATAAAATAAACTAATTAAATTAAAAAATAATAAAATAAATTATATTAAAAAAATTTAATTAAATTAAATATAATAATATAAATAAAATAAAATAAAATAAAATAAAAAATAAAAATAAATTAAATTAAAAAAATTAATTTAATTAAATAAAAAAATTTTAAAAAAATTGAATAAAATAAATAAATTAAAAAAATAAAATAAAATAAAAAATAAATAAAATTAAATTAAATTTAATTTAATTTAAAAAAAATATAAAATGAAATAAATTTATATAAAATTAATTAAAACAAAGTAAAACGAATTAAATTAAAATAAAATAAAATAAAATAAAATAGAATAAACTAATACAAAATAAAATAAAATAAAATTAATTAAATTTAATTTAAAAAATAAAAATAAAATTATTTAAAAAAAAATAAAATAAATATAAAATAATTTAAAATAAAAAAATAATTAAATAAAAAATATTAAAAATTAAAATAAAATAAAATAAAATAATATAAAAAAATAAAATAAAATAAAATAAAATAAAATAAAATAAAATATAAAATAAAAATAATAAATAAAATTATATATAAAAAATAAAAATAAAATAAAATAAAATAAAATAAAATAAAATTAAGACAATCTCACTGTGGCCTCATGCACTCATGTTGCACGTTCAATGACCAAAGTCTTCGCGGTTACAGTGATTGCAACCGGTTACTTGACGTTGTTAAAGACAATACACATAGCTATAACAACAACTTGCTGCAACACAATTTTAAATTTTTTTATTTTTTTTTATTATTAAATTTTAACTTTAATTTTTCTTTTTTAGTTTATTTCTACCTTTTCTGCATAACTCTGTGGCAAACACGCAATTCTCGACGCCGTGCAACATATTGTTGCCACTGCCACTACAAGCAACTGTACCCCATTGCTGCTGTTGCATGCTCTAAGTTGGTATGGTGTGCCGCACGAGGCATGCAACCAACAAGAAAGTGTCGGTGCACTTTGTGTCGTCGTCGTCGTCGTCGTCGTCGGTAACCAAGTGTGGCAAGCTAACTACATAGCTAGCTTCCTCATTCCTGCTGCATACACCTACGGCGGCTCCCTAAGGAAAATTTTAACTCACGTTTTTGGTTGGTTATGTACGAGTACCAAATGTACGAGTATGTATGTCTGTATGTATGTATGTATATAAGTATGTCGAAAAAAAATTGAATGCAACAATGAAGGAAGCTACAACAACAACACATAAGCGCATTTTTGCTTTGTATGTTGTTGTTGTTGTTGTTGTTGTTGTTGTTGTTGTTGTTGTTGTTGTTTGTATATGTGCATGTATTTGTAAGCGGAATAATACAATGTTGCGATAAATAGCAACAACTTAGCTGCCACATGTGGCAAACAAATTGACAGTTAACATTCTGATGTGTACGATTTGCCACATCATGCTAAAGTAACAACAGCAACAACAACAAAAAGAAAAACAAATAATGTATGTACATATGTATAAAACAACATCAAAAGCAGGGATCTGCAAACCATAGCAACGTGCTCGGATAAGCAAGCAATAACTCCAGGCCATGCAGCTGACCGAGGTGAGGGCTGCGCGGTGTGATTGTTTTCTGTAGGGAATTTTCTAACTGAAAAATTACATTTGTGTCATGTTGCAGATATTGAAGCAATATATCTTTCAATAAATACAAATTGACACATAAACGGTGAAGTGAGAATGCTGTTGTTGAATGAGAGCGGAGTTCAATGAGAGAAAGTTGAAAGTTCAAAAAAATTAAAATTGAAAAATTTATAAAAATGGGTTTCAGGTGCTTTAAGGTAGGTCAAGAGAGGTATGAGAGTAGGAAAAATTATCATCTGAAGTACAGAGTTGCTTAAGTGATGCGAGGAGTTAAGCATTTCGAAGAGGGTAGCTATGGCGAGTCATCCCCACTGTCTGTTATACATAAGGCTTACATTTTAGAAACATATTGTGGAGCAAATGGAGATAGGAAAATCCTTGGTCATGACGCCAAGACTCTAACTTAATTTGCTTTTAACTATTGCTCAAATCTTTATAAGAATTAACGGGTTTCTGAAGTGTGTACTCCCCACCAGATAAATTTACGCCATCGTAAACCTCTTAAAATATGTAAAGGTTGGAGGATTCAGATTTGACATCAAAATAAAATAAAATAAAATTTTCCATGCACTCTCTGCTCCCCCAAGAGTATTCTCTTCCCTAGCAAGCTACCTCTAGTCGAGCCTAGCGCCAGATTCCCTCAAAGTTGCCTCAAGTAAGCGGTCTAGCTGTCCTCATACGTCTTGAGCCGTCTATCAAACGCTTATCTGTGATCAAAAGAACTTTTTATACAATAAATTTTCTTTTAATATTGACTTAGTCCTTTCAGTTTTCAGTCAAACTCCTGTGTATGTGTATCTGCTCACACATGATTTCTTTTACAAATATCTATGTAAATTTGTAAATATGTTAATGTGTTTAACGGTACATAAGTACATTTCACACTTTTTGTTTTTGCATGCGCAAGCAAATCAATTTTCCACTTTCGTGAAATCTCCATATTTCGCAATCAACATGAAAATATGTAAATTTTGTAGCTAAAATTTTTTATCAGATTCTGCGGTGCAGTCGACCCAGTAAATATTAC
This sequence comes from Neoceratitis asiatica, assembly GCA_030068015.2. Lineage (NCBI taxonomy): Eukaryota > Metazoa > Arthropoda > Insecta > Diptera > Tephritidae > Neoceratitis > Neoceratitis asiatica. Next base: position 72,818,669 of record CM061527.1, read on the forward strand.
GCAGTCATGTGTGAAACAAAATTCAAGGAAAGCAAAAATAAAATAAAATTTAATTGAAAATGATGAATAAATAAAATAAAATAAAATAAATATAAATAAAAAAAACAATAAAAACTAATCAAGTAAAAAAAAATTAATTAAAAAAAATTAAATAATAAACTAAAAAAATAAACATAAATAAAAAATAAAATAAAATATAATAAAATAAATTAAATTATATAAAATAAAAATATTAAGAGAAATTAAAAATTAAATTAAATTAAATTAAATTAAATTAAAAAAATATAAAAAAATAAAAATGAAAATAAAAATAAAAAAATTAAATAAAGTAAAATAAATAAAACATAATAATTAAAATTTAATTTAAAAAAAAATTAAAAATACAAATATAAAGGGTGATCCAAGTGGAGGTATTTTTTTCCATAGCCTTTTTTTGAAGGATCATGCGTGTGTCGTGTCAAGCCGTCATGTAATTTTTGTTCACTATTATTTGACATTTCATCATGGAAGAACTTCCGTCTGAAAAACGTTTCCAAATCACTCAACTTTTTTACGAAAATTCACGTTCTGTAAAGAATGTGTTTCGCGCGCTTCGCTCAACTTCTCAGGTCAACATAATCGGCCTACTGAGCGTATTATTCGCAACACCATCACCCATCTTGAGAACCAGCATTCATTGGATGAAATTCGACAGAATAGACCACGTTCAGCACGCAGTGAAGAAAATATAGCGGACGTAGCCGAGAGTGTACCGCGGAAGACCGTCGAGAGTCGATTTGGCGCCGTTCGCAGCAACTCGAACTGATATATGGAACGACTTGGCGGATTTTACGTCGAGATTTTAAATTGAAAGCGTACAAAATGCAGTTTGTGCAAAAACTGAAACCGCTCGACCTTCCCAAGCGACATCTCTTCGCTCTATTAGCTCTTGAAAAGTTCCAAGAACATCCGACGTTTTCGAGCCAAATTTTGTTCAGCGTTGAGTGCCATTTCTGGCTCAATGGGTATGTAAACAAGCAAAATTGTCGCATTTGGGACGAAGAGCAATCTGAAGAGATTCAAAAGCTGCAATTTCATCCAGAAAAAACAACGGTTTGGTGTGGTCTGTAGGACGGTGGAGTCATCGGTCCATATTTATGCAAAAACGATGCCGGTGAGCACCTAACCGCCCCTGATAACCGACTATCTGATGCCTGAAATTGAAGCTCGTGATCTCCGCGACATTTGGTTTCAACAAGACGACGCCATTTCCCACACATCGCATTAATCAATGAATTTATTGAAAGAACACTTCGGTGGGCGGGTCGATTGGCCACCAAGAACGTGCGATATCACACCGTTAGACTTTTTCCAAAGGGGATATGTAAAGTCTAAAGTCTATGCGTCAAGTCACTCGCCAATTGCCAGTCGAAATGCTCGAACGAGTCATCGAAAATTTGACTCAATGGTTGGACCGTCTGAGACGTAGCCGCGGCGAATATTTGAAAGAGATATTCCTCAAAAAATAAATGCCAAAGAATGTTCTGTCGAATGATAATAAATTAAATTTGAATTTTCTGTATTTTTTCTTTAAAAAAAAGTGGGGGACCTCGAAATGTATCACCCTGTAAAATAAAATAAAATAAAATATATAAAATAAAAAAATTAGTAGAAAAATGAAAGAAATCATATAAAAAATAAAATAAATCATAATGAAAAAAATTTAAAAAAAATGTAAAAAATACAAAAATTAAAAAATAATAGAATTACAAAAAAAACAGAAAATAAGTATAAAGAATACAACAAAAAATAAAATAAAATGATAGAAATACAATAGAATCATATAAAATAAAATAAAATTGATTTAAAAAATTTAAATTACTTATAAAAATTAAAAAAAAAATTAAATTAAAAAAATTTATTGAGAAAGTTAAATTAAATTAAATGAAAAATAAAAATAAAAATAAAAATAAAAACTAATAATAAAAAAATTAAAGAATAATATAGAATTAAATAATCGATCAATAGCATCGGTTCGACTACCCTGTCTCTCCCTCCCTCTCCCTCTCCTTCTGTAGTATTTGTAAAATCCTTGCGTGCTGTTTTCAATTAACTTTTACTTGATTTATTCGTTTATTTTTATTTCATTTTATTTTTATTTTTATTTTTATTTGATCTCTTTTTCAATTCTTGGGTCACCCTACAAATTTAATTAAACCAATCTGGGAGCTTGCAGTAACGAATTCAATTTGACATTTCACACATGCGTACTCACGAAAATATGCTAAAACAAAATCTTTTTGTTGCATTTTGTTGTGTATTGAATGTGAAATCTGTGTATATGTAGTTGTATAGTAGTATAACTGATTTACAAAAAAATATATATAAAAATAAAAGCAAATTTTGTAAAAATTTGTATTGGAAAATCGCAACAAATCAAAGTTATTTTCGGGCTGAATTATTTTGGGTATTTTTTTTTTCAAAGATTGTTTGCACTCACTCACAGTGCTTTAAATACTGGAGTGCTCGAAACTTAATTCAATTACATGCAATAATTTCGCAGCAACAAAGTATTTGATTAAATTTTTTTTCGATATATAAAGTATGTAGTAGTTCTCGTGTGTGGCTTTGTTCGCTCAGTGTGGGGCAGGAGAGCAGTTAGAATTCACCAATTGGAAGTCTCTATTTTTATATTCTTAATTCGGCTATATCAACCAAGCGCTAAACTTAAGCAAGTTAACCATTTTGGAGTAAGCTACATCAATAATATTAATCCAGTTTCTTACAGGTTCCTTTGAGATTCGGTAATGAATGCGCTCGCAGCGGTGTTTACAGTTCCTCAAAAGGCTCTTCATTCCAACGTACGTGCGTGAACTGCTAAACCCGCACTCGACTCTGGTTCTACTATAGCTCAGCTGTCTCCTAGTCGTACCTCTGTAATTACCTTTCCAAGGATAGCCAAGTAGCCACCATCCGAGTATCCGTCCTCCTCACTCGCTGGATAGCTAGGTAGAAGTGAAGAAGAAAATAAGCCTAGTACTGTGATACCTTGAAAACCGTTCTGACTCTACGTCTCTTTTCTTTTCCATTCACTATGACTTCCGTATGAGTTTTATTAGACGCCTTCTTCAGTTTCTGCCACACGTCGAAGGCTATCCATGAAAACGACATTGAATATGCTAAACTATTTTTCCGTTAGACCATGTCAATCACATAACCAACAGAAAATCGTCTCTCCTTCCTCGTATTTTCTGCAGTCTTTTCGAGATCTGCTGATAGGGGCCCCTAGGCTTTCTCGTATAAATCACTATTCCCTCAGGGTCCCAATAACCTATAAGTATAAAAAGAACCTCCTTCTTCAGATAATATTAGCCATTCGACACTTTCCGGTCCCATTTCGGTCGAGAGTAGGTTCAAGTGGCCACAGGACAAGTTTTGTTTCCATCTTAACTCGGCTTGGCTGTAAATGAATTCCTTGAGGAGAAGTTTAAATATGGCTAGAGACATACTATAGGGTAAATCATTTAGAAGAAACTGTGTGACTATACCTCGGTCACTTCTTTAGTATCTCTCTGGACCAGGGACACTAATGAAAGATAGTCTGCTCAGCCGATGAAGCTTCTGCAGATATCTGCGTTGGTCGAGCACGATTTTATAGTTTATCATGATCGAGCCTAGACCTGCTATTGATGCCTGGCTTTAACTGAACATAACGCAGTCTCTTCCTGAGGCCAGAATACATCATAATCAGAGAACTTACTTGAAGAAATAAAGTTACTTCAGCTTATTTGGATCAAATCTATTTCTCTTAGAGCCTTACTTCTGGAGTGTATCTATAACGTAGGCAAAATCCCCGATAACTGTTCATCGCATTGACACTGACCTGCCGAGATCTTCAGAAATATAAGAAATCTTCTTTAAAAAATCTAAATTTTTGATCTTCTCACATCAACTTATCATGAGCTTGGAATATGTGTCGCACTCACAATTCCCCTTCTCGTCTCGTCGCTTATTTCCTTCCACACTTTTAATTTGGAATCTTTTTCCCAGTTTTAATACGCTCCAGTCTAACAGAAACTTTTTCGCAAAAAAAACACCACTGAGATACTTTCATTGCAACTTTTGTCTACAGTTTTGAGCTACTTTAATGCGATGTCTATTATTTTTCACTTATACACTGCTGACGTTCATCCGAGTTACGCTTGAGTTCCAGCGTCTAAGGCGGCAAGGCCGACAACAACAGCGGCAGCTGGCTGCAAATGAGCTTGCTGAAGATTTACTTAATTTTATTTCGCATTATACCGACTCTCTGGCATTTCGTTTTCAACTCTTACATTTATTTTTTAAATTCTTTTTTTTTTTTTTTTTTTTGTGGGAGTTCTCTAAAACAACCGACTACGACTGCAATAAATCCTTTACTTTTCTTTGCATTTTTGTTGCATTGTTAATTTTCAGTTGGACCGAACTTCCTGTCGAGCCGCTTAAATAAAACAGTGTCAAATTTTCATATATTTTGTTTTCCTTTTTAAGTTTCGTCTCTTTCTATCCTTGCCTGCCATCCTTCTATCTCACCTCTCCTGCCACTCTCGCCAAGTCCACTCAAACTTTATTGCAGCGAGTTGGCCGTTACTTGTTGTTCATTGCAGTTGAAATTTGTTGTTTATTTCTTCATTCTTCATGTACTTTTTTTTGTACATCCAATAATGGCACGTCCGGAAGCATTTAGAAAGTTTCCGTTTACGACTAACTGTACATATAACAAGTCCATATAATAAATAGGTAAACCGAAAAGCACAACAATTTAGAGTTGAAGTGGGGAGTGGACTTGTACTCTCCCGCTCAATGCACTGCCTAGACTCACAGACTTAAGTGAAAAGAGCAAAGAAAGCTGTTAATGTTCTTTTTTTTTACAATTTTCTATTTTCTTTTGGGGGTTTTTAGGACTTTGAGTTTTTTGTCTGCAGCATATTAGCCAGCAAGGAGGTTACTTGCGAGTGAACAGTCTTACGTAGTATTCTCTCCCGCCCTGTGGGAAAAATATGCGTTTTTTTTTTTTGTGAGTTCGCTGCGTTAATCTCTAACGTAGTCTGGTGTGAAATCTTTCGAAATTCCGTTTCACGCTTTTTCAGATCTTTTTTAGATTTTTTCTCTCAGCTCCAACCCCTTTCTTTTCCTCTCTTTTCGAAGATTTTTTCTAATACTTTTCTCTGAGTCGGGAACTCATTCTCTTTCTCGCTTTTTCGCTTTGTATTCCACGAGCAATATCTTTTTCTAACTAAAATTTCACCTATAACTAGGAAGATGTTTTTATAGGTACTCTTATAGAGAAGAGATTTGAGGGTCGAAAGTTTTCGTTGATGGTGGAGCAGGTCGGCCTTAAAGGTAAGATCATTTAATGTGTGTGGGTCAGGGTATTAACTATTACGAAGTGTTAAACCCAGCTGATGAGGAGTAGGAGAGGGATAGAAGAAGAGATAGGGGCAAAGCACGAAATATCTCATTTTATATGAGGCCCATGCTCTTAACTTTTTCGAGTTAGTTGCAGGGAGAGGGAAAGTGTCTTGCGAGCACTCCACACATATTGAACGTACATACCTCGGATGTCACGGGAGGAAATTTGTAAATAAAAATTGCAACCAGTAGCCAATAACAGCTCGAGCTAAAAGCATGAGATCTTTTGAGCGCTTCGCTCAATTTATGGTCAACATAATCGGCCTGCTGAGCGTACTATTCGCAACACCATCACCCATTTTGAGACCCAGGATTCATTATTGTATGAAATTCGACCGAATAGACCACGTTCAGTACGCAGTGAAGAAAATATAGCGGACGTAGCTGAGAGTGTACCGTGGAAGACCGTGGAGAGTCGATTTGGCGCTGTTCGCAGCAACTCGGACTGACGTATGGAACGACTTGGCGCATTTTACGTCGATATATTAAATCTAAAGCGTACAAAATACAGCATGTGCAAGAACTGAAGACGCTCGACCTTCCCAAGCGACATCGCTTCGCTCTATGGGCTCTTGAAAAGTTCCAAGAAGATCCGTCGCTTCCTAGCCAAATTTTGTACTGCGAAGAGGGCCATTTCTGGTTCAAAGGATATGTAAACAAGCAAAATTTCCGCATTTGGGACAAAGAACAACATGAAGAGATTCAAGAGCTGCCAGTTCATCCAGAAAAAACAACGGTTTGGTGTGGTTTGTCGGCCGGTGGAAACATCGGTCCATATCTCTTCAAAAATGATGCCGGTGAGAACGTAACCATCAATGACCACCGTTATCGCGCCATGATAACCGACCATTTGATGCCTGAATTTGAAGCTCGTCATCTGCGTGACATTTGGTTTCAACTAGCAGTGGGAAGTGGCACCCACACATCGCATCAATCAATGGATTTATTGAGAGAACACTTCGGTGAGCAGATAATTTCACGTTTTGGACCAGTCGATTGGCCACCAAGATCGTGTGATATCACATCGCTAAACTTTTTCCTGTTGAGATGTATAAATTCTATACTCTATGCGGACAATCCCGCTTCGATTCAGGCCTTGGAGAAAAACATCACGCGTGTCGTTCGCCAGTTACCAGTCGAAATGCTGAAAGGAGTCAACGAAAATGGATGGACTATCTGAGACGTAGCCGCGGTCAAGACTTGAAAGAGTTAATCTTCAAAAAATAAATGCCAAAGAAGGTTCTTTTGAATAATAATAAGTATTCCCCATTAAATTTGAATTTTGCGAGTTTTTTTTATTTAGAAAAGTAGGGAACCTCAAAATGGATCACCCGTTACTTGGTGCTCTCGAGTCAAACCGAGGCGTTCGCTCGACATAGTTTTCCGGAATTCCTAAAATTCACATCAAAAACGGCTAACTCGTTCAACCGTCCCAAAACACTACAGCTTTCTGCCTTCGCCACTTTCATCTCATTCCTTACCTACTTCTCAACGTACAATCTGATGCCGAGACTTCCTATCTAAGTATCATTATTTGATTTCTGCTGAGTACCCATCCACGGCGAGAGTCTGGCGAAAAATCAGTTTCTCTCTCATGCAATTTTTTCTTACCAGGACATTGGTTCTAGCGTTTCTTGACCAATATGTCTGCCATGGTCGCTTAATTCTTGTATTTATTTTTTATATTTCTCTCACAGTTTTGAAGATTTAACACCACAATTTGCTAACTCTCCTTACATGTTTCTTGACCAGCTGCTCACAGCTGCTGTAACAATTGAATTATTAAAGCAATTTTCTAGTTAGTTTGAGCCAAACTCTGTTATGTAGTTTTTTTTTTTTATTTTTAATTTTTTTTTTTTTGCTTTATATTCATGGCTTCCTACCAAATTTCTTGCGCTTTCTTAGGAGAATTACTGCAATGCGCTTTGTTAGCTTGCCAAAAATCAATAGTGTTCATTTTTGTTTTGAGATTTGTGCTATTTCCTGTCTACCAATGAATTATGAGTAGAAGAAAATTTCGCTCAAGCAGCATTAGAGCAGACTTGAAGTTGTTACTTTGCGTAGCATTCTTTTAGGCGAAACAAATTTTAATTAAACTGAGAACTTAGATGTGAAATTCTTAAACGGTTTATGTATCTAAAAAGTAGTTAATATCTGGTATTCTCTGTATAATAAAACTGGCATAATTTGCAATAATTACAACAATAAATATATACATTTTATTAGAAATTTTTTATTTTTATTTCTGTAGGTTTTAGCTTTAATATTTTTTTTTAATTTAATTTTTATTTTATTTTTTTACTTTAATTATAATTTAAATTTTTTTTTGTATTTTATTTAAATTTTAATTTAATTTTTGATTTAAATTTTAATTTTTTTTTTTTTACTTTTAAAATATGGCCTTGGGAGCACTTTCACATTCGTACTTTTACCTCTATGGCCACCTACATGTGTTCCACATGTTCAACAACAGCACGCCAAGGAAGGAGAGGAGAGTGCGCTTGCAGATCTCACTTTATAATAATTTGCTATGAAATTAACTAATTTAAAACTATGAAACAAACTGTACTAAAAAAAAAACTGCTTTTTCAACATAAAATTTTATTTAACGCTTCTCACTCGATATAACACACAATTGTACATATATCCGTACACATATGTACGTGTGTTTTTTGATTGTGTTTTTCAAAAACTTTTCACACAACTTATAGCAACAACAAAAATAACAACAGCAACGACAACGTCAACAGCTATTTGCTTGCCTGCAGTCTGCTCAGCTTCACTCTTTGGTCAGTCGGTCGGTCCGTTTCGGCCAATCGCACAGCTGTTGCTTGTGGTTTTCAGACGAGATGGGCGGTGGTTGTGTGCTTACGAGTTTCATAATGTTTAAATATTTAATTTTATAGCACAGGCAGTTAAATAAATAATATCTAGATGACAATGACATCGGGGTGACAGCAAGTAATGGCGGTGGCGGTAATAGTGGCCGTTATATGTACGTAAATATATCAATAAAAGTAATAAAGTTATTTAATTTATGGCGACGAAAAAGGAGAAGACTAAAGGAGGGCTATTAAATATTAAGCCAGTCTGATGCTCCTCGGTCTCGCTCTTAACGCATAAGGTCAGCAGCTGTTTGTGGTACAATGCAGGAGCACAGTGCTTCCTACGCTCAGCAAAAAAGGTGAGACACGCTAGAATCGCTACTTATTTCAACCCGAGCTGACCAACAAAAAAACGTCTCCGTCCCTTAGAGCCTCTTTTTCTTATGCACCGCTTAAGCCATTAAAGCCGTGCCTACAATGGCACGCCAGTCGCTTCTTTTTTCCGTCGTTCGACGTCGATTGGAGACACCAAATGGAGCTGGTTGCCGCTCCGCCTGATCTTTAGCACAGCGTATAGGTATTTCTTTTCCTCTTCCTCCATCGACGGATACTGCCTCGTCATAATTTCAAAACTGAAATGTTTCCATCCCAACATAACCCAGCCAGCGTGACGCCTGCTTCTTTATTAGCTGAACTGCATATGTAAGCATCGTTGAAAAGCTCATTCAGCTCATCTTTCCATAGTCATCCTTTGTCAATTGGGATTGGTTTAGTAACACACCGGTTTCGGCAAACCGCCATCTTCAGTGTTTGGTTTCGTTCTGATCTGTCTATCCGTTGTCATGAACGAAACCAAACACTGAAGATGGCGGTTTGTCGAAACCGGTGTATTACTAAACCAAAATTGACAAGGGATGACGGAAATTCGTTCCGATATAAATCTAGTATCCACCCTGTCGGAAAAACACAAAACCAAATCAACTCACTTTCCAAGATCCTTCTTTCAAAGATTTTTAGAGCCTGCTCATCGGATGTGGTCATCGTCCGGCCCGCTGCACCATATAGCAGGACAGGAAGGCTGCACAACTTGTAGAATTTGGCCATTGTTCGTTGGATGGAGACTTTACTTTTCTATTGTCTACTCAGTCCAATTTAGTCGCTGTTTACAAGCGTGGTTCTGCATTGAAGCAGCTGGAAGCGTTCAATGGTAAAACGTGATCTTTAAATTTGGTTGCCAGACAATTCTTTAATATGTCCGAAGACGATAATTCTCCATCCAAATAACCCTCCGCCTTGCTATATGTCATCCATGTTCCGCCTTTTGGTTTCAACGACGTTTCGACATAGTGCGAAGCACCGCTGGACGCGATCATGGAGTGTTCTGGACTTCCTGTGTTCTCCCAGCAGCAGAATATACACCCTCTTATTATGCATCAGATGGTCTTGGAAGGCTGAATGGAAAGCTGACTAGCCTTATAGCTCAAAAAAAGGCTCTAAAACTTGAGTTCTCACATTGAAGAGACATAGGAGACTTTTGTTTTACTTTTCCTCGTCTTCAAGCCGCTGAGTCTGCTATCGAACCTTTTCTATTTTGGTCAAGTTTCTTCTTAGAAAACAAAATTTCCGAAGTTTTGGACGCTGGTCTGGTCGGAACTCGAACCTTATGGTGCTCCGATCGGTAACATGTGCAGTCTCCTACTCGGTCGCCGAAATAGCATATCAGAAAAGACAAACAAACCAAGTTTAAAACTCCAATAGAGATTTTTTTCGCTACTTAGTGTCTAGTTTCCTGTCATACCTGAATCTTTTAACCTCATTGCATCTGGGGAAGAAATTTCGTTTCTTTCCTTTAACTCAAGAAGATTCCAAGTACAGTCCGTTAGAAGAAGGTTGCTCCTTGACACTCCCAACTCAGATAAGAAAGAGAAGAACCGAATTTTTCTTGTACATCAGTGGAGGGTACAGAACTTTGCTCTAAAGCTGATATTCCGGGTTTCCAAAAGAGCTTTTTTTGCTGCCGGTCAGACTTCTATAGAGATCTTTGGCGCATAAAGCCTCTCCATAGCAGTGGTTAACTGACAACCTACATGAACCTGTTGTCAGCATGTCATCGGGCTCTGTCTGAAAGTCAATTACGAGCCCCTCATTGCTTTCTTGCAAGAGACGCTGCTTGCAATCTGGGCCATCTGGCTTCAGAGCGGGAACATTTCGACTTCATGGGAAACCAACACATTTCCTTCCTTCATTTTGGCGAACTTCCATTTTCTTTACATATAACGTGGAGCCAATTACTGAGGAAGTCTTTGTTATTATACAAGTATTGTCAGGACGTAGAGCGAAAAATGTGCAGACACCGCTGTTTTCGTAACACCTCTACTCTTTTCCATCTTTGACCTACTTCTTGCATACTTGGCCTTGAATAGTTGAATTTTTCTTTGCGAAAGAAATAATTGCCTTGAATTTTGAGCTAAATCTCTAAAGAATAAAAACCAATTTATTGGAAAAGATTTCTATTCTCATTTTTCAAAAACTTTCACATCAACACTCGGCATTAACTAGTAAATCAATATTTTATATTATGTATTCTTTTTAACTTTCGCACTATTAATGCCTAATCCTACAGAGACGCGGTACACTAGTGCCTCAGGCACTCATAATAAGTGGCATAAACCAAGCCACACAAATCATAGCAAAATTCAACTTAAACCCATTGAGAATTGTACGCTACGTCGCTGCGATAGGGAGATAAAGAGAGAAGGAGAGCGCGCGAGAGGTAGCACGAGGTAGCTAGTAGGTAGTTGAATGAGCAGCAAAGTACGTAGAAATAATCGTAAAATTGTACGCTGCGCCTTTTCAAGGCCAAGTTTGCCCCAGGCAAAGAACAATCGAATTAAATTGTAACATTTCATGAGCAATTACATACATACACACAGGCATTTTGTAATGAAACGAAATTAAACGCGCTCAATCCGCTTAAGAGCCTACAAGAGTCTCCGCACATAAGCTATTTAAGCGGAATTATCTGAGCAGATTTTGCGGGTCAGTTTTGATTGGCCTTGAAGGAAGAAAGTAAAGTTTATTATTTAATTTATTAATTATGAGAAGAAGAAGAAGCAGAAGAAGAAGAAGGAAAATGAAAGTAAGCGCAAGTGAGATAACCTCTCTTGGCGAGACGTTAAAAAATGTAAAGAAAATGAGACAATACAAAATTGGCTCAAAAATGTAACTGAAATTTATTTATTTTCATATTAATGTAATATTGTTTTAAAATTAGTCAAAAAGCTATTCACACAGCGCCTTAATTGATTCAATTCTTTATAAATTTTTTATTAATTTTACTTTCAATTATTTACTTAATTTAGAGATGACTGTTTGAAAAGCAGTTAGAAAAGCATTAGCGCAGACAATTAAACTTTAAATTGTACCACTGAATTTTCTATTCACACACATTTAATAATTAATTTTATATTATTTAAATACATAAAATTTTATTGTCATATTTCAGTTCAGGCTCTTTCTTTGGGATTTGATTTTGTTAAAAAAGAAATGCTATCATAATTGTTTTATAATTAATTACTTTTAATTTAGAATTACCTTAATTGAATTTAAATTTATATTGTATATTTTACTCCATTCTTCGTAATCTTAATTTTTCCTACTTTTTATCGTTTTGAAAGAATATTTAATTCCTTGATCTGAAAAGGTACAGATACTTTGCTCTCTCACTCAACAAACTTCACAGGGTTACATTAGCGGTTAATTGTTGTGAATTAATTGCTAATTGCCAGTTGCTACGAGCTGAGTAGCTAAAATCACTTCGCCCGGTGCTAATTGAGTGTCTGTGTGAACAGTTGTAATGGTCGATTAAAAAATAGTTAATTGAATGCCGAGATGCGTGCATTTGCATTATTTTTTCTTTCATTTTGAACTTTCAATTCACAATTTAGTATTTTCTTAGTTGGTTTAATGACAGTTAAGCTCTCAAGGAACAAAAAAAATATATTTAGCATTTTTCTCATCAATGAAATACTAATTAACATTTAAAAGGTATTTTGTAATTTTCGTGTTTGTATGATAAATTGCGTTAAAATTAATCATTTAAATGTAAAATTTTTTTTAATTGTCAATTAAGTAGCTGTATGAACTGAAAAAAAGATTTTATATTCAAAGTTTGCAAAAATAGGAAAACGACGAAAATTTTCTCTCTGTTTAGACACATGTAAATTGCGTTAAAATTAATATTGAAATTGCTGAAATTTTTGAAATTGTCAATTAAGAACCTATCTGAACAGGTACAAAAATCTATATTGAAAGCTTAGAGAAAAACAGAAGAAAAAGACAAAAAAATTAAAGGCTTTTTATGATAAATTGCGATAAATATAATAATTTTATTGCGGACAAGTTATGTTAATTGTCAATTAGGTACTTGTCTGAACAGTTTCAAGATTTTATATTGAAAGCTTTAAGGTAAGCAGCTAAAAAGTTTTCAAGCTTGCTTGATAAATTTGTTGAAATATTTTTAATTGGCAATTAAGTGCTTGCCTGAACACGTAGGAATTTTTTTTCGAAAAATGCTAACAAAACAAATAAAATAATTTTCTTGTTTTCAGTTTTGATATTTTCCTTAATTATTAATATCACTATGGGAACAGGTTAAAAATTGCACATTTAAAGTTTTAAAGAAAACAAGCAACAAAAATTGTTTTCCTGATAAATTGATATAAATTTATAATTTCATTTGTTGAACCACACTTTAGTTGTCAATTAAGAGCCTGTGTGAACAGGTAAAAGTTTTTGCTTTGAAAGCTTTAACAAACAGGGAAAAAGGATTGTCTGTCTGATTGATTATTTATTTCTTAATTGCCAACTAAGTGCCCATGTGAACAGCTGATAAATTTTACATTGAGGTCTTTGAGCATAATAGCACCATTTTTTACATGAGAAACTTAATTTTGGTTCGTTTAGATATATATAGCTCACAAAGGTCTCAAGAAAAGCTCGCCAGACAGGCCACCATACATACATATGTATGGGTATTTATTATCAATGACCTGTTAAGCTAGCTTCCCCACCGAATTTTTTTATGGCGGCAGGCTGCCTTACACATCAATTACTTTCATCAATCTTCCTTACCATTTGTATAGAGAAAATTTTAATAAATTTCTCGACAAAAATTTCCCTCCCCTCTTGTCTGCCACTCATTGCAAAAAGCCTTAACTCTCGTACAGTAAGCCTGCATGCATTCGTGGGAAATTGCCTTTGACTCATGAAATGAGAACAAATTGCGGTTTTCTTCTTCTTCTTCTTTTTTTTGCTCTTGCTCACGCTCATCTTAATAATTTTCCAATTCGTTGCGCCAGGATTAAAGCTGTCAGAAATTGAATGCAGCATTGGAAGCGGTATGGCGGCGACGCCAGTGGAACAAGAGAGCAACAAAATGAAGTTGTTAAGCTGGTGGGGGCAACCGGTATGAAAGGAGGAAAACCAGCAACCAGCAATCGCTTAATAGCAGCAATGATGAAAACTAACCAGCCAAAGGAGTGCAAAGTCAAGCGGACCATAACAAATTGCTATAAATATTATAGAGGATCTGGGAGCGGTGGTTACTGTAAGCCCGTGATTTCGGGATTAAAATTTTAAGGTTAAAAAATTTAAAATATTTACTAAATTAAATTTTTTATTACATTTTTTTAATTTTGTTTGTTTGAAGAAAATTTCAAAATAAATAAAGAAAATATTGCATTTTTATATGGAGTTGGCATGTTTCAAAAAAAAACTGTCGAAATCTCGAAAATTAAAACTTATAAAACATTTTTACTCAACCTTATGAATTAATTACAAGAATGAAGAAACAAAGTGACGAAATTTTTGATAGGGTTGCCAAATTTTCCATATTTTTAATTTTTGTAATTTTAAAAATTCAAAATTTTTCAAAAAACTTGTGCTATACTGCACTCTATGTTAATGAAACTATACAAAATTTAAAATTTCCAAACATAGTTGCCATTTTTCTAATAATTAGTTGCAAAATCCCCAAAAAAATTATATTTTACTTAAAATTATCTTATCTGTTTGAACTAAAATCAGTACTAAGCTTACAAAGCAAAGAGGTTTCTACTGGTGTTACCACATATTAAATATTTATAATTTTTGAAATAATAAAAACTCAATATTTTTCAGTTCTGAAAGGTTTTTGTAAATGGAATATTTCATTTTGAAATAAATATTGAAAACTTAATATTTTTCAAAATTAGGCGCTCCAAAAAATACAATATTGCCTTAATACTTCTAATAAAATTCTAAAATTAATATTTTAACGCAAGTTTTAAGCAATTCCAAAATATGAAAGCTTAAAATTTTTTTTAATTTTTTGTTTGCTCTCAAAATTTGATTTAAAAGTAAAAAATAATTAAATAACAATTTCATATTAGTGCAATAGTTTTTCACAACAGGGTTGCCATATTTGAAAGAATTAGTTATGAAGGTAAAGACTTCTCAAATTTTCCACACAAAAAAATGACACATTTTTAAAATAATTTTCGGCAAATTTACGTTCAAACATTACTCTGGGTAGGGTTGCCACCAGTATTTAAAATAAAATTATAAATAAATTAATATTGATTAATAAATACAAGCACATATTGAAATACGAGCATCAAGTAAACAAATTTGGCAGTAGTTCGAAATCAAAAACAAATAGAAATAGTCGTAAAGTTAAAATTTAAAAATCCCGAAATTGTTCCACCGCATAAAACTCTCTTCGAAGTTACAAGCTGCATTAATATTACATTTTAATTTACTCAACTCTACTAAAAATTAAAAAAAAAACAAAAAAAATATATCGAAGCTCACAAAATAATTTTCGGGATTGCATACACTAACTAAAGTGCATAGAAAAATTTTCAAACTTATTTGCAGCGAGTTAAAAACCTCTTAGACATAATTTATTAGCAAAAAAGCAGGCCAAACTAAGGCAGGCAGGCGCTTCCAACAACAACTGCAACAACAGCAAAAGCAACAACAACAACAACTACACAACACAACCTGTCACTGCTGCATCAGCAAAGGCCAGCAACCAACAACGCCAGCAACATAACACAAGAACTGTCAGCAATTTCCGCTCGCTGGCGATGCTTTGAGCATGAAATCTTAATAGATGTGCAGCAGCGTCGCGGAGTGTAGATCGAAAAATTGAAAAAGTTAGAGCAACAGCGGACGACTACTGAAGTGGGTAAATGAGCCTGAACAAAAAAAAAGAAAAAACAGCAAATTGATTGAGTTAAGTGGAAAAGAAGAAAAAAGAAGTTTACTCGTCCAAATGATAAATATCTCTATCTTCAAAGCACTATTTTCAATGTGCATGTGTGTGTGTGTGTGTGTACATAAACAGAGAGATGTCAGCATGCAATAGGCAAATCAATTTCAAGACCAAGCAATCCAATTAGACGCCTGACCGCATTGCGCCGAAATGAGTTGCTGCAAAAAATGTTGCTTCGCAACTCTCAACGTGGCGGCGCGGCGGCGTGACATCGTAAACTTGAAATTGCTGCGTATTTACTGTAGCAGCAGCAACAACAACAACAAAAGCACTACATGCGGGTAACCAGCAACATTACAACGCACTTTTCTAGCTGCAATTTGCTCGATTTTGCTGGCCAAGCTTCTTAAAGCCGCCAACGAACGAGCTGCTGCTTCTTCTCCTTCTTCTTCATCTTAGCCACAGCCAAAGTCTTTTGATTTGTGGCTTTCGCCATAAGTGAAACCAGTTTGCTTTCGATTATTTGCCATAGAATGCGCTGCTAAGCTGCAAGTCGCACTTACACTATACTCTCTGTGTGTGTGTGCAAGTGTTTGCGTGTGTTGGTCTGTGTGCGTTTGTGCAAATTGCATATTTCGCCACAAAATCGTGCCATCATAACTAATGCGAAATGTAAATAGGCAAAAATTTATTTAGCGCACGCGTGCAAACGCATACTCAACTGCACATACATACATACATATGGGCATACATATAAGTAGCTATAGACGTGATTAGCTTAGCGGGAAAATTTGCAAAAGATATAGATAAATGCAATCAGTTTTTTTGAAATATAACTATTGTTCATCCAGCTCATGCAGCAATCGCAAGAAAATCTGCTTCAATGGAATTTTTATTAATTTACAAATATATGGCAACCCTATCAAAATCTAAAACTAAAATTTAGGCGAAACTTGCACAAACGCTATTTATTTGATGTCGAAAATGACATATTTTGCTTTAATATTTAAAAGAAAGTGAAAGTTGGCAACCCTATCCAAAACATTTTTTAAGCTTTGAGACGCAGCATTCATTAATGGATAATATTCGACCGAATAGACCATGTCCAGCACGCAGTGCAGAAAATATAGCGGCCGTAACTGAGAGTGTACGTACACGAAGACCGATTCGGCGCCGTTCGCAGCAGCTGGGACTGACGTATGGAACGACTTAGCGCATTTTACGTCGAGACGTTTTCGAGCCAAATTTTGTTCAGTGATGAGGCCCTTTTCTGGCTCAATGGGTATATAAACAAGAAAAACTGCCGCATTCGGGACGAAGAGCAACCTGAAGAGATTCAAGAGCTGTCATTTCATCCAGATAAAAACAACGGTTTGGTTTGGTTTTTAGGCCGGTGGAATGATCGGTCCATATTTCTTTAAAAATGATGCCGGTGAGAGTGTAACCGTCAATGGCGAACGTTATCGCGCCATACAAACCAACTATTTGATCCTGAAAGCTGAAGCTCGTGATCTTCGCGACATTTGGTTTCAATAAGACGGCGCCACTTCCCACACATCGCACTAATTAAGGGATTTATTGAGAGAACACTTCGGTGAGCAGATAATTTCACGTTTTGGGCCGGTCGATTGGCCACCTAGATCGTGTGATATCACACCGTTAGAATTTTTCCTGTGGGGATATGTAAAGTTTAAAGTCTATGCGGATAACCCCGCTTCGATTCAGGGCTTGGAGTAAAACATAAGGCGTGTCGTTCGCCAGTTACCAGTCAAAATGCTCGAACGAGTCATCGAAAATTGGACTCAACGGATGGACCATCTGAGACGTAGCCGCGGCCAACATTTTAAAGAGATAATCTGAAAAAAAGTAAATGCCAAATAATGTTCTTTCGAATGGTAATAAACACTCCCCATTAAATTTGAATTTTCTGTATTTTTTTCTTTAAAAAAAATAGAGAACCCCGTAATGGATCACCCGTTACTAGACTATGCACTCAGTCCCAGCTTGGATCGTGGCTTTGTACTGACCCTTTTTTCTGAACAACTAATTCTTCCAGCTTTTTAGAAGCAGAACCGAACTCTCATTAAAAAAAATTCATTAGCCCTTCTGGAGTTGACTTAAATAAAATCTTTTACTGTCTTCAATGGTGGGAAAAATATAAAGGTGCGTACCACAAATTAGACCAAAAGCCGGTCAGCACAATGGTTTAGACTCAGACTCGAACTATGAAATGGTTATGAGAGCACGATGCTCTGTGCATAAACTTGAGCTTTGCATAAACTCGATCTATCAAAACTTTGAACAACGAAAAAAAGCTAGCATTTGACGGAAAAGCTCTCTCGCAGGTTAACATTCCCTGTCGAAGGCTGAACGCATTTATAGAATTTGTTTCTTTAATTTTAGATGTTAGTCTGTGTGCAGTATGTGAACCGACCATCCTATGCGTAGTGACAAGCGCCGCTAACCACTCGTTTGCAGCATACACCGACAACTGATACTGAGATTACTTCAAACCTTGAGCTGGAGTCCAGCGAATTACTACAGTATCTTTTGTTGAACTTCACTTTGGGTTGGCTAGAGTCTATTGTAGGCTCAAGTAAGGCTGGTTGCTATGAGACGTGCGTCTAACATACGCTTTCAACCCATCAGAAAGGGTACTAATCAGCGAGAATGCGAAACTGTTTCTCCTAAATGGTGGTAGAGTCACGGGATCCGCAGTTTTGGCTACTTTTTGTTTAGAACTCAGCCCAGTGGTGCAAAGCAACGTAAAAGCTTCTGGCGCAACAGTGTCAAAACGAATACTCAGCGACCGAAAAGGATTGTGCGAGCTGCGAACTTAGAGTGAATTGAAGGTGCCGAGCGCTAATAACTTCTTCACGGTTCTTACAAGTTGCAGGAGCTGAAGCTTTCCCCACAGTCATAGAAACCGGCATACCCAGCGTTGCATTTCTGTGCGTTGCAAAGTTAAATTTGAACAAAATTCTTTAAGGATTTTATTTTCTGTAGAGCTCCAGTCAAGTATGTACCATTATTTACTTGTGTACCCTTATCAGTGCCCTCCTGCATAGCGAGTATATATTTTTAATTGCATAAAAGCATGCCAACAGACTAAAGCTTTCGCAGCGGCAGCAGTTACAACAACAAAGCAACAATTTGAAAACTTTTCATGGCAAGGCTTAATGAAAGTTGCTCAGAAACTATATTTTTGTGTTTCCATTTTCCGATATTTGTTTTTTCTTAAATTCCTCTGCAAGAGCGAGTGGGTGGGAGAGAGAGGGTCGCAGGCACTCTCGGCAACTGCATGTACCAAGGCAACAACAATAAGAAAACATATATTTATTAAAAAAAACTTTTCATTTTTACGCCGTGAGAAAAAGTACAATTAAAGCATGTGCAAGGGCGAAAAAAGAATTTAAAAAAAACAACAATAAATAAGAAAAACAGGAAAATAAAGAGCAATTTTTAAGAGCGCAACTCTACAACAATAAAAAATAACTGTACAGCATTATTAACACTGTTAAAAGTGCGAATATTTTTTAATTTCATACAAAAAGTGCCAAAAATAACAACGCAAAAACGAGAGAGAGAGAGAAAGAGAGAATAAGTAATAGTGTGAGTAAGGAGTCACACAGACTATGCAACAAGCAACAAATTATTTCAATGAAAAAAATTTTACAAAAAAATATTCCACGTGTTGCAAAACTTTTCGACGCGTAGCAGCAATTCATGCGACATGCGAAAACAAGTCCCCATCACACACAGTCTGACTGAGTTTGTCAAACGGCGTGTGCTGGAGTTTGTGACAACCAGCAACCCCGACGAATGACCACCAAATGAGAGGAGTGTAAAGAGCGTGAATGCTGTGGAGGCCACTGTAACGTGTCGGACAGCTCTTCAACCATCCACCAATGTCCGTCCGTTGTTAGGTGTTGCCACATAGCCGACTCCATACTCACACATTGAAGCAATTAAAAGTGTAAATCCGCTTAAAAGTTTGGACACCCAAGCTATGACCAACAACAAAAAACAAAAAACAAAATTTTTGTTTAATGTTTGTTAAAATTTACACCCCACAAGTATGTAGTTCCTACGAGCTTTATTCAGCTTAGTTAACTAATTTCGAGCGTGTCAGAATTGTTATGAATTTTCCACTCATTAACACAACGAAATTTGGCAACAGTGCCTTGCTTGACTTATCGAATTGGTAGAATACTTGTACTGCAGTGAGCTTATGTTTATTTCTACCTGAAAACTTGCTTTAGAAAATAACGTTTTTTTAATATTAATCTATTGCTTTTTGATGAAAATTGGCAACAGTATAAGTGAAAACACTTGGTGTAGCATGAGTGGGTAACTATTTGAAATAGTTACGAAATCTTTCGCAAAACTATTTATTTCATATTTTAAGTAAATTAAAAAAAAATTTACTTTGATTTTGTGGAAATTTGGCAACAGCGCAATCCCTTAAATTTTATTTGCAATGTTGAAATTATGCACTGCTTAAAATAGCTTTGGTTTCTGCATTAATGCAATTTTAAGTAAATTAAAAGCAATTAAATTTTATGCGTGCGTTAGCTCTGCTATTTAAGGAAAATTGGCAACAATGCAAATTAAACTTTTAATTGCTTTTGGTGTTGTATTGTATTGGCAAATCAATTGTTTTTTGTTACTCGAACTTCAATTATTACGAAAACAGTTGATTGAATCCACTATGTATGCTAGGGCTAGCCCTCGTGGAGAAAATTGGCAACAATGCAAACTTAAATTTTAAAAATCTGAAATCCCTTAGCGAAATTATATTATGTGACCAAGGAAAATTGGCAACAGAGCCTTTGGAATTTTAAAATATTTAAGATGAATAAAAATGGGAACTACTTTAATGCTCCTCATTAACTAATTGGTTAATACGATCATATATCACTGAACTTTTGTGTAGAGACATTGCATGTGCTTAGGTTCCTCTACCATGGAAAATTGGCAACATTGCTCACCAGTACATTCTAAAGCTTACAACAGAGTAGAATATCTAGTTTTTTGCTATTTTTACTTATTTCTCTTAGAAATCTGTTTGCTAAGCTTCATTGTATAGAGAGAGAGATACAGGAAAACTGGCAACAGTGCTCTTGAATGTTCACGACATGGTATGAATGGAGTGAACTTAGCTTAATTTCCTACAGAAAAAATTCTTAAGATTTGGCAAATTTGACAACGGTGCTGGGAAAACTTAAAGGTGATCCATTTCAAGGCTCCCTACTTTTTTAAAGAAAAAAGAACAGAAAATTCAAATTTAATTGGGAATGTTTCTTATCATTCGAAAGAACATTATTTTGCATATAATCTTTGAAGATTATCTCTTCCAAATGTTGGCCGCGGCTACGTTTCAGGTGGTCCATCCGTTGAGTCCAATTTTCGATGACTCGTTCGAGCATTTCGACTGGTAATTGACGAATGACACACGTGATGTTTTGCTTTAAGGCCCAAATCGAAGCGAGATTGTCCGCATAGACTTTAAACTTTACATATCCCCACAGGAAAAAGTCTAACGGTGTGATATCACACGATCTTGGTGGCCAATCGACTGGCCCAAAACGTGAAATTTTCGGCTCACCGAAGTGTTCTCTCAATAAATCCATTTACTGATGCGATGTGTGGGAAGTGGCGCCGTCTTATTGAAACCAAAAGTCGCGAAGATCACGAGCTTCCATTTCAGGCATCAAATAGTCGGTTATCAGTGGGTGATAATGGTCGCCATTGCCGGTTACGTTCTCGCCGGCATAATTTTTGAAGAAATATGGACCGAGGATTCCAATGGCCCACAAACCACACCTATCCGTCGTTTTTTCTGGATGAAATGGCAGCCCTTGAATCTCTTCGGGTTGCTCTTCGCCCCAAATGCGGCAATTTTGCTTGTTTATATACCCATAGAGCCAGAAATGGGACTCATCACTGAAAAAACTTTGGCTCGAAAACGTCAGATCTTCTTGAAACTTTTCAAGAGCCCATAAAGCGAAGCAATGTCGTTTTGGAAGGTCTAACGACTTCGGTTCTTGCACAAGCTGTATTTTGTATGCTTTCGATTTAAGATCTCGACGTAAAATGCGCTGTCTTTCCGTCAAACGTCAGTCCGAGTTGCTGCGAACGGCGCCGAAACGACTCTCCACGGCCTTCGTGTACACTTTCAGTCAGGTTCGGCCACTATATTTTCTTCACTGCGTGCTGAGCTTGGTCTATTCCGTCGAATATTATCCAATAATGATGGGTGATGGTGTTGCGAATAGTACGCTCAGTGGGCCGATTATGTTGACCATAAGTTCAGCGAAGCGCGCGAAATACATTCTTTACAGAACGTGAATTTTCGTAATAAAGTTGAATGATCCCCCGGTACGTTGTTCAGGCGTAAGTTTTACTATGATGAAATGTCAGACAATACTGAACAAAAATAACTTGACAGCTTGGCACGAATAACGGGTGATCTGTCAAAAAGAGACTATTGAAAAAATTACTTGGATCACCCTTTAGTTGTTCAACACAAAGACCCGAACCAAGCTGGTACTGACTGCAAAGCCTAATACTAGCTCTGTGACTGTGGCTAAGTTTAGCACCAAGAGGGCGATAATATCAGCGGCTGCCGGCCAAGTGACCAAATTCTGGCTGCAATCAGGCATAAAAAAGAACGAGATGCCAAAGATGACGTTGCTGTTAGTACTTCCGCCAGAGAATGACCAATTTTTATAGTGGATGACCAAACAAAAAAGAAAAGCTGGGTATGCGAAGAAGCCTAATAGACTGCAATTGATGCCAACCAATGAGTAACTCACAAAGGAGCTCCAAAACTCCGTTTAGTCCTTTTAGTGTATGTAGGTGGTGCAAACCAGCTTCAAACTCTAATCGCCAACAGCAGCCAAAGAAAAAAATTTCAGATAAAAAAATTTTAAAATTCCATACCAAAAGGAAAACTCCGGACCAAATCCTATTTGCCTGAAATAATATTAAAAACTTTGACAAGCACAATATTGCATGAGGCCAAGCAGCGGGGACAACAACAACAATGCAATAATGTGTAGTAAGCAACAACAAAAACTGGCAATTGAAAATTCATATCGAAGCATGTGAGAGGGCAAATAAAACATGTTTGGCTGCAACAACAACAAAATTCGAAACAAAAAACCAAAAAATACAACAGCTAAAGGTCTGGCAAATAATTCACAAAGCAACAAAAACAACAATAACAATAATAATAACAACAACAGCAACAATAGCCGCAAACAACAAGGACACAAATGAAATTTTCACTATAAATTTTACAAGCTCTTACACACACACACACACACATTGTTGCCTTTGCACGGGTATGCCACTTTGCCTGTGGCTGTGTGTGTGTGTGTGTGTTTGTACGTGGATGTGTGGGTGTTTAAAGAATTTATGACACTTTCGAATTTGCAAATAAACAATTTTTGTGTGTAAAAATCTGTGTGAGCAAAAAGAAAAAATTAATAAATTTGAAGCACTACACAACTACAAGCACATGTTTATGTGTTTATGTGTGTGTACGTATGTAAATAGAAGCATATGAAAATCTAGCTGAGGCAACATGTTGCAGGAATGTGCACAAAAAACTATAAAAACGAAAAAAAAAATTATGAAATTGTTGCGAAATAGCAAGCCTGACTTTGTCAGACAAATAACGGTTATTTTATTTCCGTTCAAATTTTTTTTTTTTTTTTTTTTTGTATAAATATACGAATACGCAGAATTTTTCAATTTGCTTGGTATTTTACCAGTATTTTGGTATCAATACATTTTTTTATGAAATTGTCTCACACTACTTTGGTGTAAATCCGTAAAAAATAAAAAATAACAGGTCAATTGAAAAGTACCCTGCCCACCAGAGTAAAATACATTTTTTTTAACAAAATTAATTTTGTTTTATTCAACATAGTTCCCTTCAAGGTTGATACACTGATTATAGCGACCAACAATAACTTTTCGATACCATTTTTGTAGTTCGTTTTGTCCTTTGCCTCAAAATAGACCTTAGTTTCGGCGATCACCTCTTCTTTCGACGAAAAATAGTAACTAGTGGCCAGATCTGCGGAATACTGTGGATGTGAAAGCAATTCGAAGCCCAATTCATGGATTTTTGCCATCGATTTCACTGACTTGTGACACGTTGCATTGTCTTCGTGCACTTCGTTTCTCTTCAAATTCGGAGATTTCGTCCTTCAAACGGTCCAATACGGCAATATAATAATCGCTGTTGATAGTCCTTCCTTAAGCGCATACCAAAATACAGACGAATTAACCTTGTTAGCCGACTGTTGCGTTTGTCCACGCTTTGGAGCGGTTTCATCGTGTGCAGTCCACTCGGATGACTGTCGATTGGACTTCGGAGTGAAATGATGGAGCCATGTTTCATCCATTGTCACATTCGAGGCAAATACTCGAGTTTATTACGCTTGAACATCTCCAAACACTGCTCCGTATCATCAATTCGTTGTTGTTTTTGGTCAAAAGTGAGCCTGCGCGGCACCCATTTTGCGCAGAGCTTTCTCATATCCAAATATTCGTGAATTATATGTTCGGCACACGTTCAGTTGATATCTTTAGAGTGCCCGCTATTTCAATCTTATTTCAATTTACGGTAATTCTAAATCATTTTGTGGATTTTTTGATGTTTTCGTTCGTAACAACCTCTTTTGGGCGCCCACTGCTATCACCGTCGTCGGTGCTCATTTCCCCACGTCTAAACTTCGCAAATCAATCCTTGATGGCTTATTTTTCTAGGACAGTGTCCGGAAATACCGCGGCTGTAAGTGAAAGTGTAGCCAAAGACCCGAATATGCCTATTTATTGACGTTCTCAAGAGCTGGGACATCCTTACGGCACATTATGGCGTGTTTTTCCCTTAGACTTACACCTTCATCTAAATAAAGTCCAGCTCATACAACAACTGAAGCCAGCTGACTATTAACAACGCCGTAGTTATGTACGTCGATTGGGTGCTAGAGCAACAAGCAGTGGACCACCAAAACTTTCTTCCAACAAAATTTTCTTAAGCGACGAGGCACATTTCTCACAAATAATTGAAAATGAAACACCCAAAAAAAATTACACTCTGCTGCGCTCTTGGGTTCGAAGATGTGATTGGACCTCATTTACTTAAAAGTACAATTTTTCACATCTAAATACAACCTATTTTCATTCCAAATAAAAAAGCTGAAGCCTGAAAATTGTGTAATTTGCATGATAAAGCCATGACTATACAATATAACAAAATAAAGCGAACGCATCGGGCATCTCACGCACAGCTGACTGTTGTGAAACACAATTCAGTAGAATTTATGTTACAGCTGGCGCCGACTGAAATAAAATCACGCCAAGAAAAATAATTTTTATTCAATATTTGCAAATAAAATAAGTTTTTTTTTTGTTAGTTGACAATATTTTTCTACAGCCAGCAAAGATTTTCAGTTGTCAAACAAAATCAGAAGTGGAAAATACTTTTTAAAGGTGAACTAAGTACATATATACATGTCTAGTATAAAGAATATATGAATGTTGTTCGGAAAAAAGTCTACCAAACTAAGGAAGGAACAAAGTGAGATGCAGGTCGCATACAATACTGCTGCCAGCTTAATTAGTAGATGAGAATAGGGAAATAAACACCGGACAACAGTGAAAAAACAGCACCAAAAAAGGAGTTGTGCACAAAGTAGAAAATTAATGACAAAAGCAAGGCAAACTCACCAGCTGCCCACCCAGTTTCGCCCAGCTCTGCAGCAGTAGCAGCAGCAGCTGCTCATTGCAGTGCCAAATAGTAATTAAAAATGTGAAACACGTACGAAATGTCAACACGAACGATGATGTATTAAGTGGCAGCGAGCCACTGCAACTCGTGGCAGGTTGTAGAAATTGCAGCCTACTGCACTGCACTGTCGAACGAGCAATTCACTTGAGGACTGAAAATGAGTGAGTGAGCTTTGATTAAGTTACCCTTTATCCAACGGTAGACGGTGTAATGTCAAGCGAATGTGCTGGTCAAAGCGTGACAAACCGTGTTCTGCTGTACTTTTGCCGGCACGCTCTTGGCTTGGCTATTTTACGCTTTTAATTAGATTTAATTGAAATTGGCACTGCATTTTAAGGAGGTAGTCAAATGCAATTTTCGGCGCGCCCAAAATTACTTCATTTCCAACAATGTGAGCTTTTAGCGTGGTAGCATGAAACGCTGTTTTTGTGCGCAAACTTTGCTTGCAAGAATTGGAAACATTTTCAGATTTATTTTGGCTTTAAGGTAAAAATAATGTGAACTGCAGAAGACAAGGAAGTGCCGATATTTTGGAAATTTTCAGTCTAACTCGAAGAGATGTGAGTTCCGGTTAGTTGGAGCTATGAGTTAAGGGTTCCCGGCATCTCACCAGCACGACCCTTCAATCAGCGGAGAAGAGGTTGAGGGGATCATTGGGAAGCCTAAGACCTCCTAGTCGATCCCGATGAAATAAACAAGCCTTTCCTAAAGAAAACATCTCGTCTCAATGGTTTCAGACTACTTCACGAAGGTTCTAAGCCTATCTATGACCACTGTGGTCAAGTGAAGCAGTATCAAGTGCTGCTACTGACAAAATCAGTGAAATCCGCCGACAGAAGGTCGGAAGATGGTCCAATATCTCTTGTTTTCTCAGAAGAGGGAAGCCAACAAAGTTCATAACCACTACCAAACCCATGCAGTTCTACAAAAGTCATTGAGAACTCTTCAGTAACAACGAGGTTGAAGCGGCAGACTATGAATTATCCAAGAGCTGGACAGTCATGGGTAGAGGTCAAACATCCTATTCCACAAGCTGTCGCCTTTTCCACTTTGCTGTTAAATTTTTATAGCTCGAAGACCGCTTCAGACAAAAGTCTCTCTCAACTCATATACCCGAGACTGCTTGGTCTTGGCCTCTGGTCAGTAAATAAATGAATAAGTTATTAAAAAGTTCCGCCGTTATTAGTTCTGACTCCCAACAGGAAGACAAAGGATTGTTGCTAGTAAAACACAATCTCAAATACGATGTACCCCTCTGGATACCGCCGGCCAATGAACATAGATAAGATATTTAGGGACCTGGCAGAATACTACCGAGAAGCCTGTGACTGGAAACTTCCTGATGTCGGCGGTATATTCTCCATATGATGGGATGCTACTGCACGATTCAGCGCCTGTTGCAGAAAAGAGCTCAATTCAGCGCTAGATATTGGAACAGACTACAGACCACAACATACCCAACACTTAATCCTACTCATTTAGCACCTCTCTTCTTTTGGTCTGAACCCGTCGATTTCAGCTTGTTTTCTGCTCATTTGTTCACTGTCCACCCGTATACCCTCTCTCTCGTACATCTGCGGCCGCTGCTTTAGCATCTTTCACTTTAAATTCAGTCTTCATTAAATTTTTTGGCTTGCCAATAAATCAAGCAATGAATCGCTTAATAATTACGTTATCTTATGTAATTATGAAATCAAACACGCTAACCACAACAACGGCGGGAGCAGCGGTAAACCGGTTACAACCCAGCCATTAGCACGACAGACGTTACACGTACATATGTATGTATATACAAAGCACAATTACACATGCCCATATTGAGGCGACAGGTCAGCGTGAAGATGCTGTAGATGCCACAAGGTGATTGCGCAACAAACCAAAAACACACGAGGTAAACAAACAAACAAACAAACCATTAACACAAATATGACGTCACCACAGCGATGACCAAGAGAGTACGAGCGAGCATCTGTACATCACCTGCAGCTGCGAGCTGCCGCCACACAGTGTTGTGAGGGCGGCAAATATGCTGTTGAAAAGTTCGATGTTAATGAATTTTTTACATTTAATTTATTTTGGGTTATTTAATGTAAAATGTAAGGAGCTGCCAGCTGTTTGAAATTTTATAGTACAGGAAAAAATTAAATAAAAAATAAAAAATAAAATATAAGCACTACAACATGGCTAATAAAATGCAGAAGGTTTTTTTTGTATATGACCAAAAAAATGTAAGGGTTGCCACCTGTTTGTAACTTTTTTAAGAAGTAAAAGTAATGAAATTATCGATCGAATATTGCGATTTGGGTTCCAAATTAAATTTAAAAAAATTCAAAAATAAAAATACATGTATTGTAATTCAGTGTTGCCATCCGTTAGAATTTTTAAGCAACAACTAAATAAAGTAAAAACTAACTAAATAAAGCTAAAACGAATTAAAACCAAAACCAGTAGCATTAAGTGGACTTGGCAACGAAAATATATATTAGGAATGTTGCCACCTGTTTGAAAATTTAATTATCGAAAATTAATGCAAAACGATTATTACTGTCAGCAATTTTCGAGAGAGGTTTGAGAAAATATTCTATCGGAAATATTGACATGCAAGAAGTGTTGCCACTTGTCTAAAAAAATGTATAAATATAAAAAGTTTATAAAGGGTGATCCAACTGAGGTATTTTCTTCAATAGCCTTTCTTGACAGGTCACGCGTAAGCCGTGTCAAGCTGTCATGTCATTTTCGTTCAGTATTTTTTGGCATTTCAACACGGAAAGACTTACGCCTGAACAACATTTTCAAATCATTCAATTTCAACTTCAACGAAAATTCACGTTCTGTAAACTGTAATGTGTTTCGCGCACTTCGCTCAAATTATGGTCAACATAATCGGCCTACTGAGGGTACTATTCGCATCATCATCACCCATCGTGAGACACAGCATTCATTATTGGATAATATTCGACCGAATGGAGCACTCCAGTACGCAGTGAAGAAAATACAGCGGCCGTAGCTGAGATTGTACAAAAAAGACCGTGGAGAGTCCATTCGACGCTGTTCGCAGCAACACGGATTGACGTATGGAACGACTTGGCGCATTTCTCGTCGATATCTTAAATTGAAAGCGTATAAAATACAGCTTGTATAAGAACTGAAGCCGCTCGACCTCCCCAAGCGACATCGCTTCGCTCTGTGGTCTCTTGAGATGTTCCAAGAAGATCCGACGTTTTCGAGCGAAGTTTTTTTCAGCGTTTAGGCTCATTTCTGGCTCAATGGGTATGTGAACAAGCAAAATTGGCGCATTTGGGATGAAGAGCAACATGAAGAGATTGAAATGATGCCGGGGAGAACGTAACCGACAATGGCGATCGCTATCACGTCATGGTAATCGACTATTTGATGCCTGAAATTGAAGCTCGTGCACTCCGCTCATTTGGTTTCAACAAGACGGCACCACGGTGAGCAGATAATTTCACGTTTTAGGCCGATCGATTGGCCACCAAGATCGTGTGATATCACACCATTAAACTTTTTCGTGTGGGGATATGTAAAGGGTAAAGTCTATCCAATTTTTTTTAAATTAATTTTTTGCAGTTTTATTTTAAAAAAATTCAGGAGCTTAAAGAAGTTGTAAATCAATATGAATAAATTTCATTGTGTTTTTACATCATTTTTCATGAAAGTGTGCCACTGTGCACCACTTGGTGGCAGGTTTTTAAGGCTGTTATGCTTGCCACATAACTACTGTATAAAAACCAAAATATTTTCTTATTTATTATGCATTTTTTTTTTTTTGCTTTTATTTTGCGACAAAAATCTGTTAACACCTTTCATGTCATGCCATCATGCTCCGTTGTCTTGAAAAAAACGCTCTGCTTCGTTGTTATGTTGTGATTGCATTGAAGCCTTTGGCAGTTTTCTGTTCATTATTGTTGTTGTTACACTTTTAGCACTGCATTGAGCGAACAAACAGAAACTGTAAATACGAAGTTATTGTTG
Organism: Neoceratitis asiatica; assembly: GCA_030068015.2. Classification (NCBI taxonomy): domain Eukaryota; kingdom Metazoa; phylum Arthropoda; class Insecta; order Diptera; family Tephritidae; genus Neoceratitis; species Neoceratitis asiatica. The sequence goes on from CM061527.1 coordinate 72,847,983, forward strand.
TTTTTCAAGTATATACAGCAACAATAATGCCGAATATTACATCAATCGACGGGCAAAGCGCTTCTCCACACTTTCGTCTTCTTCACTTTTTTGGCTTTTTTTCCTTTGTTTCTTCTTTCAGCTTCTCCCAATGTCTGCTAATAAATTACGTCATCACTTGCTTAGTTGGTGTATTTTTTATTTTATTTTTTATTTAAAAAAATTTTTTTTTACATTTTTTGGTTTCATAGAAAATTTCACCGCATCGCTGCTCAGGCCTTTTGGGCGCTTTTGTCACAGCTGGTTATGGAAGTGCATTTTTGGCGTTGTTTTCGACATTCGTCTCCCTCTCTCTCTCTCCCTCTCTCTCTTTCTCTAACTCTCGACCCCTCTCTCTCCCTCTCTCATGCACTCACTTTTTGTTATTGCCTCTGGTGTTTTCTTTGTTGCCTTTGCAGTTTGCATAAGTAATTGCTGGGGGCGAGCCGACTATGAAGTATTTGGAAAAGCGCTTGCTCTATTGACGGCTGCAACCAGCAGCTGCTTCGTCATCATCCGCATCGATGTATCAAATTGACGCGCTTCTATTTGCCACCGGCAAGTGTTTGTGAATTTACAAAGAGTTTACTGTTATGTGGTAGGTAACAATGAAATGAAAAGTCGTATTTTGGGTTGAAGCATCTGAGAGGCGCTACTGAGTTGAGTAGTTTATCGGAGCTATGTAGCCACGACTGCCAGTTCTTTAACAAGTTTTATACCTTCCGGCTTGTCTATAGCATCATTGCCTATGTAGTTACCCTAGCCAATGCCTCAGTCTGTGAGACAGTCCATATTTTTGTAACGAGTGACTGTAGGGGCAACAATGTCCTTATTAATAACCATTCTAGACCTCTAGGACTGTCACGAAAGGCTCGTAGATCCGCTCGTAATGAGTCGCCTGTCGAATGGCGTTAGTTCATTGCTACAACAAACAAGTACATAGCGAGCGAAGCAATTCACTAGCTAAGGTCTGCCGGTTGTCCCCGTCCGCTTCCCATCCAGTCAACAAACACTTTTCATAGTCACATACCGGTAATCTATAGGCTGTTGCCTCACCACAGGCACGTATAGTGTCCGTTTCCGATATCTCTATGTTGTGTGCTCTCTCCCTCTCTCTCTCTTCCTTGTCTCTTTCTTTCATTTCAGACTTGTATTTATCAAACTTTGGTATCTTACTTTTGATATCTTACTCTTCAGCCTGACATAATAGAACCAATACAAGCCGTAGGGATGTAAAGACAGCCCGGATGTGGTAAGCGCCACCCCTAGCTCGAAACGAACTCAACTCAATTTTTAGTTTAGTAAGAGAGCATATAAGGGAACTAATCTTCCGTAAAAGAGCTCAACGAGTATGTCAACCGATCCTCAAGTCATATACAATCTCTAAATGCAAACTTGGTCTGCCTAGGTCGTTTTTACCTTTTCGCTGGAAATGACCAATGAAGCCATGTCGTTTCCCATCTGATTGTTTTCATCTTCCACTAGCCGATCTTGCTTCGAGTACTTTTATCTATTAAACTATGCCAATGACAATGTAATGTGGTGCGGACCCTAGAAAAATGTGCAACTCTGGTGCGAGATGCGGTAACTAAGCCGTGAGGGGCCTTGGATAATCGCAAAAATAGAGGTAATTTTCGAGGAGCCACCCCACATATTCGATTTAAGGGTTCACTATAGCTTTTTGCAACGTCTGTTCACCAGAGCTATAGCGTAGTCGGTCTCAAGTCAAGGCATAAATGTGTCCTGTGATCTATTTTATGCGTAGAAAGGTTGTGCGCTGCGTTTGGTACCCGACACATATAAAGCAGATCCAATTAAAAACTTAATAATGAATGAAATGAGAGACCTTCCTTATGTTGACGACTACTATGAACGTTATAGAGACCAACTGGAACGTCTTGGCACTTAATTGGAAAGGCTGCCATCACTGCCGTCCAAGAATTGTTGTGAACGGGACAAGAATGGAAAAAGTTGGATCCTTGTGTCATGTAGTACATATAAAGGAGCGCAAATTTGATGTCAAATTGGTGAGAGAGAGTCTCAGTCGTCGAGTCCAGTCTCACCACAATTCGCTCCGCACCAATATTAAGATCTTCGACATATCGTTGATTTGCGCCCTAAGCCCGAATGAAAGGGAAAGACGATGTGACCAAGGATGCCTTTTATGACTGGCTACACTCGGAACGATATCAAAATTGTGCTAGCTGACTTTAAGGCCAATGTGGACAAAGAAGGATCTACCGCACAACAGTCGGAAACTTGAGCCGCCACGATAAAACGAAAAAGTCCGGATAATCCCCGATTTTCAGTGACAGGTCTGTTAGATATTACGTTTCGCTTTCAGAGGCGCCTCTATTGTTAATATTATTGTTAATGTAACCGCAAAAATATACCCCGAATCGGTTTTCTGCGAATATTGCGGTAGTGAAAGTCCGTGGATGGATAAAAATTTTGGCTGTTCCGGCATAAAGGCCTAACTGCCACGGGAACTATTGGTTTTTAGTCGCCTTATACGACAGTTATTTCTTACCGGGGGTAAATTTTTGAACCCCTACGCCGCAGGATCCCTCAATTGGTTGGATTGGGTTGTCAAAATTCACTCAAGATTTCATTTGAAGAATACCAGAACACACAACGAGCCGTTGGATGATAAAGTAAGGAAATGAAAGAAAGAGAAAGAGAGATAAGTAGAAGGAGAGTGAGAGTAAGAGAGAGAGAGAGCGAGAGAGAGCAATATGTTGATTTGCATTAATAACCATTGAAGGAATTCCGTATTTGAATTGAAATAATTTTTTTTTATTCCCCAAAGATCTCTTCTAAACTCTCTTATATATTTCAGTACTCTCATCTCTTGTAACTGCTCTTCACTGCTCTCTAAGAGTCTAGAATGATATGCTAGTAATATATTTAGCTTGGTTAAGCTGGCTGGCTTTCCAAGTCGTTGAGCAGATGTTGCCATTTACCATTAATCTCCTGTGGCATGCAGCACTGAGCAATGAAATGTTGTTGGTTTATACGCGAGGAACGGTACTTAATATGCAACTCAAACTTAAATCAAGTCACTCTAATGCACTACTTCACTTATTTATAAATACAAACATACATACATATAACATATTCAAGTACATATTTATGCTTTTATTTACTCTGCATACAGAGCTCAGCTGTAGCATGCACGCGCCACAGCATAAATATTACTGTAAAGTTAATAATGCAACGTCTTGACACACACACACACACATACACACACACACGAAAGAACGAAAGGACGACAACGACGACGACGACGACGAGCAGAAGGACATATCGCACTCACGCCCGACAGGTGGCATTATTAATTAGCTATCTTTGCGCTTGTTGCATGAACCATATCCTTGTGAGAATTGGAAGAAAAACTTGTAGGAGGAAGGAGAAAGAAGAAAGCAGAAGAAAACGAAAACCAACGAGTTAAAAGGCAGGATATACAAAAGTGAAATGCATTCCCAAATGAGAAAATGCGTATGAGTAAGCCACAGCGCTGGAGAGGATTTGCGCTCAACAGTCAAAGAGGGGTGAGCAGGTAAGTGTCTCTGACACCAAATGATTATGAAGAAAGTCTAACGCTTAATGCCTGCTTGCAATATATGCGGTTATGCCCTTCTGTGGCATATTTGGTTGATGGGTTGCAAGTTGCAAGTGCACAAAAGTTTGCAACGAAAGTTATGGCAGAACTGTCAGAGTCAACAACTTTGTATTTGTGTTTTTGGCATGCAATGCATTAGGGTAATGAAATTAATTTTAATATAAATCATTTACTTAAGCCATGCATGTGTCTTATACACACACACACACACACACACGCACACACACATACTTGACTTAATTACACAAAAGTCACAGAAATTAATTGGTTCACTTTGAGGTCTTGAAGGAATTGTGGTGAAATAATTGCACTAGAACAGAAGAGAAGCAATTTTAAATACAAAACATGAGAATCGGTTGGAAATCGTGTATGTTTGCATATTAAATATATTTAAAGAAATATTTTTCGTGCATTTAGTGTATTTCTTCACTTGGGTGTGGAACTTGGCTAAAACATATATTATCGTGCCTAGATGTAGGCAACGTTTTATTTTTTAATTGAGTTTACAGATAAAAAAAAACGTTGCCTACATTTAGGAAGAAGCAATATTTATTATTTTGGGGTGGCCGCAATAGCCGAGTGGTTCACTATCCGGAAGGTCAGAGTTCAAATCTCTAACCGACCAACATCCATAATTATAAAAAAATTAAATTAATTTTTCTAATTGCGCTCGCCTCTCAGCAGGGAATCTCAACCTCTCCAAGTATATTTAGGACATGAAAAAAGAAGCTTCACATAAAACTCCATCAGCTGTTTGGAAGCGACTAAGAATGTACTGTAGGTTCCTACATTTATTGGAAAATTATTAAAACTCACAACACAACTTGAAGGAGAAGCTCGGCCGAAAAAGCACCAATTCTTCTTCTTCTTTATTTTCGCAGACACTTCTTCGGCGATTAAAGTCCAATTGGTGATACAAAGCGAAGGTAGGTCACTCCACAACTGATCCAACGGAGTAGAGATCTTCCTCTTCCTCTGTTTCCGCCGTCGATTACTGCATCGATTATTTTCTCTAGCAATAAGTTGAAGAACTTACACGTTTGTTCGAAACTTGGTTTGGTATAAAACGGCTCGAAGAAGCTCCTCCCAATCCTAACAGAGCTTTTGGTATTGCCAGTTTACATAGCTGTAAAAGTTTTGCAGGGATGCTAAGCTCGTCGTAGATTCAACTTATTTTCGTACTTTAAAGTCGTCGAGGGGCTAGTGTGTGTCGATCCTCTTTTCATGGATCTTTTCCAATGATTGGTGCATGGTGAATATCTGGCTACTTGTCGATTTTCCAAGTACTAAAATTCGGAAGCGCTGGGTTCGAGTGCAGGTTCCAGCAACATCTAAAATTATTGAAAATTAATTTTTCTAATTGTGGTCGCCCCTCGGCAGTCAAAGTCAAGCCCTCCGAGTGTATTTCTGACATGAAATAAAGCTCCTCATAAGAATCCTTCGGCGGCTTCGGAGACGGCTTAGAATAAATTGTAGATCCCTCAATTTGTTGGTAAAAACATCAAGACGCAGAACCACAAAGTGGAGGAGGAGCTCGGACGAAAATCGCTTCGGTGGAGTTTAGTATTTCACACATTATAGGTAGATATGTACTTCCACAGTTCCCTCATACCGAGATGCTGATGAGTGCTGTCCGAGAGCAGAAGTGCAGAAGACCAGTAGAAAACTATCTGTTAAGATTGCAGTTTCCTTGAGTTTGGTGATGGCCGCTCTTTGCTATACAGAAGAGGAAAATCTTCGCTGTGACAAGATAATGAGCCGAGTCAATGTTAGGTCCTAAGAATGCACACACATCTAGAATACTAGAAATATGCTTTCGGTCTACGACAACACGGTCAGTCCATCCGGAAACAACCAAAAAGCTTGATGAATGTTGTTGTGATGAAATCTAGCACTACAGGCATTCTAATTTTAGGCCGCGGCGAGACCTCAACTCGTTTCTGGATGTCTCGTCATAGAAGTTGGATTTTTTTTTTTTGACTGTTGTGTCGAAGATACCTTCTTTGCCCACACTGGCATACAAGTCGCCAAACACAATTTTGCTATCATGGCGAGGTCAGTGCTCATATTTGCATTCTGGGCGCACATAAAAGGCATCCTTGGTCATATCGTCCTTCTCTTACGTCGTGTCATTGACACACATCAGCTACAAGTTAAAGAACTACGCTTTGATACGATTTGTAGTGAGGCGTTCATCCACTGGGTTGAATGCCAGGACGCGGCGACTGAGTCTCTCTCCTAACATGAATCCAAAATAAGATTTGCGCTCCTTTATGTGATCTTAGTACTACATGTCACAAGGACTTACTCGTTTTCGTGCTTATCGCCTGCTTGGTCGGCCGTTATGTCAGCCCTTAGTATTATGAGGACATCGGCCAGCTGACCAGCGGCCACATCCGAATAAAATGGCGGGGCACTGCAAGCGCATACACTCAAATCGTGGTCCTTAAAGTTCATCCATTGATCGCCATCAAAAGTGATGCCTCTCATCCGGATATGTCGGAGTGCCTCCACTAAAGCTCTCTATCTCTCTCTCTCTCTCTCTCTTTCCGCTTTTACTACTATAAGTTAAACAAGCTTTGATAATCTCACTAGGTTACGCTTGCAACCTAAACATCGAATAATGAATTTTTAACTCACAAACTGACACTTAAGTTATGAACTCGGAAAACTTTTGCCTACACTTTTGTTAGTTTGCTTGCATAATTAACTTTCCCTTTGTTTGCTTAGTGCAACAACACCAAAGTAAGGGCAACTGGGTATAAAAGAGCTTAAAGAGGATTTCCCAAAGCACATTAAGTCGACGAATTACGCGCAGCAGTCTTTCGGACTGAAAGTGAATTAAAAAAATATCATAAAAATTAAAAAAAAAGGATAGAAAAAAGTTTTAAAATCATTTGTGTCAGTTCTTAGTGGCTGCGCTCACTCCCAACCGCATGGCATACTGGGCAATAGCGACGCGCAAAGGCGAATCACCGCCTATGAAAATCACACCCGTACTCAATCCCAATCAACGTGAATTCCTCGAAGATGAACTGCTCTATCGTGAAAAGTTGGAGATACTCGCCGAGAATAATACGCTGAGCACCGATCTCTTTGTGCGCAAATTCGAGGATATCGACGATCCAGTGTTGTTGGACAAACACGACTCTTTCTATCACACCACCAAGAGTCTGCTTGTGCTCTTTCAGATTATGGGCGTTATGCCAATACATCGTAATCCCCAGAAATATGGATTGGCACGCACTGGCTATTCGTGGACATCGAAGCAGGTCTTTTGGGCCATATTCGTTTTCACCATGCAGACAACGGTGGTTGTGATGGTGTTGCGTGAGCGTGTGGATAATTTTCTCCATGACACAGATCGGCGCTTCGATGAGGCCATTTACAATGTGATTTTCATTAGTTTGTTGTTTACGAATTTCCTGCTGCCGGTGGCGAGTTGGCGTCATGGTCCACAGGTGGCAATCTTCAAGAATATGTGGACAAATTATCAATTTAAATTTCTGAAAGTGACCGGTGCGCCGATTGTTTTTCCCAATCTCTATCCGGTCACCTGGGGTTTGTGTTTCTTTTCGTGGGGCGTGAGTATTGCCATTAATTTGTCGCAATATTATCTGCAGCCGGATTTCAAGTTGTGGTACACTTTTGCGTATTATCCGATCATTGCGATGTTGAATGGGTTCTGCAGTTTGTGGTGAGTAGACCCGGGGAACTGTTGTTGTCCAAGAGTGAAGTATTCTCTTTATCGCTTTCTTCGTTAGGTACATCAACTGCACCGCCTTTGGTACTGCTAGTCGCGCTCTTTCTGCCTCGTTGGAGTTGACTTTGATGAGTGACAAGCCGGCGAAGAAGCTCACTGAGTATCGGCATTTATGGGTGGATCTGAGTCATATGATGCAGCAATTAGGTAAGAGTCGTCCTCTTTTGGAAGAGTTTTCGTTCAGTTCGGCTTTAGAATCTTAAGAAGAGATTATTTATAGTATCCGATACTGTATCCTAAGCAACGTATGTCCGTGGAAGCTGAGCTGCTGTATCGGGGAAGTTGAAGATACTCGCCGCAAGTAATACGCTGGGAATCGAGCTCTTTGTGCGAAAATTTGAGTCCATCGTTGATGCAGTGCTAATAGACAAATACGATTTCTTTTGTCCTACCAACAAAAGTTTGCTGTTTCCTATTCAGCTTGCCATTGCCATTCCCTCTTTCTTCTAGATCAGAGCCTGATTAGGGAACGGTCAGTGAGAGAATAGTGATAACCAATCGGATCTTAATTCGACGTAGGAGCAAGTGCTGTTGTCTGTAGACTAGCATTTATGTTAATTCTGCAACTTTCGGATGAAGAACTGAAAGATCTCCGCCTGTAGTGAGCTCCGACCCTGTCCACATTCATATACAAACTGATTTGGTTGGGATGAGTTGAAAATTCTTATGGATTAAGCTTTAGTATGATCGGCAGATGACTTGGCGGACCGAACGGAGCCACTTAGGCTTTCAAGCTGTTCCGAGATCACACAAACTGTCCCAGGGTACAAGTTAAACACATGCACAGAGGCTTAGGTAGCAGTCTTTATCACTTTAGTGGGTTAACTTGTAGTTTTTGTGCCGAGGACTCAACCATCTAGACATTCATTAAGCCCCATACTGCTCTAAGGTCATTACAAACGGATATTTGCCCGAGATACAAGCAAATACGAATGCCTACGGAGCAGACGTAGCCATCCCACATCTTTTTCTGTTCTAGAAATGGATTTTGAAAAGGATTCCAAAAAAAAAACACAGTCACATCAGTACAGAACTATCGATGACCAAGGTGAAAGGCTTCGTAAATTACCTGGGACATTTTTATTCTTAAAGAATGCGAAACAGTTACAGAAAAGCGCCTAAAAGCTAAGAGCTCTTGTTTCCTTCAGAGTTAAAAGACTTGGCTTTTATAAAACTGGATAACTCGGGAGTTCGGAATTTCTAACGTTCCAATTCCACTCTCGATCCATCTAATTTTTGCTGTCCCTTTTCAATTCTTCGATTTCGAGCTATTCTCAGTTACTGAGTATGTTCTTTCCTTTACATCTTTTATTTTCAACTATCTCTCTTGCTCTTTGTTACTCTCCTTTACACTCTTTACTTTTTTTACTCTTTACACTCTCTTCTCTCTCTCGCTCTCTCTTTATCACTCGTTTTTCTTTATTTCCCTCTCTCCTCTTTCTCTCTCTCTCTCTCTCTTTTCTCTAGGTCGCGCCTACTCAAACATGTATGGCATGTATTGTCTAGTCGTCTTTTTCACAACCATTATTGCCACATATGGTTCGTTGAGTGAGATTATGGATCATGGCGCCACCTATAAGGAAGTTGGTCTCTTCGTTATCGTTTTCTACTGCATGAGTCTACTCTATATCATCTGTAATGAGGCCCACTATGCCACGCAAAGTGTTGGTTTGGATTTTCAAACGAAATTGCTGAATGTCGACCTGACAGCGGTGGATAGTGCCACACAGAAGGAGGTGGAAATGTTTCTCATGGCAATTACGAAGAATCCACCGATTATGAATTTGGATGGCTATGCGAATATCAATAGAGAGTTGATAACGTCGGTAAGAGCATTTAAAAAATAATACTTTTTTTAAATATTTTTTTTAAATTCTTTGTGTATTACGATCCAGTTGACTTATGATCTCTTCTCTTGCAGAATGTTTCCTTTATGGCTACATATTTGGTCGTTTTGCTGCAATTCAAAATCACCGAACAGCGAAATTACTCATTGAAGGAGGCCGCAATGCTTTAAAGGAAATGGAATTCGAAAATTTAGATATTTTCCGGAAATGAGGTTTGTCGAATTTTTGAAAGAATGAATAAAGTTGTATTGTCCTAAATGGGTACGCAGGGATGTATTATTTTGTTTCAGAAATGTCTCTGTGAACCTGAACTGGTCAGACTCAAGGGATGACTCTCCGTGCAATGACCCTCTGTGTCCTCGTGATGGGTCAAACATTTCTTAAGACTCACTAAATTGTCTAATTTCTAGTAGCCTTTGAAGCTTAGTTTTTCGCTTGGACCATGTAGCTTCCTCTCTAACAAGTTCTCTTCGAACGTGGCCAGTAGAGGATGCAGTTTTTGGTAGAGTGAAAGTTCTTCATCGAAGGGTCGTAGCTGGAAGTAAAAGTGGGTGCTGAAAACTGCAGTCGGGAGTCTTCAATTGTGATGGAGAAGGGTTTTTGGTTTGCTATGGAACACAAGCATTCTAAGGGAACCCATAACAACTTGGAAAATCTGGCGACTCTTGCAACCGTAAGCTCATATTCAAACATTTTCGAAGAGTGTCGGCCCTCACTTTCCTTATTAGCGGTTTATTTTGCGATTTAGTAAACTTATCTGTGAGCTTGATCTCAGCGAATGTGCACCCTTGTTAAGATACACACCGGTGTGAGGCGGAAGGTGACTGACTACATTGTAGGTCTGCAAACTAAATTTGCTCAATTTAGAGACGGTATGGTGAGTACTTGGAAAAGTAGCCACTGAGAAATTGAGCAATCAGATACTACCTCGGCTGATTGAAGAGCATACTTGCGCTCCCAAGACCACAACTTATTTTCTTTCTGAGTCATATAGATCCTGGGGTGGTTGGTAAGTTTTTTGCGCTCCCACGTTCATAATTGTTTCGTTCTTGTTTCAAAGGCCACCTGGACCCAACTTCAGTTTATTTGAGATCTTAGCTTATTGCGTATGTTCTCATGCTAGTGGTTGAAATATTCTCCCAGCTGAATCGAAATCTGACATAACTCTTTTCGATGAAAATGACGTACTTGAGCCCTCCACATTTTCAGTTTTAGGTTTTGTATTTGAAAGATTATAGATAGCATCATATAAAATGTGAGAGCTGAGTGAAGCTGGTCTACGTGGCTCCACCAGGTTTAGTTATCGAAAGTATCGGATTTAGGGGTTCAAAAATTTACCTGCCTGTCGTCAGAGGTGACTATCAACTAATAGTTCTCGTTGCAATCGGGTCTTCATACCATATTTCTATCCGGTCAAGAACTGTCACTTACTATTCTCTACAAAAATACTTTGGAAATAGTTTTTGAGGTTACAACAACGACAACAACAACAACCGAAATCACCTACAGTGCATTCATTGGTAGGAGATTCTAAGCAAAAGAGATACCAAGCAAGATAACAAACACTGGAAAGAGCTGAGTGGCTGATAGTTTCGAGCGCCTACCAAAGCAAAGTTGAATGAAACCACCAAACATTTAGACAGAAAGGTCTCGGACAGAGCATCGTTGAACTTGTATTTAAAACCTTCTAACACGCCCCTTTGATGAAGAAACACCAGCACTATTCCTGCCCTACTTTATGATATGGGAGCCTGGCCGATGTCAAGTCGTCCCCTTGCACAATTGAGGTCTGGATATTGTATCAGGCTTAACTCCTACCTATCCAGACTCGACCCTGACATACCCAACACATATCCGGCATGCAACGAATCCCACGCTCGGCACGCCCACTTAACCCGACTCATCTAACACCCCTCCCCCTCTGATCCAGCCCATCGAAACAGCACGTTTCCTGAGCCTGCCGTTAAGTGACCTCGATGACTAAGACTAGATCTACTACCTGACCCTATACGGGGTTGGCAAAGCCGCTACAACAACAACATGTCAAGTCGTCGTTTGGGGAAAAACACTCCAGTATTGAAAGTTCTCAACGCAGTACTCATCGGTGGAAGCAGAGAAGAGGAAGACCACCACTTCGTTAGAAAATCAGGTAGAGAAGAAATTGGCTCTATTTGGTGTCCCGAAGTGGCGCCGGAAGGTGAAAGACGTGCAGTTATTAACTAAGCCTATAAGTGGTGCCTACTCCAATAAAGAAGAAAAAGGACAAAAAAAATTGTCATATTTTTGTAAGCTAGACATTCTCCACAACCGAAGAGTGTTACCATCCACCCATTACTATTGGAAAAATTAATAAAAACTTTATTGTCTAAACGAAAGCTTCCTCCCTTCCAGGAAAGGATAATCCATAAAAATTTTCATACGCAAAGTTTTCTATCAAAAATGCAAAAACTTTTGTTGTTGTAGAGTATTATTTGCAAATTATCATTTCCTGTACAGCAACAGAAATGGTTTGTGGACAAATATGTAATTTCCAAAAAAGAGTACTCGTATGTACAGAAGTCCCATCCACACTGTGTACATATGTACGTACATGTCTTTGCATAAAAAAGCCGTCGAGGCAATTATAGCAAGTAACTTCTGGGCAAAATTTTCGAATGGCAAATCAATTAAAAACTCATCAATTAATATTTGCAGCCGCTGGAAGGACAAATGAATGAATGAGATACTTCCATAACGGAATAAATGGATAAATGATGGAGGCAGAGCATCGCTGCAATTCTTATAAATATATACTCACTCATACATACGAATGTATAAGAATAATCAGAAAAGTTGGAGTAATACTGGATACTTTGAAGCAATGACAAGTGTTTTGAACCCATAATGGAGTTAAAAGGATGACCACCTAAGGACTAAAGCTGAGTAAAATGATGTTTTATGTACAAAATTTTGCTTCTTAGGCACATCGAAAAAAAAAATTTAAAATGAAGCAAAATTTAATAAAATTAAAAAAAAAGTAATAATTTAATGACGGTCAGAAGTCCCCAGCCTGACATATAGAGGGCGCTACTAGAATTAAATCCACATAAGTTTTTAGTTAGCCTTAACCTCACTTTTGACCAAACTCTACGATGAGTTGATGATTCGGAGCAGTGTTAGGAGGTGTTCAAGCGTAATAAACCCGAGTTTTTGTGTCGAAATGTGACAATGCATAAAACGGGGCTTCATAATTTCACTCCGAGATCCAAGCGACAGCCATGGGAATGGACTGCACACGCTGAACACGCTCTAAAGCGTGGAAAAAGGCTACAGTCGGCTGGCAAAGTTATGGCGTCTGTAAAGGGTGATCCATTTCTAGGTTCCCTACTTATTTTCAAGAAGAAAAACACAGAAAATTCAAATTTAATGCGGAATATTTATTATCATTCGAAGGAACATTCTTTGGCATTTAGTTTTTTTCAGATTATCTCTTTCAAATGTTGGCTGCTACTACATCTCAGATGGCCCATCCGTTTAGTCCAATTTTCGATGACTCGTTCAAGTATTTCGACTGGTAACTGGCGAATGACACGCGTGATTTTTGCTGCATGGCCTGAATCGAAGCGGATTGTCCGCATAGTCCTCAGATTTTACATATCACCACAGAAAAAAGTCTAACGGCGTGATATCACGCGATCTTGATGGCCAATCGACCGGCCCAAAACGTGAAATTATCTGCTCACCGAATAGTGCTCTCAATAAATCCATTGATTGATGCGATGTGTGGGAAGTGGCGCCGTCTTGTTGAAACCAAATGTCGAGTATAACACGAGCTTCAATTTCCGACATCAAAAAATTGGCTATCATGGCGCGATAAGGGTCGCCATTGACGGCTACATTCTCACCGGCATCAGTTTTGAAGGAATATGGACCGATGATTCCACCGGCCCACAAACCACATAAACCGCTGTTTTTTCTGGAGGAAATGGCAGCTCTTGAATCTCTTCAGGTTGCACTTCGTCCCAAATGTCGCAAATTTTGCTTGTTTACGTACCCAATGAGCATGGGAATGGGTCTCATCACTTGACAAAATTTGGCTCGAAAACGTCGGACCTTCTTGGAACTTTTCAAGAGCCCAGAGAGCGAAGCGATGTCGCTTGGGAAGGTCGAGCGGATTCAGTTCTGGGATGCGCTTGGCATAATTTTCACTGATTACTTTGAAAAGAGATGGCTTTTGGTCTATTACAAAGCATTATTGAACGGTTTGAAGGACGAAATCGCCGAAAAACGCCGGTATTTTTAGAAAAAGGAAGTGCTGTTTCGCCAAGATAATGCACTGTTTCCCAAGTCAGTGAAATCGATGGCAAAAATCCATGAATTGTGCTTCGAATTGCTTCCACATCCACCGTATTCTCTAGACCTGGCCCCCAACGGCTATTTCCTGTTCTCAGATCTCAAAAGAATGCTCGTTGGGAAGAAATTTTCGCCGAATGAAGATGTGATCGCCGAAACTGAGGCCTATTTTGAAGCAAAGAGTAAATCGTACTACAAAAGTGGTATCGAAAAGTCGGGTGGTCGCTTTAATCAGTATATCACCCTCGAAGGGAACTATGTATAATAAAAAATGAATTTTGTCAAAAAAAAAAAAATGTGGTTTACTATGGTAGGCCGGGGACTTTTCAATTAACTTATTAAAATAAAATAAAAAATAAAATTTAGTTGTTTTTTAAAGGCTTAAAATTCAAGGCTGAAACAGAGATCATCAGCTCTCGATCAAGGACATACCTCCACTTTCGGTCAGAAAACTGTTTGTCCTCGCATCGCACTATCGCACTTCAAAAGGATAGCGCTTGAAATGCTTACACCAGAGACACCTGAGGCATTTGTATGCATAAAATAAAGTCAGTTTAACATACTCAGACCTATACCAAGCAACATAAATACAATACAATACAACCACGTGACCACTCAGTTGATATAGGAAGAATTCTCTTATATTTGAGAACATTTGCTCCTTTATATTTGTCAATGGCAAATGACAAACGACAAACATGCACACACATACAAAAACACATATCATTGCTTTTTGTTTGGGTATCATTCAGCAGATATCAGTCGTGGCAGTCATATATATATGTGTATATATGCATATGCATGCATGTATATAGTAAGCATATATGGGTTTATTCACTTGCTTTTGTTGTAGTTCAATGACGTTTAATCGTTTGAAAATTGATTTGAAATCATTTGCAAAGTGGTCGTTAGCATTTCAAAGACCATTTGTCAAGCCACACTAAGGCTTGGTATGAGTAGTTAGTGTTTCAAATTCGTTGTGCCCGATTTGCTAAATAAGGAACCAAGTGGAAAATGAATGCTAGCTTAAGAGGCGTGTTAAAATATTTAATGAATACGGTTTTTTATTTTATTGAATTTTTTAATTTTTTTAATTTTTTTATTTTTCTTTTTTATTTAATTTTTTTTTATTCCTTTATTTCTTAATTTTTTTTTTGTTATTTTTTTTTTTTTTTTAATTTTTTTTATATTTTTTTTTTATTGTATTTTATTTTTTTTTTTTTTAATTTATTTTAGTTTATTTTATTTTATTTTACTTCATTTTATTTTATTTATATTATTTTATTTTATTTTATTTTATTTTAATTTATTTTTTATTTACTTTTTTATTTTAATTACTTATATATACATTTTTTTTATTTTATATTATTTTTTTATTTTTATTTTATTTTATTTTTTCTCATTTTATTTTTAATTTTTTCTTATTTTTTTATTATTTTTTTTTTGTTAGTTTATTTTGTTTTGTTATTTTATTAATTTATTTTAATTTTATTTTATTTTATTTAATTTTTAATTCTATTTTATTTTATTTTATTTTTTTAAATCTATTTTATTTTATTTTGTTTTTTTATCTCATTTATTTTTTTTCTTTTTAACTAATTTTTTTTTGTATTTTTTTTTTTTTTTAATTTAGTTTACTTTACTTTGTTATTTTTTTAATTTAATGTAATTTAATTTTATTTTATTTTATTTCATTTTTTGTTCTATTTGTATTTTATTTTATTTAATTTAAATCTGTTGTATTTCTTTTTTATGATTTCATTATTAATTTTATTTCAGTCAATATTCTTCAAACATGTTGCATTGCCTAAAAGTACTCTAACAGTTCGATTAAAACACTAACTTGTAGTTATCCAACAGCGCTGCGCACGCTAACTGCACTGTAAGCTTCACTCAGCTTGCGGCTCAGTCGCCGCACAAACACAACGAGTACTGCCGAAGTGGTGAGCACACACAATTCAGTGGAGCTCCGAATTCGTTTTGGTGGTTGAAATACGCCAAATATGTAGCCGGTAAAAAGAAATTTGACCAAAACAGGCGAAATGAAAATGTTGCGCTGTTAGTTTGATGCATTTGCTGCCGTTATCGAGAAAACAGCTAATAACAGAGCATTGCTTCTGCCATTAGCAGCAGCAGCAGCGGCGGCAGCAGCAGCAAATATGGTGATGGAGAGAGCGCATGCTTGTTGTATAAGGAGCAATAGTAACAGTAAACAAGTGCAATGTGCGTTAAATGAGTTATCAAGTCGAAAAGGTGGAAAATCATACATAAATACATATACATACGCATGTATGTGAATGTGAAAATCAAGGGTAAAAAAAATTGTTGAAAAGAGAAAACTCGAATTGTTTTGATTTAGTTGACAAGTTTGCCTGTTTATTGACACATTTCATTGCTTATTCAGCGCCTAAATAAATTGTTTGCTTTATGTTATAACGAGTATGTATTGTTATGGTAATGCGTGCGTTTTATTGGTTATTGAACTGAAAATTTAATTTTTTTTTGCTAAAAAAGTTGGAAATATAACTGTTAATGTATAACATTTTTTTTAGTTTAGTTATATGTCGTAAATAAATACAGAAAATTGGCAATGTTGCGACGAGAGCACTGACTTCAAATGGAAAAATGTCATGTTCATAAAAAAAAATATCGAAAATTAATAAAATACTAAAATAAAATAAAAAATTCTCTATATTTTTATTTTTAATCGAATTATTTTGTTTGTTTCTGTTCCCTTTTTTTAATTATTCCTTATTTGTATTTTTTTGAAGTTATTTTATTTTAATTTATGTTATTTTATTTCATTTTTTTATATTTTTTTTTTATTTTTTTTTATTTTAATTCATTTTATTTTTTTCATTTTAATTAATTTAATTTGATTTTATTATTTTTTTATTTTTATTTTTCATTTGATTTTTTTTTATCGAATTTATTTTATTTTACTTTACTTTGTTTTAATTTATTTTATTTTCTTTTTGTGATATTTTTAATTTTTAATTTTATTTTATTTTTATATATTTTTTTTATTTTTATTTATTTATTTAATAAATTTTTTTATTATTTTATAATTTTTAATTTTTTTTATTTATTTTTTTTAATTTTTTTTTATTTTTATATTATTTTACTTTAATTTATTTTCCTTTTTTTTTTTTTTTTTTTTTCTTTTTTACTTCTATTTTATTTTCTTATATTTTATGTTATTAACTTTATTTAATTTCATTATTTTTTTTCTTTATTTTTATTTTTTTATTTCATTTAATTTAATTTCATTTTATTCTATTTTTATTATTTTATTTTATTTTATGTTATTTTATTTTAGTTTATTTTATTTTAATTTTTTTTTAATTTTATTTTATTTAATTTAATTTTATTATTTTTTATTTTATTTTATTTTATTTATTTTATTTTTATTTTTGTATTTTTATTTAATTTCTTTTTTATTTTTTTATTTTTTTCATTTAATTTAATTTAATTTAATTTAATTTTTTTTATTTTTTATTTTTTTTATATTATTTAATTTTTTTAATTTAATATTATTTTATTTTATTTTATTTGGCTTAATTTTTGCCTTCATAACGATGCTAAAATTAGAATTTATGCATGTATTTAGCGCCAACCTCAAAAAAATATTAAACATGATTATCACCAAACAAGCGCGCTGATAAGCGCTAGCAGCTCAAGTGCAGACTCAAAATTTAATTTCACGCTCTACAACTCAGCCAAGGCTGGCGAAGCCACAGAACCAGCGCATGCATTTGTGTGTGCTTGCGTGTGTGTGAGCATGTGGGGGGTTTATGGCTGCATAATTTATATAATCAACAGTGTAAATGTAATAGGACATACACACATACATACACATATACATACACACGTACATACCTACACACACAGCACTCATGGAAATATGTACGTGTGTATGCTTTCACCTAATTCATGTATTTATAGCTGCCTCGATTCAAGCACCCACATTGATGTTGTCAACTGATTTATATTTGTCACCAGCAGAAGCCGGGAATATTTATAACAAATTGACATTTTGGCAGCGCAAAATACATTGTGACGGTTGGATGTGTGGTTGAACGTGTGGTTGGAGCGCCCTCACTTGTCTACTTGAAAAGCGTATGACAGGCACGTGAGTCAGATATGGAGTATTACGCAAACGGCTAATCGGTTTACAAAAGCCATTCAACCGATCAATGGATAAAATGTTGGCGATGAGGTAAAGTGCTTGTACGAGTGCATGTATATGTAAATGTAGTGGTATTGAATGTTATTGAAGTGCAAATAAGTGTGTGTGGCCTGGTAAATAGAAGTGATACCTCACTTGATGGCAGATAAGCGGAAGTAAGCTGTCAGAGACCTTATTGTGATATGAGAATTGTACTTATATTGAAAGCACCTACCGAGGGCCGACGACACAGCAACGTAGCTGGTTCATAACGTCTGGTTTGCTATGAGCTATTGTGTGACCACCGCATCGCCCTTCCTCGAATGGATTTAGCTCTTGGTTCTGCCTTGTTAGGATGTGTGGAATTCTACAGAAACTTTCAGCCTGACACCGAGGTCCATTTCAATACTTCCACAATGACGGTTTTGCACAGCTCTAACGAGCTGGCATCTTTACTCCATCTAACTTTTATGCTTCGTGGAAGGATCAAGATCGGGTTCCAGAGCTCTTTGGCCGAATGGTTTTAGCTCTTGGTTCTGCCTTGTTAGGATGTGTGATTATTTCATCGAACTAAGTCCCTTCAAAGTAGGCGGTACGCGTACCTTCTCAACCAGATTAGGGCTGGTCCGACGAATTGACTAGTTCATTTTTTTAGCAAAATATAAAACAGTTACATATTCACAGAGCTTTAAGCCGCAAAGCTGAGAACGAAATGTTCACCGCGCAAATAGCACTTCGCAGGTAATAACAACCAACCATGACAACATAACGGTAATCAACTGTCAGACAAGTCGGCGGCACCAGTGACAGCTAAACGTCAGAGAGTAGCTGATGCGCGAAGAAATGTCACACAAAGTACAAAGAGAATATTGAAAAAGGCAATGTGAAAAAATATCCGAAAAGGAAGGGAAGCAAAAAAAGTTGACTTGAAAAAAAGAGAAAAATAAAACAACAAATAAAAGTGTCAATAACAAAACAGGAAAAATAAATATTAGCAAACACTCCCACACTCAAGAGGAGTAGGTAGGTATATTCCCAAGCACACAGCCCGGTTGACACTGACAACAATTGCAGGCGTCATTGATGGCGTTGGCAGTTGTTGGCATTGGTGAGGGCGCGAAAAAAAGCCAAACGCACAACTGGCAGGTGCGCGTCACTTTTGATGGCTGTCAGGCTCTTCTTTCAGTAGCACATACTTATATAGGTATAAACATACAAACACTTTTTTCAAGTCACATAGGTAACTCTTATTCCAGCTCAATAATTATTTGCTGCTGTTGTTGCTGTTGTTGTTGTTGTCGTTTTTGATATGACTTTGCTCCATTATTGCTTCGACTTTCATCGCTGTCGCACCTTTTTTGCGAAGCAATAAACAATGGAAGCAAAAACTGCATACATACATACATACATACATACATGTACATATGCAATAATATGTATGGCCTGTAAGAAGGAACAGGTAAAAAGCAAAATTAAATTAAATTAAATTAAAAAATAATAATAAAAAAAAATTAAAAAAAAATTAAATTAAATTAAATAACACACAAAAAATGAACAAAAAATTAATAAAATAAAATAAAATTTAAAAAAATATAATAAAAAATAAAAAATTAAATAAAATAACATAAAATAAAATAAAATTAAAAAAAATAAAAAATAAGAATAAGAATAATTCAAAAAATAAAATAAATTAATATAATATAAAATAAAATAAAATAAAATAAAATAAAATAAAATATAATAAATTAATATAAAATAAAATAAAATAAAATAAAATAAAATAAATAAAATAAAATAAAATAATTTAAATAAAAATATTTCATTGATAAATTAAAAAAATTAAGCGAAATACGAAAAAAAATTAATCAAATTAAAATAAAATAGATTAAAAAAATAATTTCATTGAACAAGTAAAAATTAAATTAAAGAAAGTAAAGTCATATAAAATAGAACTGTATAAAAAATGTAAAACAAAATAAATTGAATAAAATTTACTCAAATACGAGGCTGTTTTGATAAGACAGTGACTTTTTGAATAAAATATTCTTTTGCGACAAATAAGCGTTTCATTTCGTAAAATAGTATTCTTTTAACCTCTATAATTTCTGGTCAGCGTTTTTCCAATTTTTGTATGCCTTCCCAACAAGAGTTTTTTTCAAGGTCCTCTAAAAATAGGCATTTGCTTCTATGGCCTCTTCATTCGTAATCATTCATAAAATTAAATAAGAAAAATGGAATATATAAGTATTAGAATAAAACAATTTAGGATTAGTTATTATTAGAGCTAAAGATTCTGCTCAAAAAATTTTCGCGCAGTGCGAGCATTTGAGCAGTGCGAGCACTCGCACAGCTGCTCATTGCTCATTACTCGAAAATAGTCGAGCAGCCAAGCACGAGCATTTCGGGTATTTTAACAAACAATTTAACTTTTTTCACAAAATTTTTTTCTTTCTGATTAATTGTTAATTTATTTATGCAAAGTATAGAAATCATTGAAACGAGAAAGAAATTTTGAAAAAAAAATATTGTAACTTTCTTTGTTCTGCTGAACAGTTGAGCAATAAAGCGAGCACCGAGCGAGTATTGAGCGAATATCGAGCGAGCATCGCTGCGTGCGCGATACCCGGCTAACTTGAGCTTTAGTTATTATACATATTTTCTTGGTTTTAACATTGAAAAAATATTATTATTATTAAAAAAAAAAAAGAAATTATAAAAATTTAATATACTTCAATACAAAGAAAATTTTATGCTTTGCTGCACATTAAGAATTTCAACATCAACGGTATTTTAATAACTTTGTAAAATGCTTTCGAAAACCTGCTATTAAAATAAAGATGAAAGTAAGAGTTTTTGCAAGCAAATAATTTTAGCAGTAATTTTTAAGGAACAAACTGCTCTTCATACATACATACTTGTATAAAAACTACAAAAATCTATGTGTGTACATATGTGCATTATGAAAAATCTAAAATATATTTAAAGTGCTTTTCAACGATATTTGTATCCAAATAAGAACTTTTTGATGCGTGGAAAGTAACTATTTTCATACATAGGTATGTATGTGTATGCAGAAGCTTCTGATATTACAGACACGTATGTATGAATAAATATGATGAATAAGAGTGCAGAGCTGCATGTACTATCTGAAAGATTTCGCCTCTCGAACGCTTGGAAAGTGTATTAGTGATGATGGAATGCATGGACTTGTAGGAAATTTTACTTTCTTTAGCCACTTTAGAAAAGTAATGGTGAGCGCTTGATGAAAATTTGTTTTTTTTTTTTGAGGTTAGTAGGTTTAAAAGGGTTTCTGTGGCAGCTCTATGCGCTCTAAGTGGAACCTCTGATTTTTTTTTGCCTTTTTTTGTCACTTTTCCTGCACAGCTGATTGCTTTGTAGATATATTTGAACTAAAAATTCAACAAATATGAGACTCTGCAGCCATGTTGTTGTAAATATTTTTAATTTGTTTTCAATTCTTCCTAGTGGGCATGTGAAAATACATATCTTCACGCAGCTAGTGTAAGTATGAGTAATGTGCGAAATCGCCAAGCGTGAAGCGAATTCGAGCTTAAAATTTCATTTTTTGCAGATATGTTTGTGTGATGTATAGCGAAAAATATGTTCCATGTGCATATTTATGTAAATACATACATACATACATATGTTATCACAAAAACAAACACCTACACATTAGCTATCTCTGTATGTATATTTTTCTAAGAATTCCTCCAATGCTCATGTAAGGGCATACCATTTGAGCAAATATGTAAACCCAAATGTATGTATGTATGTACAAGTATGTAAATACAAATAAATTATTTATTTATTACACTCGCATTTCATTTCGCTTCTATTTCTATTTATGTTCACTAACACACACAAACACATCTACGCTACTTTTCTACTTTTCCTTCACCATTTGAATGTCAAGGTGTGTAGCCAAGCGCTAAACATGCAAAAGCACAATCGACATTCTTTAGCTGCAAAAACAAGAAGAAGAAAAAACAGCAAATAAATGGAAAAAAATGAAAGGAAAAAAATTGGCTGAAATTACAAACGGTTTCACACGT
Source organism: Neoceratitis asiatica (assembly GCA_030068015.2). NCBI lineage: Eukaryota > Metazoa > Arthropoda > Insecta > Diptera > Tephritidae > Neoceratitis > Neoceratitis asiatica. The sequence goes on from CM061527.1 coordinate 72,869,806, forward strand.
ACATATGTTCTTTCATGAATATGCATACATACAAACAGATGTACATACACACAATAAAGTGCTGCGCATAATACGAGAGAGACATTAAATCGAGTTTTTATTGGTTTTGTTTTAGGAAATACTTGGCGCAGTAGTGTTTGCTAAATGCACGTGTACGCAGAAGTAAATAACAACACATACATACATACATATTTACCCACATACGTAGCTGTCATTCAACTTTATTACGAAAATTCATGTTCTGTAAAGACTGTGTTTCGCGCGCTTCGCTCAACTTATGGTCAACCTTAATCGGCCTACTGAGCATACTATTCGCAACACCATCACCCGCATCTTGAGACTCAGCATTCATTATTGGATGATATTCGACCGAATAGACTACGTCTAGCACTCCATCAGTGAAGAAAATATATAGCGGCCGTAGCTGACTGAGAGTGTACACGAAGACCATGGAGGAGAGTCGTTTCAGCGCCGTTCGCAGCAACTCGGCAACTGACGTATGGAACGACTTGGCGCATTTTACGTCGAAATCTTAAATTGAAAGCGTACAAAATACAGCTTGTGCAAGAACTGAAACCGTTCGATCTTCCCAAGAGACATCGCTGCGCCCTATGGGCTCTTAAAAGTTAGAAGAAGAACCGACGTTTTCGAGCCAAATTTCGTTCAGCATTGAGGTCCATTTCTGGCTCAATGGGTATGTAAACAAGTAAAATTGCCGCATTTGTGGCGAAGAGCAACCTGAAGAAATTCAAGTGTTGCCATTTCATCCAGAAAAAACAACGGTTTGGTGTGTTGTTTTGTGGGCCAGTGGAATCATCGGTCTATATTTCTTCAAAAATTATGCCTTTAAGAACATAACCGTCAAACGGGCGCCGCCGTTATCGCGCCATGATAACCGACTATTTTATGGCTGAAATTGAAGCTCGTAATCTCCTTACTTCCTTGAAAATGATAACGTTGAAACTGTCACTGTCAATTCGGAGCGTTATGGTCGTATGATAACCGACTTTGTTTGGCCTGCAAGTGAATAACACGACTTGGACAATATTTGGTTACTGCGCGATGGTGCCACATGCCACACAGCATGAGTGAATATGACTTCATTGCGAGCGAATATGTCCCGGCCGCGTAATCTCTCATCTCGGCGATGTGAATTGGGCACCGAGATCGTGCAATTTGACACTGTTGGACTTGTTTTTTGTGGGGCTGCGCGAAAGACCGTTGTTATGCGGATAAAACTTTATCTCTTGAACACTTGAAAACCTGAATTCGTCAAGTTAAGACTGAGATAACACCCAGTAAGTGCCAAAAAGTGTTCGAATATTATCTCAAACGGATGGAAGTTTGCAAAAATTCACGGTCAAGAGGCAGTCATTTGAATGATTTAGTGTTTCACATATAATGCCGAGGCTCAAGCTTTATAATAAAAAACGGAATTTTTGAAAGAAAAAAATATTCTTAATTTATTTTATGTCTCAAAAAAAAATTATTTCTGCAAATCTAATTAATATACACTGAGAAGGAGTGTAATTACTTTTTAATCTACTCATGGGAAAATTATTCTAAAATTTGCACGTGTAATTATTCAGCTATTCATTAAAGTCTATTAAAATTAACTCAGAACTCTTATTTATATTATTTTTGAGAGAAAATATAATAATGATAAAAGAATAATAATAATAAAAGAAATATAAAAATTCAAGTTTAAAATTAAAAAATAATAATAATTGGAAAAAAAATGCCGACTCACTTTCTCAGCATTTTTTGCTTGAAACTCAATTTTGCTAGACTCTTCATTCATAAGCTTACAATTACTGTGGAATAATTGCAATGATAAGCGAAATTTTTTAATAGCAAAAATAGGCTGACAGCGGAAGCTACACACATACATATGTACATATATTTATAATTAAAATTATGAAAAAATAAAGATAAAATGAAATAAAAAAAATAAAAAATCAGAGTATATCAAACACCGGTTAGTAAAATAATATTTTTTTTTTAAATTACTGTAAAATGGAAAATATATTCAAAATTAAGCATAATTAAATGAGACCCAGAGGATTCCGGAATATTTTTAATTGGTATGAAATAAATATTTAAAAAAAATATAAGAAAATAATTTAAAATCTCTCATCGCGAATTGTGCTAAAAAAAATTATTTAAAAATTCTTTTTTAACTTCTAGTCTTCAGCATTAACCAGAAAAACTCGTTAAACAAACCAAAAGCAGAAAAGAAAAATGAGTTTTTATGCCCACCTATTTATCGATGTTATGTAGTAATTATATATATATATATATATATTTGGCGCTTTGTAACCGCTGAGCGATTTTCGGCGGCCGCGATAGCCGAGTGGTTAGCATTGCGTACTGACATTCGGAAGGCCTGGGTTCGAGCCCAGGTTCGAGCAACATCCAAAATGATAGAACAAAATTTTTCTAATTGCGGTCGCCCCTCGGCAGGGAATGCCAAGCCCTCCGAGTGTATTTCTGGCATGAAATAAAAGCTCCTCATAAAAATCCATCAGCCGTTCAGAGGCGGCTTAGAATAAACTGTAGGTCCACCCATTTGTTGGTAAAAACATCAAGACGCAAAACCACAAATTGGAGGAGGAGCTCGGCCGAAAAAAAATATGTAGTAATTACTACTATATATTTTCATATGTATGTATAACAGGTCAATTGAAAAGTCCCCGACCCACTACAGTAGAACACATTTTTTTGACGAAATTATTATTTTTTTATTCAACATAGTTCTCTCCAAGGGTAATACACTGATTATAGCGGCCCTCCAACTTGCCGGTACCATTTCTGTAGTACGATTTGTTCTTTGCTTCAAAATAGGCCTCAGTTACGGCGATCATTTCACCTCATTCGACGAACATTTCTTCCCAACGAGCATTCTTTTGAGATCTGAGAACAGGAAATAGCCGTTAGGGGCCAGGTCTGGAGAATACGGTGGATATGTAAGCAATTCAAACCCAATTCATAGATTTTTGCCATTCATTTTGGCTGACTTGTGACACGGTGCATTCTCTTTTCTTGGTGAAACAGCACTTCCTTTTTCTTCAAATGCGGCTGTTTTTCGGTGATTTTGTCCTTCAAATGATGCAATAATGCTATGTAATAGTTGCTGTTCAAGGGCCTTCCTTTTTCATGGTAATCAATGAAAATTATACCAAAATGCACACGTCATAACCTTGCCAGCCGACTGCTGCGATTTACCACGCTTTAGAGCGTGTTCATCGTGTGCAGTCCACTCGGACGACTGTCGATTGAACTTCGGAGTGAAATGATGGCGCCATGTTTCATCCATTGTCGTATATCGAAGCAAAAATTTGAGTTTATTACGTTTGAAGATCTCTAAACACTGCTCCTTATCAGCAAATCATCGTTGTTTTTGGTCAAAAGTACGTTCGCCGCCGAATCCACTTTGCACACAGCTTTGTCGTACCCAAATATTCGTGAATCATATGTTCGGTACATATTCAGTTGATATCTATAGAGTGTCTGCTACTTCATTCAATTTCATTTTACGGTGATTGGAAATCATTTCGTTGATTTTTTGATGTTTTCATCGGTAACAACCTCTTTTGGGGGTCCACTACGTTCACCGTCGTCGGTGCTCATTTCACCACGTCTAAACTCAGCAGATCAATCTTTGATGGCTGATTTTCCTGGCGCAGTGTCCAGAAACTCGTCTTCAAGTCAAGTTTTTCTTGAATTTTTTCCCTTCAAAAAGCAATATTTTTTCAGCACGCGAAATTCCTTTTTATCCATTTTTTTCACAATAACAAAAGTTGCTTCACTCAAAATGCTTTAATTCATAAACTAATAATCCGTCAGCTGCTATGCATGCGTCTTTTGAAGGTTAGGGCTAACTAAAAATCTGTATGGATTTAATTCTAGTAGCGCCATCTATGTGTCAGGTCGGGGACTTACCAATTGACCTCTTATGTTGTCAGTATTGTATTACACTTGCTTTAATGCTTTTCTAAATATGTTTTTTCCCTCTCCTGCGCCCTTTCAATGTTATTGTATTCTAAGTGGCAAACAATTATTTTACGGACTTCTTCAGCAGTTCTGTGACTGGCTTTTGTTTGAATTTTTTTTATTTTATTTTAATAATTAAAAAAAAATTCGCATACCCGTCATGCCGCTCGAAAGTCTTTGTAGTACTTGTTTAGTGAAGTGGCGTTCATTTAATCTTGGTTTTACTGCTCATTGTCGGCTTGTGTGAATTGTAGGCGGATTTGGAATATTTTGCTTATTTTTTTCTTGTTATTAGGTAATTTTTAATTTTATATTTTTTTAATCCCAAATTAATTAGTTGAAAAATCAATTGATTTGTTGCTCTTAAAAAAAAAATTTTTTTTCGCTTGTCTAAATATTTTGGCAATATTTTATCCGAAGCCAACGGCTGATGGTTTGTAATTACGCTCAAATATAGCAGACTTTTTGTCTTCGCTGCTTCTTCTTCTGAATTATAGTAGACAAGGCAGACACGATTATAGCGGAATCCCAAAAAAAAAGCGCGTCAATCGCTTCTTCTCTTCGTCTTTCGGCGCCTGTTGGAGACAAAAAGTGAAGCCGGACGCCTCTCCACTTGATCTTTCGAACTGTATGAAAATCCTTACTCCTCACCGGCTTACCGACGAGTAGTGCGTCAAAAACGTTGAAATCTTTAGTGTTTTCATCCAACCGCAAGTTTCTTCTTCTTAATACGTCAACTACACGCAGAGGTCCATAAATCTTTCGCAAATCCCTTTTCCCGACTACTCCTAGTGGGGATATGAAATATACTTTTCGGCCAGCATTTCTTTCGCTATATTTGGATCTCTTGGATCCACATGATTTGGCTTCTTTCGGTTCGACTGTGGCGAGTTTTGGTTGCATAAAGTCAGGGAGAGCAGATTGCTTGTTTCAGTTAGTGTCGTACGTGAACTCAGTACTTTTGGGATATATCTTGAACTTATTGGGATCTTGTCTGAGCAGGCAGAAGTATCCAGGCCAGCCCATGTGGGAGTCAAGAGGTAGAAGGAGGTTCTTCTTCATGCAAGTTTCTGCGCTGTTGTCTTCACACATAAAAATCTTACTATATAAAGTGTTTATGGATGACATCATATGGAATCACGTATCTTCTTAAGCTTACTATTAATTTCGAATCTTAGTTTACGACCGGCAGATCCTTTGCATTGCTTATCAAACTCCACCTTTCGAAACCGCTGTGTTTAGTTTTCGTCGTCTTTAACCTAAGCAGCAATCAGGATTTCTCAATGTGGACAAGCAACATGATTATTCATGTTGAAGTTTCGCTAGAATTTTATGAGACTTATGGGGTCTCATGAAGCAGCTCAGGGCCCATCATTTCTTTCGAAAGGAAAAAGTTCTGTCAATCGTTAACTCTCTGCGGATGTCGGCTAGCCTCAGAAATGGCAGCTATATGAAACCTGTATAGTAGCGTGGAGTCTTTTGTTCGTGGAGAGTTCGAGTCCTAGTTCGACCAAATTATGGAAAACCAATTGTTCTAATTACGGTCCTACGAGTGTATTCTTGACAAGGAATAAAAGCTCCCCATAAAAATGCATCGGCCAATGAATTTAGAACCCGATGACAATTTGAACCGTTCCCTAGCGTTACTAAATCACGCCGAAGTGTTCGACAGCTTGCGCAGTCGTCAGATTACACATCTTTTAGACACATCTACTGAAGATTGTCGAGTTGCATTAGCTCTTACCACTTTTTCAGGTCCATAGATCTGGGTTTTTTGAATAAAAATCCGAGTAGTACTACACCCACCTTTATATACCGCCATCGAGTCTGGAGGTAATGAGAGTGTTGGTACATCAAGAATATACAGAGTGTGTTTTGGCTGCTTCCTTGGCAGACAATGCACTAATTACCCACTCTTCGTTTTAAGTTCAGAAAATGCATGTGGGATGTGCCTAGATTTCGTAGCCACGCAAACAAACTTAACATAACTTAACCTTATTGGCTTCGAGCCAAATACCGAGCGATGGCAACAATTTGCATTTCCACTGTTTTTCAACCAGTACTTGGTGGTTCACACTGCTTCGGAGGCGGCGTTTTGGGTTGCAATACTGCTAAGGGCTTTAAGTACATGTACCTTCCACCACCCGCGCACAATAATAAATGAGTTGAAGAATAGCGAAAATTAAATGGCAACTTTGTTTTCCTTCCACGAAGTAAACAACTGTACATAAGTAAACAACAACAACAACACCTTCAACAATGACCAACAAAAATAACTGCATTGCAGTGCAACGTCGAAATTACTACTGCAAGTCTTCCTTCCTTCCTTTCTTCCACGTCCTTCGACCTACGCCCTTTAGAAGCCCCTGCGAGTGGGTTCGCCTTCACTGCAACTTCGACTTTTGGAATTTGATTATTTCACTGGGGAAAAATAGGAAAATCGTATTTTTGCAAATGCCATAAACTAAGTAGCAAATGCAAATGCAGCTCTACAAAGTGTGGTGAGGGGATGGTGGGAGAAGAGTGGTGATATAAATGTTAAGTATTACTGAATGCAAATTTTGTAGAAGAAGAAGAAGAATGAATTTGAAATATGCTCCCAAATGCATTCAACTAATGAGTTTATAATGAAATGAGTACAAGAGTTGTTGTTGTAGTTTTTTCTAGAAAGTTTATTTATTAAGAGATGCAACCGCGGAGCGTCAGAAAAGGAAAAAGGAATGGGTATAACGAATGGTGAAAGCAAAATGTGTATATGATCAATATAGAGATAGAGATAGAGATAGAGATAGAGATAGAGATAGAGATAGAGATAGAGATAGAGATAGAGATAGAGATAGAGATAGAGATAGCGATAGAGATAGAGATAGAGATAGAGATAGAGATAGAGATAGAGATAGAGATAGAGATAGAGATAGAGATAGAGATAGAGATAGAGATAGAGATAGAGATAGAGATAGAGATAGAGATAGAGATAGAGATAGAGATAGAGATAGAGATAGAGATAGAGATAGAGATAGAGATAGAGATAGAGATAGAGATAGAGATAGAGATAGAGATAGAGATAGAGATAGAGATAGAGATAGAGATAGAGATAGAGATAGAGATAGAGATAGAGATAGAGATAGAGATAGAGATAGAGATAGAGATAGAGATAGAGATAGAGATAGAGATAGAGATAGAGATAGAGATAGAGATAGAGATAGAGATAGAGATAGAGATAGAGATAGAGATAGAGATAGAGATAGAGATAGAGATAGAGATAGAGATAGAGATAGAGATAGAGATAGAGATAGAGATAGAGATAGAGATAGAGATAGAGATAGAGATAGAGATAGAGATAGAGATAGAGATAGAGATAGAGATAGAGATAGAGATAGAGATAGAGATAGAGATAGAGATAGAGATAGAGATAGAGATAGAGATAGAGATAGAGATAGAGATAGAGATAGAGATAGAGATAGAGATAGAGATAGAGATAGAGATAGAGATAGAGATAGAGATAGAGATAGAGATAGAGATAGAGATAGAGATAGAGATAAAGATAGAGATAGAGATAGAGACGGGAGAGAGAAAGAAAGAGAAAGAAAAGTTGAGAGAAAAATAGCAATCTGATCTCTTGAAGGTTCTAGCTGAAGTTACTCACCACAGGCAGGCAGAGAACTCTAGAAGAAAACTCAGAAAGAATTTTTTTCAGGAAATTCTAGCAATGAGCTTGACGCTTTTAAGAAACAGTTTTTAAGGCAACTAAATGTGGTTGAAAGACTCTAGGTTCGGAATCGACTGTAGACGTGCTGTCTCCACAGCATGAGGACTTCAAGCTCAGCAAAACCCTTTTCCGGGTATAGTGAAGTAGAGCACAGCTTGATTATGATATAAATCACAATGACCCCTCAACTTTGCTCTCATCCAGACCATTAGTATGCGCCTAGAATTCAAATTAACCTTCACCCGGCTCACGGCTAGACCGGCCATATATCTATAGGCCTACTACAGCCGTTTATATACATTCTTTGCAGAGGAGGGACCCATTTAAAAAAGAAGTTTCTACTACTTTCTGCATAGTAGCACGCTCTGCTATCCACTCGACTACAGCGGCGCACTAGGAAAATTCCAAATAAAATAAAGAACTCAGGCAGGACCCTAAAATATATTGCCCTCTACCTAAGAAGACTCAGATTGGGAGCCTAAAGCATTTAGCCCTCCACCTAAAAAGATTTAGTTAGAGAGCGTAAAACATATTCCTCTCCCATCAAAAAGACTCAAGTAAAGAGCCTAAACCTGAAACCCCTTCCCCTAAAAAGACTGAGGCAGGGAATCGAAAAAATATTGCCCCTCGCCCCCTTCAAGACTCAGACTCAGAGCCGAACTGCCGCAAAATCTGGCGTCCAGAGGGGCAGCCACTGCTAAACAATGCTTGAACAAAAGGATCTCCAACCTTTAAACGCCCTGAAAATAAGCTCTCAAGAGAGATTTAAAGCTTTAGTACAACCCACCGCCTCACTTAGGTGAGAAATTCACATCACCAAACTTTACGCACAGCTGACGAAAGCCCAACACATGCCGAGGCGCCGAAGAGCTGCCACTACACTAATTTAGGAAGCACGTTTCGAGCAAATAAAACGCACTTCAAGTTAAATCACCCACGACGAAGTAAGCTCTTTCTCTAAGTATCTAAATGCAGCCAAGAAAGTTTTACGAGGCACTTGAATGGAAGATTTTTGCAAATTTGCATTGCCAAAACATATGACGGCGGATATGTGCATTTGATGATATTAGCTAAAGCTCAATACGAAACTCAATGTATGCGGAGCGCACAGTGTTGCCACTGGTTTTTATTTCTTTTTTTTCATATTTTTTTATTTTTTTGGATTTTTTTCTTCTTTTCAGAATTTTTTTTATTGTCTTTTGATTTTCATACCCATTTCATGAGCTTTGCTTTGCTGAGTTTGAGTTAGAGTTCTTTTTCCCCACCCAAAGCGAGTACACCCTTCTTTGCTCGTCCAACCAACTCAACCCATACGCAAAACGAGTAGCGGACAACCGCAGTTTGCCGTTTGCCGTTTGCCGTTTGCCGTTTGCTGTTTGCTGTTTGCTTCGCCTGCAGTTTCTTGACTCGTTGACCCAAATCGAGGCGGAGACGCAGCAGGCGGTTGTTACGTGAGGGTTGCTGTGGAACGTTCTAACTGCGACAACAACTAGATTTCTACAGCTTCTGTTTTCTCAAACATTTAAATCTCAATTTCCTCGCTATTGCTCGCCGCCCAGTGCCAAGCGCCGTCCTTTAGCCAACTACCCATCCCGCCCAGCTTCGAGTCAACATTTTAATTCTTTTTCTTTAAATGCAAATATTTTAGTTTGTTGGCTAACTCGATTTGTTATGAGCCACTAACCATTATGTATTTCGTATGCATATGCATATGTATGTGGCTAAACTCCGGCGTTCTCTATTTACAAGTCTATCAGCTCCAAGCAGTCGCTCGTCCGTCGCCACTCTGCTGGCTGGCTGTCCGTAGCTTCTTGGTGCCCGACACACACAGCTTCAACGTCGTCCGCATTTCCGCTGGCAGACTCGTACTTATGTCGTATGTATGTATATATATCCTTCGATGTGGGTTTGGGTTTGCTACTGTTGACGATGTCATTAACATTGTGGCAAAAATCTTTCTCTCTGCCAACAGCATTTATTTTTTATGACTGCCAACTTGTTTTATTAATTTCCTTCTGTCCCACTTTGTTAAGCGACAGCAGCAGCAAGCATAGAGAACTCTCCGCATGTATGTACTGAGCATAGGTTGCTCAGTACGTAGGTAGGGGAGAGTCTTCATCTCTGCCATGACATGTGCAATCAAGTAGTTGTCAGTGGGTTCTGGTTATTCTTTTTTCTCTCCCGTCTCTATCTCTCCCTGGGTCAGTTGTTGAAAGGACAGAAGTTTTAATTTTTATTATAAGCACACATATGTAAGCACGTATGTGTTTGAAAGGATAAGGGTAATTAAACCAAAATGATATATTTTGCATATGGGCCTCATTAATTGTATGCTGGACTAGCCCTCCGAGTGAGAGCATCAAGGGGGAGAGAGAAAAAACCTCAGAGTTCCGAAACTTAGTTAAAGATCTGGCGAGTGCCTGGTTTCTAATTACCACCTAACAGCTCGCGCTGAGCTTCAGTCGTCATTTCCATGTGCAACGTTTTTCATTATTCTTTGCAACTTTATCTAGGTCCGAGCCCTGGCTATTCATGACGACTGCTTTGTTTTCTAGTTGAAGTTTTCCTCTGTAGGGGAAACTTTGCGCTCTGGCAAGTTATGCTCTATGGAGGTTAACATAGTCTACCGTTTCCCTAGGAGCGATAAGCGCTGAAACTATTTTCAGCCGAGCTCCTACTCCAATTTGTGCATTTGTCTCCGTCTTGATGTTTTTTTCAACAAATGGAGCACCTGACAGCTTTTTATAAGCCTCCTCTGAACGGTTGATGGCATTTTATGAGGATATTCTTCCATTTTATGTCATAGACACACTCGGAGGGCTCGACAGTCCCTGCCGAGGGGTGATCGCAATTAGAAAAAGTAATTTTCTTTAATTTTGGATGATGGTCGGACCAGAACCTGCACTCTAGCCTTCCGAACGGCAGTATACACTGCGAAACACTTGCCTTTTGCAGACCCTGTACTACAGTTGTAATAACGGCATCTAAACGGTGGAAAAGCTTCTGGTGTTGATATCGGAAACAGCTGCCTGGGGACTACTTGAGTTCCGTTGCCATAAGATAAAATCAAGAAGCCTTTACTATATACAGTTATGTAGTCCTCGGGCTTACGCGTACTTGGATAACACATTGATCCCACATTCCTTTCTGTAGTTCTCTACACGTTATTACAGTCCCTCCGAATAGTCTGGAAGAAACTAGAGTCATCCTGCAGTGCATAAGGACATTTGCGACCAACATTATTCACCATCTTCTCACAGAGCTTGCTTCTCCGTAGGCTCAAAGCGGTTTTGAGAATCGCTACAGGTGTGTCGGCTAAAAATCCATCTTGTTTCGGTATAAAGAATCCTACTGTCGCGAAAACTCTTGGATTTCAGTCGCTGCTTATGCCAGGTATACCTTTTCCGTAGCACCTCTTGACTGTTGCTTCGTCATTTGGGATGCAGTGGGTGTTCAACAAATGGGTAGGTCGGACTGTACATACCTCCCGGGAAAGTGAGCTCCTGGCCACACCTTAGGAATAAGTTACAAGAAAAGCCTAGATCACAGATAGGTGATGAGGTCGTCTATTTTTCGTTGTATTGCTGTGGGATTGAAGATTTTGTGGTGTTCTCTATTGAACAATCAATCTTAGTGTCCCTCGATTCTTCAAAACGAAGAACTGTCCACATACTCCTAGCTTCGACGATGTGGCACAGCATTTTGTGTTAAGGAACTGGATTTAGCTCGATAATTAATATATATTCCTGGGCAACTTCTTCAGCACCGATAGTAGGTGTCGATAGGTGGTTCCGTGTAAATAATCCCTCCTTCTTTATTTAGATCTAGCGAGGTCCTGGTCTCTTGGCTGTCTATTTTCCCTCAAGGTGATTTAGCACGTACCGTGTCCATGTAGTGTGCGGTTTTGTAACCACAATGTAAAACTTAGTTGTTGTAGTGGTTGTTGTTGTTGGAGTTTTATACCGGTACAGTAAAGCAGTCTGGGAGCAAGCAAAACTGGTCTATGTCATCGAGGTGAGCTGATGGGAGGCCCTGGAAACAAGCTCTTTCATGAGGCTCAAGCAAAAGAGCGAGAGAGAGAGAGAGAGAGAGAGAGATACTAGATGATTTGATGTAAAAGGACGTGCAGTGAGGTAGTAATATCTTGCGAGAACTCATTGCATGGTGGTCATATGATGGGTTCGTCGTACAAAGTCAAGTCTGGATAGATAAGGACTCAATCTGATACAGTATCTTAGCTTCAAATATGCATCAGAATTACTCGGATCTTACGAGGAACTCCCTAACTGCTTGAGATGAAAAAGATCTGTCGGTAGCACTGACGCGTTATTCCACCTTACATTTATCGTTCTCATAATTTTCCGCATTTTTCACTTCTTCCGAATTTTCTTCGCCAAAAACTCTTTTATTATTAATTTCGTACACTTTTCACTCTCCCTTCCCAGCCCTTGGATCACGGCAATGCGCTGCTTTCAATTCATTTTCAATCGTAATGGTTTTTTTTTCATTGCCATTTTCTCTCTATTTACTTTCCAATTGACTTTTCATTTCAATTTTAATGAGGTTTCACATTTTATGTCGTCGCTGCGTTCAGCGCCGACAGCGCGCGACGTTTACCTTATTAAGTTTGAAGAGAAAAGTGAAAAAAAACGCTATGAATTATAGCAACAACAACGAGCGATGGAAATTTTTATGGCCTGTGACAAAACAAGTTACATGAATATTTGATAGCAAAAAGAGAAAATAGAAAAAAAAATATATGCAAGCTCTTATGACGGGTGCAAGAGCAGACTGAGCTTATTAAGACTTAATTCCAAAGACACTTTCTTCTTCTTCTATTTTTTTTCTTCGTTGGTCATTCGTATAGCCAGCCAACTTGTGTATCTTTTATTTCTATTGCCTTCACTTCTGTTTCTTATTATTATTTTTTCATTTATTTCTTCTTTTCATTCAAGTCTTGGTTCTGTTGATCTTTCCTTCGAGTTTTTGGTCTTTCGCTTTTGGAATTCTCATGTTAGCTGGACCTTTAATGCTCTGGCCTAATAACCTTCACACTTTCAGACCCAGCTTTTGCCTTACTTCCATACACACCCTTCATATACACCACTAGCTGGAGGCAGACTGTTCTTCTTAAGACCCAAATCCAAAGATACTTTGCTCTAGCTTATTTAACTAGCTTTTCTAGCTATTTTTCTATCATTACTATCGATATTTTCTGCTCCTCCAACTTCTTTTTTAGTTCCACCTTTCATTCTGTTGATTTTTATTTCAGATTTTGATCCTTAAACTTCCTGGCTTCAGAGACTATTATCTTTGCTAACTATCTTTCGTCTTTATCTGCTTTTTTACCTACTTTTCCTTGATTAAAATTTTGTCTTGGCCACTTGCTCATGCTTCTACTTTTCCATCTCTTTAAAATCTGTGTCTTTGAAATCTTTTCAGTTACTTTTTCCTCAATCCTGTATTGGTCTTTAGTAGTCTTTACTTCGCAGTATGTTTACTGGTAGCCTGTTATACAACTATTTTGACTAAATTCATCGACTTTTTCCTTAATATCCATTTTTCTATCCCTCATCTATCTTTCCAAAGAACTTCTGTGCTATTTTTCTCCTCTCTAGCTTACCCAAGATAGTTATATACAGGTGCGCAGGTAATGAGTTTGCGACTACTGGAATCTCTCTTGACTGAGTAGTACTTACTTCGGTTATTACTAACGTTTTCTAAGACTTATAACGAGTTCCCGATTGTTGCTCGCCAACTGGCTGGTTTCTTCATCGAAATTGCACTTGTTCTTTTCCGAACAGGTTCTGAAAGGTAGGGTAATAGTTCTTCGCTGACATCTACCCATAAGAGAAGTCGATTCTCGTCACTACTAAGTGTTTGTGTGAACATAAAGTCGGGGCGTATTATCTGAGTATCCCACCATGGCCTTTCCAGAGAGGTGGGACATTCCCACTTCCCTACAAATGCGTGTTAGTTCGTAAAGGGAGTGGAGTAGTACCTTCAACGGCCCTTCATTGGAGAATTACTTCCATACTGCCTCGAAATGGATAAACTTTCTATAGAAGCATCACCCCATCGCTGTCTCTTGATACTTAAATTATAGTTTAGTACCTCAGAGAGCCTATTTGTCTCTACAATAGCTGACTCACTACTCCTGCATTCTAAGTCTGCAGCAGACTTTTTTTACTAGTTTGCATTAGTCTTGCACCGTGGGTGTCCATAGAGAAAGACTCAAACTACATCTGAGGTCAGACAGTCCACATCACTAGGCATCATTAGAGTAGTAGTTCCCACTTACTAAGGACCAATCCCTCTGTAGCTGATTTTACCAACGCAGTAGAGGTCTTTCTATTCCACTGAGTCCCCCAGACGATATGGTTTTCAAAACCTTCAGAGGTGGAATAGTTCGTTCATCTGATCGACACGGTTCAGTCGGCATAGCTGCTCTCTTATTTCGTTGGAACTGTATCAGTGCCGGTTAGTATATCTCCATGGCTCGGGCGTCTGTGGTTTTCTTTACCATTATTTTTTCGAAGTTATCTTTATTCACGCCTCTTTAACTTTCAGTGGGATGGAGGCATTGAGCGGCTTAAAAATATTTGTCTCCCTTGGTCAAAAGATGTCTTACTTATCAATTCCTGACTCGCTGGTTAAACTAAATACTCTACAACATGGAAGACAGACATTATACAGTCATATGAGGTTCCAGACTTCGTCTTGTACTCGCTGATTACTGGAGCCATTCCCTTTGCTGCTCTGTTCTGCCTTATGAAAGCAGTATTCACTACATGGTTGTTGAGTGCAAATGATATCAAGTGTAAGCTTTTGCAGAAAATTGTAAAGGAGCCTTCCACCCATCTCAGCTACAAGTTACAGTGCAACCGTCTGCTCACTGCATGAAGTCCCATTAACCAGTTCTGGGAGTATAATGCTCGCCGTTAATCCATCACACCTCAGAGTTCATTCTGCGGCAGCAATATAACCACTTCAGCCTCAAGAGAGGCCTTGGTACGATCCTAAGACCAAACATACGACTCAATGTCACATTATGATCCCGAGATCTCTACAACTCACTTGTTCACGTTAGTATCTGCTGGGTTCCATGGCTGAATAAGACTTTATGCTGTCAACCCTTCAGCTCCTTCACAAACGGTCTCCGGGCTGCTTCTGACTAACAGAAGTTTGCTCTACGCGTACGCAGCTCAGAAAGTCTTTACTGCAGAGCTTGAATTGATTGGTAAACTTGGATTGATTATGTTCCAACTGTAACTGTATTTTTATAGTCTTCTCTCTGCTAAACCTCTTTAATAGTTTGTTCCGAAATCACTGACGATGAGACCTGATGCGATAGAGAAAATTTCAAGTATGTTGAGATGAGGAAACTCAGAGAGATTTTAGGGTATGTGGAGTGGACAACATTACAAGGAATTCGGCGTATGTAAGATCTGACGGACCAGAAAGAATTTTGACTTTGCGGAGGGTTCGATATTAGAAATAACATCATAAAGGATCTCAACTTCCAACTTCTGGCACCAAAACAACTTTAAATTAAGGACATCTTGAGTCTCTTCGAACTTCAGCTCACACTGAGCTCCTTTTTTCGGATAATGGGAACCAAAACCCCAAACACTTTTATCTCACATAAACTCCCCACTGTTTTTTACATATCTTGTCTTTGGCTACTACAAATTCCATTTCAAACTATTTGCTCCACTCCCCACTCCAATGAAAGCACCAACGGCCAACCAAACAACCAACCATCCACAGCATCCAAACGTTCACACATTTCCACAGTGCAAAAAAAAAGTATTAGAAACCCGTTTCGTCAGACCAGATGAAAGCCAAATCATACGAAAACGGCTTAAGAGCTGCTAGCCAAACAAAGCTGAAGAAGAGCAGCTTCAAATGCCATTGCAGATGCCTGCACATACACGCACACACACACACACACACACAGCAGTGCAAACACATGTGTGCGCAGATATAATCCCGCTGGCTTGCAGCGTAATGGAAACCGGACAAAGTTGCATTCACCTGGCGATGCATTAGAGATATTTTAGAGGCCAACAACGTCAAAATCAAAGCTCGAAGAGAAAATTCACAGCGCTGCGGTGTTAGAGGCAGAGCAGACGCGCAAAGGAGACGAGGCGAGCCGTGGGGGGAGGGTGAGTCGACCACAAAATCGTGATGTGGTGCTGATGCTGCGTGCAGCAATACATGAAAATCCACTTCCAAAGCAGCTGGAGTTGATGTTGCTCGAAAAAGCAACTGAAGCAGCAGCAACAACAACAACAACAACCAGCACCTATATACTTTGTGCCGCAAGGCAGTAGAAAATTGGGAGCGCGAGGCTGAGGAAAAACCAATTCAACATAAACTGGATTAGGCAACACACGAGCGACGCGGAGATTGTCCGCCTGGTCGACGTTGTGCGAAAATGAAAATCTAAGTTTGGTCAAGTCAAGCCATGGCAACAAGTTTAGCGCTGCGTGAGGGAGCAAGTGAGTTGGTGAGTTGGTGAGTGAGTGATGGGTGACTAGGAGAGTTTAAGGGGAAGAGGGCGCGCAATGTTTGGCTGTGAAATTATGAGTGTCGTGGGCAAAAGTGCCGTATTAAATTCGCTAACGAAATGCCAAGTTCCGCAAAAACAACAACACCAGTAAATCAGCTCGCGCGGGTTGCTAGAGCAATTTTTGAGGTCACGCTGTATCTCAAAGTCTAGCCTCTAGCGAGGTGTTTACATAGGCGTTGAAAAAATATAATATTAGACCATTTTGCTCACGCGGGTATCTCGCTTCGAGGCAGACATTCTGTGCTCCAGGGATGACTCATTCAGCTTTGTACGCGAAAGGGCACTGACCTTCAATTAATAAGCAGATTTCGGCTTTTAATTTAATAATCTTCACGTCTGGAGCACAGAATTACTCAGCTGAATAGCACGAACTTGAGGTTGGTCTCCATCTATCTTGATAAGGGTTAACCTCCTACTTGTGTAAGTGTTGACCACCATAAATATGTTGTACCGAAACCGATGGCGATGAGACCTTATCGGTGAAATAAGTCACTCTATGAGTTCTAAAATCCGCGGGAGATTTAAGCCTACAGTGGTTCACAAATCAGAGGAAGCTCTGAGTCTGAGAGGTGTACAAAATATGAACAAATTATAATTATATGAACAAATCAGGAGGAATTCGGACTTGTGAAGTGGGATTGAATGAGGGAATTTCGGGTTTGCAGGTTGTTCACAATCGGTAGGACTTTCGGGTCAGTGAGGTCTGCTAAAGGGAAGGAATTTCGGGTTTGCAAGATGTACAAAATCGGTAGGACTTTCGGGTCATTGAGGTCTACTAAAGTGAAGAAATTACGGGTTTGAAAAATGTACAAAATCCGAAAGAATTTCGGGTCAATGGACAGTACAGAATCAGAAGGAATTTCGGGTCTGCGAGGTGTACAAAACCAGGAGAAATCTCGCGTCAATGAGGTGTACAAAATCAGAAGGAATTTCAGATGTGTGAGGTGTACAAAATCAGAAGGAATTTCGGGTCTGTGAGGTGTACAAAACCAGGAGAAATCTCGCGTCAATGAGGTGTACAAAATCAGAAGGAATTTCAGATGTGTGAGGTGTACAAAATCAGAAGGAATTTCGGGTCTATGAGGTGTATAAAACGGGAGAAATTTCGGGTCAGTGAGGTGTACAAAATTAGAAAGAATTTCGGGTCTGTGAGGTGTACAAAACCAGGAAAAATCTCGCGTCAGTGAGGTGTACAGAATCAAAAGGAATTTCGGGTCTATGAGGTGTACAAAATTAGAAAGAATTTCAGGTTTGTGAGGTGTACAAACTTAAAGGGGAAAACTTTCGGAAATTTCAAAGACAAAATGTTTGAATTCTCTTATTTAACACAAGAAAAGGAGAAAAATAAATGTGAAGAGTGAGAACCGCAGTTGGTAGCATAAGAAACAGCAAGAAAGTTGCAACGTTTCTCTACGCAAAAAAAAAGCCATTAAATTCTACTCCTTTTTTCTGGCAAACAGCTTTAATGGAGCTTTTCCTCTTGGAGCTTAAAAAAGTATTATGCACTAAAGTGATATCGCTTTTGTACTCTACTTCTCCCCCATTTTGTAATTTAGTAGTTGAAAAAGTATTTTTCTCTTTGATCTCCGTTATTTCTTTTCCACAGTGCTTAGCACAGCTCAGCGGCGCTAACTCTATTAGTCAGCAGCCAAATTCGTTTCATTTCGACTTCATCTTCATCTTCATCGTCATATTCATTTCTTTATATTATCTCAAACTATTCCCCCGCACAGCGCACAGTTGAATTGCGTATTCTGCCTAAATTACTTGCGAAAACTATTTCCTTACTACATTTGGTTGGTTGGAGACTACACATATCCCTCAGTTTTATGCCCAGAAGGAGTTGAAATTTCAAGCTGACAGCTTTGTATGCTTTTGTCGCGAATGCCTTTGCTTGCTGCCGCAATTTCTTTTAAAATCTTTAACGGTTTGTGGTTTTGCATGTGAGACGGCAAGCCGCGCTCTCCCCACCCTCATTACCACTGCTGCGTGTGGCATCGAAGTAATTATGCGCACAAAGTTGATGGAAAGAATCAAGTGAAGTGTAGTTTAGCGCGAAAATTTATGAGCTTACGCAGAGCGGCGTGCTCCACTGAGACTCGCGACTTGAGTTAAGTTGCATTGGTGGCGGGGTGAGGGTGTATTTAAGTAGCTAGCAGATTTTAGGGGAGGCTAGTGAGCCTGTTCTTAGTTGTTCTTAGTTGACTAGTTATGCTTTATCTTCTCTCCTCTTTGTGCTGGCATGTAGTCGGATTAAAAGCAAAAACTTTTCAGACAAAATTTTCATTATAAATTAAAATTAACTGTGCACAGTCTCTCTCTCTCTCTCTCTCTCATTCATATCTACGCAAAGCGCTCTTAATGGGGAATTAATTATGTGCAAGAAGTAATAGATTTTTTTTAGCTGCTATTCATTTTTGGACGAAAATACTGGCGGAGAATTCAAAAGAAACAAAAATTTTGTAGTTATTTCATAGTAAAGGGATTAAATGATAGAAGGACAAAGGATAAAAGAGGACAAGGGTAACATGATAAGGTTGAAATAGGCAAACTGACAAATGGAGAGGAGGGTGAGGGTAGGAAAGAAAAGAAAAAAGAGGAGAGGAGAAGAGAGTAGAGAAGAGGAGAGAAAATGAGAGTGGAGGACGGGAAACTAAAGGAGAGGAGAGCAAGGAAGAGTGCCGTCCGGTCTCCTGACTCTTATGCTAAAAATTCTTTATTCGACAACAATTCTGAGTCGCAAAGAATCTTTAGCCTTATCGAAATCCGTTATTTTCTGTGGCGAGAGGTAAATTTGTTAGGTTAGGTTGTATGGGTTGAGCCCTTGGGACGACCTGGACCTGGATGATACCACGTCCATAGGTTTAACAAAAACACTACATATGAACAGATGTTTGTTGTCTTTCTCTTAGCAAATTTTAGTAGGCGTTTTGACTCTCTTTCTATTATTTATAGAAAATCCATCAGCTTTTTCCCACCAATTATGAGCAAACTCTGTCTGCCGAGCGCCGGTCATTCACATTAACCAGACCTAATTTGAGGCGTGGAACGCCTAAGGGAATTTCCCGTTAATAGTACTTTAAGCAGTCTGAAGTTGGACCTCTTTGTAGGTAGTAAGAACTTAAAAAGCTTCCAAAGTCTACTATCTCGAAGATGCAAGAGTGTTTATTGTTCACGTTTCACTGCTCTGAGAGGGCAGTGGCAACTCCATTGTTACATGTTGTTCTGAAAGGACTCTATCTTTAGCCAGTTTATTGTCTACTGTTGTTGTTGTTGTAATCTCAGAAAAATTCCACCGAATTGGGCTTCAGGGAATATTGCGGAAGCAACAGTCCTTGACCGGATAAAAATCCGGATCGTTCCGGTATAAATATCCGACTGTCGCGAGAATTATTGGATTACGACAGGCATGCCTTACCACGTGCAAATTTTTGAACACCTAGCCCGCAGGTGTGCTTCTGCCCAAGGAACGCAATAAAGTTGAACTTTTCCTTTCTTCGATAGCTTTTTGATTGCTTTTTTCTGACTTTCTGCTCTAGCAATAATGTCTGCTTGGATATTTCCGTACATATGAATTCTCATTTTATTTAGGCCAGTTTCCTGTTGTAGTTCTGCCCCCAGTTTTAAAACAAGTCTTTCGGCTCCGAAGGTACTATAGTGACTTGGTAGCCTGAATGAACTTAATATCTCCGATTGGTCGGAGTAAACTGTTCACCTAATCCAACCATAACTTCATAATGACCACTCAAATAATGTGTACGAAGATCTAAGCCAACTATGTAGCTGCAAACTTTTCTTCAAAAGTACTTTCGAATAAACTTATAATTCCAAATCTCCTAATATTATTTTGAGCCAATCTAATCATTCTTGGAATGACACAATAATTCGCTCTCAACTAACTACATATTAATCCCAATACTTTGCCGTCTCTACACTTTGCTTCACTTCGAAAAACTTACAACACATAATCCCTGCCACGTAGCCCCAAATGTGTTTGTTTATTTTGCCCAAATCGAGTTATTGCCTTGATGTCATGAAATGTACGTTAGTTATGTTATGCCATTTATAAATTTTGTCAGTAAGCGTTTGAACGTGACAAATTGAAGCGAAAGAGTTGGAGAGAGAGAAAATGTAGCGCAATTCTGAGGTGTTGGCTCGAAGTATGTAGAGGTGAGCAAAGGGCAGGAGGGAATTGTTTGAAAAGCTGGTTAGCATGTGGTCGAAAGTTGAAAAAGAAATGAAGAATACCTATATCCTTGACTGCTTTTATTTCCAAAGGGGATTGAGTATTTGAATCGCTTAGTTCAACAAATATGGTTTTTTAAAATTTTGACGAGAAATACAAAAAGACAGTTGTGAGTTAGAAGATGTCCTCAATAAATATCAGCTCGTTTAGGGAACCAAAAATTAAATATCTCCAATAACTTCTTCTAATACATATTCTCCTGCCTTATATACTATTCGTAATTTCTTTGCTCTCAGCATGTAGCAGAGTTATCATTAAGGTAGATAAGACTAAGATCTTATTAAAAATGGTATAAAAATGCAAGTTGTATGTCATAAACTACCACAGCATTAGTTCAAGCTACAAAATTGCCCCAGCTGCCTTAAGACCATTATTATATTAGTCATTTGAGAATTGCAGTGTGCAACGAATCGTGCTCATATAACTATACGAGCAGCGCAATGCTTTGAAGGATACTCAGTGGCATCTGCAGGTGTTTGTTTGGCAACTATTACAATAGCTATAAGGGCGCCTGGAAGTAGGCAACATATTTAAAATAAAAAATCATAGCCATTTAATGTGCTCAGTTTTGGGAACAGTTTTTCGCATAACACGATCCCTTAGGTAAGTAGGTAAAAGTGGTTGCGAGCAATTGCACCAAATTGAGGTCCGTTGTGATACCACGAAAAACTTGCCATGACCATAGTGCTCCTCCATTTCCATCAAATCTAGACTGCTTTATGAATTTTATTAAGTCGCTCACTTTGTTTTCAGCCACAAAGCAACCTAACCGCTAACCATAGACGCGACTCCAAAATGTTAAGTCCATCTTTTATTTAGAGCGCTGCGAAAAACACATGTTTTTCTCCTCCTCGTCATACCTGCTGTTCCGTTAATTTTATTTTCTGAAGGGAGTTTGTATACCATTTATACCTTTGAAATGTCCTCCTTTTTCAATGAAAATAAGCCTTTCGACCTTTTTAGGTCCGAATTTCGACCAAGTTTGTCTCGGCTTGCGACAGGTCATGCTTTGTTCTCTTCTTAACGCGGCCTGTTGAAAGCATTCCTTTAGTAGCTTGCGTTTGCTTGTGGCTAAAGTCATACTAATGTGTTCTGTACTTGGAAGAATCAGCAAATTCGTCTGCTCTGCAGTTTCCGTCTATGTCTCGGCGACCAGACACGCAAATGAGGGATAATCTGTTCCGTTCAGTCGTATCCTGTAGAGATCTGCGACTGCTCAGTACGACTCTAGAGTTAGACGTGATCAAGCCTAGAGCTTTTATTGCTGCCTGACTATCCCGAAATATATTTTTAATAATGGTTGCTTAATTGATAAAACTCCTCCTTCGAACTCACCATCAAGTTGTAAAATATCCAAGTGAGTGAACTCCAATACTCCTGACTGGAGTATTATATTTGTTCGCAAATTTTCCTCTCTCAGGCAACAGCTTCGTAAAGTTACAGCGGGGTTCCAAAGTAGAGAAACAGCGATGTGTACTGCTTGGGATTTTTGAGTTTCCTGATCATGTGTTGATAGCTCCACTAGTTCTGTGAGCCAATAGCATTGTCACCTGATGTGCTATCAATTCTATGGATGTCACTACTGCGTGTTAGGGGTTAAAGAATTTACCCGCAGTATGGCATGACTGTCGTAAGAAGTGACTAAAATCTAATAGTTCCCGCGACAGTCGGGTCTTTATACCGCAACGAAACGGATTTTTATCCGCCCAAGGACTGTCTGTCAGTCTACCAGGAAGCTTATATGTACTGTTGGACTTCAAACTGTGCTCAGTAAAGGGAAGAAACTGCTAATTATGCGGCTAAACCACTCTCTCTCTCTCTCTCCTCACAGCTAAAACAGTTTAGAAGCCAAATCTTGAGACAGAAAATATCCTTAAGTGAAGATTTTAAATTGAGAGAGAATAGAAAAACATTTTCCTTTAGCAGGTTCTAGACTTAACAAAAATTATTTGAAAATCTCTGCGTTGCTTGAGAAAAAAGCTTAATGTAGACATTAAACTATTTATTTCTTCCATTTCTCTCTGACCGCTGATGCTCTCTTCTTCCTAGCTTGGTGATTTTGCATTTTTTCGGAAATTTTTAAAGTCAAAAATGCAGTTTTTAAGAATATAAAAGAATAAGCCGTTGTCAGAGTTGATTTGTGGCGAGCTTCATAGCTGTTACACATACTTTTCGCCAGCATAGAACCATAAATCTGTAATTTCCATATACGTCGACTATAGCGCCACCTGGAGGATTTTTTTTTTGAAAATGCATTAAATATCACTTCAACGTTAAATGTTGTTATTTTTCTCAAAAACTGAGCAAAAATAAAGATTTTCTCGAACATTTCGACTCTTGCGCCACCTGACGGACCGGAATGGTGTCAGCCCTAGCAACAGTTGTAAGCAATAGGTAGGTAATGAAAATTCATTGAAAATCTCATCAAACACTTTTTGAGCTAAATTCTCAAATCATCTCATTTAATAAGTAAATGTCTCTCTCTCTCTCTCTATCCACCCACTCACTGCCACTATTTGAATCATATGTAAATCCGAGTAGGTGGAGTTGGTATGCTTGCAAGCCAAATTCTCGTTTGTCACACCTCCATTGAAAATCAAACTAAGCAACGACAAATGCTGACAGGATACAGCACAGTAAATTCATGCACGTAACAAATGTATATACAAATATACCATACATACATATGCATATATCTATGGAGTTATATCTATACAAATACGCTGGATGAAAACGTGTGCCAAACCGAATCTAGTTTGATATTTGACCTAAATTCAAATCGGGAAATAAACACTGGAAAAGCAACAGCTTCAGCAACTACGAAAAACTCACACATTGTAATAAACACATGAGTACACACGAGTATACTAAACACACACACACTCACTGTAATCCAATTACATGTAACGTAACCAAACGGGATAGAACGATCAATGGCATATAAAATGGTAGCGAGTTGAGATGGTTGCGACGAGCATAAGCAAAGCGTATATACCCATGGGTTGCAGGGAAAAATCAAACTGGTCCAAAAAGTACTAGTTTACTGCTTAAGGATTATCCGTTTTGAGGTTCCCAACTTTTTTTTTAAAGAAAAAAAACACAGAAAATTCAAATTTAATGGGAGAAATGTTTATTATCATTCGAAAGAACATTCTTTGGCATTATTTTTTTTTTTTTTTTTTGAAAATAATCTCTTTCACATCTTGGCCGCGGCTACGTCTCAGATGGGGAAATACCCAAAAAAATTTAGAAAAAAATGCGATGAATTACAAAAAAATTTCAGAATGGAGCACACTCTTGTTGGACCAAAGGATCCAACTGTTCAGAGTATAAAAAGTTTATGGAAGAGCCACTGGAAGGATCTGCCTTATGCCAGCGAATGTGATGATTTAACGGCTGAGCTATTTAGATATATCGAAGCGACTGGGTCTGAAAATAAACCTGAAAATAAACGAAGCCAAAACGAAATAGCTCCCGTCATCAAACAAACAGTTTATGCATTCGCGGGTCGCCACCAACTACACTGTTAAAAATCATAACTCCGAAGTCGTAGACAATTTCGTCGCTCTTGCCAACTTGGTCGGATAAAAAGACCCAACTGTCGCGGGAACTATTGGATTTTAATCGCCTTTTACGACCATGGCATGCCTTACTGCGGGTAAATTCTTGAACCCCTAATTCGCAGGGTTATTCCATCATTCCCGTCCTGCCGTATGGCGGAGAAGCTTGGACGTTGTCGACATGCGATGAGTCGGCTTAGTTTTTGAGAGAAAAGTTTTACGAAAGATTTATGGTACTTTGCGCGTTAGCAACAGCGAATACCGCAGACGATAGAACGATTAGCTGTACGAGCTATACAACGAAATTGACATAGTTCAGCGAATCAACAGACAGCGGCCACGCTTACTAGATCATATCGTCCGTATGGATGAAAGCGCTCCAGCTTTGCGATTATTCGATGGAGTATCCGCTGGCGGAAGCAGAGGAAGAGGAAGACCTCTACACCGTTGGCAGGATTAATTGGAGTGTGACCTGGTTTCACTTGGTATTTCGAACTGAAGACGAAGAAGATTTCAATAATTTTTAATTGAGGAAAAACGAATAAAAACCGTTGGAAAATATTCCATGAAAATTGAAAATTTTCTGTTCTACTTGCAATAAGCAACTTTAAAACTCAACAAAAAGAAGAGAGAAAATATTGATTTAATTTCAATTTCGATAAGCACAGTTTTCGTGACATTAAAAACAGATGAACTCACACACAACATGCAATCAAACATATGCATTTTGAGTAAAAAAAAGAAAGCAGTCGGTAAACACTTGCTTTGCTACATTTCCATTGAATTCTCACAATTTAATCAAAACATGTTTTACAACTAATATAAGGATAAACTCGCACGACATGCTGACACACATACATAAATATATGTAAGTGTAGATGTACACCATAGTACATGTGTGCGTGTGTAAATATGTATGCAAGACTAACTTTAGCAAGCACAGGAAAACCTACTAAAAGCAAACTCACATAAAAATAAAAACACACACACACGCGCATTCAAACACATATATAGTCACGCCAACAACAAGAACAAAAAATAAAGTTGTTGAAAATTCGGTGCCGAAGGAAGATTATCGATAACTTAAAATGTAATGTGAAGAAAATACAACAGAAGCACATGGGAGTATATATATTTGTGTATGTGTGCCTGTGAATGTATGTGTGAGATTTGAGTTTTTGGAGCAATCGAAATGCAATAAAATACGTACAAAAGAAAAGTTACAGTTACTCGTAGTAAGAGTATGGAAACCAAAAAAAAAAAAATTTATAATAATAAAAATAAAATTAAATAAAAAATTGAAAAAGAGAGAAAGAGAGGAAGAGAGGAAGTGGAAATCATGCCTTGGAGTATGACATTATGAGCGTGACTTGTGTGCGATTATTTGAAAAATGTAAAAATTTATACTCACATGATGAACGGCGGAGATGAGTGGCGCTGCTTTGTATCATTAGTAATAATTGCATTATAAAAATTCCATAAATGTAAATTAAATTTGTGTAAAATGTTAAATAAATAGATTCAAGAAAAAAAATTTTTTCACATTTTTCACTAACCAACTTGCACCGTAGAGGGATAACCCTGCTTAGAAGCAGCCGCCAGTACAGAACAGTTGGAAAGCATAGGAGACTTAGCTACGGTAGAAAAATATTGCTGGTACGTTACAGACCTACGCGGATTTCAAGTAAAGGGTGATCCATTTCAAGGTTCCCTACTTTTTTAAAGAAAATAACACAGAAAATTCTAATTTAATCTGGAATGTTTACTACCATTCGAAAGAACATTCTTTTGCATTTATTTTTTGAAGATTTTCTATTTCAAATGTTGGTCGCGGCTACCCCTCAGATGGTCCATTCGTTGAGTACAATTTTCGATAACTCGTTCGAGCATTTCGACTGGTAACTGTCGGCATAGACTTTAGACTTTACATATCCCCACAGGAAAAAGTCTAACGGTGTGATATCACACAATCTTGGTGGACAATCGATCGGCCCAAAACGTGAAATTATCTGCTCACCGAAGTGCTGCCTCAATAAATCCATTGATTGATGCGTTGTGTGGGATGTGGCACCGTCTTGTTGGAACCAACGGAGAGATCACGAGCTTCATTTCCAGGCATTAAATAGTCGGTTATCATGGCGTGATAACGCTCACCATTGACGGTTACATTCTCACCGGCATCATTTCTGAAGAAATATTGACCGATGATTCCAACGGCACACAAACTACACAAAACTGTTGTTTTTTTCTGGATGAAATGTCAGCTCTTGAATCTCTTCAGGTTGCCCTTCGTCCCAAATGTGGAAATTTTACTTGTTCACATACCCATTGAGCCAGAACAAAATTTTGTTCGAAAACGTCGGATTTTCTTAGAGCTTTTCAAGAGTCCATAGAGCGAAGCGATGTCGCTTAGGAAGATCGAGCGGCTTCAATTCTTGCACAAGCTGTATTTTTTACGCTTTCAATTTATGATCTCGACGCAAAATGCGCCAAGTCGTTTCATACGTCAGTCCGAGTTGCTGCGAACGGCACCGAATCGACTCTCTCTCCGCGGTCTTCGTGTACACCCGTAGCTACGATCGCTATATTTTCTTCACTGCGTGCTGGACGTGGTCTATTCGATCGAATATTATCCAATAATCAAGGCTGGAATGGCTAGATTTGATCTTAAAATTAATCTTAACCTTAGCATAGGTTTATTATAATCAGGCTAAATGTTAGTCTTAGTGTTAATCGTAAGTCAATAATAACCTTAACCTAAGTTAAGCTGTTAAGTTCAATATTAGTCTTAGTTTTAGTATCAATTTGTGTCATGGTTTTATTAGTAAGTTAGTACTTTTCGTATGAGCATCTTTTAGTCTTAAATTCCATATGGGACTTGGGCTTGGGTATTGTTTCAATTTAAATTCTTTCTTTCCTCTGGCAAGCCCAGTCTTTGTGTAGTTGTATTCTTAGAATAGAGATAATATTTTTTTTACATTTAACACTAGTTTTGGTCAGGTCATAGTCAGGGCTAAAGGCTTTTTTTCAGATTTAGAATGACTCCTAGCCCTAGCCCTAGCCCTAATTTAAGTCTAATAACAGTCTCATCTTTGATTTATGTGTAGATTTTAGTTTTTGTCATAATTTCAGTCTTTGATTTGAATTTTGGCTTAGTCTGTGGTTGTTTGTTTTAAAACTTAGTCCTTAAATTAGTCTTAACTGTGGTACAGGTTTCAATATATAACAAAATCTATGAGTTGGTATTGTGTATTAGTTTTAGTCTTAGACACAATACTACTCTTATTTTCAGTCTAAGTAGTAGTCTCAGTCTTTGTCTTAATTTTAGCTTTATAACACTCGAATTCTTTATTTAGTTTGCTGCGAATTTTAGTCTTAGATGTGCGTTTTTACTTGGTTTTTACTACTTAGTCTCAGAATTGGTCTTGAAAGTAGTCTTAGCCTTACATTTAGCTGTAATCTGTAACCAAGATTTAGAGTAAGTATGATTGTTGTAACGCTTTCTTTTATAAATCTCAGTTCTAATTTTATTTTCAGTCTTAGCAACAGTCTTGGTTTAACCAATACCTTATAGGCAGTGCTAAAGTCTTACTTTCAGTCTTTGTAGTTACCTTAGTGACCTATATATTACTCTTATAGGTTAGTCAAAATCTTTTTTTCTTAGTTTCTCTCTAAGACTTCATATTTAAGTCAGTTTTTGTTATTTGTAAGGCTTAACTTTGATCTCAAAAATGTTTTAAGTCTTAGTATTGACTGTTTTCCAAAACCAAGCTTTGCAGTTAGCATTAATATGAGCTTTGGTTTAAGTCTTAGACCCAGTATTAATTTTAATTTTAGTCTTTGCATCTTTTTAACCTAAACTTTAGTCAAATTTCAAGTTTAGTTCTAGTCTCGTTACCAGTAAGTTTGTTTAAAAAAAGCTGAGTTTTTCTATTGGTTAAGAATAACACTTAAATAAACTTATATGCATAGAAATTTGAAATTTAAGACGTCAGTCTTTCAAAGTGTCTTTTATGCCAAGAATTTTTTGTAAAGTTTGAAATTCCGAAAGATTTTTAAATCTTTAAATTTAAATAGTTTTGAAAACCACCACAAGAGTTCCCAGTTCTAAAAATATCATATCGTTCTTATCCTACATCGCTTGCATTCCCAATCCCCCTTCATATCTTCACTGCCACATTTGGAAAGATCCTTCCCTCCCAACAGCTTTAATTTCCATATCAATTGAAGCTATCTTTTCCTACTCCACCAGCTTCTATCGCTATATTACACCGCCTCACGTACAGCTACGTGTTCACTGCCTACATCCGCAAAGGATGAGAAAAACAAAAAGAAAATAAAAGAGAACCAAAAGCTCGTTTGCGGCAAGGTGTTGATGTGTGAAAAGTTGAAAAAGCAAGCAATTTTCGGCAATAACTCGGTGACTCAAACGGAAATGTACAAAATGAAATTGGCAATGGTACACACGCCGCACCACCACACTGAAGGCGTTAGGAAGATCTCTGCTGTGCTGGTTGTGAGTGAATTTTGGAGTGAGATAAAATGCAAATAAAATGGCAAGGTGTTGGAGCGAGGTGTTGTCGTTGATATGGCAAGAAAGGGAAAAATCATGATATTGGTTGGTATTAAAAGGTGATGGTAAGATATGCTGGAAGCTGGCTGAGTGTGCATAGGTAAAAAGTAATCAAATGTTCTGTTGCTTTCGTAAAATTGCAGTATTTTGTGAAAATTTGCACCGTACCACTGCGGCAAACCAACCAACCAGTCAACCAACCAACCAACCTACCTACCTCGATTGTGCTCGATTAAACTGAATTCTCACATGTTGGTGTAAATTGAAATACGCTTGGTCAAGCAGCAGCACCAAGTGAAAGTGGAGAGAGTAGAGTGCAGAGTACCGAGTGCTGAGAGGAATGCAGTAAATGTCAACAGTTTAAAAAGCAAATGAACTGTAATCAGTGATTTGGGGTAAACAGAGAATTTTGAAGAAAAATACATACAGCATACGGTTCAGTTCTTAAAAGTGAGTGTATCGACATTCCATCTCTTCATCCAGAGAAACTAAGACTATCGGCATCCGAAAAGATCCCAAGCTTTACCGTGTGAATTCTCATCGAACAATATCCGGTTAAAAGTACCACTATGTGCGCGTGTTTTGATCTTGGGATAGATTAAATGGCGTTTTCCAGCTATTCCCGTTCCAGTTGTGACCGGAAGGAAGTGCCAGCTCTCGATGTATTCTGCATTAACTGCACTAAGGTAGCAGTAGGAGCCACAAGCTTATCTATTTTCCGATGTGATCCGGTGGTACCCTTAGGATTTCAATGCCGATATATGCTACGTCACAGAAAATGTTGACAAGTATTCTTCTATCTAAGTAAATGTTGACCTATTCACATAGAAACTACGCTCCGAACCAAACGCCGATTGCTGATTCTTGACAGTAAACTCCCATGCTGATCTTTTCGGTCGAGCTTCGCATGATTTGTGAAGAAATAAAGTATTTTTTACATACAGTGGCTTTGTTAACTGCAGTCCTCCGATGATTATCATCAAAATGTAATCTATATTGCTTAGCCCCTTTTTAGGCACATCAGCAATCTGCCGGAACACGCACGCACTAGGCGTTTTCCTCGATGCCTTTTCACCACTCTTTCTGCTTAGGTCAAATATCTTGGTATAATCTTAAGGAGTAAACTCCGCTGGAACCGAAATATGGTATAAAATAGTAGAAAAGCTTTGGCCATACTCTACGCGGCGGCGAACGGTAAAAATGGGAACTACGATCCTAACACTAGTTATAAATACAAAGGCGGTAGTCAGACATATATTATTCTGCCTGGTGTCCGGCACTAGGCAAAGCTATTTTCAGTAAGAAGCTGGAAAAAGGGCAGCAAAAGGCCTCCCACCTCATAATCAGAGTGGCTGCCATCAACTTCTACGAAGAAGTTTGAGTTATCCATAGGATTTCTTCTTCAGTCCAGTAAATCTGGCAAAATCTGCTCACAACGTCGGTATACCACTTTCCACGGTAAAAGACATGTTGAGATCGGCCTTCACTGCAAGACCGCAATTAAGACTCAAGTTAAGACTAATCTTAGACTAAGACTAATCAAAGACGTAAAAATCAAACTAAAAACTAGCACAAACCATAATGAAAGGCTTTCATTTCTGTTTTACAAGATTAAACTCAATCTTTTTATAGATTTTTCAACTTTTCGGACTTATTTTCATTGCAATAAAATTCATTTAACGGTATAGCTTTCATTACACATGAATAAACAGCAGCAGTTCAACTACGAAGTACATTTGCAAATTTGAGTGCACCTCATAGAAGAGCCAACTCCGAGAAAAGCTATAAACCATATACATACATACGTACTGCCAACTCAAGTCATTGGAACAAGTAGATGAAGTAGAAGTAGAAATAGAAGAAGTAGAAGACGACGAAGCAGAAGTATGGAAATGCCAGCCACTTCAAGTTCAACTGCATTCTTCACCAGCGCTGCTGCTTGCCAATGTACACGGCTCGCATGAGTAGAAGAATCTATGTAACTCCATGCTACCTTCTTACGTATAAACCGTTACTATCCTTGCTAACTGTGAATTCAACTGCACCCACTCACACCTCACTATCACCTCATTCTCCCTGCTATTTCCTGGCATCTCTGTATGTTTTGCGGGCATATTAACGAAGGCAGGTGCAAAATAGTAGTCACACTCCACCGCCACACACACTCCGCCACCACCACCACAGTTGGCGCTCGTTGCGTTCAATGCAGCAACTTGGCAACTTAACAAATTGCTGAAACTTGAAATATGGTTGTAGTTGAATGAATGAAAATCTGCTGTGCTCACCCCACGTCCACTAGCCGCTATCCGCTATCGGGTGGAAGATACCACAGCACCGACTGTTGCTGTACAGCCAGCTAGCTGTAATAAGCAGCACCATTGTACCTAAGGACGAGAAGCAGGTCCTTACTGCTTGGGAGTTTGTGTGTGTATGAGAGTTGGTGTAAGGTGTTGCAGCCACTTTGCAAGGACACCACCGAACGGTGTGCTGGAATTGTAGATTTATAACGACGACGAAGGAGGAAAAAATCATATTAAAATAAATATTTATTAGCATATCATTATGGACACGTCCGTGTTGTATGCTCTAGTCTGGGACCATTTGAATGGAAAATATTACTCCTTAGAGTTGTGAGAAAGAATGAAAGTTTGTGGTTGAGAACGGTGCAATAATGATGTTGGAGAATTGATAAGTTATGAGAGAACTTAAAGAAAGAAAGGAAGACTTCACAAAAAGCGCAAAATAAATCTAAGCTTGGTTGGTTTGGCATGACGAAGAATCAGTTTTTAAAGAGAGTTATCCTGTCGTTGAATCGGTTCGAAGAAATTGCGGCACGCAGTGCTACCAATTTTTATATACTTCGTCAAGAAAAGATCGTGCTTTAATAATAATTAAATTTTTTATTGAATTTTATTCTTAGTCTTCGCTTAAGATTCAATCTTAATAGCCAAGTCTTCTTAGCTTTAGAGCCAGTTTCCTTCTAAGCCTCAATTTTAATAACTTTTAACACAGGTTTGGTCTCAAGCCGTATTTAAGGTCTTAATATTAGTCTTAAGCTGAGTCTTAGTCTCACTGCTGGCTAAGAATTAAGCTAGAAATTAGTCTCCGACTTAATTTCGGTCGTAATCGTATAATAAATGGTAGTCTGAGGCTCAGTCTTGATCTCTTAACCTTAGTCTAAGACAAGTCTTAGTACTCGTCTTAGTATTAGTCTTACTCTAAGTCGAAGTCTAAAGTCCAAAGGAGCGAGAATCTTTCTATTCCTCTGCTTCCACTGCGTCATTAACTCTCAAAACCGGAGCGTTGTCTTTGCTGCTTAGACTAAGAGTTAAAAAAGTGTGTCTTAGTGTTTTCCTCGGTCGAGGTTTTAGTCTTTTGTTTTTTTTTGTTGTTGGAGTGGTTCGCTAGCCCCTTTAACAACACGTAAGACTAGTCGAAATAATCAAGGCCATCCAGCGAGGAGCTATAAACAAGGTGGTTCGCGGATGTGCAGACGAAATGGAAAGAAATGTTAGAAGAGTTGGCTTAAGAAGGCACGCAGAGACGCGATTAGTATCGTTAAGTGGGTTAAATAGAAGTATAGTCTACAGTAACAGACCCTAATTGTACCAGGATCCCTCGGATCTCGTGAGACAACTCAGCTTTCCATCTGAAAACACATGACGGTAAGGTTCCAATAACGATATTTGCAGGAAGAGAGTTGAGAAAAGTGTTGATTGACTGTCTCCTGACTTGCCGTCATGCTTGCCGATTCATGCTCCGCCCTGTAGATATTCCCGAGAGACAACTCTGCTTCATGCAAAGATCTGTAAGGGTGAATTCTTGAAAGCTTTCTAATCAGGTACGGTCTCCAAAATTTGAGATTATATGCTCCTTTATTCGCTACATAGTTCTTTTGCAGGGAAGTTGGAGTAGAGGTGGCATCAGGAGGCTTCCAGTTAAGGATCAAAAGACGGTAGTTTGTGACTACATGTCACGAGTGCCTGTATCCAGTTGGGTGTTGTGTAATTTGTGACCAACTGATGGATTATCTTAGAAGTTTCCAATAGCCATTGCTGCTTGAGGGTTTTATTACTCTCTCTGCGACTACCGTTTCGACGACTTCCTTTGTCTACGCAGCGAAGTTGGTTCGGATTTTATGCAGACAAGCTCTCCCACTCCTTCAGCGAGCAAACCCTGTTTGGGTGAAGTGCTGAAGCTTTCGTTCTTTTCGTTATTCTCACCGACGAAGTGATTTTAGAATAAATTGCATGCAGACCTGCTCTTTACATATGCAAATGTTTGGGAATTTGCTTCCCACTACCTGCCTCAACACTTTCACATTACTTATAACGACATCTCGTTCTCCGTCAAAGGGGGGCTCTACACCCCTCTCCCCCCTCAAGCTCCTAAACACCACCCAGAGGAATGGTAGTTCGTTAAACATAAGTTCAATGATTCACATCAATTACTCAAAAGCAAGAGCCTCAAATCATCGAACTCCTGACATGAAGACAAGCAGGAACATAATGACCTGAGCTGCAAAAGGCTACAGCGTAGCTTTCATTTACTGACGACAATTGTCGGAGAAAACTCCTACTAAAATCAATGGCATGAATATGCAACTGCAGCGACACAAGTGCAGTGATAACCAGAAATAAAAGTTCAAATATCATTTGTGTTAGTTGGTTCATCATTATGGACACATACTCGAAACGCTTTCTCCGCCCTTGCAAGCATATGCATACCTTTCCTTGCTGGGAGGCAGCATCCATCCCTAGAATCGAGCACTCAAATGCAGTAAATGCAAGCCACAACTCCACGTATTGCATTGTTGCCGATAAATCTTTGGTGGTATGCATTCTGGTTGATAAATTACTGTCTTCTTCCCCTATCTCAGTTGATGGTTTGGCAAATATTGTTGATCAGAAGCTTTCTTGTCAGCACTTAGTGTTCGATTGTTGAAGAATGGTGTCAGTGGAAAGCGGTTTTTTGTTGTTGGTCTGATTTGCGCAAGCAAACCAGGCAATGCCAAACTCTGTGGGTTATGCTCAAAGTTAAGAGCTAAACAGAAAAAAAGACATCTTAAGCTTGCTATTAACGGTAAGATAGGGTCCCTCACAGGACATACTACCGCTACCTTATTAATGCCTGCAAATTTGGTGCTAATTTTAGTTTAAGACGGGGTCGAGGACATTCATTTTATGTATATTTCAAGCTTCAAACCCGACCGATGCCAGATTACTCACCAATCACTGACTTACAGCTACGGCTTGATAAAGACAGCAGGCCGATGCGTCAAACAGTTCTCTCTGTGAATGTCTGGTACATTTTTCTGAGAGCTGTCTTAGCAAAGTTGTCAAAATCGTGGCTGGCTTCGGCTGTTTGACTTCGCCGGTGCTCGAAATACATCTGACTCTAGCATAAGGTCCAAACTAGGAAACATCCAACATAGTATCCGAAACGATAGCTTCAAAACTCAAACAGGACCATGAGAAGGACGGAAGACAAACGTTTAAGAAAAGAATTTCTCAACAAAGTGTTATAGTCTTCGGGCAGTCTAGAGGCTTTCTACGAGTCTTTCACTCCCACTCCTTCAGATCGCGTAAAAACATTAGAGTGAGTGAGAGTGATTGGTACAGCCAAGGGATTTTGAGCTCTTTGAGTAAAAAGCTAAGTTAAGTAAAAAAAATTTGAAATTCTACGAGCACACCCGGAGCCTTTTTCTGAAAGTTTCAAGCTGTATACCTACAAATATATGGCTTAAACAGCCTATTTGGTAACCAAAACCCTTCGGACAGTGTTAATAGAGAGAGCTCTTTTTTCGCTTGCTCTATTGAAGCTCCAAAGAAACGGTCTTGGATGATGAGAGCGGAACTAAAATGTAGAAAGACGAACGACCCGACCAAATAGACATCTACCGGGTGTCTAAAATAGAACAAAGCGAGAGAGGTAATGGTCTTCTGGAAAAGCCAGTGAGAAGCTGCTCCTAAACACTTTATAGCCGACACCTAATGGTTCAGGCATTCTGTAAGCTCATGATAAATAACTAAAAAAAAATTACGGCATAAGTTTTTTGGCTTCGGAAGATGGTGAAGAGTTACTACCTCTCTTATTTTACAAGAGATCTGGTATTTAAATACTATGCGAAGATCTAAGGCTCTAACTTTGAGACACGTACGAAGACGGATATGTGCAATAGATTCAAAACGAGCTCTATTTGTATTAATTTTTTGTGAAGAAGTATTCGACGAGTGAGACCCAGCTATAACGGACTGTTCGCTAAACCTTTCCTTATCAGACTATGAAAATTTGACCAACAAGCCACATATCCTTGCTATTACTGAAAGGCATTAACTTGAAGTGGCCGAAGATTTCATCTGGGAACTTGAATAAAAATTGTCTGCCCTGAAATCGAACACTCAATCCATCTTGCTAACAGTTGCCACGATGTTCTGAGATCATACTGGGGGAGTAAAAACCGCGCGGGAGGAGAATAAGACCAAACTCTTTAAGTCGCTCTTCTCTTTCACTCTTTTGCGAAGGATACAACATTGAGCTCTGCAATATATATACAGACATGCTTGTTGTACAGGAAACTAGACCTAAACCCAGTATTTGTAATGTTTACTGCTTACTTTAGAAGGTTTTCCGGCGTGTGGGGTACTTTCGAAGGGTTTATTGTCGAAAGTCTTACGGAGAGACCATAATTCCTCTCTAAAATATGTATGTATGTCTTAGACCAGTATTCCAAAGCTGTCATTTCAAATAATATTTTTCGTGAAGACAGTTCTGTCACCCATCATTCGGCATGCCTCATTTGTGAAAATGAAATAAATTTCCGAAGAAATGCGTCAAATTATGCTTTTTTTACTATAAAAAAATGTAAAATCTCTGCAAAAACGTGCCGAAAATGTCTGTGGCTTACAGTGAAAATGCAGTTAGTGAACGCTGGACTCAGATTTTGCGCAATTCCGCTCCGGTGATTTTGATGTCAAACAAGTAGCTCACTTTGGTCGGCCAATCACTCAAAAAGCCGATAAAATTCTGCAACTGGTTCGAGCAAGACCGGTAGGCAAGCTGTCCAGAGATAGCGGAGGCATTAGGCAGCACTCACATGGCAGTTTGAAAGATTTTATGAAAGACTGCCCACTCAAAGAATCTTAATATTCTGGTGGTACATGAAGTAATGCAAAAAGATTTGATGGAAACGCAACAAAATCGAAATATTTCTGAGGCGACTCCTCACAGGCGATGGAAATGGGTTCAATATGAGCATATCAGACGAAAAAAGTTTATTCAAAGGCCATTGATCCACACACAAACAACTGCAAAGCCTAAATTGACGTTACTGAGGAATATATGGTAGGTTTGGATTGGAATTGTACATTATGAGCCGTCACAGCCGGGCGAAGCGGTCAATTCTGAACTCTAATTTCAACAAATAATGAGCTTACAACAAGCTCTGCAAAGAAAAAAAGTCCAGAATTTATCAAGAAAAAAGCTGTTGTCTTTCATCATAACAAATTCATGCTACATAGATTTTTGGTAATCAGCTAAAAACGGACGCAGCTTAGTTGAGCAGCTTTCCTGCATATAGGCCGGATCTCGCATCATCCATGTACCATTTTTTGCGGCCTCAGCCAGACTCTCTTGATGGTAAACAAATTAGAACGATCGAAGAGCCGCTGAAAAAAAATTTCCCCAAAGTTCTTCGCCGATAAACTACGGAAGTTCTACAGTGTTGGAATTACGAAGCCAACCAAAAACGCCAAAAGGTCTTAGATAATAATGGTCAATATGTACTTGATAAAAATTAATTTTCAATAAAGAAAAATTTCTTTCAAAAAAATACCAAAAAAAAAAAAAAAAATTTAAAAAAAAATCAAGATGCACAACGCAAATTGAAGCAGCAGCTCAGTTAAAAATGGTTTCAGCGTTTATTAAGTGCCAATTATAGTAAAAATTATGAGAAATGAAGTCGCCTAAAAGTATGCAACTTTTGATGTAAGTACGAGAACTCATTTCTTTCAGTTCCCACTAATTCCTTACAGGTTTATAGTTTAAAATTTATTTAAGCCGAACGAAAAAAAAACATTTTCCAAAACTTCCGAACTAAAAAATGGCATAAAATGTGAAAATCCTGCTTTTGTAAAAATTAAAAAAAAATCAATAAACATAATTGTTTTTATTTATATAAAATTACCTGAAAAAAATTGTATAATCTCTAAGTAACTATTAAGCGCCAACCACAAGCACTCAACTTTCTGGAAAATCTCAAGAACTGCTTTAGTTGTTGCGCCCCCACAAATATCCATTTGTAAGCAATGCACTCGTGTGTACAAAAACGACAAAAGTAATATAAACTTTTGTATATAAAAAAAAAACATATGTATATGTATATATGGCAAAAAAATAACTATTTTTCTTCATTTCTATGAGTGCAGTCAGAAGTTTTACCTTTCATCTTTGTGGGGAACCGCACAAAAGTCGATTGCCAACTCTTTAACCACAACCATAATGGCAGAGAGAGAGAGAGAGAGAGAGAGAGGGAGAGAGAGAGATGGAGAGCAAAGTAAATGTTGGCAAGTAGAAAAATGGAGAAAGAAAAACATTTACAAACACTAAGTGTGTAGAAGTGAGGTTATGTGCGGTATTTATATTTATTTCTGTGTCTGTTTGTAAGGGTAAGTGAGTGCGTGCGTGTGTGAAAGCCTCGCACTCACATTTATTCTACGAATTTATGTTATCCATTAAGATTTTATTTCGCACGTTATGTACATAAAGGGTGATCCGTTTCGAGGTTCCCTACTTTTTTAAAGAAAAAAACACAGAAAATTCACATTTAATGGGGAAATGTTTCTTATCATTCGAAAGAACATTCTTTGGCATTTAATTTTTGAAGATTATCTCTTTCAAATGTTAGCCGCGGCTACGTCTCAGACGGTCCATGCGTTGAGTCCAATTTTCGAAGACTCCAAGGCCTGAATCGAAGAGGGATTGTCCGCGTAGACTTTAGACTTTACATATCCCCACAGAAAAATGTCTAACGGTGTGATATCACGCAATCTTCGTGGCCAATCGACCGGCCCAAAACGTGAAATTATCTGCTGACCGAAGTGTTCTCTCAATAAATCCATTGATTGATGCGTTGTGTGGGATGTGGCACCGTCTTGTTGACGTCCAAATGTCGCGGATATCACGAGATTCAATTTCAGGCAACAAATAGTCGGTTATCATGGCGCGATAACGGTCGCTATTGACGGGTACGTTCTCACCGGTATCATTTTTGAAGAAATATGGACCGATGATTCCACTGAATTACAACCACACCAAACCGTTGTTTTTCTGGATGAAATTATGAAATCCTCCTCGTCCCAAATGCGGCAATTTTGCTTGTTTACATATGCATTGAGCAACAAAAGTGGGTCTCATCACTGGACAGAATTTGGGTCGTAAACTTCGGATCTTCTTGGAACTTTTCAGGACCCCATAGAGCAAAGCGATGTCGCTTGGGAAGGTCGAGCGGCGTCAATTCCAACTCAAGCTGTATTTTGTACGCTTTCAATTCAAGATCTCGATGTAAAATGCGCCAAGTCATTCCATACGTCAGTTGCCGAGTTGCTGCGGACGGCACCGAATAGACTCTCTCCGCGGTCTTCGTGTACACTCTCAGTCAGCTACGGCCGCTATATATTTTCTTTACTGCTGGAGTGCTAGACGTAGTCTATTGGGTCGAATATTATCCAGTAATGAACGCTGAGTCTCAAGATGGGTGATGATGTTGCGAATAGTACGCTCAGTAAGCCGATTATGTTGACCATAAGTTGAGCGAAGCGCGCGAAACACATTCTTTACAGAACGTGAATTTTCGTAATAAAGTTGAACGATTTGTCAACGTTGTTCAGGCGTAAGTATTTTCATGATGAAATGCCAAACAAAACCAAGCAAAAGCAACATGACAACTTGACACGCGTGATCTGTCAAAAAAAGCTATTGAAAAAAGTACCTCTACTTGCATCACCCTTTCGCAACCGCTTTTCACAGTTCACCTTTCGCTTTTCATTGAATTTGCAGGTTATGTTGAGCTTTCTCCTTTCAGTTGATACTCGTACACACACCCTGTCTCTGCCAGGTGCAAGTAAGGAAAGTTTTTTACACTTCGATGAACATATATTATTCTACATAGAATAAATATGACCGACAAAGAAGCCAGCTGAACTTGTGAAGTGAATCCGACAGCTACTAAAAGTTATGACAAGATTAAAAAAAACAATAAAAACAACAGCGCCGAAGAGGGTGACGGGAGGATGGCTGACTGGGTGCACTGTGCGTCAGCTCAAGAGTGACACAAAAAATTTGGGAAGAATGTTCAAACCTTCTTCAACAAAATTAACCATTTCTATGATAACACAAACAGTTGATAAACTTTTCGGAGTTTATAGCCTTAAACTTCCAGAGCTATTGATGTACTGCAGTCGAAGCTCTTTTTGTCAGCGGGTCCACGTATTACTGTGTCCCTGAGTAAGCTCTCAATAGTATATATGACATTCTCAAACTTTAAAGGTTGATTGGATCAGTAAGGTCTATAGTAGCTGGAAGCAGAGAAATCCACCGAGTTGCATCAAAGCTTAATGGAAACATTACTCATGAACTTCCATATTGGTTGCTCCCCATTGATGCTAGGTTCAGGCTATTACGACGATGAAGGTTCTTTTTCACTGGTAGGAACTGCAATTTGATCTACTGCGCTTATAAATCAGTTATTTCCAGCAGATACTAATGTTATTCTCCTTTGGATGTTTGACGTCTTTCGCACTGAATTTTTTACTCAATCAAATTCATGCCGTTGCTGGAAATTTTTGGTGCTTCCATTTAATCTTGCAGATGGTGTTTTCGGATCCTGTAGTCTCCTGCTGTTTATACCACATCGGCTCAACAAACATTGCTGTAATGTCAGCACACACAGAGTTGCACGATTCTTTCAGCCTTGAATATAGAACTCCTTTTACATTCAAAAGTCTCAGACCTCGGCTTTTTTGGTTATGGAGACGAACTAAGAGCACTCATTACAACAATTTCCCTTTTATAGAGTAATTTATGCGAAGTTAAGGTTATGGGTTCATAAGGACCTGGTTTAGCATGGAATTTCCAATTTGCGCCAAACTGCGAGAAGAAGAAACGAATGGCGCTCAATTGTTGATTCGGCAATAATCGCTGAGGCGGTACCTACGCCAATGTAGTAGTACTGGTGGTAGTAGAGGCTAGGGCGTCCGCAATAGCTGAGGGGTTAGCATTGCGTAGTACCATTCGGACGGTTAGGGTTCGAGTTCAGGTCCATTTCAGGTTCTCTGTGTATATTTCTGACATGAAATAAAAGCTCCTCATAAAAATCCGTCGGCCGTTCGGAAACGGCTTAGAATGTTGGAAAAACATCAAGACCCAAAATCACAAAATGGAGGACGAACTCGGCTTTAGGGTTGCAAAGTACGCTTTGAGCCTTCCTTTGTGGCGGATATTAATACAACAACGACTAAGAGAGAGTGAGTGCTGTTCTAAGGAAAGGCAACTCGCTGATGAGTTTCATAATTTCCTCAGAGAAGCCTAATTGTCATGCACCACAAGTCTACTAAGAAGAAGAAGAAGAACGAATTAAAAGTAAGTAATCTGAGGCAACAGAATCACAAGCACATTTTATCATATTGAGTTGCAAAACTGATGTCAGATCCTTACTCGTAGTCCTCTCTACGCGTAATCGTACTTAAGCTCAACGCTACAGTCGCTAAAGCTATGAAACTTTATTAACAACCTAACCTTAAATCCTTAAAATTCTTATTTATTTTTATCCTTTTATTTTTTTTATATATGAGTAAGTAAATATTTTTGCGCTTGTATTAGCGCATATGTATATAAAATTTCAATAAAAAAAGTCAGATTAATATATGTAAGCAGCATTTATTACTGCTTTCAAGATATTTGTAAGGATTTTTGAACACATATATACGTCAAATATATATATGACAGCTCTCTGGCAGTATAAAAGTAAATAGAAGAAGTTCTTTTTGTAAAAGTATACACTTTTACATAACAGGTCAAGTGAAAAGTTCCCGGTCTACCGTAGTAAAACACATTTTTTTGGCAAAATTCATTGTTCTTTTTCATCAACATAGTTCCTTTCAAGGGTGATACACTGATTATAGCGACCCCCCAACTTTTCGTTACCATTTTGCCATTTCTGTGTTGTACGATTTGTCCTTTGCTTCAAAGCAAAGACCTCAGTTCCAGCGATCGCTTCCTCATTCGACGAAAATTTCGTCCCAGCGAGCATTCTCTTGAGATCTGAGAACAGCAGATAGTCGCTGTCAGTCGGTCAGATCTGGAGCATTGGGTGGATGCGACAGCGATTCGAAGCACAGTTCATGAATTTCTGCCATCGATTTCACAGACTTGTGATACGAAGTCAATGAAAATTATTCCATGCGCATCCCGAAATACAGGCGCTATAACCCTGCCAGCTGACTGCTGCGTTTTTCCATGCTTTGGAGCGGGTTCATCGTGTGCAGTCCATTCGGATGACAGTTGATTGGACTTTGTAGTGAACTGATGGAGCCACGATTCATCCATTGTCATACATCGACGCAAAAACTCCGGCTTATTACGCTGGAACATCCCTAAACAATGCTCCGAAACAACAACTCGTCGTTGTTTTTGGTCAAAAGTGAGCTCGCGCGCCATCCTTTTTGCACAGAGTTTTCCCACAACCACATATTCGTAAACCATACGTTCGGTACATGTTCAGTTGATATCTTTACAGCGTCTGCTACTTCAATCAATTTCATTTTACGATTATTCGAAATTATTTGTCGGATTTTTTTGTTGTTTTCGTCGGTAACAACCTCTTTTGGGCGTCCACTACGTTGACTGTCGTCGGTGCTCTTTTCAACTTGTCTAAACTGTACCAATCGCTGATGGTTGGTTTTTCTGATGTTGTCGTCCGGAAACTCCTTTTCAAGCCAAGTTTTTGCTTTAACTGTATTTTTTCCCTTCAAAAAGCAATATTTTATCAACACGCGAAATTCCTTTTCATCAATTTTTTTCACAATAAAAAAAGTTGCTTCACTCAAAATGCTGAAAATCACAAGCTAATGATCCGATAGCTGTCAAAATACTGCTCTACACACATCTTTTGAAGGTTAGGGCTAACTAAAACTCATATGGAATTATAGTAGCGCCATCTATGTGACAGTCCGCAGACTTTCCAATTAACCTGTTACCCATTCACTCAATTCCTAAAGCATTTTGTGTGGTGTATTATTCGTAGATAATCCATTGTTTAAAAATATACTTCTTGTTACTTTAACAAATACAGTTACATTTTAGATGAGAATAACAATAAAATTTATATATCCCTAAGGCATTTATTTTCTTTGCAGCCTTCGTATAGAGAGAAAACTAACTCATATTTTCACATGAAAAACTGAATATTTATTAGGAAATGAAAATCGATACGTATTCACACAGACATAGTCACATGTCTAAAGTCCTTTAAACAAAAATTATTTTCAATTTTACGTAGATAATTTTTAATTTAATATTATTTTCAAGAAAGGCTAAGTAAACAATTACTCAACAGCTGAGCTGAGCGTTTGTATGAAAAAGCTGAGTAAAAATTTATTCATTTCATTGAGCAAAATAAATTTCATACAAAATTTTGATAAAATAAAAATTTACAATAAAAAAATTAAAATACATAAATATTATAATGATATTGAAAATTAAATTAAATAGACTAATAAACAAATTAATAAACAAAATAAAATTTAATTAATTAAACTAGATAAATAATATAATGAAATAAAAGAAAATAAAAGAAAATTAAATAAAATTTAAAATATATATAAAAATAAATAAATAAAAAACAAACAAAAAAATAAAATAAAAAATTTAAATTAAAAAAAATATAAAAAAATTAAGTAAAAAAAAAATAATAAAAAAATAAAAATAAAATTTAAAAAATAAAAATAATAAATAAAAAAAAAACGAAATAAAAATAAATAAAATTAAATTAAATAAAAAATAATAAAATTAAAAAAAAAGAATTAAGCAAAAAAATTTAAATTAAAATAAAAAATATATATAAAATAATTAAAAAAATTATATGAACATTAGAATTCTGCCAATATATCTGAGCGACAAAGTGGATACGTTTAATGAGTTACAAACCACGACTTACGGTGCAGCTGTCGCAATTGTGCATTAATTTATTGGAAAAATCAGACCAAGAAATTAGTTTAATTCTGCTGAACGAAAATCTGCACCAGCCTGGTAACAACGTCTTAACCGACAGGTTGAAGATCTAAGAGCTCAAGTTTATCAATTTCACCAAAAACAGGACCGAACAATATCCATAACTTCTGGATTAATGTACTATTCATTGCAGAATTTTATACATATTTTCTCGAGAATACCTTGTTCTCTCGAGAAAAGCACAAAAATATCGAAGTTTTTAACTACAGAACAAACATACCTGTTGGCGAAGGATAAAAGTAACACCAAAAACCCAGTGAAATATCGGCTTATTTTATAACAGTTATTTATGTAACAGTTCAATTGGAAAGTCCCCGAGCTGACACATAGATGGCGCTAGTAGAATTAAATTCACATAGATTAGTTAGCCCTCACCTTCAAAAGTATAAAGTTGACAGCTGTCGGATCATCAGTTTGTGATTTAAAGCATTTTGAGTGAAGCATCTTTTTTGATTTAAAAAAAAATGGAAAAAAGAGTTTCGCGTGTTGATAAAATATTGCTTTTTGAGGTGAAAAAACTACACTGGAAGCAAAAACTTGGTTTGATGACGAGTTTCCCGGGACACTGCCCTAGGAAAATCAGCCAACAAGGATTGGTATGCTAGGTTTAGACGTGGTGAAATGAGCACCGAAGACGATGAAGGTAGTGGACACCCAAAAAAGATTGTTACCGACAAAAAAATCAACAACAAAGTCCCGAAAATGATTTTGAATGAACGTAAATTGAAATAGGAATGAAATAGCAGGCACTCTAAAGATATCAGTTG
Source organism: Neoceratitis asiatica (assembly GCA_030068015.2). Classification (NCBI taxonomy): domain Eukaryota; kingdom Metazoa; phylum Arthropoda; class Insecta; order Diptera; family Tephritidae; genus Neoceratitis; species Neoceratitis asiatica. Next base: position 72,913,515 of record CM061527.1, read on the forward strand.
AAAGCGTACAACATATCATTCATTAATATTTGGGTATGAGAAAGCTCTGTGCAAGGAAGGTGGGCGAGCTCAATTTTGACCAAAAACAACGACGAGTTGACGATTCGGAGCAGTGTTTGGAGATGTTCAAGTGTAATAAACCCAAGTTTTTGCCTCGATGTATGACAATGCAACTGATGAAACATGGCTCCATCATTTCACTGCGAAGTCCAATCGACAGTCATCCGAGTGGACTGCACATGATGAACCCGCTTCAAAGCCTGGAAAAACGCAACTGTCGCCTGGTAAGGTTATGGCGTCTGAGCTTTGGGATTCGGATGGTATAGTTTTCATTGACTACCATGAAAAAGGAAGCACCATCTACAACGGCTACTTGTAAGACGAAATCTCTCTAAAACCGTCGCATTTGAAGAAAAAGAAAGTGCTGTTTCACCAAGACAGTTCACCATCAAAAATGGTTTCGAAAAGTTGGAGGGTCGCTATAATCTGCGTACCAACCTTGAAGGGAACTACGTTAAATAAAAAATGAATTTTGACCAAAAGAATTGACTTTACTAAAATAGGTCGGGGACAAAAAATAAAATAAAATAAAAAAGGAAAAAATATTAAAAAAAAAATTAAATTAATTTTAAATAAAAGTAAATAAAAATAATAAAAAGAAAGTTGCATTAGTTTGCAAAACAAAAAATTTTAAAAAAACTATCGACAAAGGTTTGTTTTAACAATTTTTGATTTACTTTTGTTGAAGTCTTCTTCTATTTCTTAGTTTCACAATCACCTCCACAGTGTAAACCAAAAAAACCTATTTCATACCCAAAAATCATCAATTGAATCAAACAAACAACCTAATTTTGTTCATTTGCAGCTGCTTAGAAACGCTTATCGCCGTACAGCTTAATCAATGATAAATAGTTTGTCATTCTAGCAAATGGCCACCCAATAAGCAGACCCGATATTCTTGGTCATCACTTAAAAACAACAGAAAAAAAGGAAAACTCACTTTCAGCGAAAATGAAAAATTGGATGAACATAAAGTGGTGCACATATAACCTTCTCTAACTCAAAGCGAAAGTTTGGGTTTTCTTATTATTTTTGTTTTATTGAATGTGGGGAGTATGTGCAGTGCGTATGAGCAACTACTTGTAATTTTACTTGTAAAGGCTTTTATGTGGAAATACATTTGGAGCACGAGAACTGTTTTTGGATATTTTTTAAAAAACTTTTTTATACTCTCTATAATAAAGAGAATAAGTGAGAGTAATATTGATTAATTTTTATTAGTATGTATTTATGCGCCCCACATTCTTCGTTTTTCTTAGCCTAAGTCTAAGATTTATTGTATTTTTAGTTCGCCGCTTAAGGGTTAATATTGTGAAGCAGATAACTGGTTGTCATTGTTTAACACCAACAGTTTTGACTATTTACACAAACAAGTGAAATAAGGGTGGGGGAATATATTTGTAACTGTCCTGCTACTTCTCAAAGGGATATCTTCAAATAAATGTGTGGCATTTATTATAGTCACAAAAAGGATTACATTTTTTCCCATTTTGACAATTCTGATTTTGTATTTTTTTGAAATCATGAAACAAAGCGGAGTAAAGTAAAATAAAATTAAATTATATTAATATAAATTAAATTAAATAAAATTAAAAACATAAAATAAAAAAAAATAAAAAAAAATTAAAAAAAAAAAATAAAAAATAAAATTAAATTAAATTCAATTAAACTGAATTAAATTAAATTACATTAAATTAAAAAAAAATTAAAAAAATTAAGATAAATTAAATTATATTAAATTAAATTAAATAGAATATAATTGAATTGAATTAAATTAAATTGAATTAAAAAATAAAATAAAATTAAATTAAATTAAATTAAATTTAAATAAAAATTAAAAAAATACTCACAGAGTTGAATTTTTCTCTAAATTTTGAACACCTCCCAGGCCCAAAAGTCTGTTAAAATTTTTCTCACCACACAGACTCTAATTTCTTGTAGATTTGGCTCACCTCACAGACCTGACAGACCTCAAAATCTTGCTAAAAATTTTCATATCTCCCAGTGTTGAAATCCTCTCTAAATTTCGCACACCTCACAGACCCAAAAGTCTCTTCAAATTTTACACATCTCACATACTCGAATTTCCCGCAGATTTTGCTCACCTCACAGATCTGACAGACTTCAAAATCTCTCTAAGTTTTTTCATATCTCACAGAGTTGAAATTCTCTCTAAACTTTGCACACTCAACATCTCTCTAAAATTTTTCCCAACCCAAATACTGAAAATTCTCGCAGATTTTGCACACTTCACAAACCCAAAAATCTTATAAAATCGTTCCCATCTCACAGACTCGAAATTCTCGTGGATTTTGCTTACTTCCCAGACCCAAGAGTCTCTTAAAGTCTTGCCCTTCTTCACAGACTCAAAATTCTCACAGATTTTGCACATCACACATTCTTCAAAATCTTTCTAAAATCCAGCACACCTCACAGTCCCGAAAATCTCTCTCAAATCTTGCCCATCTCACGGACTATAAATTCTCGCAGATTTTGCACCACACCTCACAGACCCAAAAGTCTCTTAAAAATTTGCACAACTCACAGATTGAAAATTCTCGAAGATTTTCCACACCACACAGACCCAAAAGTCACTTAATATTTTTCACATCTCAAAGACTCGAAATTCTCACAGATTTTGCACATCTCACCGTCCGCAAAATCTCTCTAAAATCTAACACACCACACAGACCCGAACATCTCTCTAGAATCTTATACACCTCACAGACACGAAAATCTCTCCAAATTTACACACCTCACAGACCCCAAATTCCACATATATTTACGGTGGGTTACGTACATATTTTCTGTTTCTTGAAATTTCTCAAACCAATTTCTTTCTAATCTTCTCTGCTTCTATCTACTACTTAATTTTAACAACTCACTTTAGTACCCTTAAGGGGAACTGATTGTCCCGCCAATAGCATGATTTATTTACTTTCCAAAACTGGAAATGGGCATTAAGAAGCTGTCTGCCATTTAATGCTTCCTTCTTCCTGCTCCAACTTTTCTTTATTTGCTATCATTGCGAGACCTGCTTTTATTTACTGCTGACTTAACTGCTATAACAGTAATTGTAGATATGCAAGTGTTGTTATTATGAGTGCCGAGTACCAATAGCAATATTTTAGCTCTACGTATTTGGCAATAAACAAACTGTTCAGCTCCAGTTCTCCCATTCCACTCACTTGCCGAACTTCGCCTTTACCCTTGATTGTGTTTAAAAGTTTTTGTTGATAGCTTTTTCTCACAATATTTTTATGTTTTTTTTTTTTCTTGATATTTTTTTTATTGAATATTCCCTTCTTTCTGTTCGATAATAATGTGATTTATATGAGCCCCTGCTCTGCTATGTTCAACTCGGTCTCGCAGTGCGCCGACGTTGTTTGTGCGATTTTTGTTTTCTATTTCTGGTTGTAATATTTTATATTTTAACTTTCAGGTTTTTTTTCACTTTTTTTTTTTTTTTTTTGACAAAATTTAATTAAAAGTTGCTGCTTCGTTCGTAAATTTTTTTATTATATAACTTTCGACCCTTTATCGCAGCCGTTGGCGGCGGGTTCAGTGGAGCTTCACAAATACGGTGTTGTTGTTTTGCAATAAATAATCGCAATTAATTGTTGTGTTGAGATTCAATTTTTCACCATTTTTCTGATAGTGAAATTTATGACTGAAAATATGAGCATTAACTTTTGAGAAGAAGTGGAATAATGCACAAATTGAGGTTAATAAAGTAGTTTAGGAAAATATATTTGAAAAAATGTCACAGTTTTTAGTTAGAAAAATAGTTAGAAAACTGAAATTAATTCAAAATAAAAAAATTAAATTAAAAAATTTGTTATTAGATATGACAATTGACAAATGAAAGATGACTTGTGACAGGTGACAGATAATGGCTGGAATATAGTTAATGACAATGATGATCAGAGATGTGAGAGGCAGACAAAAGCTTAATCTTTAATGAAAGCTCTCTTTTGTGCTCCAAAAAAAAAACCTCTCAACATCACTTATAGCACTCTCCCTCTCTCTTGCATTACCTGCGCCAGAATGTAGGCAACAATTTTTTGCTTCGCTTATCTAATTCTCCACCGGTTAACACGTTCTGACACTACCTAAAATAGCCAAAATAAATATTGAAAGCTGTCAAGCGTAAGCACGCAATTTGTTTTCTTGTTATTTTAAGCTTACAGTTAAAGTTTAAAAGTTTTGAAAATTAAATGAAAACTTACGGTTTGGATTTAGCATGGAAATTTACAAAGGGCCAGCTATGTGCGTATGCCTTTCCAGGAAGACATGTACCCTGTAGGAAATTTGAAAATTAATTTTAAAAATAGTTTTTGAAATTTTTTTGGAAATTGTAATTAAAAAAATGTAAGCAAGCAAAAGAAAGAAATTTTCAAATATTAACAATTTTCGAATTTCGATTGCGAAATGAAAATTCAATCACACAAATCTGATAAAATAGCTTCAAATTTTTTAATAAATATTACTAAAGTTTATTTATAAAAATTTTATATAAATAGCTTAAAAAATAATAATTTTTTAAACCCAAAGACAAATTTTCAAAATCAAATATTTTTGAACTTAATTTCTTTTCTATTATTGGTGCCACATTTTTTCTAATGCGTATTACACTTTATTAGCATATTTAGCATATTTTAAATTCATAACAATGTGGCAACCCTACCAAAAGAATATTTTTTTATTAACTTCAGAGATCTTATTCACTTGTTGGAACATTTTAGTATATTTAATCATTTAAGTATAGAAAAAGTAGGCAACCCTAACTAAAAATAAGGACATTATGAGAATTTTAACGAAAAATTATACTCTGTTAATTTTGTAATGATACACATTTCACCACATCTGACCTAACATGTTTAGTGTACTTAAAATTTGAATGCAGCGGCAACCCTATAAAAATATTATACGTATTTAATTCATTAAAACAATCATGTAACTGAAAAAATTGAAACTGAAACGCTTGTTGTAATATTTGGCATTCATTATACATTTCTTTATATGGCAACCCTATCCAAATAAATTATTTGATTACAAATTTTTGAAGAAAGTTTTCAACCTCATAATTTTATAGCAGTTTTACATATTTTTGTAAAAGATATTTTTATTATATTAGCATATTTAGCGTATTTGAAATTGATTTTCGGCGGCAACCCTACCAAAAAAAACTCATTAACTGTTTTCAAGAATAACTAAAAAATTTTGTCTCAAAGTCAAGTTGTAATTTTTTAAGCCATTTTATGCTTTACAATCACAAAAGTGGCAACCCTGGTCAAAAATATGACAAAATTAGAATTTTCACAAAAAATTTTAGGCCTAAAATTTTATGTCAAACATATATTAATACACATATTGGCAAATTTAGGCAATTTTAAATTTAAAAAAATGGCAACCCTACAAAATAATTTTTACACATATATATACATATTTATTTCGGAGTTAATAAAAAAAAACGTAGCCTAGCAAAAGTAGTGGCAGCATTGAAGCTTTCATAAAAAAAATTTCAGTTTGAAAATAATTTGGTATTAAATATTTTACTATATGAGCAAATTTGGTGTATTTTAAACAAATTAAATGTGGCAACTCTATCAAAAAAAATAAATATTTTTATTTCAGATATAATACAAAACATTAGTCTACTACATATGTTGTTATTTTTAATTTATTTAATCATTTCAATTCCTGAAAGGTGGCAACCCTTACCAAAAATAGTGCTTAAAATTTTCACAAAAACTTATAGTAAAGCAACCATATTATAAAGCTTGTTTTTTTTTTATTATTTTCACATACTTAACCTATTTTAATTTCATAAAAGTTGGCAACTCTAAGCAATAAAGTGCCGAAAAAAGTTCAAAATATACCTAAACTGAAAGAAACTTTGCTCAAAAAAGCTTACAAATTCACCTAAAAATTTTGCCACATTGGCGAAAAAAATTTCCGAAATTTTTCCTACAGGGTCAGCCCTCTGGGCACCTGAAGATATATTTGTGTATAAAGGACTTTTTCTATAGTAACTTTTTGTCTTACGAGAAAGTTTTATGAAAAGTCCACAAGTTGTGTTGGCAACAGTGGCCAATGAGTTTATAGTTGTTAAACACACACACATACCAATACATATTTGCATTCTATCTACCAGAGTGTAAACAAACAAGCGTACAAATGTGCAAAGATTTATTTTTAGCCAGCTTTTGTGGCTGATATAATCGTGAAGATTTTTGAGGCCAAATCGCTTGAAGAGCGAGAGAAAGAAAACAGATTTATTTTACTCAAAAGGCTGACAAGTACCTATGATAATAAAACTTGTTCATCCGCTGCTGCTGCTGCTGCTTCTTCTTCTGATTCCACTTCTGGCTGGTTGGTGGTACTCAAGTAGTTGCCCCATAAAATCAACTTTACCAAGTGCTTAGCAAATTGCTGGAAATTTTACTGCTACACACACACATACCTCTACATAGAGTATACAGTTATTATCTTACTCTCTCTCTCTCTCTCTCACTCCATATTTGTATTGTTTGTTGTTCTTCGGTTCGTATACTGAGCTGGCCTTATCTGCCGCCTGCCGGTGGCGTGCAATTGTCCATCTTATAACCACATAATTTGGGCTATAAAATGTTTTGTACTCAACCAAGTTATAAGTGTTCCAACAATTGAAATTCAAAAGCCTGCAAAAGACGACCGCACAGATAGCGAGTGAGTGGGCGAGTAATTGCCGGAGGAGCGGCGGTGTGCGGCGAAGGGAGCTGCGTTTAGTTTTGGCAGAGGCCTCAGCAGTGAGAAAAGTTGTAAAATAGTTTGCCCAGGCAGCGAGTCTATGTGGAGAAGAGATTTCTCGAAGATTTTATGACTTCAGGAAACATTAAAGTAAAGTGAAATTAAGTAAGAAAAAAGCGAGGAAAGATTGTCAAGGGCTAAGAAGAAAATTGTGGAAGCCCGAGCGCACTACACGACGCGGCTGTCTTTGTCTTGTCGAAATGTAGGAACGAAGCTGTTAAGACAAGCGTCAAACTCGACCGGGAAAGCTCCATAATTTCGTAGGCAGCCACAACGGTTAGTCAGATAGCCAAGAAACATTTTATCCTTGCGCTCATTGACCACAGCTAAAGCAACTCTCTCAAAGAAAATTAAAATGAAGGGATGGAAAGCGGTTAGTCAGATAGTCAAGAAACAAATTTATCGTTGCGCTCATTGGTCACAGTAACTCTCTCAAGGCAAATTACGCTGCAGCGGTAGAGAGCAGTGGAGCTGAAACTGCTAGGTGTGCTCTTCGCAAGAATGACCAGAGACCCGAGCACATGCATGCTAATTTTTTAAGAGCCGAGCTAGCTGAATGGGGTCAAAATGATTAATGTCAGGACGACTTCTCTCTGCTATTGCTAATAGAAACTGTTAATGCGTTTCAAGGCCTGTGGGAGGGCGCCATATTAGAGATTGTGAATCGTGATTGCATTCCGTTCATACTGAAAACGAAGATGCTCCTACATCGTACGCTAAAACCAGAGAATGTACAGCGTCTCCATCAACGCCAAAAGCCTGATTTGCCGACGGAGGAATGGGAGCTGTTGAAGGTCACAAACAACGGTAAGGAGAATGGTAGCCAGTATTGTATCCAAGAGGTGAACAAGTCGGCCGAGGACGTGTTAAACGCCCGGTTCGGGATGATGATGTGGAGCATAGGTAGCGTTAACCTTCACCTCAAAAAGTCCAATCCGACCGAAAAACCTAAACATGCCAGAGAAGCGGGAGAATTAAAAAGATCAGGGATAGTTGCTCGAGGCCCCCTTGAAGCTTTAAGGTTCAGAAAAGAGAGAGCCAGAGATTCAATCCATCCATTCATGTAAGTCCACATAACGCAAAGTCAATCTGCCGAAATCGTTCTCTACGAATGCAACGGCTACGATGCGACATTAGATCAGGAAACGTGGTATCTGTACCAGCTGAACTCTGGAGGATGGTAAACGCAACCCAGGAAGTAGGTGGATTCCATCCATACTGAAAAAGAAAATGCTCCTACGGACGAACCTACACCGGTAAGGAGAATGGTAGCCAGTATTGTATCCAAGAGGTGAACAAGTCGGCCGAGGACGTGTTATACGACCGAGGACTCTTCGCCTCAAAAATCCCAACCCGCCGACTCAATCGTAATAATGCCAGAGAAGCGGGAGTAGCAGAAAGATCTGAAAGAGATCCTTGAGGAAACCTTGAATATACAAGACTCATAAATGAGAGAGCCAGATATCCGATGCAATCCCAAGAAATATTTTGACCTTAACAGTGACAGTTTTGCATGTAAACCCACATAATGGGGCACTCCTTCTCCATGCCTCGTAAAATGTGGTCTGTGTTCTTAAGTTCCCAACCTACTACTTTGTCGCACCTTGACTAGCAAAATTCGTCTGCACTGCAGTTCCCCTCCATGTCTTTATGAGCAGGCATCCATATGAGGGTTAGTCTGTAGTGTTCAGCCATCTCCTGTAGAAATCTCCGACTGTTGAGAACGTTTGTAGAGTTTGTCATGATCGTGCAGACCTTACTGTATAGTAAATTAAAAATTAGATTTTTTAGTTCCAACTTCAGGATCTTAGCTATGCGGTTATAAATATCTGATCCTTTTCTTTTTATTTACAGATCTACTCTACACTTCTTCAATTGATTTGAAGCTTTTAAAAGGTAAAATATTTTTAATAAATTATTTGAATATTTATTATTGATTTATTTATTAATTCTTATATTTTTTATTCATTTGTATCACCATGTAGTTTTCAATTTCTTATGCTTTTGTCATTTTAATATATAAAAACGTAATTTTTTTTTTGAAAATATTCGATTAAAGTTGTACACAAAGGGTTAGAAAACAAAAAACTAATTAAAGGTTATTGGAAAAATATCTCAAAATCAAGCATGCACAGTCCAATGAAGATCATTGCATTTATCATAACAATCTTATTCTGTGCGAAGACTTTCTTTATGGCATTCTTCGCTTTGGATCAATATCCACGGCATTCTCTGCTGCAAGCACAAATCAGTGGTGAGTATGGAAATGAGTGATGATGAAAATCAAAAAACGATTGAAAGAAGAGTTTTCAAAGAGAAAAATTGAATACATATGTACATATTTGAGTCGACATAATGAAAGAGACTTGCTTTAAGCAGCGAAAATAACTGAAATTTTTTAACATTTTCACTTTTTGCGCTCTCTTTGCTTTTTTTCGATTTCTCTTTGATTTTTTTAATTTTTTTTTTTTTTTTTTTTAATTATTTATTCGTTTACTTCCTTTTTTGACTGACTTTCATTATCTAAATATTTATTTTTACCTTTTAATTTTTGAATAAATTTTTTTCCTATTTTCAGCCTACGCAAATCCTCCCACCTACTTATGGATCACCTTCATAACAAATTTGATTGCACTATTTGGGGGCTTTTGGTTGTTTGCTGGACTTTGTGAGGTAAAGGCGATGCATTTTTTGCAAATTTTTTTATATTTTAAACTTTTTATTCATTTTTGAAATTCTCTTTCAGAATCTGTTTGCATTTTTCTCACCTGCCTTTACCGTTATTATCAGTTTTCTCATCGAGGATTTGGTTATGCATGGCATTTTAATATTCATAACGAATGTCTTTCACATGCTAATGATATTCAATGCGGCCAGCACGAGTAAGTTCACATTTTTATACACGAAATTCAATAATAAATAATTAAATTTAATGCAAAATTAAAAAAAAAGCAGGAGGAATTTTCGAAAATTTTTTATAATAATTTTCTATCTTTAAAAACCGAGCAGATCCGAGCTTGCCAACACTAAGCGAGTACTGAAAAGAACACTCGTATATTTCTTAGTAACTTTAGATTGGCACTACTGAAAATTAGTTCTCATCAAAACTGCTTATTTGTTCTCTCTTACGCTTAGTTTTTTTCACTCTTTCACTCTCTCTCTCTCTCTCTCTCTCTCTCTCTCTCTCTCTCTCTATCTCTCTCTCTCTCTTATTACAGTTATATTCGGCATTGGTATGCTCTTTGTGTATAGAAGCTCCAAGGAATTCGAGAATATCAATCCAGAACAGGTTTTGAGTCAAAATCGGCGTTATAGTGAATAAACTCTATTACTGAAAATAGAGACTGAAAAATTTGTTCCTGAAAAATTAAAGGAAATTCAAAAAATGTATAAATATGCAGATGTTGTGAAGCAAATTTTGGAAGAAAGTGATTCCAAGTGTTTTTTGCATCAAAATAAGAGTTTAATTTCACACTCATGTCAGGTTGAAGGCTTTCACTGTCTCTGAGAACCTCTACTGGGTAAGCATAACCGAACCTTCGGCTACTACGGTCTATAAGCCGCCCTTTAATGACTCTATCAACTCAAAATCCCTTTTCAAAACTCAACATTTTTTGAAGGTATTGGAAAGTATCATTCTAGCGTCTTCAGTGGAAATTTATGGAAGATGAAAATCAGCAGCTTTATAATTTTGGCCAAAAAAGCACTCGCAATTCTACTCAGAATGCTGTGCTTATGCTATACTTTCAATCTCAAGATTGAATGCCTTAAGCTATGTATAGAGCTATTCCTCGTTTCAAACCCCGATCGGCGCATTCAATATTTGGGATTACATCGACGATAACTATATTTTCCTTCTGAGGGAGAGAGCATTTTTTTACGTTAAAAACAGCAATCCCAACCAATCTCTCGTTTCTATATTTCTCTTCCTCAACTTCTGCCATCTTCTTCATACGCGCATCATACACAGAGTGTGTAACCTTCACTGTCGCTGACAAGCATAAGCCTTCAAGCACTTTATCCGCTTATTGACTTGAGCTAATAAATATAACATGGATTTATGCGTGGAAAGTGACATTTACGAAGAGCTTACGACACATTTACGAGCCAAAAATGATACACATGAGCAACAATGCGTATATGTAGAGAGAAAGAGAGAGAGAGAGAGAGAGTGCAGTGAGTGTAAAGAGGAAGGCAGCTACGCATCCTTGGTAATAATAGCAAAAAAAAATGCGACGAAAAAGCAAATATAATAATAAAATGGAAGAATAATTTAAATAAATTAAGAAAAAATAAGATAAAATAAAATATTTAAGAAAAATTATATAAATTAAAATTAAATTAGATAAAACAAATTTAAAAAAATTAATAAAATTAAATAAAATAATAAAAAAATAAAAATTAGAAAATAAAATGGAATGAAATAAAATGCCACAAAATCCAAAAAACATAAATAATATAAAATAAAATTAAGCTCCAGTTGACGCAGATCCTTTTTTTTTTTTTTTGGATGGGGCAGAGCAGAACATACTAAGGTTCCATTCGTCGGGCATGCCTTCGTCAAGGTTTTTCTTATTCAAAAAAAAAAAAGTGATGCATGCACCTTGTCAGCTCTTTGTTTCCGCATTTGAATAGCTCGGCCGATAAGTCGTCGGCTCCCGTCGCTTTGTTATATTTCAAGCGGACAATCGGTATTCAAACTTCATCATATTTTGGGATTTCAGGTGCGACATTTCCTGATATGTCACTTTCTCTCTGCCATTCAGCAGGCTGGAGAAGTGTTCCCTCCACACACCAAGTATGCTCTGGACATCTGCCCGAGATTATCTTCTTGGTCCCCACCTAAGTATGCTTCGTTTTTGAAACCATCTGTAAATCGTCGCATCTTTTCATAGAATTTTCGAGAATTAACCTTGAAGGTCAGCTTCTCAAGCTCTTCACACTCACGCTTCTCAGCCTCTTTCTCTTTCTGTCTGCAAATGCATCTCGCTTCGCTCTTCAGCTCTCGATATCTATCCCACCGCGAATGTGTTGTGGCCGACCGCAACATTGCGAGGTAGGCAATCTGATTTCTCTCCACTGCAATTCGACATTCCTCATCGTACCAGCTCTTTTTCTGGCAATGTTGAAAACCAACTGTAGTCCGTTCTCCGCCATTAATTTTAAGACCATCTGAAAATATTTACAAAATTTTCGTTTGCCAACTTAAATCTATTGCTCTATCCCTCTGCTTCGGTCAGTTAGTCCAGTTATTTATTGTACTTAGTGTCTGATTCGGCAGGGAGCCAAAGATTGCCAAATATTGGTATTGTTAGAGAGCTTTTGGCAAAGTTGCTCTATAATTAATTTTTCTGAGAGAGCTCAACGTACCATCTCTTTTTCTGACACTGTTCAAAATCAGCGCTTCGTTCCGTTCCCTCCCTCATATCGAAATGATGTTATTGCTGCTTTTCGACGTCGAACCTTCGGTCAGTTACCTTGTGCTTGACAACCATTAAAAGCGTGTGTTGTTTAAGCATTATTTTTTGTATTTTTTTGCGTAAAAAACCATCACCGAAACCATGGACGGACTTGATAAATACTATGAGGACTCTACACCACCAATTTCAATGGTTAGGAGGTGGTTTACTGAGTTCCGTTTTGGTTGTGCCTGTACAAGTGACGTCGAATGTTCAGGTCGCCCAACAGAAGTCGTTGTACCAGAAATCCTCGATAAAATCCATGAAAAGATATTGGACGATCGGAGAATAAAAATGCGTGAGGTGACTCAGGATGTAAGCATCTCAGCTGATCGCATTTTACATCAATATTTGGACATGAAAAGGCTATCAGCAATACGACCATAAGCGCGGATTCACCACACCACACCAGAGATTAAAAAACAATCAAGGCAGTGCGTGTCTCCGAGTAAACGCTCACCAAATTAGGCCAAGGTGGATCTGTCGGTCAACAAAGTCATGGCCAAAGTGTTTTGGCTCGATACAGGTGGAATGAAGAGGTCATCACAGAAACAAACGCCTATTTTGAGGGCCTTGTAAAGAACCTACTATTTGAAACAAATTTAAAAGGAATTTGGAAGAAATTTGGAAGGAATTTGGAAGAAATTGGGACTAAAGTGGGAAGAATTTTATATAAATAACGTGAAAATAAATTAAAATAAAATGAGAAAAAACGAAAAATTTCAGTTTCACAGATATTGCTTCTCACACAGCAAAGAAAATCATTACAACTTTATTACCACACACATGGTGTGAGTGAGCGCTTCGCAAGCATGCGAGTAAATGACAATTTAATTTCACTTTGCGTAAACTATTTTCCATTACAAAATATTGAAGAAGACTAAAAAGACATGCCTCAAGACGGTTTTTTTTTTACTTTTTAATATTTACTGCGACGTAAGCACGAACGTCGGTAGCTAGCTCTGCAGCTGCTTTAGGTCTTTGCTTAATTCACTTTTTACTTCACTTTTTACTCCGCTTTTTACTACACTTTTTTCCTGTTTTCATGCATTTCGTTAGATTCTGCTACATATGTACATATGTTGCAATTACTTACTGGTTGGTTGTTGCTGCCATTTTTTTCTTTCTTTCTTCCTTACACAGGTTACTTGGCACTGATTTTCCTGCTGGCAATCAGTTCTTCTGTAACTTTGTGTGTTTGTTTTTTGTAGAAGTTGTCGCATGTTGAGTGCTTTATGGCAAGAACATTCATTTTATTTCACAAAAAAAGAAGAAGAAAAGTCGAAACTTGTAGCGCATATGTGCATGTATGTGTGTTTATTTATTTATTTTCCTCTTAATGCGTGTCTATGCAGCAAAATGCACTTTGCGCAGCAAAGAAATGTTAAAGAAAAATAAGAAAAATATATAGAAAATGCAAGGAAAATTATATTTCACACACAATAGTTGCAGGAGTTAAAAGCAAAAGCAACTTTACTATGCGAGAGTAATATTCCATTAAGATTTAGCAGTGTTACTCATACAACTGCACTTAGTTAAGCATAAAAATAAATTTATTTTCAATATTTTTATAATTTGTGTATAAAAGTTAATCAAATATTATATTATAGCATAAAATATTATAAATTTTATTTAACAAGCAGTTAATCAATCATTTACTCTTCAAGAGACCACCACGGCGTATGAGCTATACACTTGTAGCGAAATATTATTGACATTTCCTCGCTGATTTTTATAGCCATAAAAATTATTACGTTAATTAATTAATAAACATGAACACAAGGACTTTCACATAATTATTTCCCACTCATGTTTCTCGCTTTTCTTCTCAATTTTATCATCTTTCATTATATATTTTTATAACTTTTCCTCCTCTCTCTCCTCACACATCCGTTTGCTGATAAATACAATATAATTTGTTAAATAAATTTGTAATGTGTCGGAAATTCCTTTATTAATGAGAAACCTGAAAAAAAAATTCCATCCAATATATTCAGCGTCACTTCATTAAAGTAAAGTTAAATTTCAGCGAAAATTGCTGCTGTGGAAATTTCATTACCGCTAATTATGGTGGAATGACACATTTTGTCGCATATACTTGTATATAAAGGGTGATCCAAGTAGAGGTAATTTCATTTCATTGTGGAAAGACTTACGCCTGAACAACGTTTACAAATCACATCCAACTTTATTACGAAAATTCACGTTCTGTAAAGAATGTGCTTCGCCCGCTTCGCTCAACTCATGGTCAACATAATCGGCCCACCAAGCGTACTATTCGCAACACCATCACCCATAGTGAGACCCAGCATACATTATTGGATTATATTCGGTCGAATAGACCACATCCAACACGCAGTGAAGAATATAATGCAGCCGTAGCTGAAAGTGTACACGAAGACCTCGGAGAGAGTCTATTCGGCGCCTTTCGCAGCAACTCGGACTGACGTATGGAACGACTTGACGCATTTTACATTCAAATCTTAAATTGAAAGCGTACAAAATGCAGCTTGTGCAAGAACTGAAGCCGCTCGACCTTTCCAGGCGACATCGCTTCGCTCTATGGGCTCTTGAAAAGTTCCAAGAAGATCCGATGTTTTCGAGCCATGTTTGTTCAGCGATGAGGCCCATATCTGGCTCAATGGGTGTGTAAATAAGCAAACTTGCCGTATTTGGGGCAAAGAGCACCCTGAAGAGATTCAAGAGCTGCCATTTCATCCAGAAACAACAAAAACAACGGTTTGGTGTGGTTTGTGGTAGGCCGTTGAAATCATCGGTCCATATTTCTTCAAAAATGATGCCGGTGAGAACGTAATCGTCAATGGTGAGCGTTATCGCGCCATAATAACCGTCTATTTGTTGCCTGAAATTGAAGCTAATGATCTTCCGCGATATTTGGTTTCAACAAGACGGCGCCCCTTCCCACACATCGCATCAACCAATGGATTTATTGAGCGAACACTTCGGAGAACAGATAATTTCACGTTTTGAGCCGGTCGATTTTGGCCACCAAGATCATGTGATATCACACCGTTAGACCTTTTGCTGTGAGCATATGTAAAGTCTAAAGTCTATGCGGACAATCCCGCTTCGATTTAGACCTTGGAGTCTTCAAAAATTGGACTCAACGGATGGACCATCTAAGACGCAGCCGCGGCCAACATGTGAAAGAGATAATCTTCAAAAAATAAATGCCAAATAATGTTCTTTCGAAATTTCCCAACTAAATTTGAATTTTCTGTGTTTGTTTTTTCTTCATAGGGAAGCTCCAATTGGATCACCCGTTATAACAAGGCGAATGAATGAATGGGATAATAATTGTAAACGAAACGCGACTACTGGAAAATTCTTTAGAACTTTGCTCATGCCGATTACGGGATTGGCAATCTTGAGTATTGTGGGGCGAGGTAAATAAATTTCGAAAAATTACTCTCTGGCTAGTGCAGGACAGTTGCATGGAAGATAAACGTTTCTTCTTCTTTTCATCATTTCCAAAGCTTCTGTAACTTCTCCCAGAAGATGTTCTGAGATCTTCTGCATATCGTCTTATCACATAGTGATCTGTAAAAGCTCTTATTCCCTTGGATACGGCCGCTCTTTTTCATTAGACCCTTTCCTATCTCATTGTGGCCAGTTTCACTTGAATAAAAAATTATTTTAAATCACGATGATGAGGATAAAAGTGTATATTTCTGATATATCCGCGTGCCTCCACAAATGGTTACGAAATTGTTTCAATTTCTTTGAACAAATAACTTTTTTGATAGCAGGTGTTCCAATCTCTCATCAGTAGCCAGGTTTTGTATGCCAGTAGAAGCCTCTCCGTATCCTTGAACACTATTTTTCATACATTTCGTTCTTTCTTTAGAGTCTCTCCTAAAAATTTTGACACAGCTTACAGCTCTCAGCTCTTATTTCATTTTTCGAAGCAGGTAATAATCACTCAGAGCCAGGTCTGGATTGTAGGATGGGTAATTCAAGATATAGAAACCCACCTTACGCAGGACAGCCAACGCAACGCAGCTCTTGTAGACAGTCGGGATGTTCTGCAAAAGCAGCACACCTTTCGTCAATTTTCACTGCCTTTTCCCTCTAATAGCTTCTTTTAGTCGCTTTGATATTGAAGTGATATCCAGCTATAGAAACACCTTTGCCATTATAATCGATCAATAATATTCCTTCCGTGTCCCAAAAGATCATTGCCATGAGTTTCCTGTGTGCTGACTGTGACACCTTAAACTTCTTCAATGAGAGAATAATGCGTGGATCCTCCCTAGCCAAAGAGCACCCTTGACAAATCTTCTCCTCCTACCTTGTTCGTATCAAGTCGTACTTTTCAACTTCTACCAAATCGTGGAACGTGCTCGAAGAGATATCTACTGAAATGTAAATACTTAGCATTGGGTCAATCTAACGTCTTGTCATATGTCTTCACCGTAGTTGAGTAAAGAGTCGCGTATGGAAAGTTTGATTCACTGACCCTTGGCTCATAAGAAGCTCTGGTCACAATTTTTAAAAAGCTGTTACCGCCACAGCATTCTGTGACCCAGTGTAAGGGTTACTCCTTAGCAAAGCGCCGACGGTGAATACTCCGCGCTATGTTTAGTGGACCTTAACTATATATTTTTCTTCTTCTTTGGCGTAGATATCACTTCCACGATTATAGCGGAAACAACAATACCGCACCACTCGTTATTTCTCTTTGCTGTTTAGCGGCAGTTGGAAATACCAATTGAAACTAGGACACTCTCCAGCTGAACTTTCCAACGGTGTAGAGGTTTTACTCTTCCTCTGCTTCCATCAGCGTATTCAAGTATTCCATCGAATACTTTAAAAGCTGGAGCGCTTTCATCCATTCGGATGACATGACCTAGCCAGCGTAGCCGCTGTCTCTTGATTCGCTGAACTATGTCAATGTCGTCGTATAGCTCGTACAGCTCACCGTTCCATCGTCTACGGTATTCACCATTGCCAACGCGCAAAGGACCATAAATCTTCCACAAAACTTTTCTCTCGAAAGCTCCTAAAGCCGACTCATCGGATGTCGACATCGTCCAGGCTTCTGCACTATATGTTAGGAAGAGAATTATGAGCGACTTGTAGAGTTACATAGGTTTTTGTTCGACGAGAGAGGTAGCAACTGTTAGCACCTGGGTTAGATTTAAAGGCTCACATTATACTTGGGGGTTATGCTAGTTCGAAGATGGACGAAATTATATGTGACAGGTATGTCGATAGCTCGGCAAATGACCAAGTCTTATTGGAGTTTGCGAGCCCACGGAAAATTAGGTGTCAATAAGTTGATAAAACCTTTCTTTTCCCGCAGTTTTCCAAATGTCTTTATGGCTTTGAAGAAAGCCTTTTGTATTTCAGTACATAGAAAGCATCGTCCTTAGCTATGCGGTTTACACCGCTCTCCCAAATACAATACGAAATTCGCTGCATAAAGAAATTTGCGGCTTCTTATGGATCATAAGTTCGTTTTACTTACCTTGCCAGTGGGATTGTTCATTTTGCCCGCTTGACCTACTGACGAGCCTGCCGCAGAGTACTTAATTTTCACCATTGAACTATCAGAAGGAAGGATTTATGTAAATAATTTTCAAAATTCCACGAAAATCCTTAAGCAGTTATTTTTTAATTTTTTGTTTGTTTTCAAGCCACAACCACTCAACAGCTGAATTTAAGCCACAAATCGGATTTAAATCGGATTTAAATCTGTTGTACACAATTTACCTACACTTAAATCCAAATAATAGACCAAAAAAAAAAAAATTAAAGCAAAAAAAAACCGCAAAGTATAATATGATGACACAAAGCAAACAGCAATGACACAAATAAATTATGCAAATCAAATGGCGGGAATAACGGACCAACCAAACACCAGCAGTTAAATGCGAAGAGCTTAGCGGGAATGGCACGGTACAGGGTGTGTGTGTGTGTGTGTACGAATGTGAATAAAACGAGCGCTGGACTGCCCGGTATACTTTCCACCAAACGGGCCAGCAACACAACACAGGCTAGAAATTCCACGGCAAGCATAAATGGTGTATAAATAAAATGAAATACAAAATGAGCGTAATGCAATAATACTGTTATTTAAGCCGCTGGTGAGAGCTTACGAACAGCTGTAAAAATAGATTTAGTGCAATGATCAGTTTGCCAGAGGAAAAGTAAACTCAAATAAATACAATTATAACGTCAAAAGTAATAAAAAAAAACAAGGGAAATTATGTAGATGTGAAGAGTAAAGCTCTACAAGAAAAAATAATAATAAAAATTGTAATGAAAACAAGAAGAGCGTAACACTGTTATTTTAGGAAGATTTTGCCATGCAGGCGAATGGCATTGCCGTTGATGTAAGGATTAAATGAATGAAATAAATAATTTCAGATGTAAAAAGCACTAAATGACCTTGTGAGAAGAGGACAATACACCAAGTAGGGGCATGAAATTTGAAAAAAAAAATATTTTTATTTAATTTTTTTTCATTATTTTTAGCTTTAATGCTTCAACTCGAATATACAAAATTTTATGTGGATGCCTCACTACGCTCATAAATATAAATGCTGATAATACCTTGAAGTTTTATAACCTCTACTACAGTTAACTTCAAGAGTCTAAAGTTGACACAAACCATTGTGCCAGCTGAGTTATCCAATAGAAGGTCTAAAACATAAAACAATTGTTCTCTAAGATCTTCCTTCGGAAGTAATCGGATTCCCGCAACGAAAGTAATTCGATGACCCGGTTTTCTGAGATCTCCCTTTCGCAGTAATCGGATTTCAATCAGACCGACCCAGTTCTCTGAGATCTTCTTCCCGCACTAATCGGTTTTCGATTAGACCGACCCAGTTCTCTGAGATTTCTCTTCCGTAGAAACCGGATTTTGGTCAGACCAACCCAGATTTCTGAAATCTTTCTTTGGGAGTAATCAGACCGTCTCAATCCTCTGAGATCTCCCTTCTGCAGTAATCGAATTTCGGTGCGACCAACCCAGTTCTCTGAGATCTCCCTTCCGAAATAATGCGATTTCGGTCGGAAGTAACCGGATTTTGGTCACCCGGAGCCACTTCTCGGAGATTTTTCTTCCGAAGTATTCGAATTTCGTCAAACCCACCCAGTTTTTGGGGATCTCCCTTCTCCGATGTAATCGAAAACGGTGCCACAGAAGTAATCAGGGTTTAGTCAAACCAACCCAGTTCTATGGGATCTCCATTGCGATGTAACTGGATTTCGGTTAGATCAACCAAGTTCTCTAATATCCACCTTCCAAAATAATCGGTTTTCTGTCAGACTTAACCAGTTCTCTGAGATCTCCCTGTTCAAGCAATAGGACTTCTGTCAGACCAATTCGGTTCTCTGGGATCTCTCTTCCCCGAAGTAATAGAAAACGGCGCCAGCTCTCTGCAGAGTACAAGTAGACGTGCCAAAATTCGATGATGGGGTAGTTGAAATATCAATACTACCTGTTTGATACTTCAAAGCTATGGAATCGAGCATGGCTGCGTGGAGTCCTTTATGATATGCCATCCGTCTAGGAAGAGACCACAGGTATCCAAATGCTCCTGTCCGGAAATATCGACTCAAATCAAAGGTGACCCTTCTAGCAAGCTCCTCAGCTTTAAAAATACCAAAGATCCCCACTTATTCGACACCCGACTTTATTGAAAAATAGATCTAACCTAGTGGGACGGATGTAAGGCAATCTTTAATTACGCTCATTTGCATCATATTTTCAACCAGCCAGAGTAATCATCCATCTGAGGAAAGGTAGAGTCAGTGTAGATACTGACTTCCTGGACTGAATTGCCGCCTTGGAGGAGTATATGCACTAGTTTCTTGATTGATGCCAGTTTCGCTTGAAAAACTGGACCTGTGATTGCTATTTCCGACATAAAGCTTATACACCGATACTTCTACTTTCCACTTAACCTCGGCATATGAAGAAGTTCACTACACTTCACTTTTAGGCGTCACGATCAAACCAATCTCCTCATCTGTATACCCGGTGTCGAAGTGTTTGTTGCTAGCCCATTTTAGAAATACAGTGATGGGTTAAATTCAAGGCTCTGTGAGTCCTCTCATATACAGGTCTTCTACTGTAACTTGTGGCGACTGACGGCTTTTTAGCTCTCTCCTCCATGTTCCATCGTCAGGACAGTCTCCTAACACAGAATATTTACGTAATTTACTCGCACCAGACGAGCAGAGTGTATCTACATGGTCTAAGGAGTCTTCATTTTTGAGGAAGGAAAAGATTTCGGGATATCAGTTGGCAGAGGTCCCAGTTTTTGAGAAAGCAGTTCACTAAAGCCACATGTTGGCTATGGTAAAAGGACCTTAGAGAAGCAGTCTTCTGCGGTAAATATTAGTCCTGCATACCAGTTCTCATCTTCTACTCGTAGCCTGGATGAACAAGTCTACTCCTGGAAAAATGAGTTCTTTACACCGAATTCCCTGGCTTTACTTCATGCTTCGATATTGTGCTCAGCCCGATTGCTTACGATAAACACATTTTTCTTTGAACAAAACACCACCAGCGAGTATCTGTGCTCTGTTCTTTGAGTGGCTATTACACCCAGCAAAGCTTAGTCTATTTTTAAACTTCTGCCTTCTGCGGCCGTTGTAATTGCTGGTTGCATAACACTTATTAACAGCACTTACTGGCCGTCTATGGGGACCTCTGCGCAAGCTGTTCTACTCTTGCCATTGTTGTTGTACTTGGTAGTATTGGAAATCTTGTTCTTGTTATTACACTACCCCGGCCCGCCTCATATTCCTTTTTAGTAATATTTCACTCACTTTTGTTTTTCTTTCCTCTTCACAAGTATTACACTTTGCGACAGGTTAATAGCCAAAGTCAACAAGGCAATGAGCCTGAGAACCAAACAACAACTTAAGGTGAATTGAACTTTAAGGCGTCAATGGTGTTGTGAAGGGCAAGCGCATAAGCTGCCTGGGCCATAATATTGAGTTTCTCTAGTCGAGGAGGTAAGTGAGGTTGGAATAGGTGGTAGTAAAGGCAAGTAAGGGCAAGCGGTGTGTGGTATTCCCGTGCTGGGAGACTTACTGTTATATACTCGTATATACTTGTATGTTCATGCAAATGCCTGCTTGTACTTGCAATATTTAAAAGGAAATGAAGGAAAGTCTTTATCCAGATTGCTGCCAGTGGTCGACTCCTTCACTTACATAGGTATATTCCATCATTTTTATTTCCATATTTATATTTTTCATCTTTGAGTTGACGTTGCTTGCTTTTAAGTTTTTATTTTATTGGTCTTTTTTGCTCCTCTTTCATTGTAATGCCTTCGTTGATGTGCTCTTAAATACTCTTACTTATCCTTGTTGTGTATCCTTTTTTGAGTCAAGGTTCAAGCCAGCAGTTGAGTTAACTCAGTTGCTCGCAGCGAACTTTTATAGCCCACAATTTTATTGTCCTCTTAGGACCACCTACTACTTTCACTTTGCTTATTTGGACGCTTACTCAAAGCCTCTTTTTTTTAATTCAGCTTAAAATCTGCGAAGGGAGCTCCAAATGTTCATGGAAGATAGTGGATGAGGAGTAGTGTGAAGCAAAATCTGCACTCCGTCACATTGAACTGGCTGTCTTAGGATACATTTTCCAGTGAATGGCGTCTTCGCAACTCGACCAACACCTACAGCATGCAAAGAGTTTGAGTTGTCCCACACGATAAGATCCAAAAATATTCAGGATTTTGAGGTAGGCTTGGCTCCTACCTACACAGATACCCAACGTACAAGTGTCTATCATACAACGAGTCCCCGCTCGACGGTAATCACTTCTTGGTCGAAGAGTGTCCGAGTTTACTACGTAGCGTTGAACCGGCTGTCATGAGGGTCAGTTTCCATAAGACCTGAATAATCCTGGCGCAACTAAGGTCTATATTTTGCAAGAAACTTGACTCCTATCCAATTAGACTTGAGCCCAGTGCACTTAACGTATAAGTGTCTGTCATACAATGGCACTTAGCCGAAGCCGTTGTTTTCTATTGAATTTCGCCATCGGAACTTATCGATTGCTACGATAGCAATATGAAGCTCATGCCGCCCCTCGAGGACCAAGAAAACCTGACGCAAGTAAAGTCTGGTATTTGAAGTAGAGCCTGCTTAAGAAGATCACCACTTCTTTGAAAGTCTCCTTAAACCAACTTAGCTAACACCTCCTTCCCTCTGTTACAAACTCTTAGAAACAAGACGGTAGAGGAGCTCGACGACATGGCCTTACCTTCGCCTGCTTCTAAAAGTTATACTTAACTGCCACAATAACAACAACAACAAAAATATAAAGCATTCAGCCAGGCAGCAGGGCAGCCGATGGCTATTCTAAGGAATCCCAGTCAATGTATTCATTGTAATAGATGCTTATATCCCTCTCCTTGTACTCCTACTGGGCACAGAAGAGATAACGCGCTAAATCATTTCCTCTTCTCCGAGGCCTGGAAGCAAAAAGATTTCCTCTTCACCTGTGGTTTTTATAAGATGATTAGTATCACAGAGGACAGTTTCAAAGGCGCTGGAGGTAAGTCTCTTCCTACTAGCCCCCTCGCGACCAATCTATTTTTCTATCGAATGAGTCAGGAGAGTCTTAAAAGGCTCCCATGCTCTTATTCCCACCTATAGAGCCCGATTGTGGGTTGGTTATGTGCTTTATGCAGCTCGCAGCTCGTCTTGGGAACAGAGGGCGTATTATGAACTTGTGTGCCAACCCTCGTAGAATAGACACTTTAATTGCTATCTGCCTCTCCAACACTTAATTTGTTTTCGTCTTTAATACCAACATAAATAATTTCCAAACATACTTTTTCTCATTGGTCCTGCTCTTTATGTCGCAGTTGAATAATTACATATTGAGTAGCGCGCCAAGCAGCAGTAGCACTCGGTCGTTCGTTCCTGCATGCGCTCAGTAGACCAAATAAGAATATCTGTGAAGTGAGTGAGTGTGTAAATGAGTGGAAGAAGAAGGAAGGAGAAGAGGCAGAATATTTTGTTTTCTACATATTTTTTTTTCAGAATTCTTCTTAATACTTTTAAAGCTGTCATAAATGTTAGCGAGTATGAGTAGTTGCACAAACACATACATAACATTCCGACGGGATTCTTGCACATAAATGAATATATAAATAATATGAGCTGTTAAATATAGACTCCTAATTAGACGCTTGTAAGCAGTGCTGGACCACTCATTAGCGGTAATTAATGCTTTGACTCGAATGTATTTTTTTTTTTTTTTTTTTTTTTGTTACAACAGGTGTTCGAAGACATGTTGTGGAAGTTATATATACTTAAATATATATATATATATATGGAAACTGGAAATTGCTGATATTCCAGCGTATTTGAACCTTCCTTGTTACTTTGTGGATTGGAAATATTCAAGGAATTCTCTTCAGCATTTCAAACATGCTCTTATATTCACTTCTAATTGGTTCTACTTGTGAATGCTGTGCCGGGTTGTAGGCATTTATATCAGAAAAAGTTCTTCGGGTGCATGAGAAAAATTGCATTTTCACATAATTAATGGAAATTTAGATTGCACAGCAAGCATTTAACGTTAAAATTCTATAAATTTTCTTGCTGTAGCAGTGTGAGAAATTTCATGCTTAGTGCATACATACATACATGAGTACACTCTGAGGTAGGACATGCTGTGGTAGCTTAAAAAACAATTTCAAAATAATATTAAAAATT
The DNA here is from genome assembly GCA_030068015.2 of Neoceratitis asiatica. Classification (NCBI taxonomy): domain Eukaryota; kingdom Metazoa; phylum Arthropoda; class Insecta; order Diptera; family Tephritidae; genus Neoceratitis; species Neoceratitis asiatica. The sequence goes on from CM061527.1 coordinate 72,937,541, forward strand.
CTCTTACTCCAATGAAAATTCCAGCTGCAGATTTACCGTTAATACAAGTTGAATATTTATGCATTTGCATATCATATTCTTCTCAACTGAAATATTTTACCATGCAAATAAATCAATTTTCCATATTTAAACATGGCAATAAACTCCAGTATATTCACTGTAAAATATTCACTGCAAGCGTTATAACTGTTTAAAATAACGGTTATTCTTTAACAAACCAGTCAGTGCTTATAGCGTAGGCAATTCCGGTTAAACTTTAGCAAATAAATATTATATGATAGGCGTTCGAGGCCAAAGCGAATGCTGTGGGTCGGCCCACTTGCTTACCACATGCTGGAACGAAGAAAAAACCGGAAGATTGACTTGATAGCTGTGCTAATTTGATACTGGTATTGAAATCAATATACATATAGGCATATACATATACTCAATGTGCTAAGATATTTTGAGTAACAGCGAAGATAGTAAAAATAAAATGAAATGAATTAAAACAAAACAAAGAAAAATAAAGTAAAATAAAAAAATAAAAAAATTATATTAAAAGAAAAAAAATTCAAATTAAAATAAATTAGTTTATAAAGGGTGATCCATTTCGAGGCTCCATACTTTTTTAAAGAAAAACACAGAAAATTCAAATTTAATTGGGAACGTTTATTATCATTGGAAAGAACATTTTTTGGCATTTATTTCTTGAAAATTATCTCTTTCAAATGATGACCGCAGCTACGTCTCAGATGGTCCATCCGTTGAATCCAAGTACCGCAGACTCGTTCTTGCATTTCGACTGGTAACTGGCGCATGACACGCGTCATGTTTTGCTCCAAGGCCTGAATCGTAGCGGGATTGTCCGCATAGACTTTAGATTTTACATATCTCCAGAGTAAAAAGTCTAACGGTGTGATATCACACGAACTTGACTATCTTGGTGGCCAATCGACCGGCCCTAAACGTGAAATTATCTGCTCACTGAAGTGTTATCTCAATAAATCCATTGATTGATACGATGTGTGTGAAGTGGGAAGTGGCGCCGTCTTATTGTTGTCCAAATGTCGCGGAAATCACGAGCTTCAATTTCAGGCATCAAATAGTTGGTTATCATAGGGCAATAACGTTCGCCATTGCTGGCTACGTTCTCATCGGCAACATTTTTGAAGAAATATAGACCGATGAATCCACTGGCCCACAAACCACACCAAAACGTTGTTTTTTTCTGGATGAAATGGCAGCTCTTGAATCTCTTCAGGTTGCTTTTTGTCCCAAAATGCGGCAATTTTGCTTATTTGCATACCCATTGAGCCAGAAATGGGCCTCATAGCTGAGCAAAGTTTAGCTCGAAAACGTCGGATCTTCTTGGAACTTTTCAAGAGCCCATAGCGTGAAGCGATGTCGCTTGGGTAGGTCGAGCGGCTTCAGTACTTGCACAATCTGTAGTTTGTACGCTCCCAATTTAAGATCTCAACGTAAAATGCGCCAAGTCGTTTCATACGTCAGTCCGAGTTGCTGCAAGCGGCGCCGAATCGGCTCTCCACGGTCTTCCAGGGTACACTCTCATCTACGGCCGCTATATTTTCCTCACTGCGTGCTGGACGTGGTCTATTCGGTCGAATATTATCCAATAATGAGTGCTGAGTCTCAAGATGGGTGATGGTGTTGCGAATAGTACGCTCAGTAAATCGATTATGTTGAGCTGAGAAGTTGAGCGAAGCGCGCGTACCACATTCTTTACAGAACGTGAATTTTCGTAATAAAATTGAACGATTTGTAAACGTTGTTCAGGCGTAAGTCTTTCCATGATGAAATGCCAAACAATACTGAACAAAAGTAGCCTGACAGCTTGATACGACTCACGCGTGATCTGTCAAAAAAAGGCTATAGAAAAGAGTACCTCTACTTGGATCACCCTTTACAAGCAAGAATACGCTCAATTACGAAGCCTCCCATGTCTCGCCACAAGTACCTTCGACCTGCAGCCCGTATTGTTTCGTTTGCCTGTGAAATCTACACACTGCCACATGTCACTGCCTGTAAATGGGTTAAGCACTTGTGAATCTAGCTTATTTAATTGTCATGTCAAAGTGGTTTCTGGTACAGCAGGCAAGGCGGCCGGAGCTTGACAGACATAAATTACATTTATATATTAGTTTGTGAGGGAGAGAGCAGCAACACTGTCGGCGGACCAAAGGTATCTTGGCTTATAGACAGTTTGCGTGGAGTGAGCTCTGTGGCAAACTAAATAAGTTATCAAAAACTATTCAAGTGTCAAGCGCAACAACAACAGCAACAACAACAATCACCATAATGACATGGCAAAAACAAAACTCAACACTTGCAACAACAAAATGCAGAGCAAATCATTAGCCTACTATGTGTGCGCACTGTTAAACTAAGTCGGCCAATCCGTCAAAGTCAGAGCCAGTTGGTTGGATGAGCCAACCTACACACGACAGGCAACGGACACTTGCTTAGCACGTTTGACGACGTCACCGAGATCGAACACTGAAATGTGCAATTACACTACACAAATGAGCAATTCATGACGGGCGCTACTGTTTGGTTGGTCTTTGGTATCTGACTAGTTTTCTACAGACGGACGGTCGTTGAGTTAGTCTTGCGTGTCTGCTTAGCGAGTCAGTCCAATCTCGTCATCCAACTTCGGCTTGTAGTCAATCAATCCGTGCATAAGAAGATACCCTTATCATCCGCTCGACCGGTACACGCTTGAACTAGTATATATTTGTGGACTATGTAGACGCCTCCGCGACCAACTCAATAATTTGTTTGCAGCCTCACAGCCGGTTAGACTACATTTGGGTATATTTATGTACATGTGTTTGTATGTATGGACTTGTATTTGACCGTCAAAAGCTCGCGCGCCGTTCAACCGGCCAACCAGCCAACCAACCAACCAATTTAGTTATTGCCTCGCCTCTGATATGCAATAAAACTTTGAACAGATTTCATCTAATGTTAACGGTTTTTTTTTGTATGTGGTCGTTTTGGTGGCTCGATTTTATTTGCCACAATTTCACAAAAATCCAGTTTCGCGCATTTGTTTCATTGAGTGAGTGAATGGTGTTCATGGCTTTTGGCTGTTGTTGGCCGTGGTCGGCGGTTTGTGGCGTCAAATATAGTGTTTATTGACGTTGTTGAGCTTTGTTTGGCTTAATTTCTCCACAAATTTATTGTTGTTTACATTGTGGAAATTGATATCTTTGGGCAATTGAAAATTCGAAAATTGGTTTTTTTCCATATTTTTATTTTTTTGATTCTTTTACTTGGATTATTGGTTTAGTTTAAGTGCTTTAACGCTTTGGGGACCTCTTGGGTTATTCAAAATTAAAAAAAAATAGGTTAGAGAGTTCGTGGGAAGCTCGATGCGCTTAGGCTTAGTGCAAATTGTGAAACTTTTAGCGCGCTGCTGGTGGAATCTCTCTTAGTTGATGATGTGTGGCTGCCTAAGTTGAGCTGGGACGCCTCCAATGAAAAGCTGTCTCGCTTTCGGAGTTGCAATCTCACTTAGTTGATTGAATAAGCTTAGCGGCAGAGTTTTAATGTCGCAGTGCCCATTTTTGAAGGTTGCACTCCGTTGTGGAACTCTTCCTCTGCACCCTTATGAGGGCTACAGTCCAGACAGATTAAAAAACTCTTAATTATGTTTCACGAGCCACAATAGCCGAGTCCGCGGCCGCAGTAGCAGAGTGGTTAGCATCGCGTTCTACAATTCGGAGGACCTCAGTTCGAGTCCAAGTTCGAGCAACATCCAAAATTATAGAAAATTAATTTTTCTAATTGCGGTTGCTCCTCGCAAAGGAAGCTCAAGCCCATCAAGTGAGCTCTTCATAAAATCAATCGGCCTTTCGGAGGCGGCTTAGAATAAACTTTAGGTCCCTCCATTTGTTGGTAAAAATCTCAAGACGCAAAACCTCAAATTGGAGGAGGAGCTCCGCGGTTACAAGAACCAAATACATATATATATATATGTATCACAAGTTGACGTCCCTAGCGGAGGAAGACAAAGAAATTCTATTTCCAAACCCGAGTATGCCATGCTTAAGATTTTTGAGCCAAGTGGAACAGGTCTACAGGGCTTAAGACTCTAAGGTACATTTTATATGTGTTTTAGTACGAAGACTATGTCCTCCGTATGTCCGTTTCAATCTCAACATTGCTGATACAGATATCGTTGGAGTTTTAAGAACCTCAGTCAGACAAGTGAACGAACAGAGGGCTCCTTCTCAGCCTAAACACGGTTTTAAGCTATGTAAGACTATTTGCGGGAGTCACTATTAATTGAAACTAAGATTTTTTATAACGACAAGGGTGTTTATATTCAGACTAATGTCATTGAACAGTTCATTAGCTCAGTTGGTGAGGCTTGGAAACTCTCAAATATCGAAAAACTAAGCTCGATTTAACGATGAACTTACTCAGGCTGTAAATTTCCTTCAGAGATAGCTTCAGTGACTCGGTTCGAGTCGCAATCACAGTCACCTACATGGCAACCTCAGTGAGAAGAGCAGAGTTCTCTAAAGAACTTAGAGCAGACTACATAAATCCAGCTTTGTACTTCACTCGAAGGGTGGGTTCGTATCACGAATAGTGTAACGAGCAAGATTGTAAAAAAAAATTGTATTTCGGTGGCCACTCCACACACTCAGGTTCCTCCAATTGTTGAGAAAACCCACAAGGCTCACATCACAAATTAAAGTCTGCGCCCGGCGAAGACTCGCTGGAAACCAAGAGCAGAAAGAAGGCTCTGCAAGTAAGAGCTGAAGGGGCCATTCTTATTATCCTACCATGTACCCGTCGAGTCATACATTTCGACTGCTACCAAACCGCGAAACGAGCGCCACAAAGAGATGCCTACTGAAAGGTGTATACTAAGCATTGGGTCAACCTTACGACTTGCCGCGAGTCTTCACAGTAGTTGAGGGAGGCAGTCGCATATTGAGCATTTGATTTCCTAACTCTTGGCACATAAGAAGCTCTGGTCGCAACCTTTAGAGAGCTGATATTGCCATGGCGTTCTGTGGTCCATACTGATGACGTAGCTTCCACTGTAAATATGCTGCATTACACCTATTAACCCAACCATTCATTTCCGCGACTGTCTGTGTATTTTTTGGGGGAGGGGGGCGACAATAAGGCCAGCTTCACAGCAATAAATCGTCACTCTGAAGCGCACCTAAACCAGCGCTCCAGCAAAGAGCTCTACCACCTGCTGTCACCCAGCCACACCGACACGCTGAGAATGCAATGAGAAAATTCGGGGGTAGCAGTAATCAACGTTGTTGTCGAAAGAGCTTGTGGACTGAACTAATTTAAATACGAGCCGAGCTCTTCTGCGTACGTACATACATGCGACGTTGCTAGGGCAATAGAGGCATTTCAACCAACTCATAAGATTGTCATATTTTAACAAACTTAACTGCTTAAACACACACACTCGCTCTACACTGAGTGCCACATCCTCTTCTTTAGTCATGGACTTCTCCATGACAGCCTTTTACTTTGGCCTTCTCTGTCAGCTTGACTCCACAGGAGCAACTGGCAACTGGCAAGCGGCAACCGACAACCGGTAGGTGCCTAACATCCAACAGCTATTTAATCGCTTTACCAATGAAATATAGATTTTACAGCTACTACAACAAAATATTATTACTGATATTTTGTGTAAGTATTGTTGTTGTTGTTGTCTTTAGCCATTCTACTTTCGCTGTTTGTGGCACGTGTAAATGTCATCTTCATCTCATGCAAATGGGCATATGAATAAATTTATGAGGGCAATGCGTAGAGCTCTACTGACACAGCTCTGTGTAGTTGTTGTATACTAAATACCTGCCTAGAAATATATTATGCAAATATAAATGTAGCAAACACCTGAGCGTTTGAAAGGAATGCTGCTCGAATTTCTCGTAACTGAGATTGGCTATTTTCAGCTCGCATTCGAAGAGCTCATTCGGAGGTTTTCGCAACACTAAGCCACTGACAAAAGGAAGCCGGTCGAGGAGGGAAGCCTGTTGGGGGTCGTAGACACAATAAATTTTATGAAATAAATGCCAGGGATGAATGAGACTTAAGCGCTTTAGTTGTTGTCGTGAGGGAGTTAGGTTAGGTTAGAGAAACTCAGGTGAGGCTATGTCGAATTTGAATGACTTTCGTAAGCAATCTGCATGCATGAGTGTCAAGGTTGGGGTCACGTGTAGAAGTGTAGTGACTATCAATCACCTGGGAATGGGAAGAAGCGATTCTTCCTCGGCCCTGTATCATCTGGGTAGCCCACAGACAACCGTTTGAGGAGTGAGAAGACGAACCCGCCCGTGGTTTTGACGACGAACCCTGCAAACATTTTAAGGAACATGATTTCAGGGCATGCACCAGGAATCTCCGGTTCCTTAATTGGGAAGGTGCGGGCAGCGAGCTAGTTGATGTCCTCTTAGCAGTAAAAGCTGATATCAAAGCCTTCCAAGAAGGACGATGGACGGAAGGAAGAACAAAAGACGGTGGATCCTTGTGAAATCTACTATAGAGGCCATATACGGGATTGCAAATTTCATGTTGCATCTGTGGTGAGAGAGAGAGACTCGTCACCGAGTCGTACCATACATTCCGTTGCATGAATATTTCACCACAATCCATATCCAATCGACGGAAGATATTGACGATGTGACCAAATATGCTTTCGCTCAGCAAGCGCTATCAAAATTATGCTTGGCGATTTTAACGCCAGGGTGGGTAAAGAAAGTACCTTCGGCACAACAGTCGCGAAATTCAGCTTCCATGATGAAACACGCCTAACCGGGCTGCAGTAGATCGACTTCACGCAAAAAATGGTTCTCCATACCAGAGCCCGACGTAAAAAAATCCTTCAAGCTACATGGCTATCTCCACATCGTCCAATTCGTAACCAAATTGATCACGTTGCGATAGACGGCAGCCATCTCTACAGTTTTCAAGATGTGTGTACGTAACGAGGACCTAAGATCTACTCGAATCAATATCTAGTCGCTCGCAGCGAAGATACGCATCCGCCTCTGTGCAGCAAAGAACGCACACTAGGAAGGTTCAACGTTGAGTAGCTACAATCACAACAGACAGCCAAACAGTTTTCCACTCCACTTGCACTCCTGCTCTCCGAGACCACTCATCAACCATTCGGTATAAGAGAACTGTGGGACGGCATCTTAAGTTCACTACCTATCTACGCTACAGAAACTTTTGGTTTCTGATCTGATCCAAAGAAGTGTTGGTATACATGAGAATAGATGCATCGTTGTGGAGAGAAACCAGACTGTTGTTGTTATTGTTGTTGTAACTGCAGAAAATTCTCCAAATGGGGCTTCGGGGAACATTGCGGGAGTGACAGTCCTTGGCCGGATAAAAATCCGGGTCGTTCCGGTATAAAGACCCCGACTTTCGCTGGAACTATGGATTTTAGTCGGCTCTTACGACAGGCATGCCTTACCGCGGGTAAATTCTTGAACCCCTAACCCGCAGGGGGTGACTGTCAACCTCGCTGCTTTGCGATCGTGGGAAAAAGGGGAGAGAGAGACTTTTGCAGACAGAAAAAAGAGAGGGATGCCAAAATGCGTGAGTACGAAGATCTTGCAGAGTTGAACGACACAGTGAAATGCACGAAAATGCTACGCAGAAATAAGGCGTCGAAGGAACGCATGACCGACTATTGGAACCTGAGAATGCTCTACTCAATCCACAAAAAGAGGGACCACGCAAGCTGCGCCAATTACCGTTGGATCAGCCTCCTTGAAGTCCTACCGAGCGTATTGTGTGGGAGATTAAAGTCCACCGTCAACGGACTAATTGAACCTTATTAGTGTGGCTTTAGACATGGTAAATCTACAATTGACCAGATATTCACCAAAAATCTGCTCAAAATTTATTTTATGTTTCAATTTCCACACAACAAACAACCTGTTGAATTTCATTTAATTTGAATTTCATATCCTTCGGTTACAACCAATGGAGAATGGCAATCTGAATTGATATATATGCACAAATAAATGTGTTTATTCTAAAAAAAATGTGAATAGTTTTTGGTATTGAAGCTCAAAGTATATATGTATGTACGAGTATATGTAAATAAATTCCCGTTACGTGAGCTATTGGTATAATTTAAATGGAATTTAATCGATTTTGAGAGCGGAAATTTGTTATTTCTCTAAAGGTTTTCAGTACTAAAAATTAAATTTAAAGAAACTTAATAAAATTCAAATCCGTTTATTCAACGCAAATCTCTCTGACATTCAAGTATTTCTGGAATTATTTTACATTTCACAATTTCTTTTAAGATTTATCAGTTCAATTGTTTCAGTCTCTTTTATTTTCTCTTTTCTCTCCAATCACCGTTTGGGTAAACATTTGCATTTATTTATGTCACATTTATCAACTGTGAAGTGGTACTTTTCAGAATTTTCTCAAATATGCATTGCATCTTCTGATGCGTTTTCACTTCTAAAGGGTGACTGGGCATGAGGTTTCGTCGCATTTTCTTGTTTAAAAGATAAAAAATTTTGGAAAATCATTCCGAAATTCTATTTGATATACTCTAAAGAAACAAAAATTAAATTATAAAGAGTTATCCATTTAGTAGTTTCGAAAGTACAGTGCTGTGTTTTGACATCTGTCAAACTTAACTGTCAAGCCAAACATGCTTTGTTTAAATTAAAAGTCAGGCATTTATGAAAATGGATCGCTTAGCAACCGCACAGCGCGTTAAAATTGTTCAAACCTACTAAAAACAAAAATGGTGACTCAAACGTGACCATGTTTCGTGCTTTAAAAGGAGATTATGGCGCACAGAGTCATCCAGCTCCTCAAGCAATTGGTAAAACTTTCAAGAAACTTGAAGAAACTGGATCGGTTACAGATATTGTCAGGCCTGTGCATCATTGATTTGGTCGTTCCACCTCAAATACCGCTGCTGTAAGTGAAAGTGTAGCCGAAAACCCGAATGTGTCTACTTCTCCGCGTTCTCATGAGCTAGGACAACTTCCTTACGGCACATTCTGGCGTCGTTGGCACTTGGCCTTACACCTAAATCCATATAAAGCCCAGCTCACACAAAAACTGAAGCCAGCTGACCATTCAAAACGCCATGGTTACGTCAATGGGGTACTTGAACAACAGGCAGTGGATCACAATTTTCCGAACAACATTTTTTTCAACCCTTTTAGTAACCGCCCAATGGATAATCCTGAATATCAACCTCAAATCGTTTACTGTGAAATATTCTCCTCAATAATATCCTGTGTCACCCTTTATGTAACACCAACATCTCCCACACACAAGCGAAACAATGAATTTTATTTACGCACATTTATCAATGTCAAGTGAAAAATGAGCGAAGACGAAAGAGAAAACTAGAGGAAATAGAGATAAAAGTCTTGAATTTGAAATGAAATGGTAAGAAAAACGAATTGGAGTTGGAAACATGCAAAAAAAAAATTGAAATAAAAAAAGAAAACTTCAAATAAATGGAGATGAAAATGTCACAGGAAGTATTTTTCAAAACTATAATGTAAAAAAAAGTAAGCGCTTAATGTAAAGTAAATCAAAACCATAAATCAGAAGTGAATTAAATTTAATGAGGACAGAAATTAACACAAACATTAAAAACAAAAAGCTCTGATGACGTGGAGGTCTTCATCGAATAATTTCCTTGTTTGTCATATTGAAAAAGTCACACGAAGAAGATTGTGAAACCTCGTTTGCCACCGCACGGCTCGAAAAGATCATTCTCAATTTGACAAAAGCGTTGAAGGGATACCTAGACATAGCACCGGTATCGACCGGGCTCCATTTGTGCTAAGAAAGTAGCTTCAAAACCGACAGTAAAGTGGTTACCAACGGTGCTTTTCCCTGGATTCTTTCCATAATTTAGGGCATAGTGAATGCCTGATCTGTGCTGGATCTATGAGGTACACACCCATATGGATTAGGACTGATCGAATCGCTGATGGAGTGCTTTATTCTTACGTACAGTACGCCAAAGAAAACCTTATATGCGATATTGAGGAGACTTCTCCCACGCCAATTAACGCCAATGGTGGCGACCTCCTCTTTATGGATTAGGCAGAGCACACTTAGGTTCCAATCGTTGAGCATGCGTTCGTTCGACCATATTCTACAAAGAAGCTAAAGCATGAATCTTGTCAGTTCTTCGCCACCGTATTTGAGTAGCTCAGCCGGTAAGCCATTGGCTCTCACCGCTTTGTTGTTTTTCGGATTTACGATTAATATTCGAACTTTTTCATAGTCTGGCAGTGGAACATCTGTTCCATCGTCATTAATTGGAGAATCGGGCTCGCCATCTCATCGAGTGTTTCATTTTCACTGTCATTCAGCAGGCTGAAGAAGTGCTCCTTACATAAATTCAATATATTTTGAACATCATTCGCTGGATCACCTCTTTGGGCCCTACAAGAGTATGCTCCGGTCTTGAATCCTCTGTAAGTCGCCGCACATCTTCATAGAATATTCCAGCATTATCACTTTAGGTCAGCTTCTCAAGCTCTTCATGGTCACGCATTTCGGCCTGTTTCTTTTATTGTCTGCGAATGCCTCTTGCATTCAGCTCCCGGTATCTCTTCAACATAGCTTCGCGGTAGGTGGCTTTTTTGTTGTTCTTCTTTCCACTACGGCATTACACTCCTCATTGTACCAGCTATTCTTTTGACCTCTTCGGAAACCAATAGCTTCATTTGTAGCTGTACGTAGAGGGCTTGAAATGCCGTCCCATACTTCACTTACACCAAGTTGCTGATGAATGCTCTTAGAGAGCAGGAGTGGTGCCAGTTGATGTTAGGTACTCGGAGCATGCGCACGTCTAGAACACTGGAGACATGTCGTCCATCTATCACAACAAGATCGATCTGGTGGCTTGTTCTTCGCACAAGATACTTCCAAGAAGCCTGTTGAACTTTTTTGTGCTGAAGACTAGAACTGGAGGTAACCAATTTTTGGGATGCGGCGAAGTCGAGCAGCCTCAACGCGTTTGGGAAGGTTTCGTCGTAAGTGTTGAATTTTCCGACTGTTGTGCCGAAGATACTTTCCTTACCCACCGTGGCGTCAACATCGTCAAGCACAATTTTGACAACCTCGCTTGGCAGCGTTCATAGGTATGCCCCAGGCTTTCATAAAAGGCATTTTCGATCACATCGTCCTTCTCTTCCGTCGATACGTGGGCGCAAATCAGCGATATGTTAAAGAACTTCGCTTTGATGGAAATTGTGTTGAGACGTTCACCCAACGGAGTAAATGCCAAGGCTCGACAATGGAGTCTCTCTCTAACCATGAATCCCAGACCAAATTTGTACTACTCTATATGGTTGCTGTAGTATGTATAACAAGGGCTTACACGTTTCAGTACTAGCTCCGTCCACTGCAAGTTTTTGACGATGGTAATATGAACCGTTGGGCTTACGAGGATAAAAAGAAGCTGAGTAGCGACACCTTACCAATTAAGGAACCGAACATTTCAGATACATGCCATGATCGTCAACACTTTTTTGCCTCGAACTCGGTCATCTTTTCGCGTCAGTAGACGACTTAACAATGAGTTAAATAATCATCTGGGAATGGTGAATCCACGAACGAAATGCTCTATTTTGCAAAATAAAAGCGGACGTTCTAAGTATAATTTCGAATCTTATCACGCGTTGTCTGAATTGGAGAAAACTCGAGAGAAAGTAATTCTCCGAACTTCGATCGGTAGAGTGATGAGTAGCTTTACGATCCCCTTCTGTACTGAACTCTCAAAGCGCCGAGGAATTCAACTAGCTTTAACTAACTAGTGGGAGTTTCGTCGTAGGTCTTGAAAACTTGACACTCAGAGCTATCGTGGAGGCAACGTAACTCTCATCTTTGCACTTAGGGGTGCGGTTATTCCACGAAATTTCCATACGAACTAAGAGAGCTAAAAGATACACAACAATTTTGTTCTTTCGCTCACGAGGAGCGCTAGTTTGGAGCATTCCTGCCGTCTCTGTCTTGTCGACTATCCTTTCTGGGGAACACTAGTCTCGGACTATTGGAAAAACTGTACTTTGGAGGCATAAAAATAAAAGCATAGTGTTTTTGAACAATTTTGAGTTCTTTTCGAAAATATTTTCCTTTCGTTGCATCAAAATTTTTACATAAAAATTTCGCTTTGTTGAAATTTTCCTCCTCCTCAAATAACACAAACCGTTATTTATTCATTGTGCCACAACTTTTACTGCACTCTTGTGTGTACGGTATTTTGGTATAATAAATATGCCCACCATTCTCTATATGTATGTGTGTATTATTGATATTTGTTTATATGCATGTATGTATAACCATTGAAGTTCCGTCGGCAACGCAAACTGATAGCGGATGTGACGTGCGTGCGTGCAGCATGTCATATGCAATGACGATTTCATTCAGTAGTATGAAATAACGGTATTGCAAATGGCAAATTATTAATGAAATGGCTGTATGCATGTGCAGTGCAGTGAGAAGTCAGCATTGTGTATAAAAGAACTAGTAATGAATTAGTATTTAAGTGATAAAATTCAACTAGTTCATTATGAACCAGTATTATACCAGTTATAGAACGTTGAAAGCAAGAACTGGTGGGGGAAAAGTTTTGGGGTACAAATGTATTGAAGAATTTGTGTGCATTCTACATTTAATGGGTTCAATACTGCCAGTGAGCTGCGAACTGGTGTTTTAATATACAGCAATGAACTAGTTTTTTACCAGTTCGTTGCTAAGACATAAGCATTTCATTTCAAATAATTTGATTAATACCGAAATTCGAACTACTGGCATTTTGGTGTACAACTAGCAGCTTTCCTGCCTCTCTTATAATTCCCCATGCAATCTGTGGGTGAAACATTCTTTTATTTCAACTGCCACTACAAACCAATTTAATATTTACTTATGTGTATGTGTATATTCCAGCGTGTGTGTGTGTGTGTGTATAGCGTAATTAACAATTTAACATTTCATCAATTCAACCAACGCAGCGGTTGATTGCACAGCAACAGCTGGTGCAGGCATTGTGGTTTAGACACCACCACCACCACCACCGCCAACCTTACCATACTCCCCACACTCACTCATCTACCACTCACCACCACCATACATCGCCAAGCAGCTGCACGCTCGTCGCTCGTCGTGCTTAATGAAAATTGCATGCGTTGAGTGGTTTGGCTGTTGAAAATGATGAAAATAAGCGGAAAATGGTGGAAAGTAATAAAAAAAAGAAACATTTTCAAATTAAAAATAAATAAAATGAATATTTAAAAATACTTTTAAATGGTAGCCACTTTCCACGTGTGTATGTTTGTATCCTTTACTAATAAAAAATTAAAATATTTTCCCAGTTGAACGGCTCGTGAATGCGCCTGTCAGCTGAGGTTCACCAATTTTCAGCAATTTTTTTTCATATTTAAATGAAAATGCTAGCAATACGCATGGATGTATGGCATGAAAGCTCGTTCTTATGTGGGTTTAATAATAAATTTGTGCAAATGTTGAATTTTATTTTTATTTTCACTGAGAACTCGAATGAGTAAGGCCCTATGCTTTCCTGTCATTAAATAAAGAATTAAATTTTCAATGCAGAAAGTTTTAAAAATTCAGCGCTCACCATAACACCTACTTGCTGAGCCTGAGGCTGAGCCAGTCGGCGCTTGAAACGTTATCTCTGTCTTTGAATTCCAATAAATTAATACATCCATCAAGCTATTTAGCACTCTCTCTCGATAGAGAGTCATGAAAACCATGCGAAAATGCTGGTACTATCCCAACCTAGCAACGTTTTAAGTCAAGTACAGTTTGACTAATAAAAATCTAAAACTCAGATAGTCAAGCAATCAGATTTACGGCTCTCTTAGTTCTTTCTTTAATACTCAATAAATGTTAACTCTGAAGGCGAATTGAATACTCTCTGCATACCGATTGTCTGCTTAATTCTAAGCTTGATCGTTGTCAGAGATCGTTTGGCATCAACTCGATATGCATAAGCTTTGAAGCGACTCTCTTCGTAAGGCCGACAGAGAAGTGAATGAACTTCGTTGAGCTGAAATGGAAAGCTTATACAACGAGTTTGGCTGCTCTTCACTCAAGGCAAAAGACACAGTCCTTGGGAATACGAAATAACGGACACATGGCTATGATATCGATAGTTTAAGTAGAAATATTGATATATTTGCTCCCTGAATGGTACCATTATACTTATAGTATAGCAGAAATCAGCCAGGAGGAAGCAAAAAGTTCAACCGAAGCTTAAAAGCAAAAGCATTTTACGCTTTTGGCCGCTCTTTCTTATTCTTCGTAATTTAAACTCTAAAGTCAGCTTGAGTGCTCAACTAATGGAATGGAAATCGAGAATAAATACAATTTATATCGGCAGGACAGTGCGACTTAGGAAGGAAAAAGTTCAAACAGATCTCAAAACGTGAAGCACAGGGCTGGTGCTCGTTCTTAACATTCTTAATTTAAGCGCCGAGAAGTTCTCGCAAACCCGACTAATCAAATGGAATCCTAGGGTATACTAGGCGTTGTTCGGTCCAGGCCGTCCTTTAATTTGTGGTTGCGTCTTGCAGTTTTTCCAACAAATGGAGAAAATTACAACTTTTTTCAAGCCACCTCCGAACGGCTGACGAAGTTTTATGAGAGGCCCTGAATTTCATGTCAGAAATACACGCGGAGTTGTTGGCAGTCTCTGCCAAGGATCAAGCGCATTTAGACATTTTTTATATATAGTTTTGGATGTTAGTCCGGCCTGGATTGAAACGTATGATTCTCATTAGTCTTTTGAGATATTCTACCTTAACATCTCGAAACCTGCACAAGGGTTTCAGAAAAGTTATTCTTCATTTCAGAACCTAGCTCTACCCAGGGCATCGTAGTTGCGTTGTAGAACTTAGATTATTTCAACATTTCTTATACAAGAAATGATCTGCCGCCTTTGTCGCCTTTGGCTAAACAGTACTCTCTGAACTTAACAGAGGTGCAGTGAAGGCAGAAATACCAACATCAATGAGTATGGACATGGCGCTCTCCACCTACTAGCTCACTTTAAGAGAGCTTTTGTCGCGCATGTTCACTCAAGGATGGAAGAGTAACACTTACCCGCTGGTGGAAGCAGAGGAGGAGAAGGAAGAATCCTACTCCAGAGAAAAGATCAGGTGGAGAGGGATCCGTTTTTACATGATATCTCCACTAGAAGGAGAGTGGCGAAATAATGTGACCGATATGAGATAAATAAAGCTACCGAGGACTTTTATTGCGAAAAAATTAATGAAGATATGTCCAATTATGGTTCTTCTTACAGTACAACTTCTATTGGGCTGCTACAGGGTGAGATAGAAAGATGCTGGGCTTGCCGTCAAACATCGGCTGCAGAATTTTGATAGAAGAAGAAAAAGTCAAACCCCTACATTACAGTCTTTAACGATAGTGCAGAGATAAAGATAGGGATCGATTGATTGATTAAGCCGATGTGGGAATGGGGAGTTCAAAGGATCATCACCCCTCGGTGACTTAAGTGAGCTGATGCTCAGGGGCCACATCAACCTAACTTAAGCCTCAGCTTTTCTACAGGCAATTATATTAGACAGTCAGAGGTCTTTAAATTTCTTAGTTATGGTCTTCTTTTTCAGAAACTGTATTCCGTCTAACTTTCCTCGATCCAAATTCAGCCAAGTGTATATGTATTTGCCGCAAGTCTTAGTTTGATCCGATCTTATTCAAGTGTCATCGGGAAGTACATTCCCTTAGTAGTAGTTTTAATGTTTGTATGAGGCAATAGCTATACCCTCCTTCTCAAGAGGAATTAGCGAAGTCATTCCTTGCTTATCACCATAACCCATCTAGAATTTTCCTCTGTGCTTGTTTCAGTGACGGGGAAAGCATCGAACGAGAGCCAAGTTTTGATCCGTATCTGTCGCTAACTATGGAGTTGTCCGTACCCATGAAATCCGCCTGACGTAAGGCGGAAAGAATTGGAAAAACAGTGCAATAATTCGGCGGCCTGAAGGAGAATTCCACAAGATGGATCTTGTGAACACACAACACCGCGAGCACTACTCTCAAATTTTCAGCTCACAGTGGCTATCGCAATACTACCAGCTGTCTGCGCCAGAAGAATATATTATTTTTAACTCAGAAAATGCTAGATGGACTGCCAGAACTCATTGCCTACCAACGGATTTTTAGTCAAATTAATCTTTAACGCAGAATTTCTTTGTCCTCCGTCGAATGCTGACGCCTCTACTCTCATCCCACACTTTAATCAAGTTGCATGGCTTAATCCGCTGCTGCTCCTCCTCTTGCGTATCTCTCTCTTTCTGAAAACCTTACAATTTAATAATTAGTGCACACAGCAAAAACAAAAAGTAAACTGGGTTAGGAGACGCGAATTTCCGAAAGTGTTTTTTAAATTTTCATCTAGTTAACATTTCCCCCAAACATGCGTATGTACTCGTGACATGTGCCCATAGCATCCGAATTGGAGTAAACTGTATTTATCCACTACACACTTTTCACAAATCCGTCCTAGTTGAGTTACAGACGAGTGGATATCCTCTCTGTGGGTGTGTGTGTGTGTGTACGTCTGTATGTCCGTGCCACATTTAGTCAAACTCCCACGTAGTATTTGAATATGCGTACACACATGTATGTACTCGTATGCTGTAACGGTGCTTTGTTTCATTGCTTTTTTTCCTGGGTTTTGTATTTGGGTTAGTAAACTCGTTCGCTGGCTACGCCGAGAGCACAATGCCAAACGTTCTGTTTCTACTTTGCTTTGTTTGTACCACACAAAGCCAACGGGTTTTCATTGTTTGACTTCCTTTTTTGAGTTGTGTTTTGTGCTTTTGTGCTTTTCTGTTACAGTTATTTCAGTTTTTCTTTTTTTCAATCTTTTTCTTTAACCAACACATCAAAATCTACTCAACCGGCGCAGCGGCGGTTCGTCGGTGAAGTGATGACTTTAAATTTTTAAATAAATATTTAAACACGAGAATTTATGTTGAGTACATTCGGATGGGGCGTTGTGTAGAAGTCTAAGCGAGTAGTGAGAAGTTGTGACTATCATTCACTTGGAAATCTCCAGAAACGATTTCTTTACATAGGGTTCAAGCAGCACACGACTTGCGGTCCCCTTAGAACAAGTGTTCTTCGGGTAACCAAAAAACTTCCTTTTGGTGACGAACTAAACTGAGGGATCTGTCTTTTTGCACCAAAAAAAAAAACACAATAAGCATCGGATGGGATGTGCTGCTTTTGATGACGACCCCTGCAAACCTTTTAAAGATCACAGTTCATATACATACATCTGGAATGTCCGACTCCGTAATTTGAGAACTGCCGCTGTTCAGCTGGTTCGTTTCCTCTTATGACAAGGACGGAATAAGGTGACTTTCCCTAAGAGAGCAACAATTTGTTGTTCAATTTGTAGTGGATGAGAGACTCCGTGGTCGGGTGTCATCGTTAACCAGGCTGGATGAACGACTAGCCACAATCCGCACCAGAGCGAAGTTTCTCAACTAATCTCTGAGATGCGATTTCGCCCCGAAAGTGAATTCCCTACCGGTACATAATTGAATCGGTATTAGGCATCAGTGCCTAGTTCGATTAGTTATGTTAAGTAAGACGTGGACTTAATTAGTCGATAAAGATTTTGCTGTGCTTTTGGATACAGTCTAGTCGGTTTCTTCAGTTAAGCCAGGCAGCCGTTGTTGTGCCTCTAGGTCGGCACTGTTGTTTGCGTTTCAGCCCCTACTCATGTAGTGTGCGACTAGGGATATTATGTCCCTCTAACCCCCACGACCTAGTTCGGCAGCACCGCTAGCGTCCCAGTCCTTACTCATGTAGAGTGCAATCACGGAAACGACGACTTCCGTACTCAGTCTTGTGAGTTTTGTTACTTCGATTCGCTGTAGTCGGGACTAGTTTGCGGAGCCGTTAGGAATACGGAGAGTTAATCGCCGCCGTCTGCGCCAGCTATCCCACCATAACTGAGAGTCATCACCGCCAGCTTTCCCAGCTTAACTGAGAACCGATCGACGTGCTTCTAGTGTACTTGCCGTTACTCGTCGGCCATTAGGACGTCGTTGAGAGTCAACTGCCGCTCAGCAATTACCCGAATCTACTGATAGGCAATCCCCATGCAGTCTCCGTCGCTCATCAGTTGCTTGAACACCGCTTTGTTACTGGTTGCCCACTGCTATCCGCTCTTAATATGCCCTCACTGCAATATCCTCGCTCCCTCTTTCTCTCTCTCTTCTTAGACTAATGGCAGGAAGCAAGTTTCATTTAGTCTGTAGGTTCCAGGAGGTAAGTCGGGTATGCGGCCAGCACGATCTGCTCGTATTTATGAAGATTTCTTACCTACCGGGTCGTAAAAAACAATGAGAAACACTGCAACTTGCAGTAATCCATGAAGATTTGGTAAAAATGTCATCAAAAGAGGCCAGGCAAAATGAACTCTCTCAAAAGGGAGGACATCTTCAAGAAATAGAATAAAAGGAAGTTTGATAGAGCGATATGCGGAAAGGCCGAGTTCCTTTTAGGCGTTGCAACAGAAGCTGTAACGGCGATGGGCGGCAGAAAAAATCTCTTTTCCTCTCTCGTCTTGTACAGAACTGCTGACGAGTGTGAAGGTAGTTAGCCTAATGGAATTTGTCGATGAACAGAGAACCTAAATTATTGGGTCAACATTGTGATAAAGCAATCGGTTTACTCTAGCCTCAGTGTACCGATGGGCCCACAAGCAGAACTGAAGTCAGTCACATCTACCTAACCTAACCTATAAGGCTTTCTCTGTAACTAATCTCACATTATCCGGTACTTTCCGGTTGAAATGCGACAAATTAAGTTAAGCTGACGCAGAGGCTTTTGTATTCCCTCTCGGTCTTTCTTTTTTTTCTCTCTCACTCTCTCTCAACTGCTACTACTTGCAAACCTAATTATGTTTTGATTACTTTATTATTTAAGTAATTCTTTTCAGCTTCTTTGTATCCTTTTTTCATGGTTTTCATGCTTGTTTATCTCATTAGAGCCTGTAAATTTATATGAACAAAAATAGAGCAATGCAATTCTCACTCTCCCTCTCTCTCTATCTCTCTCTCTACATACACTTATCATGTTATAATAATAATAACAACAACAACAAAACAATGCATAGCATAAGTAAGCATAATAACGGTAAGCACATAAAGAATGCAAACGAAAAGGACATGCGAAAAGAAACCGCTACACCACCAGTTGCAGCAGGCTTAGGCTGCAAGCTCCTGACGAAGACAAGTCTATGAAGGCACACACACACAGCCTACGAACAGCGAGCAACGAACCACACGAAGTGAGACAAAGCTTACCGCCGAGGCACGTGCTGGTGACACACCCATGCATGCATACTTGGGTAGGTACGAGTGTATGTATGTACGCGACACAGCGTTGCTTTAACGTAAAGGAAGGAAAAAATTTTGTTTTTTTCTTTCTTTTGCTTTTAATCACTTTGTGTTTCACTTGTTGAAAGTCGTCGACGAGAAAAAGGCTCAAACGCATAAGCCATGTAGAGCGATAAAGGATAGATACAGGGTTATCCCTTTTGGGGTTTCCATAATAAACGTCAGCTTATCTTAATTTGTCGCATTTCAACCGGAAAGTGTTGGATAATTTGAGATTAGTTATAGAGAAAGCCTTTTAGGTTAGGTTAGGTAGATGTGACTGACTTCGGTTTGTGGGCCGATCGGTAAATTGAGGCTAGAGTAAATCTATTCTATTAGGCTATTTACCTTGACACCCGTCATAAGTTCTGCACAAGGCAAGGGAGCAAAAGAGACTTTTTTTACCGCCCATCGTCAATATGCTGCTTCTGCCGCCTGAAAGGAACTCGGTCTTTCCGCATGCCGTCCTATAAGACTTCTGCTTATTGTATTATCTTAGAGGTGTCCTCTCCCTTGTGAGTGTCTATTTTGTTTGCACTCTTTTGATTACATTTTTGCCAAGTTTTCATAGATTGCTGAAGGTGGTGATGTTTCTGATTTTTTTTACCACCCAGTAGATGAGGAATCTTCATAAATACGAGCAGATCGTGCTACTTGCATTTAAAATAAAAAATTTCATGAAATACCTTTTCTTATTATAAAGTTTGGACCTTGGCCCACAAATTGAAGTCAATCACATCTTCTTGACCCAAAAGGCTATGTGAAACACTATATCATTCAGACGACCGCCTCGTGAATTTTTGCAAAGCTTCGATCCGTTTGAGGTATAACTTGACGAATGTTTTCAAGTACCCAAAAGTTAAAGAATTATCCGCATAAACACGGTCTTTCGCGTACCCCCACAAAACAAAGGACAACGATGTTAAATCGCACCATCTCAGTGGTAAATTGATATCGCCAAGACGAGAAACTATGCAGTCGGCTATCTCGCAATAAAGCCATATTCGCTCGTGTTATGTGGCACCATCTTGTTGGAACCACGTATTGTCGAAGTCGTGTCATTCTATGTCAGGCCAAAAAAAAAGTTGGATATCATACGACCATAATACTCCGATTTGACAGTGACAGTCTGACAGCTATTATCGTTTTCAAAGAAATAAGGTCCAATCACATCTCCGGACCAAAGAGCACACCAGACAGTAAGTTTTGTTTGGGTGTTATGGCATCTCTTCAATTACTTGAGGATTCTTGGAGCACCGAATGCGACAATTTTGATTATTTACGTATCCAGCGAGCGAGAAATTGTTGGAAAAGTTGCGGTCCACTGTCTATTGTTCAACACACTCAATCGACTAAACTACGCCGTTGTGAATAGTCAGCTGGCTTCGGTTGTTGTGTGCGCTGGACTTCATATGGATGTAGGTGTAAGTCCTAGTGCAAAATACGCCGTAATGTACCGCAGGAAAGTCTCAGCTCTTGAGGACGTTGAGAAATAGACACATTCGGATCTTCGGTTACTTTTTGTAAGTGAAAGTGTAACCGAAGAGCCGAATGTATCTATTTCCCAATGTTCTTAGCGATATTTGAGGTGGATCGAGCAAAACCGATAATCCACGGCCCTTACAACATCTCTAACCTATACAGCCTCTTCAATTTTTTTTTAAATTTTACCAATTGCTGGAGTAGTTGGACGATTCTGTACATCATAATCTCCTCTTAAAGCATGAAAAGGGGCGACGTATGAAACACCATTTTTTTTTTTGAGTAGGTTTGCCTGACTTTTAACTAAAACAAAACATGTTTGGTTGGACACTTAAGTTTGACAGATGTCAAAATACAACTCTGCACTTTCGAAGCCACTAAATGAAGAACACTTGTCATATGTAACTGTACATATTTACACTGTATTTAGTCAACACTTTGTCCTTCACTGCATTTACTTTGTGTTTAATGCGATTTTTTTAAATATATATATATATATTTTTTTTTTGCTTATTTGTTTCTTTTTTATTTCATTTTACTGTAATTTATTCTCTATTTTTTTCACTCTTTTTTCACTTTTTTATTTTTTTTTTTTTTTTTTTTTTTTGTAATATTTTCATCTTCGGTAAATATGCCATTGTCGTTGCGGCTGATTTTGTTGCAAGTTTCCGTTTCATTTTTTATATATTTTTTTTTCTTTGATTTACCCCATATTCCTTCTACGTTTATTTGACTTAATGGCATCACATTTAAGGGATACTCATTTTTTGCTTACTTAAGATGCGAGACAGCAAGTGATTTGTGAAGAGGCTTGGCAAAGCTGGTTTAATGCATTTAAAGAAGAAAAAAAAAATTCAATTAATCCTGCATGGTTGTATGTGAATATATGTGTGTTTTTATTTATATATGTGCAAACATATTTCCTGAATCAAGGACATTTGGAAATTTTTTTTTTTTTTTAATTAAAATGAGTAATATATAAGACCTTACTCTTTTAATAAAATTAGTTGGCAACCCTAATCAAAAAAAAGTTAGTAACAGCACCCCAATCGTCAATTTCGAAGTCTTCTTATACAATTTTGTACGTGGGTTGCTCTTAAGTTCTTAAACTTTGCTCCTACGGATGAGGAACTGAAATGTATAGGGTCTAACCGAGCTACACTTTGTACCCAAAACTTTCCTCTGTTGCCTTAACTACTTGAGCTAATTTTTTGTTTTAGTCAATTTTTCTTACTCGGAGTTCACATCTCGAGCTTCAAACAAGAGTAATGAGAGAAAAAATACTCTCAGAGACAGTCATGAGTTAAACGTTTCTCTGTTTCTGATCATCTTTATCTTGAGCTCGTCGTCTAGACAACATCTCTTTCAACGTCTCAAATCAATGAAGGAATTTCCGAGCTTGGATATCAGAGTCCTCATAGGCTTCGCAAAAATTAATTTCAACTTCCATCAGGTACTTCAAGTGTTCTATGTATGGCAGGCTAGAATAACCTTATCTGACCTAACCTCTCCCAGCCATTCACTAAACTCTACTCCTACTCTCAAAACTCCCATCTCTTGTGAGGAGCAAAAAGTTATGCTGTGTAAACATTGTCTACTGAAACGCTGAGATCATAGGTCCCATCTTAGCAGACATCTACTTGAAGCCGAACCACCACGGAGACACATCAGGAAGGGTATACTCGTTTTAAAGAACACAGACCACAGAATAGAACCACTGGTCTGAACGCCATACAGGGAGATCCTAAACGCCATTCACAAAAAGCCCTACGTCTCAGATGGTCCATCCGTTGAGTCCAATTTTCGATGACTCGTTCGACCATTTCCACTAGTAACTGGCGAATGACACGCGTGATGTTTTGCTCCAAGGCCTGAATCGTAGCGGGATTGTCCGCATAGACTTTAGACTTTACATATCCCCACAGGAAAAAGTCTAAGGGTGTGATATCACACCATCTTGGTTTCCAATTGACCGGCCCAAAACGTGAAATTATCTGCTCACCGATGTGTTCTCTCAATATATCCATCGATTGATGCGATGTGTGGGAAGTGGCGTTGTCTTGTTGAAACCAAATATCACGGAGATCACGAGCTACAATTTCAGGCATCAGTCGGTTATCATGGCTCGATAATGGTCGTCATTGATGGTTATGTTCTCACCGGCATCATTTTTGAAGAAATATGGATCAATGATTCCACCGGCTCACAAACCACACTAAACCGTTGTTTTTTCTAAATGAAATGGCAGCTCTTGAATCTCTTCAGGTTGCCTTTTGTCCCAAATGCTGCAATTTTGCTTGTTTACATACCCATCAAGCCAGAAATGGGCCTCATCGCTGAATAAATTTTGGCTCGAAAACGTCGGATCTTTTTGGAAATTTTCAAGAGCCCATAGAGCGAAGTGATGTCGCTTGGGAAGGTCGAACGGCTTCAGTTCTTGCACAAGCTGTATTTTGCATGCTTTCAATTTAAGATCTCGACGTAAAATGCGACAAGTCGTTTTATACGTCAATTCGTTTTGCTGCGAACGGCGCCGAATCGTCTCTCCACGGTCTTCCACGGTACATTCTCAGCTACGGCCGATATATTTTCTTCGGTGCGTGCTGGACGTGGTCTATTCGGTCGAATATTATCCAATAATAAATGCTGGGTCTCAGGATGGGTGATGGTGTTGCGAATAGTACGCTCAGTAGGCCGAGATGATGTTGACCATAAGTTGAGCGAAGCGCGCAAAACACATTCCTTACAGAACGTGAATTTTCGTTGAAGTTGAAGTTGATTGATTTGTAAACGTTGTTCAGGCGTCAGTCTTTTCATGATGAAATGCCAAACAATACTAAACAAAAATAATATGACAGCTTGACACGACTCACGTGTGATCTGTCAAAAAAATGCTATTGAAAAAAGTACCTCTACTTGGATCACCCTTTAATAATAACTTTCGAAAAATCCAATTACATCCAATTTTATACTTTCGTTAAAAGAATTAATGAAAGTATGTTGAAAAAAATTTTATAGCTCTAGCGTAAAAAGTCTCTTCAAATGAGCTTACTCAGAAGTCGCGCTAACCACCTGACGCACAGTGTATGTGCACGTATATAGCTGGAAATCGATTTTTGCATGCATTCGTATGTGAAAATTTTATCTTTTATTTACTCGTATTCACTCATTATCAATTATGCTTAAATGTAAATAAATAAAAATGTGAAAAAAATCTGAGAAAATTCTATTAAATTGCTTTGAAAAATAAAATAAAATAAAATAAAATAGACAAAAAAATTCCAATGAAAATAAAATCTAGGTCAGTCATTGAACGAGGACGAGGGTTGAATTGATTTAAATATATAAAATGTTAGAGAATTAAATAAATAATAAAATTTTGAGCGGAATATGTATGAAATTCATTTCTTTTAACCTCAACAATTTACTATTTTATTCAAAATTAACCTCAAAAAAAAAAAAGAATTTCTAACCTAAAACACACAAAATAATTTAAATTAAACTGATTTTAATAGCGTAGAAAATGAACAAATGCATATAAATAAATTTATTAAACCCACACACACATAGAAAATGGCTAAAATACTCGTATAAATGTATGTGTATAAATTGAGTGACATGACAGACAGGCGGCGCCGACAAATTCCCCACTAAGCCTAAAATGCTGACAGAAACCACTTAAAATGATGAGGCAAATTGATGGAAGCTAACAAAAGAAAGCTTTCGAAGCGGGGGGGGAAAAAGGAATAATAAACACAACATAAGACGCTCACACAGCGCAAACTTTAGGAGGCATACATACATATATACAATTGTATGGAAACAGGCATTGTATAATAGTTGGCCTGCAGCAAGGGATGAGTGTCCTTTTCTCAGGTAATACTCATACAAGTGGACTATAAATTATGCAAATTAGCGTAAAAAGGGTTATTTGTGTGAAAACTAATAATGGAATAACAACAGCACAAAGGGAAAAACACATTTATTTGCTTCAATTTTGCTTCTTTTTTTTTGCTCTTTATTTGTATGTAAACTCACATCAAGTCGGTCGCCCACTGGTGAATATACTGAAGTAATTGCAGTACTAATTTGCTAAACTATTTATTTCCTTATTTTATTTGTTAAGCAAAAGTTTATTCGAGTGCTCAAAAGTTGGCTGATAATGATGTGATAGATAACACATACATACATACATAAATATATACATTTGATTTCATTTATTTCGTCTACAATTTATTAAACTTTACAGACGAAATGTACAAACTTGTGGCTAACAAATACTATAACCGACAACTAACTAGCGCTGCATTTGACAGCTGCCAAACTTAACTGTCAAATCAAAAATGTTTTGTTTTAGTTAAACTTAACTGTCAAATCAAAAATGTTTTGTTTTAGTTAAAAGTTCAGTATTTATGAAAATGGCTCGCTTAACAACTGCACCCAGCGTTAAAATTGTTGAAACCCACAAAAAAATGATGATTCACACGTGGCTCCGCATTTCGAGCTTTAAGAGAAGATTGTGGTGCGCATAGTCGTCCAAACACGCAAGCAGTTGGTAAAATTTTAAAGAAATTCCAAGAGAATGTATGGGTTGTAGATATTTTAAGGCCTGTGCATCATTGGTTTTGCTCGTTCCACCTCAAATGTCGCTGCTGTGAAAGTGAAAGTGTAGCCGAATAACCGAATGTGTTTATTTCTCGACGTTCTCAAGAGCTAGGACTTTCATACGGCACATTATGGCGTATTTTCCACCTGAACTTACACCTACATTCATATAAAGTCCAGCTCACACAACATCTGAAGCCAGCTGGCCATTCAAAACGGCATAGTTACGTCAATTGGGTACTTGAACAACAAGCAGTGGACCGCAATTTTCCCAAAAACAAAAACATTTTTCGGCGACGAGGCACATTCTCACTTGGTGGATACCGTAAATAAGCAAAATTTTCCCGAGAATCCTCAAATAATTGAAGAGCGGCCATTACACCCTAAAAAAACTTACTGTTTGGTGCGTTCTTCGGTACGGAGAACACGAGCGAATATGGGTTTATTGCGAAAGAAATATCGCAGCCGCGTAATCTCTCGTCTTGGCAATTGGATCGTTGGATCATTTTGTGTGGCTACGGGAAAGACCGTGTTTCTGCGGATAATTCTTTAACTCTTGAGCACTTGAAAACCAGGCTCAAGCGACCATCTGTTAGGCTCAGCGATGGACCAAGAGTCTCAGGAACCAATGGAAACGACATTGCCGACAGTAATTGAAGGGACTGCTAGTCGTACTCCGAAGCAACCCGTCAATTTTATTATGCTGTAATCGACGCTAGAAGACCAGAAACGAAGACACAAATCTTTGCCAGGTAGGCAGCCACTCTCCACGATGGAGTCCATGCCCAAGATTTAAGCCAAACAAAACAATTAACCAACCGAATACTATTTGTAATATAGAGGTCACTTGGGCTAAGAGACAAGCACTCTCAGTAAAACCGGAAAATCTGAGGTTTGTCTCTTTACAAGAGATAATTGGGAACACCTACAGAATAGCTTGAGCTAATATGCTCTGATATCAAATAGTATACTGGCTTTGCATATGTGTTTTAAGACCCATACTAACATATGGAGCGCTAGTTTGTGGGCGACATTAGAGAGGAAATGCCGTATTAAATCTGTGCAACAGATGCAACTTTACTGGCTATAACAGAGGCTATAAAAACTACCCCGACAAAGCCCTAGAAGTCATCCTTGGCATACAAGTGTGAAGCAACGCTAATCGGCAGCGGACTAAGTGGTATACACAATGTTGTCCCCTTGTCCCCTTGTTCTGAACCACATGGTAGCATACAGAAAATTATATCAGAACTTGGGCTAGACGTTAAGTACCGGAGAGAAACATGCGCGTGAAGAGTTTATAAGCACAGCAGGCACAGGAACAGTGTTCTTGTAGAAACACAGTGAAAATCACTTGCGTTCCAAGTCACACGAATGTAGAAAACAATGATGAACCGGTCGAGTAGGCTAGCGCTGAAGTTGCTGGTCACCTTCAACTGCCTCATACCCTACAGCGCATTCAAACACTACCAACATAGGACGAGACACTAAATTATTGCCAGGCAGCGTAGATTTCAGACTTGCACATTACTCTCGTAGATGTATTAACGGAGCATCTACACCTGAGATAAGACCTCCCAAAAGAGGGTAAAGTGGAATCGACAGTGTTCGGCAGATGCACAGTACATGACCAAACGCTGCGTCACATCTTTCACGATGCAAAACAATTCATAAAATCGCGTAAACCAACCAACCAGGTTCGGATATAGCCGAACTTTAGATAATCCACAGACACGTCAAAAATACGAGTACAAGATCGGCCGCCCCTCGATAGGGAATCCCAAACCCTTCGAGTGTATTTCTGACTGGGCATAAAAAAGCTCCACAAAAAAAGCCATCAGCCATTCGGAGGCGACTTAATATAAGCTGTAGCTCTTTCCATTTCTTGAAAAAATCATTGGAGAAGGAGCTCGGCCGAAAACCGGATCAGCATGCAAAGTGGAGTATGAAAAATTAACCTCAAATTATTTCATCCACAAATTAGATTTTATCAAGCGTCATTATTTGCCAAACATATTTCAACCCACTGGAATATTAAAGATATTTAATTAGGCAAATTAAGCAGAAATATTCAATTAATATTCAATTCCTGTGCATGATAAATATGTATCTATGTAAGTGAAAGTGTTTACGTGAGTATTTCGTGACGCAGTGGCAACTGATGCTAAAGTCCTAATTAGTAATTATACGGATGTAATCAATCAAGCCAATCAGTTAGTTAATTAGAATATTAATATATTAAATTCGAAAATTTGTTTAAGGGCAATATTATGGATCTTCTTCTTATTCTCGATTGGTGTATGCAGCCGAATCAACAGTCGCGCCGAATTATTTCGCAGATCAGCGCTTAACTTCGATCTTTCTTCACCTGATATTTCAACGGATTGGAGGTCCACCAACTTATTAGTGCTTCCACCGGCGAGTACTACGTCAAAAACTTTCAACGGTGGAGTGCTTTAATTCATACGGACGACATGTCCTAGTCAGTGTAGCCACTGTTTTCAATTCGCTGAGCTATGTCAACGTCGTATATCTCATACTGCTCATAATCCCATCATCTAGTATGCTAAGATCTCTAAATCGCTCGCAAAACTTTTGCCATGAATACTTCTGATGCCGACTCATCTCTTGTTGTCGTCGTTCTAGTCCCTGTACTAAAAATTTAGCAGGACGGGAAAGATGAGCTTGACATTTGTTCTTCGAGAGACTTTTCTTACTTTTTAAGAGCGAATATCTGTTGGGTTTACCAGGTCTGTAGACATAACTATTGGCATCACTTTGTTGACGGTTGTTTTACACAATATTCCATTTAAAGCCTTTTATGTGATATTATGGAGGCTAATTCCACAATATTTGGCTCATACAAAGCGATCCTACTTTGGAATGTGGAAATATCCTTTTATCAACTGTTTGCTAGGAAAGAATCACAACCAATCATATATATGCGAGAGCCAATATGTTTAAGTTTCAGTCTCGCGCGGAGAATTTTATGAAATGACTCCTTCTTTTCATTTGTCGGAAAGTGAGCAGGCTCTTCTATCTTAAAGGCCCGCTGTAAAATTCCGGGCCAGAGCAGTTCACATAGGTGCAAAAAAAACCCAACTGAGGTAAGATCCAACATTTAATCAAAGATGCTTCAGGCAAATAGAGAATCAAATTTCTCATAACTAAACTAATAGCATCCTAAAGAAAGTTAGTAGTACGAACTTGAGGTGCCTTTTTTCTGATATCACGGTGCCTTGGATGCGAAGCGTGGTATGGGCTCTCATTGCCTCACCCTAAGATCCATTTTCCACTGACAAAGAAAATGCATTTTGCTCAGCGGAGGCTAGCCTTTTGTTCCTCCGTCAATTGTTCGGCAGGTTCTCTCTCCATAATTTTATGAGAGGCTGCTTTTCGGTCTTAATTTTCCTTCACGGAGGGTTGAATGACTTTGAACCGCAGTGGCGTGGATCTGATTCACTTGCTCCTGTTTTTCCAAACGCAATTAAGCTAGACGCCTTGTCCGTGTAGAGTCTTTTATTGAGATCTTTCATTTGCCGTAAAAATGGGAAGGGGTAGGAATCATTCGACTGGTGTAGAGCTCCGTGCCGCAGTATGTCGCCGTTACCACCTGAGATGAACCGGTCTCCAGGCGGCTCCTTTCGAAAAGAGTCGAACGTCTCTGACTGGAAACCATCCAATGGGTACGGACATGTATAACACCCTGGGTTAGGAGGGAAAAGTATGTTCGACACCCTCGGGGTCTATATCCGTAGTGTTTCGTTTCATTAATAGGGTCACCTCGAGAAAGATGCGATTCCTCATTGTGCGCACTAACAGCCACCTTTCTTTATATCACCTTCGACTAGAAGCTTACCATTGCCTCGAGTATATACATCTAATTGTATTAGAAGAATTCTCGGCTCAGCTCCTACTCCAATTTGTAATGTGTCGTCTTGATTTTTTTACCAACAAATGAAGGGACCTACAGTTTATTCTAAGCCTACTCCGAACGGCCGATGGATTTTTATGAGGAGCTTTTATTTCATGTCAGAAATTCACTCGGAAGGCTTAACGTCCTCAGTCGAAGGGTGAACGCAATCAAAAAAGTAACTTTTTGGATATTGATCTAATTAGGGTTCCAACTTACGACCTTACACACGGTAGCACGCATTGCTAATTACTCAGCTACTGCGGACGCATTTCCTCGGGTATGACATAAAAATTGAGTTGAAGTAAACCCTTTAGGAAGTCTCACTACAAACTGAGTATGCTCTCCACATCGGCTCGCCTGTTGTAATGGAAGTTAGATCCGGTTTTTGTAAGTAACCGTAAATGTTCGCTGAAATTTCTGTCATTTCTTCCATCCATTAGCAAGTAAAGCTTTTCCTGCTTACCTCATTTCAGACTCTCAGCTTCTTTCCTCTGAGCTGTTCGATTCCTCTGAACTGTTGTAGAGAGTGCCCACATAGAGCATGAAAATTGGCAACAGTGTATGCTTGTGCAACTTATTAGCGATTTCTGTGCTCAGTACGCACATTTTCCGCGGGTTCCATCTGTTTCAACGTCTGTTACACGCAGAAGAATTTTTATTTTTAGCTTTTTTTTGTTGCCTTACATTTTGACTATTTGTGTGAGCGACAATGGGAACCAGCATACTCAAGACGCAGCAAAACAGCACGCACATGGGACTTGTGTCTCCTCGAAGACTGCTTGTGCCAGTGAGCCGACGCAAACCGACGTGCCAATAAAAGGGCAATCATGCTTATCATCATTCGAACGCACAGATGGATGCGTTAATTTGACATGAACGAAGCGACAAATGGGTAGATGGGAAAAAAGAAAAGAAAAGAAAAGAAGAGAATCACACGCCAAATAAACAACAACAAATACACATTGCCAATTTTAGTATATTATTTCAGATTTTATTGCGAATGAATGGAATGACTGCTGCTCTTGCGGTGTACCAACCATAAGCAGCCTTGCTGTGCCTTCGTCCCTCCCACAAGTGATTTCTATCTTGCGGAGCAACCGTTAAAATTGCAATAAAAATTCGCGCTATGCGCGCCCATCAAAAGTTAATAACTTCTTCCACTTTGTCAGCGCTCCACATATTGGCCATTCGAAATCGTTTCGCGAGCTAAATAAATAAACTCATAAGGCGCTCTCAAGTGCTCACACACAAAACTACATACCTAGCAGGCCTCGTGACACACACGAGCGGTTCTCACACGTAGACCGCCTGTCGCGTCATTCCAAACATCGCCACCAATTGCGCAACGCAATCGATAAACACAATCGTTGTCATCTGCAGCCTCTGTGAGTTTCTCAAGCAACACATTGCCGGCCGACAATGCCAAACTTGGTGGCGCAATTGTCATTGTCGCTTTTGTGCGAGCACTATAGCCCTTTCTCTTCCTCTCTTATCTACTCTTGTTCCCTCTCTCTCTCTAGTCGCACTTATAGCCGCACAGGAAGGCGCAGCTCATTTATCCATATTGTCAATGTACATGCGATTATTGCTTGAATGCACATTTAATTGCGAGCAGCCAGAATCAGAAGACGTCCGCTCTGCTTCGCCGAGTAGGTGTTATTTTTCGGCGAAAGGCAGCTGAGCCGAGCGGGGGGAGTATTGAGGTTGTCGTATAATTAACGGGCTTGCGGTGGTCTGTTTTTAGTTTTTATTGTTTTTTTTTATTACTTTTTATTTCATCTCCATTTCGGCACCGTAGCAATCTTTGTGTGCACTTATTGCAGAGGACCACATTCAAGCGCAGCCAATTAAAAAGTCTTTACGGCTCTACAATGTAATGGCAGAAGTGGTAGCCAAGTTTATTGTTTCGCGGTGAGTTTACGATTTGTTACATTTTTAATGGCTTTAAAACTAGGTTGTCTTCCAGTAAGAGACACTCTTTAAGCGTAATCAAAATCAAAGAAGTGAAGATCACGAAAGCCAACTACCGTAGGGCACAGACCGGAGAGAGTGGTGTGTCATATGCGACTCAGATCATGCGCTTGTGTTTTCGTGGGTGGTATACATTGGGTAACTCGAGCTGGGTGTACTGGGTTAGCTCGAGTTTGAGCTACTTCAATATTAAAACCCTGCTAAAAAGGTCAGATGGCTTCAACTGATTGCCTGCAACGAGTGGAGCTTTGACTCAAACTCCGTTATTTTGTGAAAGCATGAGCCAGAAGCTTTTTGTTGGGTCTCTGTAAACCTGTGGCTACGTTTTAAGAGTTTTTAGCACTGGGTACTACCATGTTGGTGGATCATGGCTTCCAAACCTGGTCAGACCAACATCGGAAACATTGGAAAATTAAATTTAAAAAATTAATTTTTTTTCAATTTGCATTCCCCTGCGGCAGGGAATGTCAACCCATCCAAGTGCATTTCCGACATAAAATAAAAAAAATTCCTCATAAGAATCTATCAGCCGCTCAGAAGCGGCTTAGAATGCATTTCTTAGAAAAACTTCAAGATGCACACCACAAATTTCAGCAGCAGCTAGGCCGATCGCTTTAACGATCATAAAATAGATTTTACGCTTCTGTGTGGCATTGTAGTGCTCATATTGTTCTGTCGACACTTTCTAAACTATCCTGGAGCCGTTGTTAGCTGAGAGAAAGTTGAGAAAGTCAATCTTCCGTCCGTCATTGTCGAGCACCAAGATCCAACTGTCATCAACACACTGCTTCTTGGGGTTGGGTAAGCCTTATCATAAACAGGAACGGTATACCACTATTCGAAAAGACACTACCCTTGGATGTTTGTCTTCGAAACTCTACTGTGTTATCAGTAGAACCTTTCAAACCTCTCCCAGGTCTAGGGCGGATGCTTTATGGTGAGCTGTGAATGTTGTATGACCTTTAGCAGGTCTAGTGTGACTTTGGAGATTATCTTTTAGCCTTATCTAAAATACTGTTGATTTGAGGGCTTAGACTAAACACGCTCTTCCTCATCTTAACTGGAGTAGATAACGTTTACGCGTTCATAACCGGATCAACAATAGCTCGGCAGTCATATCTTCTCTTCGCAGCTCAACGAAAATTGAAGACAACAATTGAGCCAGGTTCTTCCCCATCGGTCTTTTCATGCGGAGTGCAGGTCTTCCTCATCGGCTGCTTTCACCGGCGGTTACTTCGTCGAGAACTCTCAAAATGTCAGTAGAATATCGTTCTCAAAATCTTTTTCTCGAAAACTCTTGTTGCCGTCTCCACGGATGTCCTCATTTTCCATAATTCTAGCATGAAGTCTCAGGAATTGATAATTACCATCGGCCTGCACTCGTAGCTAGTACTTGTTTATGTGGATATCCAAATAAGAGGTCTCAAGTAGTTCGCGGAAGAAGATCTGAAGCCTAATCACATACTTTGTGAACCAAGTAGGCAAGTTCCCTGTAAGAACTTGCTCAATACTTGAGAACTATACCCACAGAACTTGTAACTTGGAGTCAGCCTTGATATAATATTCTAATCCAGCCAAAGTTACCTTTGGAAGTAGTAAAAAAGTGTGACATGGGACGGTGGCACTTCTATCGTTTCCGAATGCTAAAAAAATCCAACACAGAAAGCCTCTTTCCTTAAAAAAAAAGGCTTCCTGTCCTTCTTAGAGACTCACAACCTGTGAATCCGCAGATCAGACATCTTTGCATGGTTTCTGGGTTTATTTCAGTTGTGACCAATTCTTCGCACAGCTGTGGCGTCGCTGCTCAGACGTATTCTCTTATACTCTTGCTCTCAGAAATATTTTATCTATCTGGGATCAGCTCGGAAAGTAATTAAAAAGTAGGCCATTGTAAGGTGGCTTCACTTACGGATCTCAATCCTTCTCATAGTTTCAGAAAAAGCAATCAGTTCACAGAAATTCTCCTTTCTGAGCGCAGAATTTTTGTCCTTCTTCGAACCTCGCTAGCACAGGATTTATTTTCAGTTAAATATCATTTCAGCTCAGAGCAAGGGTTAAGCTATGAGGGCAACTCTCCTTACGTCATTGCCCCGATGATCTGTATAGATCGATTGAGGAACCAGAATATTGTTCAAGCCCCCACACCCCCCTCTAAGCAACGGAAAGAGTCCATAAGCACAGTTTACCAGCTATAAGTGCCGTTATTAATAATTTTTACTCATTACTACTCATACTCTCAACTCCCCCAAGTAACCTGATGCACAGTTATAACGGTAATTATTACTATAACATTATTGGTTATTACAAATGTCTCTTCACTGTATCCCGTGTGTGCGTATATACGAGTATTTATGCCCTTTTCCCCTCTAACCATTACAACGTCCTTTGCATTTTACGAACTCAGCGTGGAAGCATTTTACCTTGTAAACGCTTGTAAATTGCCAAGAAACGTGCGCCATTATAATGCCTTCGGAACACGCTCGCAGTTTGAGCTTCATTAACGCAGTCATTTTCAAATACGAGTACGTACGTACATACATTGTAGTATAACTAAAATGCCAAACCCACTTACCCAGTAGGAAATGTGTGTCAGCAGTAGCGCTGCTGCTAAGATTCACGAAAGGCAACTGGAAAGAAACTTTTTATCAGAGGAAAACTAGTTTCGGGGCTTTCGGGTTTTTCGAAGACGTCAAATCTTTGCTCATGTTAAATCGAAGATCCTGAAGTGTCTAAAATAAGTTTATTTAGGGGAATTAATTCAGAGTTCGTCTTCAGATTAACATCACTGCTGACATCGATGCTAGTTCCAAAGTAAGAAGGCTCTTCATCATCATTGTCTCTCCTCCAAACTAAGGAAATATCGGTCTCCCCAAGTAACACCCGAGTAATTGTAGAATCAGAAGACTCCAATTAGATATCTAGGCGAATTAGTATTAGATCTCTCGTAAGGTAAGAAACTGTGGGCTAGAAAACTATCCATATCTGTGTCTACCTACAGAACTTGGGGACCTATAAAATTGCTTTTTAGCCATAATTGAGCAAGAAGTAGGAATAAAGGCACACGTCTACTGAATCCCAGACTACTGAAAGGAGATGCTGACTAAAAAAAATACACATTGAAGACACTACGAGGGCAATGTGAGCTTATCTCGTAAGGCAGAGGCGCTTTAAGACTTTCAAGGGCTATACACATCCTTAGCTTTATCAGCTCACTGTTCTCTAAT
Organism: Neoceratitis asiatica; assembly: GCA_030068015.2. NCBI lineage: Eukaryota > Metazoa > Arthropoda > Insecta > Diptera > Tephritidae > Neoceratitis > Neoceratitis asiatica. The sequence goes on from CM061527.1 coordinate 72,972,181, forward strand.
GTAAGTCTCTAGTGTAGCCATTTCGGGAGCAATAAGATCTCAAAACTAGAAATGTGTAAGGTTACCAAGAATCGGTCTAGTCCGATGGAGCCTTTCTGCAAGTTATTGGTATCTAGAAGACGCAATTACCACTTATACGTCATTGCCTCAGAGGGATATGGAAAATCAAGCAAGTCAAGCAGTCTTAACTCTGTACGAATTGTATGAGAAAGCAGAAAGAAGTTTAGAAGGTCTATAAATTAGAAATTTTACGGGGCTTCGAAGTAAAATTTTTAATCTTGTGTGTCAAAAGCTATCAGAACCGCATGACACGAAGCAGGACAATAGAGAAACCCAGTCTTCATACCGTAAACAACATTTTCTCTACCTAATAATGGATCGCTATGGGTTTTCGAGTTGAGCACACTCTAAATGGCGACGGAGTTAGAAGTGTAAACTCAAGCCGAAGTGTGAACTTTCCTAAAACGAAGAAAGATTTATGTTTCTCGGTCACGAAGGATTCAGTGGTAAGCCAATCTGCCGCTTTTACGGCACTCCATATAATGTAGGACTCTATTATATGAGCTGTTCCGAAGAGGCATAGCTTGAGAGAGGTAGGTCAAAATTTGGCAGTCGTGGTATCAACCACGACGCCTCATTTCTGCGTGTACTCAACTTTCAGCCGAGATTGAGCTGCAAAGACGAAATACTGTTGTATAGAGTTGCCACTTTTTCGAAACATTTGTCGTATTTTTTTTTTTTCAAAATGGATATCAAACTGAGAATGTTTTAGACAACTGAATGGCGAAAACTATTTTCAGAGCGTTGCCACCTGTTGCAACTTTCTTTTATTAATTTTAATTTAAAAATAGCTGAATTTTGCTATTTAGATATGAGTAAAAGACTGAGAGGCTGAAAAAGTTGATTTGATGTTGAAAATAAATTTAGGAAGAGCGTTGCCACCTGTTTAAAATATTATATTCAATTTATTTTATTTAGGGCAAATAATAGCAATATGGTTATCTAGCTAAAAGGGTTTAAGAAGCTTACTATAAGTGGCGTTGCCACACCGTTTTTAATTATTTCAAAAAAAATTTACGTAAACAATGTGTTGAAAAAACTTAACATTAACATATGGGTATCAGATTGAAAGCTTTTGATAAATTCTTACTTTGCGAGAAGCTTTTTTAAATAAAATAATAAAACCCCATAATCTGCATGAAAAAATTTGACAACCAATAATGACGGCTGCATATATTTCGAAGTTTCCATCAGAGGCATGTCAGCTGAAGGTTTTGCTGCACTTTTCCTAGTGGGTCCAACACTGCAGAGGCATACAAAGTGTATTAAAGTGCGATGTACTTAAGCGTCGTGGTAAGCGCGACAAAGCAGAGAATTATTAAAATTCTCTAAACAAACAGCGAACAGAGGCAAGTGAGATGCCAACAAAGCGCACAGCGGAGGGACAAACAAACTAACAAATGGCGCGCAGCCGTCGGTAGAGTAGAAGCAGTAGCGGCAGAAGAAGAAGCAGCTGAAACAATCGTGTAACTAACTAAACAAACAGATAACAAGCGTCACCACCAGCAACAACAACAAAACAGCTAACAACATTCAGCAAATAACAACAACAACAACAACAACAAAAAGAGCAAGAACAACCACCACCACAACGAGTAGTTCGCAATTGCTGCCGAACCAATGTCAGACACAAACAAATCGCATAAATCGTTTTACACTACACAAATATTCGCCAACTCGGCTGCGACGGCGCGCGCGGGGGGTGTTGGAGCATTGGTTGAGCTGTGGATACGTGGAGAGCTGCACTGGCTGTCCTTCCATCTGTCCTTGTTGGCATGCAGCCATGCTCATGTTGTTATCCATTAGATACAAGCCGAACGCGCTTACACGAACGCACGCACGCACTCACGCACGCAACATATGCGATTACATGCAATCTTGTCTCGCATTTGCGTTATTTATGCGCAGCAAATGCGTTCCAATGGGGGGCAAACGGTCAAACGCACGACGACGACGCGCTGCTGTACAACGTGATCGTGACGTAGGCACACACGCACGCACACACGCACTAGTTAGTGTCGCTTAATTGCGTGGCGGTTGGCGGTGAGAGAGCATGGAGTATGCATAAAACATAACAAGGAACAGATAGCCAGCTCATGCTCCATCTACTCGAAGTCCCACAGTCACATTTATAGGCGACAAAGATGCGCGCATCTCACACGCGTTGCGAGTGGCAGACTAGTGTTGTGAGTAGCCAAACTCCCCTAGTTCAAAAAATCAAATTTAAATTGCCCGCTGTCTCCGCATGCCAAACGCTCCTACCATTCCAACTGTGCGTTTGTCTTCTCGCGGCGTACGCCAACGCAATTTAATGACTACGCGACCGCCTGCTGCTCGCAAGCACATACCGCCATGCCGTCCACCGCTCCATGCACTACGCGGCACTGACAGTGGCAGTGAAAAAGCACCCCTTCGAACGCGCAACAATTACAAATAAACAGAAGTAGGAAAATGCTGGACGACGACGACAAGTTAAGGTGGAGATAGTCATTAAAGCGGCATGTGTGCTAGCGAATTCCAGCAAGTGCTCCTTTGTACCATTTTAATTTAATTGTACATACTCAACTCGAAATATTTCAAGTATTACAATTGAGTGTGCCGGAGAATTTTCCCATTGCGCCTCGATGAAGTTGACTCCACGCGGAGGATGAGAGGAAGTGGCGTTTCGTTTGAGAACTCAAGGAGCGTAGAGTGTACAGTGTTTTTGAGCAAGCACACATGTCGATAGAAAGCTTTGGTCTTTAGGTCTTTAGATTACTGATCTTACATAGTTCGGTTTTCGGGAGTTCCAACATTTTCGAGCCACGATCCCAGCTTTAAAGATAAGAACAAAAAAGCCCGCTCTCATGCCGGAAACAGCTTTTTATTCACCGTTGTTGGTAGCTGAGAGTATCTTAGAAATAAGTCCATCCTAACTAGAGATGGAGTTAGAGGTCTAAACTCAAGACGAAATTCCAACCTTAGCGAAAGCGAAGTAAGACTTCTTCCTCCCCCCGTCACGAATGACTCGATTTCAAGCCCATCTCTGTATCATTTGCACCACTTTATACAGCGAGTGCTTACTACGAAGGATATCAAAGCGGAAGTGGAAAGTGAGTTCACCTGAACTGGTGTTGATGTTGTAAAACCAGCCGGTAGTTTCGACCTTTTGGAGCCTAAGCTGAGTTTTTCTTTCTGTGTCAAGAAGGGTACGACTGGAAATCAGTCTTCCTACCATTTTTTTCATTCTTTTCCTCAAATAAACCTCCGAGAGTGAGTTTACTATAACTTTAGTCGTAGTCTTAGTAAACGGAAACCAGTTGTGGTAACCGAATTCCCGACTATTTCTATGTGCCAAAAGTACACACTTCAGCTGAGCTCCGCCTCAGATTTGTGTTTTGTGTCTTAATTTATTCTTGAAAATGGATGAATCAACAGTTTTGAGACAACTCAGAATGGCTGATAGGTTCTTAGGATATCTCGTGTCAGAAATACAGTTCGATATGTTGGCGCTCTTTGCCAAGAGCCGACTGCTTGCATGAAATTTTTTTATTATGTTGTGTCTTATCAGAGACCGAGTTCAACACGCTGTACATCCCAGCAATTACTGCTATCCACTCGGCTGTGAACTATCACACTCGGCACCAAAACATGCTTTCTTAAAACCGGAGACGACATCAGAGGTATAAAAGCAATAGAGCATGAGAGCTCAGCTATTTTGAAGTTCATTTTATACTGAGGACTCTGCAAGACCATAGATTTTACTCTTAAATTCATCGTCATCATTTATGGAAGAGTCCGGCATAGTGTCTTCATTGTCCTCAGTGAGGATGCCATCCTTTTCCCCTTTATAGTCGGGTATACAAGCAATGTTGAAAGTCCATCTGCCTCAAACAATTACTCTTCAGTGACGACACTTATTCTCAGCGTCTGATTAATGGCTCAAAATAGACCGATATGATAATCAGTACTCTGTCATTCCCATTGGATAACGAATATCTGATGGTGACAGAGTTCTCCGTGCTATCGATGAGCACTCTCTCTCTTTCTCTTCCTACCATATAACAAAGAGTCCAAGCTTTATTGGAAGCTCAACTGCAAATTGCCTCTGCCTCTCTCAGGCACTTACTCTTTAGTACGAACATACGAGTACATTCTCGGGGTTCGGGTATTATAATGAGTTTAACTTATGACAATCCCGAATGAATTTACCAGTCGCCGGGTTCGTTAAAGAAAAAAGGCTTCAAACAGACCGAGTAACGTTCCAAAATCTTAAGAACTGCTGTATGCTCATCGGCTGAAGGGGCGGCAAAATAGTAAAGAGCTCAAAACGGGACCGAGTCACGTTACAAAATCTTAGTTTGACAGCCATCTTCTATTGAAGAAAAGCGGGTGGTGATCATGTCTACCATGATATCAGTAGAAAAAAGCGTGTTTCCTTCTCATCTGACCAGATATCCAAGTAATGTTGGACAATTCACATGCCCGCTTGACCCTCCGATGCAATTCTTTTACGGTGCTGTTACGTATTCCTTCATTTTCTATGGTAAAAAGGGGTCTGACATACGACGAGCGCCGAATTTTCATTTTAGAATATATAAAATCGGATTTATTGTCAACTCTTTGAGCACAGACCCGCCTTGTGTCAAATATGTTTAATTCCTTGGTCGAAGTACAGTAAAGTAAAGGGAAACCCCAGAACGTGATCTCCCTGTCGTCTCTAGGCTTAAAAGAATAGATTTAAATTGTATATCAATGGGAAATTGAACCTGTCTACGACCTTTCCAGGCTGTTAGCTAGTTGTGATCGTCTCTAAATGCAGAGAGAGAGAGAGAGAGAGAGGGAGAAGACATAGAAATGCTTAACCAAATTTTGATTCCCATATCCCTAGTCAGTAGCTAGCCATTCATATTGATTTCAGTTCCCTCTCTCCATAGGAATCCCTTTCACAGCAGTTCGAAGTAGGCCGACACCTTCATAATTCAGTACTTCCTCCTTCTCTCTCTACTTCGAAATACTTTATCTCAAATGATTAGCTAAACCGTTGAGGAGCGACATCGTGTCCTTAGAGAGTATGGGATTTGGTAGTCTTTACTTACTTTAGTACTTTATTCCCGCCTTTCTTTGATCAGAACTCCTTTCCTGCGAAGGAAGTCATCTCTTCCTCTACATTTTTTGCCAAACTCCTTTCTATTCTCGCCTTCTACTCCACCATTTCGTAAGCGCATAGTAAATTTTCTAATTTTATTTCACATTTTCCGCCATCAGAAGTAAAATTCAACTCACGAGCATAATGCGCAATTTTTATAACTCCCACGCGGCACGCATTTCCATCATGAATCGACCATTGACAGGTCCTTAAATTACATTAAGCGTGACAAGGCTTCCAGTTACATAAATTTACATCTGCTGATACATAAATATTGTGTGGAAAATTGCTGTCATTTGGCAGCTACCGTTAGAATTGAAGGAGAACTTGCGAAGACGAAGCTTCCAACACACGTCGTCTCCTCGCCTTCCTCGCCTCCCTCGCCTCCTCGCATCCTCGATGCGCTGCATGTGCGTTTCCTTGCCTTCATGTGTGTTTGTGTATATGCCCAGAACGCCCATTTTACGACTTCAAATTTCAGTCATTATTAATAGTTTCCTCAATTTTATGAGCACTTAAATTTGTGGAAGTGAAAAACAACATTTAAATGTGTGGAGAGTGCAGAAATGAAGCGAAATTGTCGAATCTACGGAAATGCTATGGAATGTTGTTGTAACCCATACATTTGTACTTGTACATATGTGCTTTTGGTAGTTTTAAGAGCTTTGCTTGGGGAGAAAAATGAATTCTCTACTGAAAAATATTTGTGTGGCAAATAATATTATGGAGCGCCGCACAGTTGACCTAACCTCAACCAAACACAGGTATAACAACAGAGGCGCTGCGCTCCGCTTCATATCGAAAATATAATTTATGCGCACGAGGAGTCCCTCATTTAATAACCTCTCCCCCACTCACACACATCTAACTGAGAGCTCTCGCATAGGCAGTTGCCGTGACGACCCAAACACAGCCCATAGACACGTAGACTTTGCACGCGGACTGGACTGTACTACTGCACGCTCGGCTGGCGAAATAACCCTCTCTGTGGCGGTAGTGCATTTTGGAGCTTAAATTATAAAATTGTGATTTTTAAAAATTTTCATGCATCCTATTGGTGAGTTCCCAACTATTCCTATGGTGTTCCTTTCATGGCGTTGCTGGCAATAATCTTCATGAATATGCAAAACCAGCTGTTAGCGTGGCTGTAATTAGAGGTTATGTTGTGGAATTTACACGTTGTAGACGGTTTGCATACCTAGCTTAGTTATGGGGAAACGGATTCTATACTTTAATCGGCTTTCCAGTTGTTGTACTACATACTTTAGGGCGTTCCGCTTCTTTCTGTGCATCGTGCCAAGTGTCGAGTGTCTTCAAAACCACTTCTCCCGTCTCTCGTATGTGAGTTCCCCATATATCCTTTGACTTTACTCATTGAGATTTGCTTGTATTTGCCAGCACGTGTGCTTTTTGTTTTGGTCCAAAAGCTTTTCCGTTCCAACCTCGCTCCGAGGAGCTTCGTATCTCCACATTACGCGCCGTATTTACTGCCAAAACGTAGTTTCCCTCATTTACAACTAAATTTCCGACTTTTCGTAGCGTTTCACGTATCGTTCAGAAAGACGTCGTAACACCGTAAGACGGGTGAAAACTTTGTATGAACTTATTCGAAATTGTTTTGCTCAGTATAATTCAACTATCTTTAGCCCATACATTATGGTCAACACTGCAAAGTCTCGAGATTCTCCACTGTTTCAATGTTGTAGGATCCAAAATGTGGATAAGAGTAGGCTGTATGGAGTTTGGAAGCGAAGTAGAGCTTTTGTACATGCACTCTTGTCCACGGAAAACTGTAGCTCTTAAGATTTGGACTAAAGATTTAGACGGGGTTGAAAAACTGAGCTTGCTCTACCTGTGACTACAATTTCTGTATCTGCAATGTCCTCATTACACTTCAGAGTTCAAATTAGGTTAACTTGATAGAAACTCGAGGAAATACGAAAATTATTCCCAATCCCTCTTCGATAAGTGTAACTTCTCAACAAGAAAAGTAAAAAATAAGTGAAAAGAAGTGAACCACAAGTAGCTGGCGGAGCTGTCCATTTCACCTCCCTTAAGCTGGCTAACTCTCGGTGGGGTTTCAGAAGCGCAATCTAAAATTCAAATATGCACAATAAAGAGCGAGATAGTCAAGAGTTGACAGATATAGCAGTTCATTATTCTCTCGATTATACAGCGCTCTAATTTGGCTAAGGATCTCACTGCTGAGCTGTGCTTATGCACAACCTGAATGTCCTTTTTGTGCTACATAGCTCAGTTCCCTTTTATCATATTTACTTTAATTAGTTTGTAGTCGCGGTCGTATGAACACTAATATGAGACCAAGCGCACTTTGGTCTACTCGTCCGTTGTGTTGACAATGTTGAGCTTGCGAAAATGGTCTTTCTTACCATTCTAGATGCAAAATCCCTAGCTTGCTGCAGCTAATTCTGCAAGGTAGTCGAGTTAAAAATATCCATGAAAACGATGTCGGGCTGCACTGAGGGCTGGGTAGTGCGAGATGTGATACTCTAACGACTCTTCCTCATCTAAATATGTCCCTGCAGCTGCAACAAAAGTCATTAGCGAAGTAACTTATTATCTTACAGAGAGATCCCAGCATGATCATACATATTGAGCAGCCAGAAATTGAAAACTTTCTTTTCCAAATTTACGAAAGATAGACCAAATTAAAGCTCGATCACATCGTTTAGCTCTATAGAGACTCTGTTCACTAGAAAGACGGTTTCCCAAATGAAGAGAAATATTTCCCTTCAATCATAGCAGGAGCTTCAACTACACTCTCTCTCTCTCTCTCTCTCTCTCTCTCTCTCTCTCTCTGAAATAGCAAAACTGCATTTGAGCTGAGGGATTTTATTTTGCTCTTAACCAATTTACATCTAGTTCTCTCTTATGCAATTATTTTTTAGTGCATTAATTTATTTAGAAGTAAGAAGAAAAACAAACTTATTAATTCAACTTCATCTGAGACACTCTGTGTTCTGTTTTGCCCATCATCACATTCAAATGACGTGCATAATTTATTCAAACGTCAAAAACAACTCACGACCGCTTCAACGCATTTTTCAGAAGTGGCATATGCTTAGAGTAAAATTAACTCAAATATTTAAATATTTAAATAAATAAGATAAAATGTATTTTTCACATTTTAAGGCTGCCATATTTCTACCTACAAAAGTGAAAGAGTAAATCTGCAACTAGTGTGAGTTCAATGTGCTTTCGCTCAGCTGTGCGCGTGGTGGTGTAACAAATCTGGACTTTCTTTCGGTACCAAAACAAAAAAGCAACTAAATTATATGCAAATATTTGCCATCATTAGGCAAAACAACAATGGAAAAAAGTACTTAAAATATTTCCTTGTTTTCATTGCTGTGGAGAACTCGTGTCAACATTTCTTGTTTCTTTTGAAGTTGGGATTTCCCAACGCGTAAACGCCTGTATGTATGTATGTAGATATGTATGTATGTGGTGTTTTGCGCTCGGTAAGGAAGTGGACACTCTTGTTCTACTTCCTTTCAAACTTTGAGACTACTACTTTCCTATTTACTTGTACATACAAACACCCTCCACAGAGACAAACTCCCAACTTGACCATAAACAAATGCCAACGGACCAAAACCTCGAAACAGATTTGTGTTGGTGTTTAAATGTGAAAAGTGTGCTTGGTATTAAAGTAGACACGGTAAAAAAAAATATAAAAAATGATTAAAATTCTTGGTTTTTGGTTTAAAATCAGTTTTGGCTGTAGTTAGCGGAAATAAGAGACTGCCAGGCGCTTTAGTACCACTTATTATTACTCTGTGATTGTCTGTAACTTTTTTTTTTAATTCTGTGGAGTTGGAAAGCATCGAAAGCCTTAAACTCTCTAATTGTGTGGGACTCTAACCCACTAAAAGCACCTCTCCCGCGCAGGTAAGTCCTGGTACAACTTTTCGGTATTCCATTAGTATAGTCTGTAGTTTCTACAAGAGTATGCAATTGTTGCCGTATGCCAATGATTATGATATAATTGGTCATAACAACTGCACCGTAAGATTAGACAAAGAAGCGAAGCGAATAGGTGTGGTAGTGAACGAAGGAAAGACGAAATATCTCCTGTCATCAAATCATCAAGTCATCGCACTTGCGACCTGGCTCCCACGTCACTGTTGACAGTCACAACTTCGAAGTCGTAGATAATTTCGTCTATCTGGGAACCAGCATTGACAACACCAACAAAGTCAGCGTTGAAATCCAACGGCAGAATCACTCTTGCCAACAGGTACTACTTTGGATTGAGTAGGCAACTGAAAAGTAAAGACTTCTCTCGACGAATCAAAACCAAAATCTACAAGTCGCTCATCATTCCCTTCCTGACATATGGTGCAGAAGCCTGGACGATGTCTACATCCGATGAGTCGACTTTAGGAGTTTTCGAGAGAAAAGTTTTGCGAAAGATTTATGGTCCTTTGCACGTGTTGTCAACGGCGAATACCGCAGACGACGGAACGATGAGTTGTACGATCTATAAGACGACATTGACATAATTCAGCGAATCAAGAGACAGCGGCTACGCTGGCTAGGTCATGTCGTCCGAATGGATGAAAGCACTCCAGCTTTCAAAGTATTCGATGGATTACCCGCTGGCTCAAGCAGAGGAAGAGCAAGACCTCCACTCAGTTGGAAGAATCAGGTGGAGATCAGGTGATCTGATATCACTTGGTATTTTTAACTGGCACCAAACAGCAAAGAGAAGAAACGAGTGGCGCGCTATTGTTGACGAGGCTATAACCGCATAAGCGGTGCCTACGCCAAAGAAGAAGAAAAGAGAAGTCTCTAGCTTGACGTGAGGAGTTTGCGACAGCGTAATTACTTCACCCATCCCAGAATCTGGCTTATACTCAGCCGCGACATATCTCAGTGATTTTTCTTGTCTCCAGTTATTGACAGGCTGGGCAATTAAGCATCAAGGTGTATGAAAACTCCTTTAAAACAAAGTAGGCTCAAAAGGCCAGTCTCATTGGAAGTTTTTTTTTTTTTTTTTTTGAAATTAAGAAAAAATTTGGTTCAGTTTTTACTCAATCTTCGCTACTCTTGAACTGAGAAAAAATATAAGAAATATTTTTTGCCAAAAAATGGAAAAATTCAATCAATGAAAAATTTAATAAAGTGATTTTGAATAAAAATTATGTTTTATTTTGACCAACTGTCAGTTATTGGTGGCAAAAAAAAAATTGTATATTAAAAATTCCACCCGGAAATAGAGACTGGAAGTGAATAGTACAGCATGACTCATATGAACTAAACCAGTTTTTAGTCTTAGGGTTGCCATGATTTTTTTTTTGATTTTTTTCACAGTGTACCCCGCAAATAATCACAGTAATCTGCTACTTGCGAAAAAATGGAAATAAATATAAAAAAATAGTACAGAAACATTTTTCACACGCAACACGCCATTCTAACTGCTCCAACACCTGCAACGAGCATGAACTTAATTTACTCGTAGTTAGAAATTGTGAAAAAATATATTTTTTACTACACTTTCCCACGCAAACACAGCTAGAAAGAGATATTTCGAAATATATTTTTAGTATTATAAATGGAGACATATTTAGATGTGTATTTTATACTAAAATTCTGCTACTGCAACTGTTGCTGCTGGTTTGTGTCAGTTATTTTATCCTGCTCTCCTCTAGGGATAATAAATTTTTGTTAAATATTAGGAAAATACAAAATGAAGAGTTTCCATTTACAAGTTGTACACACTGTGAGGCGGTAAGTGTGGGTGGTAGCTTTTTGTTCTTGTTTTGGCAACACTGGTAGTTTCGTTTCATTCAAACGTAATTTTTGTTTATTTATTTTTAACTGAATATTTTTCACACACAAAAAAATACAACAGAAACGAATACTTTTGAGCAAGTTATTAATGAAAAAATTCTCAAGAATTGAAATAATTTTACTCATGCATTTAAGTAAACTTTTCAGAAATTTCACAACGAATTTCAATGTAAATATTAATCCAAATAATCCACATCATATTTGTGCGAAAGAAAGATTGGGAATTCAGTGAAACACCACAAGCTCATAAATCGTTTTTTCGAATTTTTGTATTATGGATGAGTATCAAGAGCTCACGACTCACAAAAAAGTTGCAAGACTGGAGCACACTCATGTAGGAATGACAAAAGTGATCGACTGACCGATGCCCGAAGGAAAAAGAATTTATGGAGATAAGACTTTTTCAGCCTGCGGAAGAGCAATGAAACAACAGGAGGTGGTGAACACGAACTAGCAATTGATGTAATAAGAGTTATCTTAACGACTGCGAAGAAGTTCGAATAGCGATTGCTCATCTAAAGGACAACAAAGCGGCGGCGAGATTCGATAATTTATCAGCTGAGCTATAAATACATCTACATGACCGTGTAAACTAACGCTGACCAACGCAAACAGCGCGCGTTAGGAGCTCGGAAAGCACCATTCCAAGCCGTCCGATACAAATGAAATGTCAGGGAACGGCGCGCAACCACCTTACGGCTGATGGATTTTTATAAGGAACAATTAGAGACTTAATCCGTTATCATTTTTTAAAACCTTTTTTTAGTTTAATTAAAGTTCGAATATGAAGGGTGATCCATTTCGAGGTTCTCTACTTTTTTAAAGAAAAAAACACAGAAATTTCAAATTTAATGGGGAATGTTTATTACCATTAAAAAGAGCGCGGCTACGTCTCAGATGGTCCATCCGTTGAGTCCAATTATCGATGACTCGTTCGAGCATTTCAACTGCTAACTGGCGCGTGACACGCGTGATGTTTTGCTCCAAGGCCTGAAACAAAGCGGGATTGTCCGCATAGACTTCACACTTTACATATCCTCACAGGAAAATGTCTAACGGTGCAAAACGTGAAATTATCTGCTCACCGAAGTGTTCTCTCCATAAATCCATTGATTGACGCGATATATGGGAAGTGGCGCCGTCTTGTATTAACCAAAGCGGAGATCACGAGCTCCACTTTCAGGCATCAAATAGTCGGTTATCATGGCGCGATAACGGTCGCCATTGGCGGTTACGTTCTCACCGGCATCATTTTTGAAGAAATATGGCTCGATGATTCCACCGGCCCACAAACCACAACAAACCGATAGTTTTCTGGATGAAATGGCAGCTTTTGACTCCCTTCAGGTTGCTGTTCGTCCCGAATCCATCACTATTGCTTGTTTACATACCCATTGAGCCAGAAATGATCTCATCGCTGAAGAAAATTTGGCTCTAAAACGTCGGATCTTCTTTGAACTTTTCAAGCGCCCATAGAGCGAATCGATGTCGTACGCTTTCAATTTAAGATCTCCACGTCAGATGCGCCTAGTCGTTCCATACCTCAGTCCGAGTTGCTGCGAACGACGCCGAATCGACTCTCCACCGTCTTCGTATACACTCTCAGCCACGATCGCTATATTTCCATCACTGCGTGCTAGACGTGGTCTATTCGGTCGAATATTATTCAATAATGAATGCTGGGTCTCAAGATGAGTGAGATGGTGTTGCGAATAGTGCGCTCAGTAGGCCGATTATGTTGACCCTAAGTTGAGCGAAGCACGCGAAACACATTCTTTACAGAACGTGAATTTTCGTCGTAATAAAGTTGAATGATTTGTAAACGTTGTTCAGGCGTTAGTAAGTCTTTCCATGATGAAATGCCAAACAACACTGAACAAAAATCACATGACAGCTTGACACGACTCACACGTGATGTGTCAAAAAAAGGCTATTGAAAAAAGCACCTCTACTTGGATCACCCTTTACATACATACTGACTAACGAATTAACTCACAGCCTTAACCACTGATCGTAGAGACCACTGAAACTTGAAAGTTGAATTCTATGTTTAACTAAGGGCAAGAAAGAATTTTCCGGAAAGTGAACGTGAAATCGATATATTAGAAGAAATCATATTAATGGTTCGATTTGCTGGAAATTTGGAGCATAAATAGCACTTTGTCTTGACTAATATATATAAAAAAAAAAGCAGCAAAAGCAGAGAAAACGTGTGCGTCGTTCGTTTTTTCTGATATTCGCCTGACAAATTTGCCCCACTTAAGCAAGCGACGACCACATATCCAGGCTTCAACTGTGAGAAATTCCAATTCTTTTTTTTTTTTTTAATTTTTTTCATCTAAATATTTATTTAAAAGCTGCTTGGTTAGGCTTCATTGCAGGTGGAAAATGTTTTCATGGACCATGGAAACTCAAAAAGATATACATATATCGGTACATACATACTTTTAAGAAATATATGTGCAGGCACAAGGAATCTACTCAAGCAAGTCAAGTGCAAAAATGTAATATTTCTAACCGAAACTTGGCACACATACATACATATACAGAAGTATAAAAATGTAAAATCAACATGTGGAGTAACGTGGCCCTTTCCTTCAATCCATTTTTTGCTTCTTCGACTTCTTTTTCGTACTACAAATACACACATACACACACGCACATTAGTACTTTACTTGCCTCCACACTGCAATGATAAATTCTTCCAGCTCAGTCACTTCACCTTGGCTGCCAAACCAAGTGAAAATTTAAAGAAGAAAAAAAGAATTCAAAGCCAAATCTAAGAAAAGAGTAACTGGAAAAGCGTCTCCAGTCAGTCAACATGTGGCAAAGCAAGCGAGCGTAGATTATTTTGTGGCAGCTAAAACGTTTGGAACTGCCACAAGCTGTGTCACACAAGTATATCTCTGCATGGATAAATATTTATTTATATACATATATGTATGTATGGAACTACCTATTCTAGGTAGGGGAAGTCATTGACATGGAATTTACTTCCTTACTCTTTACCCCCCCAAATCTTCACCCACATTTTGCTTGCTTTCCAGGAAGTGTGTAAGTGAGTATGCCTGTGTGTATCGGATTTCAATTTGAAATTGAAAGGTGTTCTTCATTTGATTAACTCAAGAAACGTACACACACACACACAGACACACACACACACACACACACACACACACACACACACACCCCTCTCTCATACCCATAACAGCTGTTCGAATTTGTTGCTTTCTATTGCAAGTTAGTTTTTGTCCATTTTCGGACTTTCTGGTCACTGATTTGTGAAATGTTTGAAGGAGTGTTGAACGTGCAGCAAATTGTTTGGATTGAAAAAGGCGGAATAAATTTTCAAATGAAATTTAACACAAGATTTTGTTAATACCCAGCGGGACGGAGTAACAGCATATCAAACTGTTCTTCCATTTTGACGGAAGGGAACAGTTCAGGCACTAGTTTAATACTGACAGTTCTATATTTTAAAATTATCTGGACCATTTTGAAAATTTTGAAAATTTTCTGAAATAAAACCTGTTTAGTTCATAACCAGCTCAAATTCATTACAGTACTAGTTTAGGAACTAGATAGAAACCAGTTCCGACCTCATCGCCTGCATTAAAAACAAGTTTTAAGACTTTTTTTGGCTATAATTTGAGATTAAAGTCTAACAAAATCGAAACTAGGTTAAGTGCATTACGGAATCAGTTTTGGAACCAGTCAAAGAGCATTTCAAATAAAGTTGTGAGCTTCCTAACTAAAAAAATTTCCCTTGAAGTCTCAATATTGAGACCAAAAAGCTCAGTAGAACGAGGAAGATCCTCTGGAACTGCACTCTAGTTCTCAAACCCACTCCGAAACATGTGTTCCACTTCTCATATTTTCACAAAGAGGCCTTAATATTAAACGGGGAATATTGAGCTCACGGCATTCACTGAGTTTAAGCTCCTTACATTGGGCTCACTGTTATTCAAAGTTAAATCCTTTAAAAATGTCCTCAAAATAAAATATCGAATAAAGGTGCATGTAAAAATAAGTCTAAGAGGAACTAGACGTTAATTATGTCCTTTCTAGCCGTTAATATTTATGTCATACGTCCTCAGTGAAGGCTAGAATGTAATCGAGAATCTCTATGGTCATTGAACTAGTACTGAAATCATCATCACATTGATGAGTAGAAGGGGTAGAAGGAAAAAATCGAGCTCCGGTAGCCTTTCCATGCTGATAATAGTAACAAAGACACATAACCTCTTGCCTAAATTAAGCTCTCGTTGAACCATAGACGGTTGTTGCAAGACGATCCACTCTAAAGATGATTATATGGTTTCAAGACCTTCGCCAAGTGAGGTACGAGTGAGTATATTCCACGAATCCAAATTATTTAAAGTAACGCACATGAGCCAACGAACAAAACTAACTGTCCGCGACTTGGGCCAGCCGCAGAGAAATGTTGTTTCAGCACAAATATTGGCGATGAGGTACTACTCTTTTAGCTGTAAGAAGCTCAAACTTCACATCAGGTCATGTATTTCGAGGCGCCGGGGAACTACTATCCCTCTGGGAAATTCATAGTGAAGTACTACTTCCCGCCTTTACAAATATATTCTTATTTAGAGGTACCAAGAAACTGCTCCCCCCTGTTTAGATAATTGCAAGGAGCTATTGTACCTTTAGAGCCCCTACAGGGATGGACGTATGCAAATAATACAAACGGACTCCACATCAATTCATTTTTTTTTTTTTTGTGAAGGGCCGCGGCATCCGGCGAGTGAACCTCTGCTAAAACCTGGAGTTCCTCATGCACACATATACTTATACTGATAGCTTTTTGTATAGGTCTTATTGCATTACGCTCCGTGGGAATGGGTCTTCAGTTTTAGGCCTCTATTGCCTCTTAAAAAGAGCGGCTATCTACATACTACTTTCCCCTCATGTCCAGTTGTAGCACATCATCCCCGTCATGAAATGAGAGTTCCTCGTTCCCCAAGTAAGATGAATGTGATATTCCAAGTGGCTTCCCTCCAGTTGCTTAGAATGTCTACATTGTAAGTGAGACCCAAATTGATTTTCTTCTTAGTAACGATCTAACAGTATATAACTGTGGAAAAAGAAGATGGGATTCGTTACCTCCACCAGAAAGAAGGTTATTGTACCCTATTCAACTTTAGTTTTGAACTCAATTTCTGACGAGATCAGAACATGACATATAATTAAAGAACTCTCTTTCTAAGGCCATCTATTATATTATATATGTATATAAGACTCTAGTTCCCATCTTCAGAGCATCATCGATCTCTGCGCTCAAAAATAGAAAGCAGACTGACTGGATGATTTTTAAGAAAGAACTAACAGTAGTGTTCTTCAAAGAAAAAGAATACCCTATGAAGCGACCTTTTATAGCACAAGATCTGTTTGTCCAGAAGAGCTCTACTCATCGTAGAAAATCAATCAAACGGTAGATGCTGTCACCAAAGCCTTTAGCACTGCCTCTGGGACATCATGGCTCCTCTATATTCCCAAAGGGTGGAATACTCAAATCTTCGAACTTGGCAAGAATAGCAGAAAACTTTACAACGAGGACAAAAGAACAGGCTCCTGGCAACTCTACAAAGATCGCCTTAAATTATACTGAAGGGCGGTGAGGAATGCACGAAGGGAGGCTTGAAATAATTTCTGCGATAAAAACTCAGAAGGAAACAGGATAAGAGAAACTCTCACTAAGCACTCAGTCATTCCAAATTACTAGTATTTCCATGAGCCAGATGGTGAATGGACTACATCTTGCGACGAAATGCTGGATATCCTTTTGGACATCTACTTTCCGGGTCGTTCTGAGGACCACAGCCTAGAAAAAGCAATAAAATCGTGCCAAGCCTCTATAAATCTTTGTGACTAGATGGGATCTTCCACGCTGATTATCATCCTGTCCTCATTACTATGCAAAATCTGCAAAACCTGTCTACGCGAAGGATATATTCCGTTTACATGGATCAAGGCTAAAGTAATCTTCATTTCAAAAGGAGATGTGACCAATCACGTGAACCCCCCCCCCCCCCCCTAGGACTTTCCATCCATTAGTCTGAACGCATTTCTTTTAAAATTCGGGGAAAGATTGCTCCACAACTTGACAGTCCTTTTTCGGATACAAATACGGGGATTTTCGGTACTTGTTGTCACTGACGACGGGCTTTGAATAAATTTTTGAACTCCTAACCCATCGTAGGTGCGAAATATTGTATCCTATTCAGTTATAGCCAACACAAAGCTACTCACCTCAACAGCAACTACCACCACCAGCCGGTATCTGAGCGTACTTCACTCCTCCACAGCGTTCATTTTTCACCTTCCGCTTTAGAACTATTTTAAGAAAAACATCCTTGAACTCGACAAACAATCTTCCACGGATTTTGTGTCTCATTTTATGGCAAAAATTTCAATTTGCCAACTCATTCAAGAATTTTTAACTAGCAATTAACCTTCACACCAAACTCTGCACAGCAGAAAGCTCAACAAATACGCGCGGTGGCTCTTGGAAATGATACGCAACAAACTGACACTAAAGAGTTTTTGCATAATCACAAAACTATTTCAACGAGTGACGCGTTTCAAGTAGCCGCATTACCTATCGCCTCATACAAATCCCCATTCCATACACACACGCACACAGAGACACATATACTCGTAAAGTGAATTGACAAAATTACAAAGATCTTAATTTCAGCCGCAAGGCATACCAAACGAAACAAATTTTATGTTCAGAATAGAAACAGAGAGGGAGGTTGGTAAAAAGCATTAAACGGAAAGCAGCCGTGGTGAGTTGGCTGGCGCGCGGTGAGGCTGAAGGCGCTCATTAATACAATGAAAGCGTGCTCTGCTGGGCTCTGGTATTGAGGAGGAGGAAGAGCGCGCGCGTCGTGTTGCAAAAGCTTTCTTTTTTTGTTTTTATTTTTGTTTTCTTGCCTTCAGCGACATTTTAATGCTTTTATCGTCATTTCCGCCTTTAACTGGTTGAATTGTTGTTGTCAATCTACTTGCTGGTTGTTATTGTAGCTGACGTGCTTGACGTCGTCATCACTTTAGCCGTTTGTGTACTCACTCGTAAATGTAACGTCAACGTCACTTTATCCTTATTATTATCCCTGCAGCAACCAAAAAACATCAGCAATGGCAGTCGTAACACCGACCGACAATGATGCCGCTAAATGAGCAGCGCCATGCTGTGGGAAAGGCGTTTATCGACTTGACTGATTGACTACTGCATGCAGGATGAATGCTTTACTGTTACTTTAGTGTGGGGTTTAGATACTAGCGGCTGTGGAGCACATGAAAGTAAACAACAGTTAGTAAAAACTGAGTTTGATGGGCTTCCAAGAGCTCGTGGAGGCAACTCCGTGATTTCTATCCGCTTCTGGACCGCTTTCGTGGAAGGTCTTTAATGCTGGACAACTTGTTGTCGTTGTTGTAACCACAGAAAATTCCCGAAATTGGGCTTCGAGGAATATTGCGGTAGTGACAGCCCGTGGCCAGATAAAAATCAGGGTCGTTTCGGTATAAAGACCCGATTGTCGCGAGAACTATTGGATTTTAGTCGCCTCTTACGACAGACATGCCCTACCGCTACCGGGACTACTGGTCAACTTAACTTAGCTTATTTTGCCTTAGGCTCAAGTACGTCTAAAGAAGGAGTATATTGTTTAATGAAACTACCCCGATGTAAATCGATTTATTTTTGATCATCGTAACGATCAATATGCCCTACAATAGACCTGGGGTCACTGTGCACTATACCATCTATCTCTTTTTGGGGACTACGATTTGTAAGCGTATATTTTGGAGAAGTGCCGCTGCCTTGCTAATACTCGGATCCAATATTGACATCCCCACCATCCGTGGTTCGACTAGGATGGCAGAAAGTATCTCCATGTGACCTTGTTGTCTTTGTTGTTGTAGTTTTGTGTAAGCAAAAATTTTCCCCAAAATTATTTCGAGGAATGTTGCAGGAAGGACAAACCTTGGCCACATAAAAGTTGGAGTCGCTCCGGTATAAAGACCCGACTGTCGCGGCAACTACAAAAAAATCCACAAATTTGCAAACAGACAGCACCTGAGTCTATTGGCAGGCCAGTCATAAATTCCGTCTGCGATCTAGGAGTTAAAATCCTGTCACAGTCTTGTGGACCATAGTAGGAAGCCTGCACACCATTTTCAAAGCGAAACATCTATACCATCGATAAAGGAGCTATCGCAGGGATTAACCTTACAGACACCCACTCGAATTTAATCTTAAAAGGGCTTTGTACTCCTCCGAGCTTCTTACGTGAGTAGCCCACAATTATGAATTTTGCCAAGAATTCTTCTTCCAGTTCGTTTGAATCAAGGTTTTCTGTAGCCAAAACAACAACGTTCAAACAATTATTTGCTTAAATTATCCGCAAATTTCTAAATAATATTTTTTTTTTTGAATAATAATTTTAAAATATATTCCAATTACGTCGCCTTACGTAACATTACTCCCGACGTAATAGAAAAATAAATCGCCGCATTCACGCCTTTCTGTTCCATTCCATTTCATTCCTGAAATTCAAGCGAAATACAAAACAGATGACATCAGTTGGTTTTGACATTGTATTGTTGTTGCTATACGCGTTTGTTATTTCATTTTATGTGAAAATTTTACGCCGAGTATTCGAACTGTTTTATAAACAGCTAAATAAATTAATTAAAATTTTTTTAAACAAAAAACGCAACATTGCCTACAATAATGGCCGATCCCAAATTCGAGAACTTACCGGGTATTGTAAGTATACGCAAAGCAAAGTGCACTGCACCACCACCCACCGAAAGTGGAAATTCAATAATCCTGACTCATACCACACCTAAAACGGTTTTGCTTTTATTTCCTTTTGTTTTTTGCACTCCAAAGGCTTATGACCAACCCGATGTTTACGAAACACCGGACAATGCTGAATCTGTTACCTCTGATTACTATGAAGAGGAGCCGGAGAATGAAGCTATCGAACGCTTGCACATCTCAACGCGCGATTCATACAATCGCTTCCGTGGCGCAACACTCGAGGGCAGCGTCGATTTCTCCGATCGAATTGGCCGGCGTTTATGCAAAGGTTATGATGCACGTTCTGGCGAGTTCGAGCTGGTGGGTGAAGGTGAAAAAGAGACACCAGTGCAAAAGTGTCGGCGACTGCAATGCGAAATGAATGAATTAATGGATGAGGTGGCAGCATTGCAAGTGGATCGTAAGATAGCGCAAGAGGAGAAGGAATCATACGATGCTGTGGCAACTGTTATAGCAACGGCTAAGAAAGTATTGGATTCCTTGCGTTTAGAACAAGTCCTGGGCAAAGAGCAAGTGCCAGCGGCAGCTGATAAGGAAGTGAAGCAGTTGATTGGTGAGTGTGGGCAGCTCTTCATATATGTATGTATACAACTCGCCTCATTACTATAAAATATCTCATTTTTTTCTCTATAACCAGGTCAAGTAGAGGAATTTAAAAAGTCGGGTCTACTCACCGCCATACCAACACCGGGCACTGATTTGGCTGCTTCTGCACGCATAGCTAAGCTAGAGCATCGCTTGCATCAACTGGAACAAGCTATTGGTGCGCAACCAGAGAAACTCAGTCGTCTCACCGCACTGACGAACACCAACAACGTACTGGAAGCCGTTCATCAATTGAGCACCAAAACAGCGCTACTACAAACCGATAAGTTGGATGTCATCGAAACACGTCTCAATACACTTACCGGCAAAATGGATGCAATTGCTGAAAAATCAAGTGGTTCTGCTGACGATTCGAAGCGTGATCAAAAAGTAGTGGAACTTTATGAAATCGCCAAACGTACAGAGCCGGTTGCGGAGATATTGCCGGACATTATAGAACGCATGCAAGCGCTTGAGGCTCTACATAAATATGGTAAGTTTCGAATAAAAGCGGAAGGTTTTTCATAAATTTCTATTTTTAATCTAAATTTTGAACACAGCTATGAATTTTGCTAAAATAATCGCCGAAATCGAAGAGAAACAAACAACTATAGCCACCAGCTTGGTAAGCAATAAGGAACTGTTGCATTCGGTGCAGGAAACATTTGCACAAAATCTGGAAACTATCAATAAGGAGGTGGCCAAGGTAGAGGAACGTGTGCAGGCCATAACGGTCAAGAAATAAAGCAGGCCAAGTGGCGCGACGACGTATTCTCGCTAAAGCAACTATTTATATATATAAAAAAAATGCTTAAAATAATTAAATTATTTAATTTACTTCAATATTCTCAACGCTGCAAGTATTGTAATTGTCATTTAAGTGAAAAATTAATTGTGTACGAATTTTTTAATGATTTTTAAGCCACAATCAGCTGTCCAGAAGGAACGTTTATATGTGAATAAATGATAATATGCTTTGAAAAATGTGGTTTTTTGTGAACAAATTGTGGAAATATCGACGAACCTGAAGCTATTGTTGTTATTGTTATTGTAGCGGCTAGCTAATGTTTTTTTTTATACTTATTTGTGTGTTGCTTCCAGTGGAAGTGAGGTTAAGTTTACTTTTATTGCAATCTAGTTCAGTACTAAGTGAGTTTCATAACTGCAGCAGTTGAATTACAGTTAAAATAACATCAAATTATATTAACTCACCTTTTTTTCCTGTAAATTTTTAATTAAAACATCACTTTGTTTATTTTACAATTTTTATTTAAAGCCTTTTTATTTATATTTATTTTTCATAATATAATCATAATCATAATATTCAATAATAATAATCATAATATTCAGTAATAATAATAATAATATTCAATAATAATAATAATAAGTTATAATAGTGATACGCTCTCGTCGCATATATAATATCTAGAGATAGTACACACACACATATTTATGTCGTTTTGAGTAAATTTCATACAATTTTTTCACTTTAGTTTTAATTTCATTACATTTTCTTCGTACTTTTTATCCATATAATTTGTTTGCCATATGTTTTTTTTCTTCAGCTTTCTTTTTACCTGCTTTTTTTGCTGTATACATATACTTTTTTCTTACGCTTTGTTGCTCGTTACCACTGTGTGTCTATATGTACTATATATATTTAATATTAAATATCTTTAATCTCATTTTTTTTGTGGAATTTTTTTCCATTTGTGTTTGCTTTAACTATATTTTTTTTGCCATTCTTATATAGATATTTTTTGTGTTCATATATATGTATGTATGTATGAATGTAAAGTGTTGCGTATTTATATGCTTTTTATGTATGCGTGTATATATGTATGTATGTGTATGTATTTAAATGGTTTTAATGGGAATGTATGTGATTTTTCGCTATATATGCATGTATGTATGGCTATTGGGTATGCCTTTTTCGGTTATATTTGCATATATTTGCAGCTATTTTTAATATTTTTTTTTCATAAATGTACTTTTCCGTGTTCTCTTTTGCTGTTGTAACTTCATTCTAAATGCCTGTTCAATTGCCCATAATTCTTTTATTTCACTTTTTGTCTTATAATTAAATTTATTCTCTCGTTTTTTTATTTTTATTTTCTTTTAGAGTATAAGACGTTTAAATAACTTATTGTTGTTGCCTTTTTATATATATTTATATTTTTTTTCATTGTGTGGGTATATATAACTGTTTACTCAGTGTTTATATAACGGTCCAAAAAGATTTTTCAAAATTGTTTTTTTTCATTTTATTTATTTATTTTTTTTTTTAATTATTTTAATTTTATTTTATTTATTTTTATTTTTATATATTTTAATTTTATTAATTTTTATTTTATTTATTTTTGCATTTTTTTTAACCAAGCATTCCTTAGTGGTTTCCTTTTTATGTTTTCTTATTCGCCATTATTCATTTCAATTCTTTTTTTTTTTAATTTTTCAAAACTGAAACTAAAATTTTTGCTTTTTTTAACATTAAAAGCAAATGAAATCACCAAACTGTGCGCTTTCACCAAACACATATTGATTTTTAGAAAAGCTCTACCTAGAAAGTACCTAAAAAAAATTTGTAAACGCAAAAAAAGAATCCAAAAAGTAGCACTCAAGATTCTAAGCGTTTAACGTTCGTTCTCTCGGTTGAGAACAACGAAAGCGCTTTTTTTTTTGTTTTTGACAGCTTACTTTAAGACCGTAAGCTTTCATAATCTCATCGTTAAGCGCACTGTATCATTAAGCTCGTTCGTTTCGAAAGCTTTTTCTTGTATGCTACACCCTATACTTACACCTGTGTGAGTGTGCGCTTTTAAAAGCTTTCACAAAACTAAAAAAAATGTAATAGTGATTTAGTGAAAGCTTTAGTGTGAGCTTTGAAAAAATTAATACATAAAAAAAATTCAAAACATGCTAAACAGCGGTGAAATTTTGTGTATTCTTATAGTAAAAAATAAATTCTTTTCATTTTAAATTTATTTTTAAGCTTAAGAAGCATTTAATGAAAGCTTAAAGTGTGCACATTTCACTTTCATGCTTAAGTTTTCTTTGCTCTTTTATGCTCAAAATTCTTTAATGTGAACGTGTTGAGTATAAAAAATATGTTGAAAGAAAAAATTTCAATTTTTATTGATTTTAAAAAAGGTATTAATTTTAAAAATAATTTTAAATTCAAAAATTATTAAAAAAAAACTATTGGCACAACAGAGGCAAAAAAATGTATTAAAAAAGATTAAAAAATATTTATTGAAAAATAAATAAATCCAAATTATTTATTTAAAAATATAAAGAAATTAATAAAATATTTTTCTTAATAAATTTGTATTTTAAGATTTTTTTACCTTTTTTTTATTTGTAAAATAATTTAAAAATTAAAAAAAAAATTAATTCAATTTAATAAGATTTAACTATCAATTACGCTTGCTTGTACCTGCTGTTTTTATTATCTCTGTTTTTTTAAGCAAATTTTGCGCTTTTTTATACATAAACATTTACACATGGAGAATATTTGATACCGGAAAAATTGTTTATAGTTTTTTTTTGCATAAAATTATTTAAATTATTTTTTCTTTACAGAATTTTTTTTAAATTTATTTAATTAATTTATTTTATTTGTGAGTTTCATTTACAATACTTAAAACTTGTTTTGTGTTGTTGTTGTTTTTCACGGAATACTTTTTTTCATATATATTTCTCTCATTTTGTTTGTTACTTTCTTGTTTTTAGTGAGTTTTGAAATATATATGTACTTTTTTTTGTATACATAAATATTTATTGGAACTATAAACAAATTTTTGGTTTTATTATTGTATGCATAAACTATTTGTTGAAGGAAATTATACATATTTTCAAAATGATATTTTTTGAAAGTATCATTTTTTTCATAATTTTCATAATTTTTTAATTTTTATTTATTTTTATTTTTTGTTTGTTTTTATTTTTAATAAAATTTTGCTTACATTTAGAATTTTAGTTTTTTATTCATTTTTCTTTTCAAATAGATAGTTTTTTTAATTAATATTTTTCAAAATAAATAATAATTTTGTATTTAATCAATGTTTTTCGAAATAAGTAAAAATTCTGTAATTATATAATATAATTCTTCCTTTTTTACTCATTTTTATTTTTCAAAATTAATAACTTTTTTCTTCTGCAGCCAAATAATATTTTTCTCTATTTATTTATTTTTTAAATAATAATTTATTTAATAAAACAATTATTTTCCAATTTTTATTACTATTAATTAAATAATTTTTATAAATTACAGATTTTTTTGTAATTAAATGAAATCAATATTTTAAATTTCAAATTTTTTTCTTTTAATTTTTTAATAAATAATCATAGATTTTCGGTTTTTTTAAATTATTTTATTATTATAATCTTTTTTTCTTTTATATTATTTTATTTTTTTTAATGATTTTTTTCTTTTTAATATTTTTTATTTATTTATTTTTTTCAATAATATTTTTTATTTATTTTTTTATTTTAATATTTTTTATTTATATATTTTTTAATAAATAATTTTTTGTTTTAAAGTTTTTGAGGTTTTTATTATTATTATTATTTCTTTTATTTTATGCTATTATTTTCTCTTAGAAATTTTTTATCCTTTTAATATTTTTTATTTATTTATTTTTTAATTATAATTTATTATTTCTTAATTTTCATTATATAACTGTATTTTTATTTTTTATTAAATATTTTTTTTTTAAATAAATTATTTTAATTTATTTATTTTTCAATAAACCTCTTATTTTTTTAATAAATACTTTTTTCTTCATTTTTTTTTCAATAAATATTTTTTTTTGCCTTGTGGAATCCATATTAGTGCATTTGTGTCTCTTAAGTGTTTTTGTTTGCTCGCTTAAAACGCTATTTTAATTACATTTACATACATTTATTTTTATTAATTATTTATTTTATTTATATTTCTTTTAATTTATATTCATTTTTTGCTAAATACATCAAAAAGTTATTTTTATACATTTTTAGAAAATTTCTAAAACATTTATAAGTGCTTAAAATAACAAAATAAATATGAAATAAGTATAAAACAGACATTAAAATTTGAAAAATATCAGCTTGGCGAAGCGCCTTAAGTCACCTTAAGAATTTCAAAAACCACTATGAGCCAAAAAAAGAACAAAAATTTTTGAATTTTCTACAAAAACTCAGGAAATTTTTGAAAGAAAAAAGTTTTCATCCAGGCAACAAAGCAACAGTTTTCCACTTTTGCACCTTAGGTTAGACTCTATGACCTCTTGAGAGGTGAATGACGTCACGTTTTTGTAGATTAATTTTTAAAAATTATATATTTCATTTTATGTCATGAACATTCCCTAAGCCTGCAGCTGCCGCGCCAAAAATATATAAGAAAAAAAAAAATGGAAAATTAAATTATCTTTGCCCTTGCGCTAACTGATTGTATATTCGTGTGTGTGTGTTTTCTTTTTTGCCGCGCTTACTTCTAACAATTAAACTAGCGAAATTCCAACTACGTACGTACATACACATTAATATATAAATAGCTCAACTTTGTTTTTCTTTTTTTTGCTCATTGCAATACATTTTTTTCTTCTCTTAAATACTTCTGCTTTTGCTCTCTGTTTTGCATACATTTAAAAAGCTGTGATTAAAGTAATTTTAAAAAAATTATTAAAAAAATAATAATGAAAAAAATAAAATACACATACAGTTATAAAATACTACATTTAATTATGTTTTTTGTTTATAATTTATTTCATAAATTCACAGTTTTGCAGAAAAAACAACTATTTACAGTAAATATATATGTTTACATATGTATTAAAAATGGTAAGAGTATTTATAATCATTATAAATAATTGAAATTTCACAAAAAAAAAATTATTTGCCTACTTTAAAAAAAGAAGAAAAATTAAAAAAAATTTATTATTTAGAAAATAATAATTAATTATTAAAAAAAGTAATAATTAATTAAAAAATAATAATTAATTAAAAACAATAATTGATTAAAATAATAATTAATCAAAAAATTATAATTAAAGAATTAAAGAAGTAAAAAAAATTATTTAAAAAATTTATTTAAAACATTAATTAATTTTAAAAAATAAAAAATAAAATTTTTATATATTAAACATATTTTTTATATAAATAAATAATTGAAATATACGAAATAACAACTGCATATTTTTAATAAATTTTAATTTGTTCATTTTGCTTAGTTATTTTCATACTTTTTTCTTTTGATACATAATTTTTTTCTGATTACAGTGAAGCGTATTTATTTATTTTTTTTTGTTGCAATTTTTGCCTTAAGCCTATGTAATATATTTTATGTTTTTTTTTTAATATTTTTTTTTTGCTTTTGCACACAATTAGAATGAATGAGTAAATATCTTTATGATTTTATTTCTTTTTTTTCCTTTGAATTAATACAATACATATTTTTGTATTTATATTTTTATGATTTTTTTTTTTTTTTGAATTAAAAAAATTTAGAAATTTCACTACGTAGAAGAGGCAATTTTATATATATATAAAAAAACATACATTAATACATAAGGCTGCACGCCATATACTTATGTATGTCTATAATAACACAGCTACTACAATAACAACTACAAAGTAGTAGTTATAGTAAAAAAAAAATGTTGAAAAAAAGCTATGGAAAATAGAGTTTGCTATGGAAATGAAGGAATTTCACACGACGGAATCCAATGCGACTTTTTCTGCGCCTCAAATGACTGCTGCTAAAACTTTCTCTCCCTTTTTACATACAATAAATTCTTTCGTTTTTTTAGTCACGCGCTAAGCTCGCTCATCGCTACATTTTATTGCCTTGCCAAGCCACAAGCTTCATCAATTTTGCTAATTTATGCTATATATATGTATGTATATGCTTATGTGTGTATGAGTGTGTAGGTTTTTGTGGCCCGATTTCTTCTACTTCTACTTCCACTTCTGCTTTTTCTTCTTCTTCCTCTTCCTTTTCTTCTTCTTCTGCTTCACTATATTCTAGTTAACTTTTATTTGCCTTTTTCCATTTAACTCTGTGTGTTGTTTTTCATTTGCTGCATATATGTATGTTGCAATATATGAACCTGTCATATATCGTATATATGCATGTATGTATATATGTATTATTGCACATATATATTTGTTTATACATTACATAATTATATATATAATTTGCTTTTTTTTCAAATTTGCTTACAATTTATAACTAAATAAATAATAAATACTTAATAATTCTTGTATTATTATTGTATATTATGTGTTGTTGTTGTTTTTGTTTTTTCTTCTTTTATTTTGTTCTTTTGCATATACTGTTCAGAAACACCCACTCTTCCTTCTGTGTCCACTTAATACACTAATACGGATTCCATTGTAATTGTATCTCATTTATTGTTTGTCTGTGCATTTGACGCCGTTGTGGCTTGGATCTGTGATGCTGTTTGCGATGCCGAGTCCAGTGCGCGACGTGCCAGTCTTGACCTGCAAAAAAGGGAGTGAGAAAAAATATAAATAAATTTTTTTTAAATTACTTTTTTTATAAATATTTGTTTTACTTGAATTTTTTTTAATATTTTTCTTAATTTTTTTTTTCTAATTTATTTAATTTTTTTTATATTAAATTAAAATTTTTTAACTTTTTTATTTCTAATTTTAGTTTTTTAATTTAAATTTTTTTTTTAATTGTAATTATTTTCTATTTGATGGTTTTTACTCTTTCATTTTTAATTATTTTTTTATTATTATATCTTTTTAATTTTAATTTTTATAATTTAAAATTTTTTATAAAAATTTTTAATTTGATTTTTTCACTTTATTTTTTTTTAATTTTTAATTTATTAAACTTTTTTATTTTAATTCTTTACATTAAAAATTTTTTTTTTTTATTTTTTTTTAATTTTTAAGTTGTTTTACCTTTTTTTTTTACTAATTTTAATTATTTTTGTTTTGAACTGTTTTAAATATTTTTCTTTAATTTAAAAATTATTTAAACATTTTTATATTTTTATTATTTATTTCCAATTACAATTTTATAAAATTTTTATTTTTCAACTCTTTGAATTTTTTTTTAAATTTTGTTGTTTAAAATTTTTTAATTTCAATTTTTTTTGCTCTTAGTTAACTTTTTTTAATTAAAAATTTGTTAATTTTTTTTTAATTTTTTTTAATTTAATATTTTTTACTGTTTTATTTTTAATTAAATTTACGTATTTTTTTAAATATTATAGATTTTTATTTTTAATTTAATTATTTTTAATTTTTGATTTCTTTTAATTTTATTTTTTTTTCTATTTTATATTTAAACAATTTTTAAATTTTTTATTTATTTTTAATTTAAAATTTATTAATTTTTTTCTATTAAATTTTTTGTTTCAATTATTTTAACTTTTTTATTTTCAATTTTTTTTTTGTTTCATTTTTTTTTACTTTTTACTTTGACTTTAAATATTTTTTTATATGTTTTAATTTCTTTTTATTTATTTTTTTAAAATTTTTTTTTTTTTAATTTAGATAGATGTTATTTTTAATTTAATTATTTTTAATTTTTAATGTCTTTTAATTTAATTTTTTTCTCTGTAATTTTAATTATTTTTCTATTTTATATTTAATTAATTATTTTATTTTTTATTTATCGTTTAATATAAAATTTATTATTTTTTGGTATTTACTTTTTTCATTTTAATATTTTAAAATTTTTATTTAAAAAATTTTTTTTTTTAACTTTATACTTTTTTTTAATTTAAATATATTTTAATATGTTTTAATTTCGCTTTATTTATTTTTAATTTAATTTTTATTTTATTCATCTTTTTTAATTTAAAAACTTTTGATTTAAATTTTTTTTAATGTAAGAAAAATTTAATTTAAATATTTTTAAAACTTTTTTTAATAATTTTAATTTTTTTTACTGTTTTATCTTTGTTATTTGTCAATTAATTTTTTTTTTAATTTTTTTAATCTTTTTTCTATTTTTTTATTATCAAAGAAACTTTTTTTATTTTATATGCTAATTTTTGATTTTTTGTTTTATATAAAATTTTAATTTTTATTTTTTATTTGAATTTTTTTCCTTTTATTCTTTATTTTATTTTATTTTTTATTTGAATTTATTTTAATTTTAAATTTAATTAAAATATTTTCCTTTTAAAATTTTTATTTTAGTTATACTTTTCTCTTTTTAATTATATTTTAATATTTTTTTTCATTTAAAACTTTTCTGTTTTTAGTAAAAAAAAATTTGGATTTTAATTTTTTTAATTTCATGTTTCTTTATTTATTTTTTAATTTGTTTTTTTTTTTTTGCCTTTTTAAATTGATTCCAATTTTTTTAATTTTTTTTTAATTACCTTCACTTTTAAAGTTTTTAAATTTTTTCTATTCGATTTGAAAAAAAAAATTTATTTTTAATTTTATATTTTTTTAAATATAATAATTTTTCTTTTAGGTTTGTTTTACTTTTTAATTAATTAAATAAATTTTGAATATTACGGAGCGAAGAATTATGTTTATTCAAATATTCTTTACTTCTTAATAAAAAAATGGTGTATGTATGCGGTTAGATTACAAATCAGTTCTCTTTTTGGAACTCAATTCTGCTTGAGACTTTTCTTATTCCACAAACTAGTACTAAAAAGGACTACTACTTTTACTACCCCTACTAGGGTATGAGACTTATTAAACAAAGACAATTCTTATCAAAATTATTTCTTAATGGTGGAGAAGAGTATACATATGTACGGGTATATCAGTAGAAAGAGTTTTAAGCAATCAAAAAAAAAAAAAACAAAAAAAAAAAACTACATTCCCTATGTTCATTAGCTTCAAATACACAGTTTAGTAGAAATTTCGCCAGAAGAACAGAAATATAATAATAATTCGGATATAAGAAATATGTATAATCACCGATTTCCAAATTTTCAACCACACAAAATTATGAGTTAAAAAATTTTTTTTTCAAAAATTTTCACTCATTTTGTCTCTAACGAACGCCAATTTAAAGTCCATATGCGAGGAAACCACGATTCGAAACTCAAACGGGAGTATAATTTCTTGATATTTGGTGTACTGTGTTGAATATTTGAAAAATGTGTAGTATTAAAAAATGAATACTGAGCGTACAAACAACTATGACAACGAATTTATACTCACTTTATCTGTCCAGCCAGTAGTGGATTGATGGCGTAGAGCCAATCGTGTACCTCCTTATCGCCCAATGTTTGCAGCAAATAACCGCGATGTTTGGTGACGACGCTGGAGAAAAAAATTGAAGAAATGAGGTTAGATTTTTAAAATACAAAAATTAGGAAAATGAGGTTAGGGTTTAAAAAATAAAAAATAAAAAGTGAGGTTAGAATTCATAAACGCAAATATAATCTCCCAAAAGTGACGAAACTCAGTCAAATCGCTTTTGAGCGAGTTTTTTCTTCGCATATTTTACCTAAAAGTATTTGGTATCTTAACCATAGCCGCTTGATCTTCACTGCATTCCACTTGAGCTGTCGCTAAATTCAATACTGCACGCTCGACGGGATCCTTTTCGGATTTGTAGATGAAGACATATGGGCGACGTACAATCTGAAAGGAGAAGGAATTTTTTTTTAAATTATTTTGCCAAAAAAAAATCCTAGAGAGACCAACTTACCACCCAACGTTTCTTCCAACCGGAACCGCCATGTTCCAATACATTCAGCAAACCTTTACGCGCCACAACTGCGCTCACCCTAATCTCCTCCAATTCGGGTACATACAGCCGCAAGGGTAATGCTGGTTGTGTTGCTGGTGCGGGTGCCTCCCAACCATTGGGCGCATCAGCACGATCGGGTGAACATAATCTGTAAGAGTTGAATTAAAGAAATTAACAACAACAACAACAACAACAACAACAACAAAAACAAATTTAATATATGAAAATGTGGTGAATATGATAGGAGCGAAGTTACAAACGGTGAAGAAGTGAGAAGCGCACATTGAGATCATTTGGAAAAGGGTGACGAAAAATACTACATTTAGACTTACAGAAAAAAAGTACTCAAAATTTGCATAGTTAGTACTCATATGTATATGTCAAGGACAATGGTGTTATGTTAGTATATAAATATGTGGTTTAGGGTGGTTGGGAAGGGGAAATTTGGAAAACGTGTATGTGGAGTGTTCAAACTACAATTGTGAGAGTGATTTTTAATGTTACATTTTGATAATTTCATGTGTTTAGATAAATAGATAAATATATATGTGTGTGATATGTTAAACAGCTCTTTTAATGAGTGTGTTAGTAAAGCAAATACACATTTTAAGCAATTAGCTCACTGTGGGCGCACAAATTTTTCAAACATTTCTTTAGTAATTTTATTTAAAAAAGTGAAAAAGAAAATTTTTGTTGTTTAATAATGTGTTAATATTGCGAAATTTATTGACTATTTTCGCAATTTTAATAAATTCTTAAGTTTTTTGTGAAATTCAGCCGTAGTTCATTAATTCAGCGCATTTATTTAGGAAAATAAATGTATTCAGCGCATTTAAATTCAATTCAGCTCATGTTTTTGAGAAAGAAAAAAACGCAATCAGCGCATTTAAATTCAATTCAGCGCATGTTTTTGAGAAAATAAACGCATTCAGCGCATTTAAATTCACCTCAGCTCATGTTGTTTTTTCTTTTATGAGCTTTATATATAGTTACCCAGCATAATTTATAAATTATATGCCTAAACACTTCATTCAGCGCATTTAAGATCGAATTCAGCACATGTTGCTTTTGTTTTATGAGCAGCGTAAATTGTTATGTAACACATTATGTAAACTAGCTGCTTAAAGAGTTCATTCAGCGCATTTAAATTTAATTCAGCGCATGTTTTTGAGAAAATAAATGCATTCAGCGCATTTACAATAAATTCAGCGCATGTTGCTTTTGTTTTATGAGCTACATAAATGGTCAACCAACATAATTTGTATACTATCTGTTTAAACAATTAACTGAGCGCATTTAAATTGAATTGAGCGCATGTCCTCGAGAAAATAAAAGTATTCAGCGCATTTTGCTTTTATTTTATGATCAGTATAAATTGTTTAACAACATAATTTGCAAATTAGCTGACTAAACTTTTCATCCAATCCAGCGCATATTTTGTTTTGTTTTATTAGCAGTATAAATAGTGAACAAATATAGTTTTTGAGCTAGGTGCTTTAGCCGTTTATTTAACGCATTGAAAATGTATGTATAGGCAATTCAGCGCTTACGTTTTTTCAATTATGATTCGCAAGAATATTTAACCATGACATTTTTTTTCCATTTAACAACTCAACAGTTAGTTAAACAGCTAAAAATTTTAATATCAAAGCAATAAAACGTATTCCGCGCATTGAAAAAAAATTCAGCACTTAATTTTTTGTTTGTCTGTGTTTATTAGTGAATTATTTGTCGTTAGCGGATTTAGAGTTAATTTTGCTTACGTTAAAGCTAATTTCAATGAATTTAAACAAATTCAGCGCAATCATTGTCGGTTCAGCAGCTATTATTTTTGATTTGCGACTATTTCAGTGACAGTTTATTTAAACTTAGCAACTTGCCAGTTAGTTCAGCGCATACAAAATTTGATTTCTAAGAAATTAAAAGTACTCCACTCATACAAAATTTGGTTTCATAGAAAATAAACGAATTCAGCGCGTTCAAAGTCAATTCAGCAACTACTATTTTTGATTTGCTACTTTTGAATAGACATTTTATTTATATTTAGAACCTCTGCAGTAAGTCCAGCTCATTAAAAGTCAATTCAACGGCAATTTTTTTTATTTTGAGTCTAGTTGAAATATTAAATTTTCATATTATTTACATTTAGTATTTTTTCAATACCGCGACCATTATTTTTCATGTGAGACTTGTCAGCTGACATTTAAGTTATATTCAGGGTCTTTGCAGTTAATTCAGCGCATTAAAACTCAATTCAGCGACTATTATTTACCTTGTGAGAATTGTTAATTGATATTTCAGTAATATTTAAGGTCTTTGTAGTTGATTCAGTGCATTAAAACTCAATTCAGCGATTTTTTTTTTTGACTACTTAATTGCTCTACTATTTATATTTAGCACCTTTACAGTTAATTCAGCTAAGGAAATATTTCGCATCCAAGAAATTAAACCCATTGAGCGCTTTCAAACACAATTCGGCGGCTTTTATTTTTGACTTGCAGCCAGGTAATTAACATATTTTTTATATTAAGCACCTTTACAGTTAATTCAGCGCATTAAAAGTCAATTCAGCTGCTTTAAAAATTTGTTTGGATGTGAGAAAATAATGTTTTCCGCTGTAAAATGTTGCTTTTTAGGCTTTTTGTATTTTTTATATTATTAATGTTTGAAAAATTATGCGTTGTTAAACATTTTTCTTTTGTTTATTATTATTAAAAAAAAAGTCGAAAATTTTTTAAAGCAAAGCAAATAAAAATTAAATACAAATTCAAACTTCAAATAAACAAGAAAATTACCTTCGTCTAATTTTTGGTGTTGTTCTAATATGTTGAAATTTGTTTTGAGTTTTCATAAAAAAATATACATAAAAAAAAAAGAAAAAAGAACATAAAAGTAGAGTAAAAATTTAGGATTTAGATATACATAGATATATTTTGGTTTGAATACTAATTTTTGATATAAAATAGTTTTGGTTTTGGCAAAAAAATAATATAAATATTTTTTCTAAATTAATTTAATTTTAATTTTTTTTTTTTCACAAACCGAAAATCTTAATTTTTTTAAAAACAATAAAGTCGGCTAGTCAAAAACATAACAGGGCGGTCTTAGCGCACACATTCCGGAGAATAAGGCTACTTACTCTATAGAGTTGCTGGAAATGCAGCTAACGGTCATATCAGCGCAACCCTCATCGCTCGGCGATGCATCCGACTGTGTGGCTGGCTCTGCTGTGGGATCTGTTAGTTTGTTGTAAGTGCCTGACGCGGAGAAGAGTTTCGAAAATTATTTATTAAAATATGAAAAAAAAACTCCAAAAATTTCAAGTCTTCTTCCAACACTCACCCTGCACCAACTTCAAACATTTCACCAATAGATCCTGCTCACGCTGATTATACTCCCGCTCGGCTATCAGCTGTTGTGTATCCTTGACGGGCGTTTGTGGTGATGGTGGTATGATCATATGTACGGGTGAGGTGGCTGCACGTGCTGCCAAATTGCAAACGTCCTTCTCGGTTTTGGTTGTTGGATTGGGATTTGTATCCATGCCGAGACGTTCGCGCAACAACAACAAATGACGTACACGTCCCACCTCCTCGAGTCTGGTTAACTTCTCCAATTCCCATTGATGATCGAAAATCAGTGAATCGCCACGTGGTCGCCAACCCGAGAGATTCTCTTCGCCGCGCACATAAGTGGAGCTCGTGTCTAGGACGCGTCGTTGGCGGCGTTGCACACCTTTTAGGCGGATAAAACGTGAGCAAAAAAAAAGGTAAAAAGTGAAATTAGTTTTCTCCTGTGTGTGTGTGTGTGTGTGTGTGCAGCGTAGCGAAAGCGGAACTTTTGAAGCTTATCAACAATACCATTTTTTTATTGTTGTTGTTGTTATATATGTAAAAGCTTTATGAATTTCTATTTTTATTTCAATTTTTTTTCTATAAATTTTAATGCGTCAGGAATTTAGCAGCTTCAAGCATTAAATATTTGTTTTGTTGTTGTTGTTGTAAATAACGCTTTCGAACGGCAAAAAAAATGAGTAACGGAAAACAACCAACACTACGTTAAGAATTTCTACCTGGACTACCTGCTTCAGAGGCTCTACGCAATGATAATTCATAAACGCCCGACAAACGATTTGCCTCGGGATTGCGATATTGACCCGAGAAGAGATGCTTTAACGAACGTGGCCCGGTGCGTGCGTCACGTCCGTAAATGACCATGCTGAGGTCTTTGGTGATGATAGCGGGTCGTGCACAGTTCTCCAGCTGCAGAAGAATGATTAAAATATTAATATATATGTATGATTTGTATATTCAGCGCGTATTTCATTGAGAATACATCTCTAATAGACAGAACAAAGCATATTTCCAATTCAGCGCACTTAAAACTTTTTTGGCATATCGCAAATCATAAAAATTAATGTATCTTTAGATATATTTATGTATTTGTACAAAAAAAAAATTTATTTTCAAAACAAATTTAGCTATTCAGCACGGCTTAAATTGTATTCAGCGCGCGTTTAGTTTTATTTAAACGTATTTTTGGTACATTCAGCACGTATTCAACACTTTTTTATTGAGTTAGTTGTAAAAAATACAACTTAAGAAGATGTATTTAATGCAAATTTCCAATTAAGCATGAATTCAGCGCACTTAAAACTTATTTAGCATATCGCAAATTATAAAAATTAATATATTTTTAAAAATGTTTATGTATGTGTATGAAAAAAAGTATACCTAATGCACATTTAGCTATTCAGCAAGGCTTTAATTTTATTCAGCGCTTATTTTAGTTTTACTTAAACGTATTTTTGATGCATTCAGCACGTATTCAACACTTTTTTATTGAGTTAGTTGTAAAAAATACAACTTAAAAAGGCTCATGGAAGCATATCTCCAATTCAGCATAAATTCAGCGCATTTAGAAACTTATTCAGCACCTCGCAAATTATAATATTTAATGTATTTCTCAATATATTTAGGTGTGTGTATGAAAAAAATTATATTTAAAGCAAATGAAAGCATATTTCCAATTCAGCGCATTGAAAAACTTATTCAGCATATCGCAAGTCAAAAAAATTAATGTATTTTTAAATATATTACTGTATTTTTTAATATAGTTACGTATGTGTATGAAGAAAAGTTATATATGAAACAAATATAACTATTCAGCGCGGCTTAGGTTATATTAAGCTCATGCTTCGTTTTATTTATACAATTTTTTTTGTATTCAGCGCCTATTTCCCACTTTTCCTTTAAGTTTCTTATAAAAAATGAAACCTAAAACTTGTTATGCAGGCAGATTTTCAATTAAGAATTAATTCAGCGCATTTTTAAACTTATTCAGCACATTTCGAATGATAATAATTTATTTATTTTCAATTGAATGAAAGAAAAAGGTCTAAGAATTAATATGTTTGGAAAAATTTTTAATTTAATTCAAATATGGCTATTCAGCACAGTTTAGACTTTATTCAGCGCATGTTAGTGTTATCTAAACTTATTTGGACACCCAAAGTTACAATTTCTAATTAGAATAAAGCGTTTTGAGCTAATCTATTGCGATTCAGCGGCACGAAAACTTACTCAGCAACAGTTTCATCACGAGAAAACATAATATTTTACTTTATATAAGAGATAAATTTAGCTAATCCTTAATAATAATATTTAAATATTAAGAAATTATAATTCAAACACAACTATTTAGATATTAGGTTAATTTAAAGTCAAACTGCAATAATGCAATTTATTCAGCAGGCATGATTTGTGAACGGCTTACTCTTTAAGCATTTTTTGCTTCACAAAAATAACACTAAATCTGTATTCAGCGCATTCAGCGTACATTCAGCATACAAAAAATATTTTTATGACATTGTCTTTAGTATAACTCGCAGTAGAAATATTATTCAGCACACTTCTATCCACTATCAGTCCCTCTCCTCTTATTAAACGCACTTCTTTTCACTATAAACCCTCCTTCCCTACCCCTTTCCCAACATCGACGCCCCCACTTACCTCTAAGTAAGCACTCAAAGTAATGTAAATGGTCTCCCCCGCTTGTGTAACGCGATTCAGCAAAGCGGAATTGTGCAAACTCGAATCCCAAGCAGCTTCAAAACGATAACATGAACGATCATCGCCGGGTACTTCCACAGTCTCACCAGGAAACAAGCCCAACGATAGAACACACGAGTCCTCATCCAAATCATCCGATGACTCAGGTGTATTACGTATACGACCGACTACCAATTCGCGTATATCACGCCATTTCACTTCGGTTGTGGGTTCGTGTACAATGGTGAT
This sequence comes from Neoceratitis asiatica, assembly GCA_030068015.2. NCBI lineage: Eukaryota > Metazoa > Arthropoda > Insecta > Diptera > Tephritidae > Neoceratitis > Neoceratitis asiatica. The sequence goes on from CM061527.1 coordinate 73,009,602, forward strand.
GCGTATGCGACGCTGTATGCCCTGATGGAGCAGGAATAGACCACGGCATGGAAGATCATCGCTGTGCTCAACCACCTGTAGGGAGGGAAACAATTTAGAAGAGCTCAAGATGTCTGGTAGCAAACCCACTCACCGATGGCACATATTCGCCATTCGGAGCCAATTCGCAGATTTCAAACCAAACCAAGACGTCATGCTTAGCCAACACCGTCGACGTTGATGGACATGGTAATGGTCCGAATTTGGGACTACGCACCGGTTGGCTAATTGGAATGCTCGGTGGAAGCATGCGACGTGGTGGTGGCCGTGAAACGAATTCCTGTTTGGCATCCTTATGTAAGGGATGTGTTTGATAATGACCGAAGATCTTAAACATGATCGGTTGGGTTTTCAAATATTCAATGAAGGACTTGGTAACGGGTACGGTTATCTATTGGCGAGTAGAGCAAAACAAAAGTAGTGAGAAAAAGTTTTAAAAACAGTGCTGAGGGCATGAGGACATACATTTTGTACGTGATAGAAGCCGAGTGGTGCGCCAGATGCGGAGTTCTTGACAGGTTCGGTGGAGAAAGCCTCCTCATGACGATGCAAAAAGCTGTTGGAAACAGAAAAATTCAGTAATTGAGTTCTAATAGAGCAGTGCAACAACAACACTTACTTGAACTGACAGAAAATATCAGCATATTCAGCGCCAACTCCTGTGGCCTGCAATACGGTAACGCGGAAAGTGAATTCCTTGCCAATTTGTAAGTGTTCACCAGGCTCCTCGTTTGCCTCTTGACACTCCGAAGCAGAGTTCGAATCAATGCCGCGACCTGAATCAGCATCCTCAAGTTCTGGTGTGAGTTGAAAAGAAAGCAAAAATTAGTCAAAAACTAACAGAGACAAGCATCCCATGCTGGAGCACTTTAGTCTGTGAAACGCACCTTCAAGTTTGCTATCCAAACCGCCATTATCGATATAACGCTGCACATCGTCTTTCTCGTTCAGAGCGCGATACTTGGGCTTAGCATCATCCTCATTGAAAACCAGACGAGCAGATTGTTTAACGCCATTATTAAAGTCAATAGACTCCTCGTCCTGTAATTGCATAGAGAGTTGAGGTTGAAATGTATTTTCGATTTTTTTTCATTCAAATTTTTTGCTCCTTGCACTCACCAAAACCGGTTGTACCGCTACACGTAAATAACCGCGTACATCGCCGCGCTCATTAACAATAGCCACCTTATGTACGAGTGGTACGGGATAAAGTAGATTACTCAAGTAAATGAATGAGCGACCGACCATACGGAACCAGGGGAAACGATCATAGAAGGGATCACCGCCAGTCAAACTCTCCACATTGTAATCGGGCGAAGTGGGACTAAGTTCAGCCTCGTTGTGATACATTTCACGCATAAGCTCCAAACGTTGTCTGCGAAGAGAGTGAAAGTGACAAGCGATTAGTGGTTTATACGAAATTGTGAAGTAGCAAATTTTCATAAGCTGTTGTATTGTTCATGTATTTGCGCAAAAGAGTAGAAAAAAATGTAAATTCAAATTGAAAATAAAATAAAAATTAAAGCAAAAAAAATCGAAAACACATTTACGACCAGATTTAGTAATGAGATGCTGAGTATGGAGTTTAATGTAGAATTTTTGGGCTGAATTAATGAGAACAGTTACATATTTTAGCTCAAATTTTATTTCAAATTCGATTACTAAGTGAAATTTCAATATTTTTTATGAATTCATAAGCACTAAAAATATTTTTCTTATTCTTTTGCTATTTTGTCAAACTAATGTACTCTCTTTCATACAAAATTGAACTTATGAAACACAATAAATAGTAAATCTTTTATATATGAACTTGTGGAACAATTCAAAAATTATGTCTTACATGTATAAATTTGTGAAAAGCTTCAAATAGCAAATATTTCATATAAAGTTGAACTTATGAAACACTTGATAATACATCTGTTATATATGAACTTGTGGAACAATTCAAATAACACTAATTTTATACAAAGTTGAGCCCTGGGGAATACTTGATATGTAAAATATTTCGTAGAAAGTTGAACTTGTGCAACATGAAGTGGTAAGTCTTTTATACATATATGAATTTGTGAAACACTTCAACATTTATAAAAGTTTCATTCGAAGCTGAACTTGTGGAACACTTCATATATGAAATATTTCATACAAACTTGAACTTGTGAAACACTTCAAATAACGCAACTTTCCCGAAAAGTTGAACATGCGAAACGCTTCAAATAGCAAATATTTCATACAAAGTTGAACTTGTGAAACACTTAAAATAATACATCTTTTATATAAGTATATGAGCTTGTGAAACACTAACATTTATAAAAAAAATTTCCGCTGAACTTGGGGAACACTTCATACATAAAATATTTCATGCAAACTTGAACTTGTGAAACACTTCAAATAACGCAACTTTCCCGAAAAGTTGAACTTGTGAAACACTTCAAATAGTAAATATTTTAGATACGAACTTGTGAAACACTTCAAATAGCACAACTTTCGTACAAAGTTGAACTTGTGGAACACTTTAAATGTGACATAAGTTTAACTTGTTGTAATTCTCGATAATCAGCAGATCCTACTACTACTACTCGTGAGACTCCTCAAAGGCACATTTATGTTACATTATGAAGTTATGAAAAATAAAGCAATTTTTTAAACAAAAAATACACTCAACAAATTAAATAAGCACAAAATCATGCATTAGATGGTTAGTAAGTGAGTTATGGATTATACCAGGAATAATTTGAAAAAAAAAAATCGTTCACAGGGGAAGCCGAAGACCCAATAGGAAAATAAATCAACATCTCTTTGAAAGCTTCTGGTGGACATAATGACGAATTTGATACAGAAAGGCTTCATTAAAGTTAGAACTGACCAGGCGAGTCTTGTCTTGTCTTGTCCAAAACTCTGATTGAGACCGTTAGGCCTTCGAAGAGACTCAAAAACCTTGAATACGAGAAGGTTTGCCGGGATTCGCTTAAATATGTGAGTCAGTTGAGATTTTAAACAGTTCCTGGAAGAGCATTTTTAAAGCAATTATGAAGATACAACATTCATTCGAACTCTCATGGAGTAGGTTTCTAAAGCAGATAACCACGACGTTTGCGACTAAACTAATACTCGTAAGTTGGAAGGAACTCGAAGATCGACGTGCATGATGATTAAATCGATTGAGTACCAGCGAATGGTGCAACGTTTTAAGTGTTCGCTATGCTGATGTTGAGTGATAGTCAAACCGTCGCACTAGTACAGATATCTTTAGCGAGCTTTCGGGCAAGCTTCTCCATTAATTTGGAGTTAATTTTTTCAACTGAAATAAGAATTATTTTTTCAAAAATTAAGGAAGCTGGTCTGTCCAGAATCCATGACCCATAAAAATTAACCTAAAAAAGCTCCATTATGCAATGTACAAATTTTTTTTTTATAGAAATTAATCAAAGCAACTTTTTAAATACTTAAAAGTCGCATGCAACGAACAATTTTCACTCGGGCGAACGAGAAAATACATATAGCTCCGAACAAATCTTTCAAAAGCTTAGAAATTATTTTTATGATTTTTTCTAACAGATTTAAAAGCCAATTTTCAGCTAATTCATGCGGCTCAATACCAATAAAGGCAACACTCAAAACATTTAATTCACATAAAATAATGCGCATTTGTTTCAAAAAAAAAAAAAAAGAGAAAAAGCCAAACAAGCTTAAAAGCTTTTCCAAATATACTCGTACATACATACATATTTACATATAACAAATGTAAAAATAAAAACCTCGTTGTAGCGAAAATGAAAGCAGACCTAGATGGCATTAAATTAGCCAATGACAGACGAGAAGGTGAACCGCCGCCGGCAACAAAACCTTTCATCGGGCTCGTACGAACCGTTGCTGCTGTCGTTAAGCTGTCCTGCATAGGCGCCAGCAGGGAGGAAGATGACATCAACAACGACGATGTCGACAAGGATGTCGATGACGATGGTGACGACGACGGCGACGACGGCGTTGGTGCTGTGTGTTTGTGATTTTGTATTTGTAATTGGGTTTGTTGATAGTATGCGTGTGTTGTATCGATATTGGGAGCTGGTGTTGGGTAGGCAACACCATGAAATGAAGAAACTGTTGTAGTTGTATGCGGTATAATGGCATCGTAATGTAGTGACTCGGCGGCGGAAATGACGGCGCTATCGCCACACAGCGTGGTCGTATCGTATAGCATCGATGATGGTGGACTCTCGACATTGTAAATTTGGCGCATCAACTCCAGGCGATAGCTGATTTTTGATTTTTTATTTTTATTTTTTTAAATATAGTTTTTTTTTGTGTTTGTATTTTGTGGACGGCGTGTTTGTTTGGGGGTAGGTAAAATGTGAGGTTAAGGCGTGTGGTTGGGAGAAAATGAAAAATAAAAACAAAAAAATTTCAAAAATTTTGTTAGTAAAGCCTAAACTAGGTTTTTTTTTTTTTTTTTGTTAAAAATTACTAATGTAAGTTTTGTGTTTAAAGAGATTCGAGGTTATGTTAGTAAGTGCGCTGATGGTATGAGTGTGGTATGAATGAGAAGCGTAGCGTTTATGGTGGTGGCAGCATTTTCATCGAAAAAATTTATATTTTCATATAATTTTAGTCAAAGTTTCGCTTGTAGAGCTTTAAATTTCTTGAAAGCTTTTCGAAAAGTTTCGTTATTCGACTTTTACTTTCTTTAATTCAACACAAAAACCACCATGCGCGTTCCAGAAATAAGAAAAAAGGAGAAAATTTTAATTTCCTACCAAAGAAAATACTAAAAAAATTAACTTCAAGCAAATTTATGTTGACTGCAGTTGACTAAAAATGCCTTTGAGGATCTAAAAAGTTACAAAATTTTCAAATTTTGCACCAAAAATTGTGCTGTACTTTCATTCCTAAAGCTAAAAATTAAAAAAAAACAACAACAAAAATTAAATTAAAAAAAATCCAAAAAAACAATGAATGTGATTTTGAAAACTCAGTCACTTGTGTGTAAACATTGAACTAAGTAAACTTACTAACATTTCATTTTCATACACAAAACACTCTTCATTTTATCACTCAAATACCTGTTACCAGAGAGAGAGAGAGAGAGAGAGAGACAGTCCTCCTTCCAACCACTTACCGTAATTTCTCCAACGACCAATAGTGTGTCGCCCCATTTTTGGTATCTGTCACCTCTACAGCAACAATAGTTTTCGATACTGGTGGCGCACCAAATTCATCCTCATTTGGTAGTGTCGAAATGGCTGTGGCCAGCTCAGGTGGTAGCGGTGAGTAGAGTGTATCGGTGAGCAATGTAAATTGGAATTGTACCTGGCGAAGAAGAAGAAGTTTACAATAATTAATATTTAAGAAATAAATAAATAAAAAAATAGTAAAATTTCAATTAGTCTCCCTCTGGCGCGCACTCCTCACCTTCTTCTTCAACTCCACCGAAATGGCATTTGCCTCCTTCAAGAATATTGCATTACCCCAGAGATCATCGCGTAGTGAAGTGAATTGATGATAACGCCATTTACGGAATGCCCAGGCAGCCAAGCCAGCCTCACGTGCAGTCCAACATGATTCGTAGAGTGGATTGGCTATGAAAGGTAAATAAATAAAATATTTTTGAGATCAGTGTTGCAAGCGACGAAAAAAATAAATACAAATTTTTTCCCCGTTTTACCCCCAAATTAAAGTAAATAGACTCAATTTCAATCTCAAGCAATATTTTCCTATTATGAAAGTCTTTATTCGATCTTCAGCCTAAGCTATATACCGAAATTATGGAGGGAAGCAAGAATTGTTTTTACTCCCGAATGTGGAAAGGCATCTCACAGCACACCTAAGGATTTTGAACTGATTAGGCAGAGATTATTTCTGTAGTTACTTCCGACCTGAACTGCTTGAGCGTCGACCATCGGGTATTTTCTCTGTTATATGTCAATTGCTTGGATACAGGCTTGTAAGGTCTGAACTTGTGGTAGCATTAGCGCCTCTTCTCGAGGCCTTGACAGTAAACCAATCGCTTAGGAACATGGAGGAGGAGGTGGAGCGCAGAGTCATAATGTATGCGGGCAGATTTCGAGGTAGCTATTCCGGATAGAAATCATTAGGTTAGGATAGTATCAACAAGTGCAGACTCAGATCTCTCTGAACCAGTAATAAAATGGAGGACAAGCTTGTAAGGAAGGCCAATTCCTTTCCACTTTCGCCATCTTGGCAGAGCTTCAGCATTCCGTTCTTCAATTGTAAGCTCACTATAAGAGAGTTATTTCATTAAAGATGGTAATCTAAAGAGGAATAGTCTCAATGTTTGCAATATAACCAAGATAATAAGACCAGTATGGGATAAAAGAAGATCACGAGAGTTTATAGCGCTTAAAAAGAGAGGTTGTAGAAAATAGGAAGAACCTAAAACCTTAAGGCATCCCTTTGCGAATGACTGGCATTTTGTTGGAGTAAGTTGCAAACACCACGCTTTGGTTTAACTAGCAGGTGGAGGTTGTAAGGATTCTCAGTGTTATCACAATGGGCCCATTTGGTGGCCTAAATAAGCTGATGCCCGGCAATCACTTCAACCTAACCTAATATTTTTAAGACTACTCAATATAATCGAAGTCAGTACTCATTTCGTTATTAGAATGCCATTAAAAGCTTAAAAAGGATTATAACTTTAAACGGGCAGACAGACCTATTATTTGCTCAGTGCCACTCTATAACCTTTTCAGACTCTTTGGGGTTGGCTGCTGTCATATAGAATACTAAAACGTCAATGTAGAAGGTTTGGATAGTTTCAGTATACTGTGAAAAGTATAGACTGCGGAGTTGAGGTGGATTCTGAGATACTTTCATTCCTTATTCTCTTTGATGTTTACTAGAAAAAAAATTTAATATTCTTAAGCCATTTTGCCATTCATCCATTTAAATATATTTTTTCTTTTTTTAATTTTTCCTATATTTTCACTATTAAGCCTTTTATTTTCCTGATATTTTTACAAAGAGAATATCCAAATTTTATAAAAATCAAGAAGTCGTCTAAATTGAAAATAATTAAAATATCTAAAAAAAAATCACTCATAACGGCGCTCTTCTAGCTATAACGGCAGTCCATTGTGTGTGTAGACAACACTGATTTATGGCATCAGCTGAAGCGCTCAAACTGTTGTGTTTGTTCTGTACAATTACTAATAGTTTGCATTGGCTCTTAAACTGTGCAACTATAATTTGGTATGAGCGAATAGTGTGACAGAGAAAGAAATTTGCTTACACTGAACATGCGTATTTGACACCACACACTTAAAGGCCCTGTGGCGCAATGGATAACGCGTCTGACTACGGATCAGAAGATTCCAGGTTCGACTCCTGGCAGGGTCGCACCAAAATTTTTTTTTTTTTATTATTATTTATGCTTGTCATAACAAAAAAATCCGTAATTTAGTTTATTAAAATATTAAAAAATAAATTTTTTTAGCAACTTACTGTATAAATCTTCCTCTTGATGGAAATCTTCCGGTGAATAGCTGCTATACATCGACATAGTCATCGATTGCTCTTCGACTTGTTTTTGCAAAGCATCAATGCGCGCTTCATAATTCTGAAAACAAAAATTAAATTTTTTATTAAAATTCCAAAGCTTTAGCCACACACGCTTGCCAACCCACCTTACGCTGCTCCTCGAACTGCTGATCGGCCTGCAATTTCTCACGTTTATACTGCTCCTCCAAATTATCCAAACGCTTCTGCATTTCCGCCTTCAAATCAATACCCTGCTTTTCCAACAATTCACATTGTGCAAAATTCCAATCCACTTGCTGTGTATCGGCCTTCTCTATCTCATTCTCATTTTCAGCATTCTCCGTGATTTTCTCACGCAATTCACGCGCCTGTTCGGGATTGGTAAAACGGAATACATGATTCTTGCCGAGTATAACACGTGAACCGGTCTTGAGTACTTCGGGTTCAACTAATTTACGACCATTCAAATAGACCAGCGCATCTTTGTGTGGTATAAGTGTAACGGTACTGTTACGATTCTCAAATGTACAATGCTCTTTTAATATATGTGAGCCGGAGAGTTGTATATCTTGTGGTACATTGGCTTCGTGTGTGCCCAAACGTGTTATGCCATCCTTGATGTAGTAGAGTAGGCATTCCGATAAGTTGGGATCTTCATTGAGATTGACCAAATGCGGGGTTTTCTTTGGTGAGAAAACGCCAACAGTGTCACCATCCTCCTTCACGGCCACACCCATTTCAGCGAAGACCGCCTCGCGTTGTAGGCGTATCTCTTCGGTGCGCTTGAGTTTCTCCTCCCAAGTTTCGTTGAGTTCTGGTGTGAGGGTGTGAGATAAAAGAATCCATAAATTAATACATAAAATTAGAAAATTTACAGGTTTATGTTTTTTCACTTGACTTCAATTCAATTTTATTAAATTTTTGTTTTGTTTGTTTGTTAATTAATTCAATTTTATTTCATTTTCTTCCACTAAAAGTGTATTTTTAACTTTTTTTATTTTAATTTTATTTCATTTTATTTTATTTTATTTTTTTAATTTTTTTATATTTTTTTCATTTTATTTTTTTTATTTTTTTTATTTTTTATTTTTTTCTAATTTTTTAAATATTTTTCCGATTTTTTTTTTAAATTTTTTTTTATTCATTTAATTTTTTTTTCATATAAATTTACATATTTTTTATTTTACTTTATTTCATTTCATTTTATTTTTAATATTATTTTTTTATAAATTTATTATCTTAATTTAATTATTATTTTTATTTTTTTCTATTTTTTTTAAATAAATTTAATTTTACATTATTTTATTATATTTTATTTTATATAATTTTTTATTTTTTTAATTATTTTTTTTAATTTTATTTTTTTTAAATTTAATTTAATTTAATTTTTTTTAAATATTTTATTTTTATTTTTATTTTTATTTTTTATTTATTTTATTTTTATTTTTTTTAATTTATTTTATTTTATTTGTTTTAATTTAATTTTACTTAATTTTATTTTATTTTATTTTATTTATTTTATTTTCATTTATTTTTTAATTTAATTTAATTTGATTTAATTTTTGTTAATCTTTTTTTATTTTTTATTTATTTTTTATTTATTTTATTTTAATTTAATTTTATTTAATTTAATTTAACTTTATTTTATTTTATTTTCTTTTATTTAATATTGTTTTGCTAAAATTTAATATATTTTAGTTACTCACTTACCCGCAATTAATTTTTCGCTAGCCTGCAACTGATCCACAGCCATTTCAGTGGTCGAACCGTTACGATTGCGTGTCTTGGTTGGTGACTTCAAAGGGCCACTGCCAGACTTGGTCATTTCGTCTTCTATAGAATGATAAATGACATTAGATAAAAATGTTTAGTTACACAATTAGATTTACACATTGAAAAGCAATTGCATAATATATTTTCAAAAAGCGTGCAAAGCAAAGAGAGTATAGACGCATACAATGTGAGAAGTAATGAAAAGGAGTATGGTAGATAAATGCAGAATGTAAAAATATTTTTATAATTATGTACAAGTGTTCTTTTGTTGGAATGTAAAGCTTTTGAAAATAAAGTTTCGTTATACTCTGAAGGCGTCGAAAAAAATATCAATTGAGTCAATTAAGCTTGATATTCAGACAGACGCAATTAAACTTGCACAATTATTTTTCCAATTCGAACTAGATTATTATATATTAAAACTAAAAAATAGACTTGATTAATCAATCAATATATGCAGTAATTTAAAAAAATTTAGTATTTATTTAAAACAAAATAAATATTTAATTCTTGCATAACTTTATAATGCCATAATTTTTTAGATTTTTCTTAATTAGATAGTTGGCAACTCAGAATTTTTTTTCTTAAAGATTTTAAATATTTCTGTTGAGTTAATTAATAAACAGGCAAGTTATAACTTAATTGCGCATTTATAATTGTTAACAATGCTTTAATTGCCAATTAGCGGTCTGTCTGAACATATTATTAAATGAAATAATGTACTAATGGCTTAGGCTTGTATGTATATTAAAGTGGCGGAAGCGCATAAAATTTATAAAAAAAAAAAATTTTTTTGTGGACAAAACACATTAACGGTACTTTTATGTTGAAAAACACATATCACACGCACAATTATTATATTTTTGTGTAGGTATGCGCACTAGCGGTGACGTTCGATAAAAAAGTGGTCACTGACTCAACAATTAAATATAATTAAAATAAAATAATGTAAAATAAACAGAAACAAAAAAAAATTAATAAATTTAAAGTGTAAATAATAAATTAATAACTCAATTTTAATATAATCCAAAATTAAAATGAAATAAATAAAAATGAAAAATAAATAAAATAATTAAAATAATTTTAAGTTAATTAAAACTTGAGAAAATAAAATAAAATGAAAATATTTAAAGCATATTAAATTAAATTTAATGCGTAATGATCTACAATAAAATAATGTAAACATAATATAAAAAACACATATTTAAAAAATAATAGAAATGACATTAGACATTAGACAAAATTAAAATAGACAAATTAAAATAAAATTAATAAATTTAATAATTATTATAATATTAAATGACGTAGAAGACGCTTTCAATAACATTAAGCCAAGGGTACAAATGAGCCCTCTTTAAGATCTGCACATCTCCCAATATCTTGTAGCGTTATATGAACAGCTGTTTTTGGACGGTTTCATATTTTAAACACTGAGGGTTTCAAGGATGAGTAAATCTAGCCTTAGAAGATGGTGATAGATTTCTCTGCATCTTAACAATGAAAAACAGAGGAGAGAATGCAAGCTTCTTGGGACTAACTTTAAAAAAGAAAGCTCTCATGTAAACCAAAGCTTAGTTGCTGGGTAAAGAAAGCTACTATAGAACCTTATACCTGTAAAATGATGATTTAACGCCCCGTAGACAGCGTGGAAGTTGTCTTTCTGATTCGCTGAACTATGTCAAGGCCTTCGTATATCATGTAGAAGTAGAGTGTCATAGGAGTGAGGTGGACAAAAACACAGAGATAAGTATCTGTACGGACAACTAGATAACTAAATTTAATGCAGATGAATGCAGTGTCTTTTCAACAAAATTAGATACCAAAATTGCTTTCTGGTTACGAGATCACTGCCGGGTTTTTCAAACGCAGTCTAAAAGCAAATAATTAAATCCTTCTAGTTCTGCCAAAGTAGGTGCTTACAACAAGAACCCAGGGTGACTCAGAGAGAAATGTGCTAGTGTGAGGGGATTCCAGTGCCAGTGGTTGCACACGGGATATAAAATGGATGAAAAAGAATTTCGTGTGTTGATAAAATATTGATTTTTGAAGGAAAAAAATACAGTTGAAATAAAAACTTGGCTTGATGACCAGTTTCCGAACGCTGCTTCAGGAAAATCAACCATCAAGGATAGGTATGCTAACTCTAGTGGACGCCCAAAAGAGGTTGAAAATATCAAAAAAATCTACAAAATAATTTTGAATGGCTGTAAATTGGAATTGAATGAAGTAGCGGGCACTCTGAAGATATCAACTGAACGTGTACCGAACATATGGTTCACGAATATTTGGTTATGAGAAAGCTCTGTGCAAGGTGAGTGCCGCGCGAGCTCACTTTGAACCAAAAACAATGACGAGTTGATGATTCGGAGCAGTGTTTGGAGATGTTCAAGCGTAATAAAGCCGAGTTTTTGCGTCGATGTGTGACAAAAAATAAAACATGGCGCCATCATTTCACTCCGAAGTCCATCGACAGTCTACCGAGTGGACTGCACACGATGAACCCGCTCTAAAGCCTGGAAAAACGCAACTGTCAGCCGGCAAGGTTATGGCGTCTGAATTTTGGAATGTGCACATGGAATAATTTTCATTGACTACCTTGATTTCGTCGAATGAAGAGATGATCGCCGAAACCGGGGCCTATTTTGAAGTAAAGAACAAGTCGTAACACAAAAATGGTAACGAAAAGTTGAAGGGTCGTTATAATCAGTGTATCTCCCTATGTTGAATGAAAGAATATGAATTTTGCCAAAAAAAGTGTTTTACTATGGTAGGCAGTGGACTTTTCAATTGACCTATGATATTATGAAGAATACCTCCGCATCTTTACATGTAAATATACAATTTAACATTAAAAATAGGTTGATATAAAACTGGAAGGATTTGGAAATCAAGAAGCGAGACGTTGAAAATTTTTGTGGAATAAAATTTTTATAAAATGGCGGCGTATGCATTTTTGGGCACATAGAATATACATACAGACGAGTATGTGGTCAAAATCACGCGTATGCACAAACATATTTACAACAACAACAAAAAAATATAAAAATAAAAATATCCAAACAAAATCTGCTGCATCCAAATGCATATTAATTTGGCATTTCAACAATTTTGAGGTTAGCTTTAATGAGGCAAGTACTAAGCATATACAGATATTGATTAATACCAAATAAATAGTTGTTGTTGTTGTTGTTATTATGGTGTAATTAAATTTGTCACAATTTCATTTTAGAGCAGGGCGTGCATTACGTAATTCTATTACTATTAGGCGGTGTGTATGTATGTGTAAGTGCGTGTGAATATATTTTTTAATTTAATTTTTATTTTTTTATTTTTTCAAAATTCGCTTATATGCATATTTTAGACACAAATATAATTAGTTGAATTTTGGTGGTTGCGCTTGCATTTAGTAATAATTATATTTTCGATTTTATGACAAAGAAAAAAAAAAAATATTGCAAAGCTTATGCATAATTTCATAAACGAAATTGCATTATTGGAATGTATTTTTAATTTTTATGATTTTTTTTTTTTAATTTTTCATTGCTACTTACTATTCGGATCGCGCTTCTCGCAAACCACTTTACCATCGGGCCCTATGTGAAAATATGCACAGACGATAGAGATATATGTAGATTTGTGTTGTTGTTGGAATTTTTAATTTGTGCTTTTTTTTTAAATGCCTAAACTATAATTGATTTGATGAGATTTCAATGCAAAATAATGGGCATGAATAAAATGCGTTCTTTTTTGGTGTGCTATTTCTTATTTTAATTAAAAAAAAATTTTTTTTTGATAATTTTTGTGATGTTTTATTGTTAATTATTTCAATGTTTTTAAGGGAATTTTTCTTCTTTAATCTTTTTGGATAATTTTTTTGATGCTTTATTGTTAATTATTTTAATGTTTTTAATGGAATATAAAATTTTTTTTATAATTTTTTTTTTTTATATAATTTTTAGTGATTTCGTATTAGTAATTGATTAGTAAAAAAAATTTTTTCTACGAATTTCGGAAAATTAGTGTGCCTCTAATTTAATAAATTAATAATTTAATTCAACTATACATAAATTAATACATTTTTTAATTAGAAAATTTGAAAATCAATTCTTTTCAAAGCAATTGACACGCCACACCTACCTTCTTGCACTTCAATGCCCTCGGCCTTCAAGAGATCGCGCAACTTTTGTATCTCTTCCTTGAGTTCGCGTATAAGCTTGGCGTTGGCATCCTCGTTGACGATGGCCTTGCAAACGATCTGTTTGGCGCGATCGGCATAGCTGTGTGGTAGAAAATTATAATTGATTGATTAAATTTTTAAATAAAATTTTAAATTAAATTTTTTTATTTCAAAAGCTTTTGTTTTTTAATATTTTTCTTCTCTGTTTCTCTCTTTTTCTCCCTCCCTCTCTTAATCTCTATCCTTCTCTTTCCCTCTCTCCCTCTCTTTCTGTATTTTCCTCTCTTTCTCTCCCTCTCTTTGTCTCTTTCTTTCTCTATCTCCCGCTATCCCTCTCTTTCTCTCTTCCTCTCTCTTTAACACTCTCTTCCTTTATCTCCCTCTCTTTTTTCACTTCCTTTTTTTATCTCTTTCTCTCTCTTTCCCTTCTCTTTCTCTCTTTCCCTCTCTTTTTTTTCTTCCGCTCTCCCTCCCTTTTTCTCTTCCTATCTCTTTCACATTCTCTTCCTTTATCTCCCTCAATTTTTTCTTTCTTTCTCTTTTCTCTCTTACTCTCCCCCCTCTTCCCTCTCCTTCTCTCTTTTCCCCTTCCCCTCTCTTTCACCCCCTTTCCTTATCTCCCTCCCTCTCTTTCTTTCACTCTCTCTCTATCTCTCTTTTACTCACCGCAATGTACTCAATGTTTCATCGTAGTTAATATCAGCTGGTGAGATGGCAGCAATCATGGCTGTCTTAGAGTTGCCACCTAAATTTTCGCGCAGAAGCCAAGTTAGCACCGAGTCACGGTATGGTATGAAATCGGCTTTCTTCGATTTCTTGTTTTTCGAAGCCTGAAGTGTGGTTGAAAAAGAGAATGAGTGGAAAAAAATAACAGTAAATGAAGGCAGAAGTCTACACTGTGGAAAATTGTACAATAAATACTAAAAAAGTCTACACTGTGGAAAATGTTATGAGTTAAAATGATGAGTTGACTGTTGACGAGCTGTTTGTTTTCTTTAACTTTTCTTCGTGATGTTTTGATGAGAAATGTTTAATACAAAAAATTAATTAAATTAGAAAATTAAAGAAAATGTTAATTATTAAAATGTTTCAATATTTATCTTCAGTTTAAAAAAATTCGAAATCTCATTTCTCCGCATTTCTTTCAGTGTATTTTGCAAAAATTTTGCGTATATAACTTATTTATTCATATTTTTGATAAAAATATTTTTTTTATTTTTATTTTAATTTATTCCAATTAAAATGTATCAATATTTATTTTTAGTCTCAAAAAATTTTTCAAAAACTCATTTCTCCGCATTTCTTTCAGTGTGTTTTGCAAAAAATTTACATTAAAATATTAATTAATACTTACAGACTGTTTTATTTTCAAGTCGGTTTGTTAAATATTTATTAAAGTTAAATTATTTTTAATAAAATTTTGAAAATATCACAAGATTTTATACATTTTTTTTCAGTAATTTTTATTATAATTTTATTTTTATTTTTATTTTTTTTTTTTGTAAAATTATAATCCAATTTGGTTCGTATATTTTTTTGTATGTGTACAAAATCGTTCAGCATTGTAATGAATGAGAGATAAACAAGAGCAAAAAAAACGCAAGTGAATAGTAAAAGCTTCAAAAGTCGGGCGGCTTTTAAATTACACACATATATATGTATATGTAGCAAAAGCAATTTTTTTTGAAAAAAAAAATGTCCACTTACAATTTCAGCCAAAGCCGAGATGACTTTGCCCAGTGTAGTTAAGGACTTATTGATATTGGCGCCCTCCTTGAGACGCGTGCCTTTGGCGCCAGTCGAGTCTGCACGCTCCGAACCAGCTAAATCGACCAAACTGATTTTGGAAACTTTTTCAGTGGTCAAATCGGTCATATTGTCATGGCGACGCTGAGTAAAGAAAATGGTGAAGACAGCATGGGAGCGGGAGCTCGTCTCATTCATGTTGGTAGCGGCGACAGTGCTGAGGGAGAGGGAGAGAGAAAGATAGAATTTAGTGAAGAAGATCAATTGCAATGCATCAAAAAAAAAATATAATAATAATAAGAAAAAGAAGAAAATAAATATAAAACAAAATAAAATACAAAAAAAAAAAATAAAACCAAACAAAAATGAAAAAAATAAAATAAAATAGATTAAATTAAAATTAAAAAAAAATAAAATAAATATGAAAAATAAATAAAATTAAAAAAAAATAAAAATTAAATTAATTAAATCAAATAAAATAAAATTAATAAAAATGAAATAAAACAAAAAAATAAATAAAATAATTAGAACAAAAATAAAATAAAATAAAATAATATAAAATAAAATAAAACAAAAATAAAATTAAATTAGATTAAAATAAAATATATAAAAACAAAATTAAAATAAATTAAGATATTAAAATAAAATAAAATAAAATAAATAAAATAAAAATAAAATAAAATAAAATAAAATAAAACTAAATTAAAATAATTTAAAACAAAATTAAATCAAGTTAAATTAATAAAAAAAAATTAGGTTAAATTAAATAAAACTAATATAAAATAAATAATAAAAAAAATTAAATTAAATAATTAAATTAATAATAAAAAATTAAAACTAAATGAAAATTTCTAAAAAAAAAAATAAAAAAAAATAAATAAAAAAATTTAAATAAAATTAATTGAATTAAAATAAAAATAAAATAAAATAAATATTAAATTAAAATAAATTAGAACAAAAGCAAATTAAATTAAATTAATATAAAAATAAAATAAAATAATTAAATTAAATTAAATAGAATTAATATAAAATACATAATAATAAAATAAAAGAAAATAAATTAAAATTAAAAAATTTAAATTTAATTGAATTAAAAAAGTTTGGAACTCAAACAATTCTAAAGAACAAAATACCAAAATATAATACTAGTAAAATTAAAAAAAAAATTTAAAAATTAAAGCAATGAAACTAAATTAAAACAATTTTATTTCTATGATTATCCTCTTATTATTATTTAATCCAGCCAAACAAAGAATAATTTAATTACAATTTTTACAATTAAAAAAGTAAGAAAAAACTAGTAAAACTCAATTATTATTTCCACCTACCGCGCTTTGTTGCCCTCATCGATTAGATCGTGTATATCCTGATAGTCAGTCACCGCCAACTTAGATAAATCCTCAACATATGGACCGAGCAATGGATGCTCACGTACGCGCAAGTTGCCTTTGTTCTTTGGATTTAATAAATCGCGTACACGTTCGCAATAGATTTCCATATATGAAACCTCAACCTGTGTGCAGAAAAATATAGAGAAAAAAAATTAAAAAAATATAAAATAGCAATGTGAGATAAGAGAAAAAAGAATCAAAGTGCACAAGAGATGGTTGACATGAAATGAAAGCGAGAGAAAATTGTAATGAATGAGGGCGTATTCATCAGTATGCCAAGCGACAATGTTTATTTTATCGCAATATTGCAAAAATATTTTATTTTTTATTTTATTTCTATTTTTCTTTGCTTTTTCTAGTTTGTAGCTTTTGTATGCATAAACTGTGTGCATAAATCACAGACACACAGGCATACCCACATACACACATCGTTATCTCCAGTGAGACAACAATCAGCACTTGCATTCTAAAGAGACAATATTCTGCCATACCAACATACATATATACGGGTATGTATATTTCATTACATTGCATGCATACACTGCTCCCTCCCTCTCGTCAACCCCTCCAACTTCTTCCACTTCACTTCATTTCACATATTTCAATACACTAACACTGCGATACACACATACAGCACAGAGCACAGTTACACTGTAGTGAGTAGTGGTTTTGCACCTCAAAGTTCTGCTTGAACACACTTCAGCTCAACTTACCGAATACTTGAGATCATTTGTTTCCGTGTCATGTATACGATTGAAGAGATCTTTACAAATCATCGGTATAATACCCTCTTGATGTTCCTCCTGCTTGCCCATCATTGTATAGGATTTGCCAGCACCGGTTTGACCGTAGGCAAATATACATACATTGTAGCCGTCGAAGGAGTGTTGCAACATCTCCTCGCCAATGTCCTTGTAGACCATTTCTTGTGTGGAGAATTCGGCATCGCGTGGCTGTGGATGGGCGAAAATATGCATAATTAAAAAGGAAATCAAAAATAAATAATTGAAAATGTGGAATATTTGTGTTACGAATAATAATAAATAATAAATATTGAAATAAATGTAATTTTTCTTTAATGGCACTAAGCCTATACTTACATCATGTGACCAATAGGAGTAATCGAAATTGAAGCTCTTTATGGCTTCGCTGCTGTTTAATGGTACTTTTGGGTTTGTAATGGCTGCAATGACAATAAAAACAAATTAATTGAATTTTCATCCACATTTCTCTAATTTGTTGTTCACACAGGCGCTTAATTGGCAATTAAGGCTGTTCAAAAGGCATATTTGAGCAAAAATATCATTATTTTACTTTTATTTTTATTTTATGGCATTTAATACTACGCGTACTTTACTTTATTCAATTTTTTCTTGCTTTTTTCCTTTCAAAAAAAGTTTAAATTAATTTTATTTTATATTTTATTTTCCTTCCATTTCTGATTTTTTAATTTTATTTCTTTTTTGATTATTTTTATTTAATTTAATTTTTTACATATATTTCAATTTATTTATTTTATTTTATTTTTTTTTCATTTTATTATATTTTATTTTATTTTATTTTATTTTATTTTTTTCATTTTATTATATTTTATTTTATTTTTATTTTTATTTTATTTTATTTTAAATTTTTTTTATGTTGTTTTATTTTATTTCATTTTATTTTATTTTAATTTATTTTTTTTAATTTATTATATTTCTTTTTAAATTTTTTTACATTTTTTAATATTTTTTAAATTTTATTTTATTTTATTATATTTTATTTTTTTTTACTATTTATATTTTATTCATTTTATTATATAATTTTTTTTAATTTTTTTTATTTCAAAAATTTTTATTTTATTTTTCATTTTATTTATATTTTATTTTATTTTATTTTATTTTATTATTTTTTTTTTATTTTTATTTATTTATTATTAAATTTTTATTAATTTTATTTTACTTTTTTTAATTTCGTTTTTTTTAGTTTTATTTTTTTTTTATTTTTTTTTTTTTTTTATTTTATTTAATTTTGTTTTGTTTAATTTTATATTTTTTTATTTTTAATTTATTTTTTATTTTTTACGTTATTTTATTTTATTTATTTTATTTTATTTTATTTTATTTTATATTATTTTATTTTATTTTATTATTTTATTTTATTTGTTTAATTTGATTTGATTTTATTTTATTTATTTATTTTATTTATTTATTTTATTTCTTTATTTTATATTTTTGTTTTTGTTTTAATTTTTATTTTTATATTTATATTTATATTTATTTTTATTTTTATTTATATTTTTTAAATTTTTAAATATTTGTAATTTTTTAATTTTTATTTTTTATTATTTTTTATTGTTTTTGTTGTTTTTATTTTTACTTTAATTTTTATTGTTATTGTTGTTTTTATTTTTATTTTTACTTATATTTACTTTTATTTTTATTTTTAATTTTTTTTTTTTTAATTTAATTTAATTTTAATTTATTATATTTATCTACATATTTTTTTCTCATACTACTCACCGGTGGTTGCGCCATTCATTTGAATTATACATTTGGATTCTCGACCGATTTCACGCGAGTTGAAGGGTCGCACTCGAACCGCCACCTTAACGGACGACATTTTGGCGGTGAGAGAGGCCCAAAGGCCTTATTTACACACTAGTAGCTGTAAGTACAGAGAAAGAGAGAGAGAGAGAGTTAAATACTAAAATATGTATGTTTAAAATACAATTTTATATTTTTAAAAATATTCATGATATAGAAATTTAAGTCTACTAAAGTTATTCTATAGAAAAAAAATTATTTATCAAAATTAATTCGACAATTATAAAAGCACTTCGATGCCAGCAACAACTGCCGCATAAATTTTAAAATTTTATTTGCTTGATATCAGCGACATCTAACGGAGTAATGAAATATAGTTTTTCATATAAGTAAATTTTCTAATGAAGTTGATCAGCAAAGTGTAATATAGAAAATACTTTCGGTTAATTAAATACACAAATTTAATGACACTGAAATGAGCCCACGCACTGGAAAGCTTTTCTTCTAACTTTTTATGGCGCTACAGGCGTAAGCGATAAGCTCGTGAGCATACAGTCATACAAAAACAGCTTGAAAGAAGGCGCAAATAAGTTGCCAGCAAGCCGTGCGTAATTTTCACATCAATTTATTTATCACGCTGAGTACGCTGAGTGCATAGAGGACCACAAATAACACCAAAATGGATACCCAGGAAACATATTTAGAGTGCTCTTAGTTACGAAAGATGAAATAAGTATTAAGAAAAAAATCAAATCAACAGAAAAAAGAAATATAAGTACATCGTGACTCATATGCAAGACATGATTGACTCACTATAGACTTATATATTCAAAAGTATGAGTCAATTGTGACTTAAAGCGACTCACTAATGCTTTATTAATGCATAACTTTATCAGAGGGTGCTTAAATGACAAAAACAGTTACATTTGGAGTCAAATAAGAGTTAATTGAGCATATGAAATAAGTCATAAATAATTCTCAAATGACTCAAATGTGCACACAAGAAAACTTTAGTCGAGAAAATGAAATATTTGCGATAAAAAATCTTAAATAAGTTCGTATTGAAGACACATAAGTGAAGATTCACTTACTAATGATTCACATATTCAAAAATATGAGTCAATTGTAACTAAATGTGACTCAATAATGATTTATTGACTCGGTAATTATTTTATAACTTTATTAGAGGTCAGCCGCGTCCAAAAAAAGGAGGGACAAAAAATTTTACTTCTCACTTTTTAACCCAAAATAAGTCATAAATGACTCATATATGACTCACAATTGGCTCATGGGAATTTTAGCGAAGAAAGGGAACTACTTTCAGTGCTGACTCTAAAATGAATAGATAATCATTTATAATTCATGCATTAAGAGTCATAAGTGAGTCACGATTTACTCAATAAAATTTTTTATAATTAAAACAATGAGTCTATGTGCCTCTTAGATGATTAATTTATGCATAACTGAAGCAAGGGTCAGCTGCGAATCCAAAAAGTTCCCTTTTAGAGTCAAATAAGAGCCACTTGGGAATCCGAAGTAAGTCATAAATGATTCTCATATGACTCATAATTCCACACATGAGGACTTTAGCAAAGATAATGAAATATTTTTGCTGCAAACTCTAAAATTAAACTATAATTAATGGAGAATAAGACTCATAAATGACTCAATTTTGACTGTCAAAAATTCGCTGGATAGGGATTTGTGTTTAGCTTCAAGCTCTTTTTTACTTTAATGAATGCCAAATGCAAAATACGGCCCTCAAACACATATATATACGTACTTAAAGGCACAGCAGCAGCACATTAAAAGTTTACATAAATCTTTTTCTAAATTAGCAAATTAATTTTTACGCTCTTTTTTCAACATTTTCTGCTCGGAACAATAGAGAATGCGCCACTATGTGCATGTAAAGTGCTTTACTACTTCAGCTGTGTGTGTTGCTGCTCAAGTGCGAGTCAGAGTGCGTTGGTGCGCCATGTCGTATGAGTAACAACAATCAAAAGCGAAATTCATACAAATACATACATACATGCATTTCAGCGCTTTTGAGTGCTCACCTGTGCGGCCAGTTGACGCAACCACTTATTTTATTTATATTTAAATTTCATTATTTGTAATTTTTAACAACAATAGCAACAACAACAACAAAGCAATGTTCTTGCAATATAATGGCGAAAAACAACACAAAAACAAAGTACGACAAAAAGTTGTTGACTCTTTTGCAGCGACTTTGTTTCTACTCTGTGACGTTGCCAAAGTCCACGGTTTGTTTCTTGGCAATATTTATGTGCATGTATGCAATGACTGTGCAACTGTATAACTGTAGGGGGTGACTTTTTACTTTACTTTGTGACATATATATTGTGTTTTTTTTTTGCTGTTGTTGTTGTTTATTATTAAGTAAGAAAAAATGGCGTAATTTATGCAAATATGTTTTAATTAAATTGTGTTGTGATGTAAATGTGTATTCGGCAGCTGCTGTGAAACTTTCCACTTGGAACTGAGCACTGTGAATGGTGTTCATAATTTAAAATACTTTGAGTGAGGTCATAAACTTAAGCTTTTCACAGTGCTTTGAATGTGATTGAATGAACGTGCGTTTTTTATTATTTTTATTATTCTTTGCCCCTAAGCGATTTAATTTAACTAATTTTTTTTTATTTAATTTTTATTTTAATTTTTTTTTTTAATTTTATTCAATTTTATTAAATTTAACTTTATTTACTTAAGTTTAATATTGCTTTAAGTCATTTTATTTAAGTCTATTTATTTATTTTATTTTATTTTATTTTATTTTATTTTTATTTTATTTATTATTTTAAAAGGCGAACCAAGTAGAGGTACTTTATTCAATATCATTTTTTGACAGATGACGCGTGAGTCGTGTCAAGCTGTCATGATATGATTGTTCAGTATTATTTGGCATTTCATCATGAAAAGACTTACGCCTGAACAACGTTTACAAATCATTCAATATAATCGGTCTACTGAGCATACTATTCGCAACACCATCACCCATCTTGAGATCCAGCATTCATTATTGGATAACATTCGACCGAATAGACCACGTTCAGCACGCAGTGAAGAAAATATAGCGGCTGTAGCTGAGAGTGTACACGAAAACCATGAAGAGTCGATTCGGCGCCGTTCGCAGCAACTCGGACTTACGTATGGAACGACTTGGCGCATCTGACGTTGAGATCTTAAATTGAAAGCGTACAAAATACAGCTTTTGCAAGAACAGAAGCCGCTCGACCTTCCCAAGCGACATCGCTTTGCTCTGTGGGCTCTTGAAAAGTTCCAAGAGGATCCGACGTTTCCTAGCCAAATTTTGTACTGCGATGAGGGCCATTTCTGGTTGAATGGTTATGTGAACAAGCAAAATTACCGCATTTGGGACGAAGAGCAACCTGAAGAGATTCAAGAGCTGCCATTTCATCCAGAAAAAACAACGGTTTGGTGTGATTTGTGAGCCGGTGGAATCATCGGTTCGTATTTCTTCAAAAATGATGCCGGTGAGAACGTAACCATCAATGGCGACTGTTATCGCGCCATGATAACCGACTATTTGATGCCTGAAATTGAAGCTCGTGATCTCCGCGACATTTGGTTTCAACCAAGACGGCGCCACTTCCCACATAGCGCATCATCAATTAATAGATTTATTGAGAGAACACTTCGGTGAGCAGATAGTTTCACGTTTTGGGCCGGTCGATTGGCCACCAAGATCGAGTGATACCACATCTTTAAACTTTTTCCTGTGGGGATATGTAAAGTCTAAAGTCTATGCGGACAATTCCGCTTCGATTCAGGTGTTGGAGCAAAACATAAAGCGTGTCATTCGCCAGTTACCAGTCGAAATGCTCGTACTAATCATCGAAAATTGGACTCAACAGATGGATTTTTTTTTTTTTTTTATTGCATTTAATGTTATTTTTTATTTATTTTTTTTTTTTATTTTATGTTTTTTATTTAATTTTTTATTTTTTTTTTCTATTTTTTTTTCGTTTCATTTTATATTAAATTAAAATTTTTTTTATGTTTTTTATTTATTAATTTTATTCTATTTTATTTATTCTTATTTTATTTAATTTAATTTTTTTACTTTTATTTTTATTAATTTTATTTTATTTATTTATTTTATACTATTTGTTTATTATTATTTAATTTTTTTTTAAATTTACATTGATTTTTTGGCACAAAAAATATTTTCAACCACCATATAACCAATGACTCACTTTATGTTAACAAGAAAGAGAAGAAAACTTCAACATTTGCTATCAATTCCTGCTGCTTCCAAACTTTATTTCAGCTTTACAGCTAAAAGCTGTAAATATTTTACACTCTCATTACACAACTTAATGGCGGCATTGGTTAGCTCATGCCGTCGGCTTTACGGCCGGCTCCACAACTTGGTAGCCAAGTTCCCATGCCATCTGCATATGTTATGAGTATTTTGTTGGCCTTTTTTTACGATTTCACATGAGGCGGGACGGCATTTTTTATGGCCAAGAAAATCGACAGCGCCACATGCGATTGCCGCCAAATGAAAATAAACACGCACAACGCACACATACACACACCAACACATGAACATTTATGTAAAGGACATAAAGCGCTTTATATAAGAAAATTAACACACACACACACATATATTTAACTTCCTCATTTTTCTTTGTGAATATACATATATTTGTGTTTATATATATGAACATGTGCGAAGTCATAAATTTCAAACAACTCAGAAACCTACAAATAACAAACATATTTTTTATAGTCATTTCTATTGTTGTTGGTAGTTGGCGGTGACCGCCATTTTATTGACGCCCAGACAGTAGCCAAATGTCTGCTGCTACTACTGCTGCTCTTTGCTGCTGACTCATGACTCATGGCAATTGGCAATAAATGCGACAATTTCCTTTGGAGTTTTGCGCTCTCCTGCTTCTTCTTCTTCTTCGCACATAATTTCTGCTTTATTCTAACTTTCTTCTTCGTAATTGAATTTTCGTTGTTTATTTCGTAATAAACATGCTTAAAGTCACATCAACTATGAGTTTATGAGTAAAAAAAAATATGTGTGGTGAGTATGTAAAGAAAATATTGCTGAGAACGAATGAGAAAGTCAAACAGTAAATTTAGTTTTTGAGCTTAGTGACTCACACTATCTTAGCAAACTAACTATTTATGACTTGAGGTGGCGCTGTAGGCAAACTAGTACCAGCAGTGGCAGTAGTAATAGTAGCAGGGGTTCAATGACTCTGAAAATAAATAATGTTTGCGTCTTTTATGCGAAAGTTCTCGGTATGAGGTAGGAATACCAGAGAATAGATTAATAAATTTAAATTACTTCTTATTCATGACGCCTAAAAGTATGCCATAATAATTAATACTTAGTTAAGGCTTTACTGCGCCATCTTTAGTGCTTCTGGAATAATGTTTTCTTTCTCTAAACATATGTTAATCCTTGTAATTCTTGGCCGGTTTATATAAAATTTCTTTTAACGTCCCAGCAGTAAAATAAAATGTTTTTTAAAATATAAAAAATTGCTATATAAATGTTAAAATATGTAGTAAATGTTAAAAAATCTTAGTTTAAAGTTAAAAATATTATTATTATATTTATTTTTAATTAATATTATTTTTATATTATTTATTTTTTAATACTTTTTTTATATTTTTTCTTGTTTTTTATAGAGCTTTCTATTTATTCCTTTTATTTTGCGCTCATTAAATTCCTGGCTTATAAAAAGTCCTCTATGAAATATTTTACCATTATTTATAGTGTATAATAGCAAGGCAGACCATGGTATTTTTTTTTATCAAGCTCTCACATATAAATAGAGAACTTAAAGAACTCAAATGAAGTACTGCTGGCAAATGGAATACTACTGGCATTATCTAAAACGATATGAGCAATGGTTTGGTTGCGGAAAAGTGCCCGTGGAACCCAATGGCTTCCTCTATTCCTGCCCACTACATCAGGTTCAGTCGGCATCTTCCAGCTAATGGCGCTGGGATTACCAAACTCACTTCCACTCAAGGCAATAAAGAGAATGTGATAGAGAAGCACCTGATTCTACTCATTTGAACTATTTAAAATTCATTTTAAACGGAATTTGTATGAAAGGAAACTCAAAAGGATGCAACTGAAACCATCTTCATGGTAAAGGGCAGAGATAGGACTGATACATCTGTCTAGCATAATGTGTGAAAGACTAAAACCCACCGTCAACAAACTGATCGGACCTTAACAGTGTGGCCTTAGACCTGACAAATCCACCATTGACCAGATATTCACCATTCGCCAAATCTTGGAGAAGACTCGAGAGAAAAGAATCGATACACACCAGCTTTTTATCGATTTTAAAACTGCCTTCGACGGCACGATACGGAACTGGCTCTACGCCGCTATGTCTGAATTTGATATCCCCACAAAACTCACACGGCTATGTAAACTGACCCTGGATAATACCAGAAGCGAAGTCAGAATTGGGAAGGACCTCTCCGAATCGTTCGTGTGATTTCTTCAATTTTATGCTGGAGAAAAGAATACGACCTGCAGAGCTAAATATACCAGGTACAATCTTCTACAAGAATGAGCAATTGTTGGCGTATGCCGATGATATTGATATCGCGCCGTAAGTTCTGCTTTCTCCAGCTTTGACAAAGAAGCGAAGCGAATGGGTCTGATAGTGAACGAGGGCAAGACGAAATATCTCCTGTCATCAAATAAACAGTCATCGCACTCGCTACCTGGCTCCCACGTCGCTGTTGACAGTCACAACATCTCGCACTCGTAGATAATTTCGTCTATCTGGGGACTAGCAATAACAACACCCATAATGTCAGCCTTGAAATCCAACGCAGAATCACTCTTGCCAACAGCTGCCACTTTGGACTGAGTAGGCAATTGAAAACTAAAGTCCTCTCTCGACGAATCAAAAACAAAATCTACAAGTCGCTCATCATTCCCGTACTGACATATGGTGCAGAAGCCTGGACGATGTCTACATCGGTTTTAGGAGTTTTCGAGAGAAAAGTTTTGCGGAAGTTTTATGGTCCTTTGCACGTTGGCAACGGCGAATACCGCAGACGATGGAACAATGAGCTGTACGAGCTATATGACGACATTGACATAGTTCAGCAAATCAAGAGACAGCGGCTACGCTGCCTAGTTCATGTCGTCCGAATGGATGAAAGCACTCCAGCTTTGAAAGTATTCGATGGAGTAGCCGCTGGCGGAAGCAAAGGAAGGGGTAGACCTCCACTCAAAAAATTATCTAAATAAATACTACATAAATGATAAAAAAAAAATAATAATAAAATAAAATAAAAATAATTAAAAAAAATAAATTATATATTAAATCAAATTAAGAAAAGTAATTTAAGATATTAAAATAAATTACATCAAATAATATAAAAAACTATAATAAAAAAATTAATTAAATTAATAACTAAAATAAAATAATTCAAAGTAAAATTAAATTAATTTAAAAAATGAAAAAAATTAGAATAAAAATTATTTAAATTAAATTACAATAAATTACATTAACTAAAATAAAAACAAAATAAAATAAGGCAAAAATAAAATGAAATTTTATTATATTGATCACATAAAAAAGAAATTAAAACAAATAACATTAAATAAAATGAATAAAATAATGAAAATTAAATAAAAATTAATATATTTAAATTAATTTATAAAATAATTGCAACCAAAATTAATTTAAATTAGAAAAAAAAACTAAATTAAGTTAAAGAGACATAAAAAAATTAGTTAAAATGAAAAAATAAATAAATAAAAAAATAATAAAATATAGTAACTCCAGGAATTTTGAAATACAGACAACTCACTACCAAGAGGACCGTATAGCTGATCTATAGAACACGAAATAGAAACCTTTAAACTGCTATCACAATACCCACCAACTGTATCTCTAACTAGAAAAAGTCATAATAGTCGCCTAAAAACAATTTAAATTACCTCCAACTGCAGGAAAACTAACTTTCTTTTATCTAATATTTCCATTGTACAATTGTTTGCTTACCCCATATTGAAGTGAAGACAACTTCAACCCAAAAAAATTCTAAAAACGTAAAACAATAGACAACACATTCGCTGATTAGAAAGCCGAACGCCGAACAAAAGGAATTTGAATAAAACAAACAAATACTAACACAAAACAACAGCAATTTAAATGTGACAAGTGTGTGTGTGTGTGTGCTTGATATTTTCATAAACATATTTATATAGAGATATGTATGTGGAAATTTCATACTCATATATACTCATATCTATCTGCATGAAGCCACACACTTCATTTTAACAGCAGCAAAGGTGAAGGGAAGGAGTGAGCTGCACAGCGGCATAACGTCAGTTCTGAAGGTAAACGCTGTGCCGATAAAATCGTAAGATACTTAGGACTCACTCGTAATATTTGTAGTTTTATGAATATGCACAAGTGACTCGTGTCGTCGTGTAAAATACAATAACATACAATAACACTGTCATTCATGCCACACATTGTGTGTGCAGCAGCGGTAGCAGCGCAATCTCAACAACATGCTCATTGTTTAACGTCAATGAGTAGGAATGAAAAGAAAGGAAAAGAAAACAAGCAAGGAAAAAAAGCACATTTTCTATAGAGCAAACAACCACCAACAGAAAAGTCGATGAAGGGCGACGACAATAGTGCTGCTACCAATGAGAGTAGGAAAACTACTTTTTTTCTTTTTTTTTTTATATATATATATAAAATTATATATTGTATATGCCACTATGTACGTGTGTTTGTGATTTTAGTTTTCGCATGACTCATATCTGCGGCAAAGGAAATCCCTTCACGGCGCACGTTCCTGTACATAATTTGAAAAATTAATTCACAGCGAGGAAATATATTTTTGAAAACATTTTTTTATAAGCAATAATTATGGAAAATAATTATGTAAATAAGAAATTTCCGTTTTTTTTTCTTTAACAGTTATTGGTGATTAAAATGGGTTTTGATTTATATAAAAATAAAAATATTATTTAATTACGTATAGCAAATGGTGTGCCAGACAAATGACATTCATACTTAAAATCACTACACAAAATCATGAGTTATAACAGAACTGCACAGAAAGGCATTTCCAAGAATTTTCAGCCATTGAGAAAATATAATTTCAAAAGCATGATAGAATAAAAAAAGTAATTAAATAACAAAAAAAATTATATAATATTAATATAAAATAAAATGAAACTAAATATAAAAAATAATTAAATTTAATATAATAAAATTAAAAAAAATATATATATAAAAATAAATAGTAAAGAAAAAAATAAAAGTATACGAAATAAAATAAAACTAAATTGATTTATAAATTAATTGAATTATATATTATAAAGGGTGATCCATTTCGAGGTTCTCCACTTTTTTAAAGAAAAAACACAGAAAATTCAAATTTAATGGGGAATGTTTATTGTAATTCAAAAGAACATTCTTTGGCATTTGTTTCTTGAAAATTATCTCTTTCAAATGTTGGCTGCAGCTACGTCTCAGATGTTAAATCCGTTGAGTTAAATTTTCGATGACTCCTTCGATCAATTCTACTGATAACTGGCGATTGACACGCGTGACGTTTTGCTCCAGGCACTAAATCGAAGCGGTATTGCCCGCATAGACTTTAGACTTTACATATCCCCACAGGAAAAAATCTCTCGGTGTGATATCACACGATCTTGGTGGCCAATCGACCGGTCCAAAACGTGAAATTATCTTCTCTCAATAAATCCATTGATTGATGCATTGTGTGGGAAGCACCAAATGGTCGGTTATCATGGCGTGATAACGGTCGCCGTTGACGGTTACGTTCTCACTGGCATCATTTTTCAAGATATATGGACCGAAGATTCCACCGGCCCACAAACCACAACAAACCGTTGCTTCTTATGGATGACAAGGCAGCTCTTGAATCTCTTCGGGTTGCTCTTCGTCCCAAATGCGGAAATTTTTCTTGTTTAAAGATCCGTTGAGTCCGAAATGGGCCTCATCGCTGAACAATATTTGGCTCGAAAACGTTGGGTCTTCTTGGAACTTTTCCAGAGCCCATAAAGCGTAGCGATGTCGCTTGGGAAGATCGAGCGGCTTCAGTTCTTGCCCAAGCTGTATTTTGTACGCTTTCAATTTAAGATCTCGACGTAAAATGCGACAAGTCGTTTCATACGTCAGTCCGAGTTGCTGCGAACGGCGCCGAATCGACTCTCCACGGTCTTCGTGTACACTCTCAGCTGCGGCCGCTATATTTTCTTCACTGCGTGCTGGACGTGGCCTATTCGGTCGAATATTATCCAACAATGAATGCTGGGTCTCAAGATGGGTGATGGTGTTGCGAATAGTACGCTCAGTAGTAGTAGATTATGTTGACCATATGCTGAGTGCAGCACGTGAAACACATTCTTTACAGAACGTGAATGCATGCGATCTTTTAAGAGATGACGGAGGCTGTAAGCAGCGCTCACTTAACATTTTGGAATAATTTAAGAAAAGATGTCCACTCAAAGAATCTCAATCAATGTTGCCACATTGATTCATGTTTGCAAAAAAGTTTGATTGACGGAATTCCATCAGTGAAACGCTTTAGAAACGCAGCTAAATCGCGTCATTACTGAAGCGATTCATCACAGGTGATGAAAAATAGATTAAATACGAGCATATGAAATGAAAAAAATATTAGTCAAAGGCCGCTGGCCCACCACAAACAACTTCAAAGCCTGAAATTATGGTAAACCAGATAATGATGAAGGGTGTTTGATTGGAATTGTGCTTTAAGAGCTGCCATAACCTGGCGAAACGATCAATTTTGAGTTCTACTGTCACAACAATTAATGAGCTTGCAAAAAGCTCTTCAAATTAAAAAAAAACGTCCAGAATTGAAACGTGGTTTCTTTCATCAAAAAACGTGGTTTCTTTCATCAGGACAATACCAGACCACATATATTCCTGATGATCAGGTGGAAATTGGCGGAGTTTGGTTGGCAAGTTTTGATGTAGCCACCATATAGGTCGGTCTACCGCACAGACTGTTGTTGTAATAATTTTTTCACTTTCCCCAATAACAAAATATGGTCTGAAACAGCTCGAAAAACTAATTAAAGAAAAATGTTGTTCAAAATCATCCAAAAAAAGTTTTATATTTTTAATGTTTTTTAAAGGAAATTTGTCACTAAAATCACAAATATTTTTATTTAATTTCTTTTTAATTTTTTGTTCGCTAATTTACCTTAAAAACTTTTTCTACCCTTCCTTTTTGCTGTTTTTCAAAAACAGCTTGCAATATTTAGTTACTCGTACAGTGTTGTATCAACGTTGGTGAATTCATGGTTTTATTTGCACTTTTTTCTTTCAAAATGAAATTTATTTGATTTTTAATTCAATTTTGTTTTGTTTTTGTTTTGGTTATTTTTCGCTGTTTGAGTTCGAAAATGTCGTGTTTGTTCGTAAGTAGTTTAAACTCCGTTGCCAAAAAAAAAAAACAGACGTTGTACGAACTAGCGCTGTGCACTTGACCGATTCGCTTTTTCTAGAAAATTAAATATTTTATATAAAAAACAAATAAATATTTAACTAGATTTTTATATATTATTATTTGTGTTTTAATTCAAATTTTTTTATATTAAAAAATATGCGTAGTCTCTTTTATAGAGAAAAAAATATTTTGCACATTTCAAAAAATATGTTCAACGGTAAATTTAAACACTTTTTTGTGTATTTTCAAAACAATTTTTAATCACTTTGTATATATGTTTATATTTATTTAATATATTTTATCATTTTTAATAATACTTGATATTTTTTAGGCTTAACATTTTAATATAATTTAAAAAAAATTTCAAATGTATTTAACTTTTTTTGTGTTTTTTTAATATTTTTTTAAATTCTTTTTTTTTATAATTAATTGTAATTTTTGAAGATTTTGATTTTTTATTTATTTTAATTTTAAATTTTTTGTATTTCTATTTTTTTTTTGTTTTGTATTTAATATTTCTAATAATCTTGAATTATTGTTGATATTTTTTAGGTTTAAATTTAAATTTAAAATTGTTTTTCACTTTTTATTAACATTTTATTTATTTTTTAATTTTTTATTTAAATTGTTTTTTTAAATATATTTTTTAATTAATTTTTTTTTAAGTTTTTATATTAGCATAAAAAATATATATTTTTTTTGTATTTAATGTATGTATTGAATATTTCTAATCATTATTTGATATTTTTTTAGTTCTGTATTTAGTTTTCAATGGTTTTTCACTTTTTATTAAAATGTTTCAGTGGAATTTATTTTTAAATGTTTATTGTTTTTTTTTAACTTCTTGAATTTTTTAAACTTTTTTTTAATTTCTTGATTTTTTTCTTAATTTTAATGAATTTTTTTCCTTAGAGATTTTGTATTTTTTTATATTTATATTTGATATCTTTTAAGTTGAAATTTATTTTTCAAATGGGTTTTCAACTATTTTTATTCCTTATTTTATTTCAATATAATTTTAGTTTTTTTTTTAATTTTGAAAAAAAAATTTTATTTCCTTTTTTTAATTGTTTTTTTTTTTAATTTAATTAAATTTTAATAAAATGTTTGTTTCTCTAAATATTTTGAACGGAGTTTGTAAATATATCTGATATTTTTAGCTTTAAAATTTTTTTCTACAAAGGTTTTTTTTTTATTAACTCCTCAGATTAACTTATTTTTAGTTTTTTTCTTCCTTTTTTATATTTTTTTTGTTAATTTTAATTATTTTTTCCTTTGAAGATTTTTACTATTTTTATAATTAGATTTGATATTTTTAAAGTTTAGAATTTTGTATCAAATGCTTTTTTCACTTTTTATAAATTTTTTTAAATTTAATTTTTTTTTTCGAATATTTTTTTTGTAAGATTTTTCGCTTTTTTATTTCTCATATTTTTTTGTATTTAATATTTTTACCGATTGTATTGTATTTAAAATTTTTTGAACTGTTTTTCAATTTTCGTTTATTTATTTTTTTTTTCGTAGATTTTTTTATTATTATTTTTGATATTTTTTTGTACAACTTTTCAAAATTATATTTATTTTTTTGATATTTTGCTATTTACAATGCGTTAACACCATGTACTGACCGTAAACCCGAAGCCGCTGTAGCGATTTGTCAGCAGAAAAACTCTCACAAACACAACCGAGGCGTAAAGCCGTAGTCCTTATGGACTCCTTCGGGTGCTGCCGTAAAACACTTCGTGTAGAGGACTCATCTAACGTTCAATAATAAAAAAAAATTAAAACTGATGAAGCTCAAGTATATTGAGAGCAAATAAAAATATTGAGTTAATGAAATATAAAGAGAGGGAGCGAAGGAGAGAGAGAGAGAGAGAGAAAAGGGAAGGAGTGAGGAAAATGAGATTATAAAACAAGAAAGAGAGAGAGAGAGAGCTAAAATAAAAAACTTTAAAGAAAAATAGAGAACAAGGAAAATGAGATTTTAAAGCAAGAGAGCGCCAAATGAGATGAGTGTCAAATCCAAGCAAATCGCACTCAGAGAGTGCAAACTAAAGGAAAGAAGAAAGAGATGCCTAGACTGTGTGTAACAGAGCACACAGGTGTGCAAGAGACTTGTTGTTAGAGCGAGCACGCGCTATATACACTAAAACTATGAACACTTTTTCAGTACAAAATCATTCACTCTTTAAACATATATTTATTTTTCATTTTTTTTTTTTTTTTTTGGTGAAATGTGCAAAATATTTTTTTCTTTCATCTATTATTAATGTTATTATAATTTTTTCTAGTAAATTTTTTTTTGTGGTATTAAATTTCATTCTTTTTATTTTCTTTAACAGAAATAATTTTTTCGAGTTTCCTTTATTTGATTTCAGCTATGTTCTATGACACTTTGGAACGTGTGTAAATGTGTGAGCGCATGCACATTTCGATGGAGCAGATGAGCGACGGTAAATACAATGGAAAGAATATTTTTAAAGAAATTTTGTTTGGAAAATGAAGATTAAAAGTATTAAAAAATAATGAAAAAAATAATTAAATAAAATTAAGTAAAAAAAATTATAAAAAATTAATTTAAAAATTTTTAAATAAGTTCATTTTGTCATAATTTCCAAGTAATTTTGGCAAGTGGATTCCAAATTCAGTTATCCAAACCTTTAAGAACAAAAGAGAGGTTAGATTGAAGTAGCTGCTGGGCATCAGCTCGCTTAGGCGCCACCAAATGGATCCGTTGTGAGATCAGGGATAGTAGAAAAATCTTTGCATTTTTGACATTCTGAACAAAAAATGATGAGAATCAATTTGTCGATCAAATATTCGGAATTTTCTTACAGGTCTCGGCTAACAAAGGGCCACAGTAATCTGGGCTGGAAATCAGCATAGGAAGATTTTTAAGGCTTTTGGTTCAAGTCCTTTTTAACTCCAAAGTGTCAACAGTACTCTTGAAGTGCGTGTTTTCCAAGGGGAGGGCCCAATTTAACCAATTTAACACGTCAACGTCAACAGTACCTTTAAAATATGTGTTTTTCAAGGAGAGGTGAACAGAAAAGTGGGAGGTGGCCTAGAAAACGAATAAATTATACCTCGGCCTTTTCTTTATCCTTCCACAGGAAAGGACTCTAGGACTCTCAAGAAGTTTGAAAATAGATATTTGTAAAAGAGCATAATTTATGTAAGTGCACCCCGATTCCAGCAACAAGAGACGGGACGGTTACAATGACAGGCTTCACAAGCGGCATAATAGTTTTAATAAGGACTCGTATTGTACTCGGCAGCACTAGCCGTGTGGTTAGCAGTGCGAACTAGCATACTGAGGGTCATGTTTACGAGCTCTGGACCGGACAAACTCGGAAATTGTAGAGAATACATTTTTTTCTAATTTTTCTAATACGGGCAGGATACGTCGGAAAGGAACGGCAAGACCTTCGAGTATATTTCTGACAACAAAATAACATCTGTCGTGCGAAGCTGACTTCGAATAAATTGCATTTGCCTTCATTTGTTGCAAAAACATCAAGACTCACATCACAAATTGGAGGACGAGCCTGGCCGAAAATCACATTACAGGAATTTATGCTTGTTATGAAATAAAATAAGGCACTTTTCTAACTCAGTAACTATTTTATTTTTTAGAAAATTTTATTTTATTTATTTTTCTTCACAAAATATATGTAGTTTTAATAAAAAAGTACGCTAAAAATATTTTTTCTTCAACTGAAATTTTTTATTTCACATTTTTTGCCTTCTAAGTTTATATTTTTATTCACAATAAACATCCTTGAGACTTAATCCATTACCGCTGGCGGTCCATGGCAATCAGACTCTTCAAGGCCTAAAAAAAAAATTGAAGTCTTTACTCACTCAGTCACTTAATTTTATACAAGGTTTGCCATAAACTATATGAAAACTACACGCACCAAGCGCTTGTGACAAGGAAAAATGTATAATAAATGCCAATAAGAGTAAAAAAACATAGCATATCCTAAGGCGCAGCTATTGAGGTAACATAAAAATCGGGGCAAAATATGGCGATTGGTATAATATTTAGACATTTTCTACAAAATAACAATAGAATACGTAGACTATACAATGACAACTTGTATTTTCCATTACATGCTTATTCATGTATATATATAACATAACATGTAGATGTGTGTGGAAGAAAGATTTTGCGTTGTTTGCATTGTCATGACCTTTAACAATAAATTTTTACGTTGGCGTTTACATATACATACAAGTATATATGCATATAACCAACATTGAGCAGAACTTGTAGTAGTGCCTAAGGAAGAAAGAGAGCGAGAGTGCGAGAGAACACAGAAAAACACTCATGATTGGATGCCTAAATGTAGGCAATGCAATTTTGACTCAATTGCTGGCTGTGAGTGCAGCTAAGAATGAGTGCCTCATGTAGGGTATGTACGTGAGTTTAAAGAGAGTAGAATACATTTTAAAATATAATTGAAATACACAAGCGCCTTAAAATATGCTTTACATGCATTCCTTATATATTTAAATACCTAAGAGTATACTTTTTTTTGCATTTGGCAGCCTGAAATTATGCTACGACTGCAGAATTTGATGAGCTTTTTGCGTCTATTAGCATATGAAGTGGAGCTAGCTGGCATAAATACCTATTTAACTGAGTACTAAAAATTTTTCTAATAAATTATGAAGCAAGAAAGTTGTAAAATGCTTCGTAAAGCGCCTAGAAGTATGCAATTAATTTTTATATTTAATATTTTCTACTGAATGATGTACAAATAAACACATATATCTAGAAATGCACAAAATATGGATGTTTTACATATATTATTTTATATGCTTTATATTGAGTGCCTAAACGTATGCTTTATTTATTGCGCATTATTCTCTGGGGTTTTAAAGCCTCTAAGTATGTAATAAAAAAGAGATATATATAGTCAACAGTCAGAGACCGTTTAAATTACTAAATTTTCGTATGTATAAGGTATTGAAGATGAAAAAATTAAATTGAAAAGCCCCTAAAAGTATGCAATTAATTTTGAAATTTGATATTCTCATCTTTAATCACCATAAGAGTGCTCTTTTCATATATGCATGCCTACTTTGTTCGGTTAGGTTCTCAAAGCGCCTATGTGTATGCAAGGATTTTTTATTTAAGACGCATATGAGAATATTTGGACTATTTAAATAATAAAATTTTTCTCAACCAAAAACAAAAAAATCATATTTTCTCAGAACCTAATTTTTTTAATATAAAAATATAGTTTAAAAAAATTAAATTAACTTAAAAATTAATTAATTAAAATCAAATACATTAAAATATAATATAAATTAAAAAAAGAAAAAAATTTAAAAAAATGAAAAAAAAAATTTTAATTTAAAAAAAAAATTATAAATTTATTAAAGCATGTATGTACATGAAATTTATTTCAATTCGCAAAATGATGACTAATTTTTGAAAATACAAATTTTGACTACATAAATTTTTTCCATCTCATTCTTTTTACCAATTGCAAAACTGAAGACAACAAGTATTATACGTAAAAAACTCAATGGAAAATTAATTTTGCGCAGGTCACTTGTAGACGTCTTAAGATTTCTCATTTCTTTCTTTCTTAATTTTAGTTTTTTATATTTTTGTAAATAAATTTTTTTAAAGCTGCGCTTTGTTATTATTGTTATTATTGTAGTTGTTGTTGTTGTTGTTGTTGTTGCTGCTGCTGTTGCACCATATCGAAATGTAAAATTTCCAAAAGTGATTCCTTAGTCGCTGTCGCCGTCAATATGAGCAATACCAATATTGATGTTAGAAATAGCGAGAATAACAGTAAATAGCCAAAGGCGCACATTGAAGTATTGCAGGAGGAGGGGCAAAGTAATTAGTTTGTGTGTAAGGCATGGCACACACACACGCGCATACACAATCAATTGCTTGTCAAAGTTGCACGAATCCAAAAAAAAGCAAAAATAAAAAGAATTAATTACACAGTCAGCCTGTGTGAAGCCCACACAACCAGTCCACCAAGTCAATCACAGGCAGCAAAGGCCACACGCAGTACACAGTATAGATGGATGAAAATTTTTTCAGCTGTTGGTATAACAGATTTTTTGAAAATATATCTAGGAAAAAACACTTTTCTTTGCGCACGCACACACGCACACACACGCAATTAGTCACTAAATTTGAATATTTTCCTTGAATTTTAATAAATTTCAATGAAATTTTCTTTCACTTTTTTCTTATATAAAATTTTATTTTACTTTGAGAATTCTTTGCAAATAATTTTTACTTTCTTGGTAAATTTCAATTTGTTTTCTGTACAAAATCGATAGCAACGACCACTTGATTCAACGCGTCTACGCGTTCAACGTAACTAAACCAACCTGACACGAACTGCGAGCAACCGAGTACTACGAAGCTGAAGGGTATGCCAGACGTTAGTAACCTGAAACTCGCTTAATGTATGAGTCAAGTGAAGCAACGACGACGACGTTGTCGACGATGCCGAAGCGAAGGGTGCAAGAACAACACACAAGGCGAACACGACGACGACGACGACGACGCCGAGTTTGGGTACGATGACGCTGATGTTGTTATTATTATTTGCGATGAGGGTGGTGGTGAGAGCTTACGAAGGCAACTGTAGAGCACTGTGGTAACGGTTGATAAAAAAAATAATAATAAGAATTTCCTTTCCAATGATAAACATTCATCATTAAATTAGAATTTTCTGTTTTTTTTCTTTAAAAAAGTAGGGAACCTCGAAATGGATCACCCTTTAAAAAATAAAAATATGTATAAACATAGTTAAATAACTCAAAGTAAAGTAATATATTATTATCAAAATTAAGGAAATTAAATTAGAGAAGACAAAAAAATCAAATAATATGAAGTAGCCTGAAATAATACGAAACACCCCACTGTGCTTGCTCTATACCGCAATAAATCAAAAAACCGAAAACCCTTCGCCTAACGCATGCGCCTTTTGGGAATTGAATACTAAGCTCTACGCTCTTCTAATAAGTATTGCATTACCTGCCTCCCATCTACTACCAGTACCACTAAACGGGAGAGTGTGGGAGCAGTGAGTATGCTAACTTAAATTATGCATGAGCCACTTACATACTAGTATGTATATGGAAAAAATTACTCAATTTAAAGAAGTTTAAAAAAGTAAAAATTAAGTATAGGAAAAGTTTTGAAAAAAAGTTTATGACAAATGGAAGGAAATCAAATTTTTTAAATGGAGTTTTAACACACATTGAATTCAATTTGAAAAAATTATTAAATTTAATTTTAAAAAACATTAATTATTTTTAATATTTGTAACAAAAAATTATATTTCGAAAATAAATAATTCAAATTTATACTAATTTCTCATTCGTATATTTTTTTAAATTTTCTGTATCGTTTTTTACACTTTTTTTGTAATTTCTTTTTATTTTATTTTAATATTTATAAAAATATTTATTTCTGCCTAATAAGTTATAATATAAGTTATTGTAACTTTTATATTTATTATTTTTTAATCTTCTAGTTTATTCTTAATTTAATTTTAAATTATTTATTTCATTGTCAATTTTTTTTTGATTATTTTAAATTTATTCGAATTTTAAATTATTTATTTTATTATCAAATTTTGTTTATTTTTTTTTTAATATTTTCGAATTTTATATTCATTATTTCCTTGCCAAATTTTTTTATTGATTTTTTGAAATTTTTTTTGGAATTTTAAATTTATTATTTATTATAAATTTTTTTTTTATATTTTTTTTTTCGAATTTTAAATTAATTATTTCATTGTAAAATTTGTTTATTGATTTGTTTTAAATTTTTTCGAATTTTAAATTAGTTATTTTATTACCTAATTTTTTTTTATTGATTTTTTTTATTTCTATTTTCGAATTTTAAATTTATTGTATATTATAAAAATTTTTATTAATTTTTTTTTTAATTTTTTCGAATTTTAAATTAATTATTTTATTATCGAATTTTTTACTTGATTTTTATTTTATTTTTTCGAATTTCAAATTAATTATTTTATTATCAAATTTCTTTGATTTATATTTTTTAAAATTTTTCGAATTTTAAATTAATTATTTTATTTTAATAACTTTTTATTAATTTTTTCGAATTTCAAATTAATTATTTAATTATAAAATTTTTATTGATTTATTTATTTATTTATTTTTTCGAATTTTAAAACAAAATTTAGATTTATTTATTGATTTTTTTCTAATTTTTTTCGAATTTCAAATTAATTATTTTATTATCAATTTTTTTATTGAATTTTTTTTATATTTTTATATTTTATATTTTTTTTTAATTATTTTTTATTTAATTCTTGTTTTTTTTTTGACGATTTACATAGTTACTAAAACACTTAAAAAAATTATAAATATTAATTGAAATTTATTATAATTTATTGCGTAATTAAAATAGCCTTTGCGGCTTAATTTAATCAATTTTTTGATTTTGCTATTATTTCATATTTAATTTTTTATTTTATTTTTTCTGTATAATATAAAATAATTAAATAATTAAATTAAAATAATTTATTTTCAATTATTTCTGCTGCCATTCCTTTTAACTATTTTTTTTATAAATTTTTTCATAAATTAGTGAGCAATTTGTTTTTAAATATTTATTTTTATGCTTTTTACCCGCTCCTTTGCCCTTATTTTTATTATACTTATATTTTATATTTTTCCCCAAATATCCCATAAATTTCCCCAATATATGGCACTAATGTGATTTAATGTAGCTTGTCAGCCTTACAATAAAACACTTATATCAATGACAACAACAATTTAGTAAATTTATTTAGCAACAACATTAAAATTCAATAAATTTTGACAGCTGTTTGTGGTCGCTGTCAGCAACTGCTACTGTTAGGGCCGTTAAAATGTCCTTTAGTGTAGCTGCCAAAGGCAATAATTTTCACTCAAACACACAAAAAAAAACACACTCCCACACTCACACACTGCTACACTCCTACACTCCCACACACACACACACAGCCACACACACTTTCCCAGTAGAGGAACTAGTTGAGTTTATCAGCAAACTCG
Source organism: Neoceratitis asiatica (assembly GCA_030068015.2). Classification (NCBI taxonomy): domain Eukaryota; kingdom Metazoa; phylum Arthropoda; class Insecta; order Diptera; family Tephritidae; genus Neoceratitis; species Neoceratitis asiatica. The sequence continues at coordinate 73,049,315 of CM061527.1, forward strand.
TTCGTTAGCTGTCATCCTCGCATATCGTCATCTCGCACTCGTCATCGGCAAATGAAACGCTGTCAAGAGTAATAAAAGCAACAACAATAGTAACAAAAATAATAATAATAATAATTTTAAATAGAAATATATGTACATATGTATGTATGACAGTGGGAAAAAATATATGAAACTTGGCTGACGCAAAATGAAATTTTTATTGATTTCCACTGTGTATGAGTTCGAGTGTATGTATGTATGTGTTGATTATAGTATGCGTGTGTTTTTTGTGATTTTCAATTTTTTTTTTTGCAGCTCTCCAATGAATTTACTCTTTGATTTCATACGCTTTGGCAAGTCATTTAACGAACTTTTCGGTTTGTCTCGAGGAGTAGACACTGAGAGGCGTTTGGCATTCGCCCTTGTCTGCCTGCAGTGTTGGAGTTAGCTACCCAAACTATGCCTAACACAAGGCAAACTGTCATAATTTTATGACACACTTGTGTGTGTTTGTATGTATTTAATGTTTGTTTTAACTAGTTTTTTAGTGGCAACGACGCAACGACGCAACGACGCACCGACGCACTTCTTGACACATTCCACACACACACACATACATGCATATTTACTCTAAACAGCTTTTTAGTTTCTCCAGTTTCCTTTCGCTTTGCCTATCTCTACTCATCTTTTTAAACTTTCTCCATCACAAATATTTACATACTTAAATACTCGCGTGTACATATGTATTTTCATTAGTCTGCTGACATTGAGCTTATGTCAGACCTTCCAGCAGCGCTGGAGCGAGTTGCCTCACTCAAGCGCAAATATTAGCAAATAATCAGACATTAATTTAATGCTTTACCCCCACATGAATATTCATACATTTGTATGTATGTATGTATGTATGCATTTATGAGGAGAGTTTCCTACGCAAATCTGTGCAAATTTTGCTTCTGAAACGTGTGTCATTTGATAGGGAAAACTTTGGTGATCTCATTAGGAAAAAGTTCATGAAATGTGTTTTCAGTGTTGCCCGTTATCCCGTTAGTACGCGGGGAGATCCGTATCGGCTTCCCCTCAAGACCATTAAAGAGTAGTATTTTTTCCAAAGTAGATAATTCCAGTTTTAGCTTAGTAGTGGTGTTCAATTGCAACTCAGAGATGGAGTAAGGTCTTTATCCTCTTCAAAAAAAAAAACGTAAAGTCAACTGTAAGTGACGTCATTGAGCATCAGTGCGCTTCCAACGATCGGATCTCATGCATCGAGAGTCATCATGAGGTTAGGCCACGAAATGGTTCTTCTAATCCTGATTGGCTTCAAAGGAAGAAGACTACGTACGGCACCCTCTACTACCCACCGTTCCCAACTGACGATTCTTCTTCTTCTTCTTTGGCGTAGGCACCACTTACGCGATTATAGCCTCGTCAACAACAGCGCGCCACTCGTTTCTTCTCATCGTTCCATCGTCTGCGGTATTCGCCGTTTCTAACGCGCAAAGGACCATAAATCTTCCGCAAAACTTTTCTCTCGAAAACTCCTAAAGTCGACTCATCGGATGTAGATATCGTCCAGACTTCTGTGCCATATGCCAGGACGGGAATGATGAGCGACTTGTAGAGTTTGGTTTTGGTTCGTCGAGAGAGGACTTTACTTTTCAATTGCCTACTCAGTCCAAAGTAGCACCTGTTGGCAAGAGTGATGCTGCGTTGGATTTCAAGGCTGACGGTATTGATGTTGTTAATGCTGGTTCCTAGATAGACGAAAGATGTTGATGACTGAGATATATATAGAGAGGGAGAGGGAGAGAGAGATGAAAAGAGAGAGTGAGAGAGGGAAAAAGAGAGTGAGAGAAGGAAAAAGAGAGTGAGAGAGCTGGTGTTTATTCTCTAGCAGAACGTTATTCGCATCAAAACAAGTTCCGTCAGTTCAGCACTTCTTTCAAAGTTGTGAATACCTTATAATTTATATCTGGCAAGGGTACCATTATGAGCTGTAGATGGCGTCGGAGACTCCTGTAATGAGCTTTTGACGAGTGCTTTCAGTAAACTCAGTTCCAAGTCAAAAGAAGCAACGCTCAACTATTTGTTGAGAACGTAGCTTTGATCCTCGAATTCGTTTCTGTGTTTTGCAGAGGCGGATGCATATTTTGACTGTGGCAGTATCCGAGTCAATTTTATGATCTCGCAGAGTACGTACACATGAAACACAATCCACCTCAACGGGTTTCCATCACATGGCAGTCATTTAGTTTACTGAATTTTTATATTCGAACCTCCTGCTACTGCATATCAGGGGCCCAAACACTTCCAAAAATGTAACCCGAAGGGGTTTTGTTATCGCATCTTAACCCTGGTGCCTACATTGCTTAGTGAGCTGGAAATCTAGACGCAAGAGAGCTTTAAGTTCCTCTTATCACTACTTATTGAAAAGTTTAAAGCATAAAAAAAAGGATTTAACAATCACATTGACGAGATTAATTTCATTTCCAATACAAATTCGACCTACTTGCTGGCTCTAGAGTACTCTCTAAGTCCCTACATACATACTCGTACATACACACACAAAAATCCATTAAAACTATCTTCTGCTGATTGGCACTTTTCAAACATCGATAACATAAGAAGTTCTTTTCAATACAACAACAGCAACAACAACAACAACGACAACAAATTCAACTCACATTTTATAAGTTCTCGGAATTATTTGCCCAACAAATGCCTACAGCTATGTATGGGGCATACGGATATTGGACATATGTGAATGGGTAAATACATACATAAGTAGATATCTGACATAAGACATATGTACGTATATATGTATAGAGGGTTATCCATTTAGTGATTTCCAAAGTGCAGCGCTCCTGTGCATCATCGTTTTCCTCGGTCCACATCAAATATCGCTGCTGTAAGTGAAAGTGCAGCCGAAGAACCGAATGTGTAAGTAAGTAAGCAAAATTGTCGCATTTGGGTCTCGGAGAATCCTCAAATAATTGAAGAGAGGCCATTGCATCCAAAAAAAAAAAACTTACTGTCTTGTGCGCTCTTTGGTACGGAGTTGTGATTGGATCTTACTTCTTTGAAAACGATGCCGGCGAGACTGTCACTGTCAATCCGGAGCGTTATGCTCCTATGATTACTGACTTTGGTTGGCCTGCAATTGAAGAACACGACTTGGACAATATTTGGGTCCAATAAGATGGTGCTACATGCCACTCAACAAGAGCGAATCTGGATTTTTTTGCGAGCGAATATGCCCCGGCCGCGTAATCTCTCGTCTTGGCGATCTCAATTGGTCACCAAGGTCATGCGATTCGACACTGTTGGACTTTTTTTGGGGCTACGCGAAAGATCCTGTTTATGCGGATAAGCCTTTAACTCTTGAGCACTTGAAAACCAGCATTCGTCTATTCATGGCTGAGGTCCTGCCCAATATGTGCCAAAAAGTCCAAGGATGTGATGTCACACGATCTTGGTGGCCAATCGACCGGCTCAAAACGTGAAATTATCTGCTCATCGAGAAGTGTTCTCTCCATAAATCCATTGATTTATGCGTTGTGTGGGAAGTGGCGCCGTCTTGTTGAAACCAAATGTCGCGGAGATCACGAGCTGCAATATCAGGCATCAAATAGTCGATCTTAGCGCAATAACGGTCGCCATTGACAGTTATGTTCTCATCGGCAGCATTTTTGAAGAAATATGGACCATTGATTCCACCGGCCCACAAACCACACCAAACCTTTGTTTTTTCTGGATGAAATGGCAGCGCTTGAATCTCTTCAGGTTGCTCTTCGTCACAAATGCGGCAATTTTGCTTATTTACAAACCCATTGAGCCCGAAGTGGGCCTCATCGCTGAACAAAATTTAACTCGGAAACCTTGGATCTTCTTGGAACTTTTCAAGAGCCCTTGGAAGAGCGAAGCGATGTCGTTTGGGAAGGTCGAGCGGCTTCAGTTCTTGCACAAGCTGTATTTTGCACGCTTTCAATTTAAGATCTCGACGTAAAATGGGCCAAGTCTTTCCATACGGCAGACCGAGTTGCTGCGAACGGCGCCGAGTCAACTCTCCACGGTCTTCCACGGTACACTCTCAGCTACGGCTGCTACGTTTTCTTCACTGCATGCTGGACGTGGTCTATTCGAGGTCGAATATTATCCCAATAATGAATGCTGAATCTCAATATGGGTGATGGTGTTGCGAATAGTACGCTCAATAGGCCGATTATGTTGACCATAAGTAGAGTGAAGTGCGCGAAGCACATTCTTTACAGAACGTGAATTTTCATAATAAAGTTGAATGATTTGTAAACGGTGTTCAGGCGTAAGCAAGTGAACAAAAATAACATGAAAGCTTGATCTGTCAAAAAAGGCTATTGAAAAAATTACCTCTAATTGGATCATCCTTTATATACGTGTATGTATTTGTACTCGAATAAATATATATCAAAGAAAATTCGATTCAATAAATATTGAAATGCAAGCTATGCAATTAAATGTGGGTAAATATGTATATGCGTACAGAGGAGTATGTATATATATACATATATATATATATATATATATATATATATATATACATATCATATACTGATGAATGATTGCAAAGGTTTTCCTTTCAAATATACACAGATATAAAGTTATCCTCGTCAATATGTATGTATATTTGTAGAAATATCAATGGAGAATTCCATTCATGTCAATAAAGAACACTTTTCATATGTGGCCGTTAGTGTTTGTGTTTTTCCTCTCTCTCTCTAGGTGTGTATGTGTGTATGTGTGCGTACTGAATTATTTACCCATGTGTCATTCTTCCCTTCATTTATTCAGCTCAACACATTGGCGATTGAATTTTAAACATTTCATGCATAGCTGCAGCAGTTCTGAAGCATATTTGCATAAAAAATTTCGTAAAAAATGTTATTTTCATGGAAATAATTTAAATATTTTTTCCCAACAACACTACATACCCTGAATGAGGAAAACTCTCAATTCTTCACTAGTATGCTACTAGTTTGTATTTAGACATAATAGGTCAATTGGAAAGTCCCCGGCCTGACACATAGTAGATGGCGCTATCAGAATTTAATTAAATATGATTTTTAGTGAATCCTAACCTGCAAAAGACGCTATGCTAAGTTTAGTGAAATGACCACCGAAGACGGTGAACACACAGTGGACGCCCAAAAGAGCTGGCTGGTTACCGACGAAAACATCAAATAAATCCACAAAATGATTTTGAATGACCGTAAATTGAAATTGAATGAGATAACAGGTACTCTAAGGATATCAACTGAACGTGAACATCATATCAATCACGAATATTTGGGTATGAAAGAGCTCTGAGCAAAGTGGGTGTCGCGCGAGCTCACTTTTGACCAAAAAAAAACGGCGAGTTGACGATTCGGGGCAGTGTTTGGAGATGTTCAAGCGTAATAACCCCAAGTTTTTGCGTCGATATGTGACAATGGATGAAACATGGCTCCATCATTTCACTTCGAAGTCCAATCGACAGTCAACCGAGTGAATTACACGACACGAACCCGCTCCAAAGCGAGGAAAATCGCAACAGTCGGCTGGCAAGGTTATGGCGTCTGTATTTTGAGATGCACATGGAATAATCTTCATAGACTACCTTGAAAAAAAAGAAGGACCATCAGCTGTGACCGTTACATGGCGTTACTGGACAGTTTGAAGGACGAAATCGCCGAAAAACCAGCGCATTTGAAGAAAAAGAAAGTGCTGTTTCACCAAAACAATGCACCATCGGTCACAAGTCAGCCAAAATCGATGGCAAAAATTAATGAATTAGGCTTCGAATAGCTTACGCATCTACCATATTCTAAAGCGACTATTTCCTGTTCTCAGATTTCAAATAAATGCTCGCTGGGAAGAAATTTTCGTCGAATGAAGTGAAGTGATCGCCGAAACTGAGGCCCATTTTGAAGCAAAGGACAAATCGTACTACAAAAATGGTAACGAAAAGTTGGAGGGTCGCTATAATCAGTGTATCACCCTTGAAGGGAACAATGTTGAATAAAAAAATGAATTTTGCCAAAAAAAAGGGTTTTCCTATGGTAGGCCGGGGACTTGACCTTTACACTATGCTAACTACTTCGTATTTCAGTTTTTCTCCACGTAATTTTTACACATTTGCGTTTTTACCGTTAAAATGTCAATTGTCCGACTTTGCATCAGCTTCATACTAGTTAAATACTAGTTCCTTTATTTTTTCATGAATTTCTACAGCGCAGAAATAGAAATGAAAAATCTGCCTACAGTGGGTTTCGAGCCGATGAAGTGCGTACTAAAAACAGAAAAACGTTATCAGAAAAAAATTAACGTCGGATTCCCCTTTAGCCGTTCGGATGAGTATAGTTGTTTCTAAAGCACTACTTATCCGGCTTTTACCCTAGTATGGAAATATATCCGTAGGCAACACCGATCCAATTATACCAATCTAACTCGTATTTCAAAGCTGACATTTCAAGCAAAATTTTTGGTGGAGACAGTTCTGTGAATCGTCACTCGTATGGAGAGTTATTTTCGATTTGAAAATTGAAAGTTCGAAAGAAATGCGTGGAGCAAGAGCGGCATATAAGCAGTCACGAGATAGCGGAGGTATTAGGCATCACTCACGTGACAGTTTGGCATCATTTATGATGGGTTACCCACTCAAAAAAAGCTCCGTTGAGTTTTGGTGCGACCTGAGTTAACGCAAAAAATATTTGTTTGACCAATTACCATCAAAAAAGTCCGCCAGCCGCTTCGACTTTCCTGAAGCTGGAGCCAACTTTGCCTTAATTTCCTTTTTCTCATACTTTTACATTCTGACATTTGCTCTCTAACGAGATAAGCTAACCTTCAGCTCTGGATTGTACTACAAAAGGCACAATCTCTTCCACTGAAGAAGTTGACAGGTACAGGTAGGAGGAACAGAAACAGTTCAATCATTTTTAAATGGATTCTAGTCTAAATTTTGCCCTTTATCTCCGATAGCAAATATCTTTAACCTTTTTAATGTTTAAGTGTGTCCAGAAGCACAGTGATTTAATGATAAATTATAAAACATTTTTCATGATAGAAACATTTTGCCACCTTTCTTTATTGATATTTTACTGATAAGCAAACAGACAAACACGTAGCTGCGTGGGTGCAAGGGTAGACGCGTCTGGCGAGTCGGCGAGTCTGCTTTGGGTGGTTGACAGAAAAATTGTTTATCTGCAGAGTTCACCCTTTACCCGCAATCAATTTGAAGTTATTGTCCTTTACAGGTTTTTGTTGTTGTTGTTGTTGTTGTTGTTGTAGTATTATGTGCGCATATATTGTATACATAATAAAGGGTGATCCAAGTAGAGCTACTTCTTTCAATGGCCTTTTTTTAACAGATCACGCGGGAGTCGTTATTTTCCTTCAGTATTGTTTGGCATTTCATCATGGAAAGACTTCATTTCATCGGCCTACTGAGCGTACTATTCGCAACACCATCACCCATCTTGAGACCCAGCATTCATTATTGGATGATATTCGACCCAATAGACCACGTCCAGCATGCAGTGAAGAAAATATAGCGGCCGTAGTTGGGAGTGTACACGAAGACGGCACAGATAGTCGATTCGGCGCCGTTCGCAGCAATTCGGACTGACGTATGGAACGACATGGCTTTGCTCTATGTGCTCCTGAAAAGTTCCAAGAAGTTCCGACGTTTCCGAGCCAAATATTGTGCAGCGATGAGGCCCGTTTCTGGCTCAATGGGTATGTAAACAAGCAAAATTGCCGCATTTGGTACGAAGAGGAACCTGAAGAGATTCAAGAGCTGCCATTTCATCCAGAAAAAACAACAGCAACGGTTTGGTGTGGTTTGTGGGCCGGTGGACTCATCGGTCCATATTTCTTCAAAAATGATGCCGGTGAGAACGTAGCCGTCAACGACGACTATTATTGCGCCATGATAACCGACTATTTGATGACTGAAATTGAGGCTCGTGGTCTTCGCGACATTTCGTTTCAACAAGTCGACTTCCCACATCCCACCCATCGCATCAAGCAATGGATTTATTGAGAGAACAATCCGGTGAGCAGATAATTTCACGTTTTGGACCGGTCAATGAGCCACCAAAATCGTGTGATATCCCACCGTTAGACTTTTTCCTGTGGGTATATGTAAAGTCTAAAGTCTATGCGGACAAACCCGCTTCGATTCAGGTCTTGGAGCAAAACATCACACGTGCCATTCGCCAGTTACCAGTCGAAATGCTCGAACGAGTCATCGAAAATTGGACTCAACGTATGGACCATCTGAGACGTAGCCACGGCCAACATGTGAAAGAGACAATCTTCAAAAAAAAAATTAATGCCAAAAAATGTTCTTTCGAATGATAATAAACATTCGCCATTGAATTTGAATTTTCTGTGTTTTTTTTTCTTTAAAAAAGTAGGGAAGCGCGAAATGTATCACCCTTTATATATATATATATATGTACATAGCGAAAGCTCAGCATGCATGTCAATGACAGCACGCGGAGCATAGATTAGTCTGCGGCTGCTTCTGTTGGTCTTTGTTGTTGTTGTTGTCATTGCGGTTATTATTACTTTTTGAAAACGCGTTCTCTCTTGTCCTTCGCGAGTCTTTCAAATTCTTATTACATATTGTTGTTGTTATTTATTGTCTGTTATTTTACGGAATTTTTTTTTTTTTTGAATTTTTTCTCCCTTTTTTGCTTCACTTCCAACTCACTTGACTGCCTAATCACTGTCTGGTAGTTGTTATTGTTGTTCTTACTGTTGTTGTTGTTGTTGTTATGTCGTTATGTCGCGATATCGCCAGGATTCGTTGATATAAAGTGACACACGTTGCATCAAATTTGTTACGCTTTTGACGTACGAAACCCGTTCGTGCTTTGCTGAGCTTTGTCTACTCAATACCGTTATATGTGGAAATACGTTATATGAAGGCAGTAGCAAGACTGTGATTTTAGTGTACTTTTTTGGTATCTGTTTTTTTCCGTATAATGGATGTAGACTGTAGAAAGAATTCTTTGTTATTGTTGTTGTAATTTTATATGGGTTTTTATTGTTGAAATATTCTGAAATTCGTTGCAGATTTACTTGTGTATTAATCAAAGTTTGGAGAGTTTTGAAAGGGTTTTTGTTTTGAATTCTCATGCTCAACTTACGGTCTCTTCACTCTGAGCCGAATTTCTAGATCACTACGATTGATAGCAACCTTGTTCTCGGTGCGTGAAATCCTCCTTTTCCCTTGGTCTCTGGGTTAACTGACAAACTCTAGACATTGTTTACTTGGAAGAATCCACCAAGACGCTTGTACTAGCTTAGTCTCGATATTTGACATTTTATCCAAGACTTGAGAGATGATGCAGTTTAAAGCTCTCGCCAAGAGCGTCGATTTCATAAAAAGAAAGAGTTTTTTTTTATAGGGCTCTGCTTAAAAAAATTCTTAATCCATCAAGAGGTCAGTAGTCTGGCCAAAAAGTGAAACTCTGACTACTTATCGGGGTCGGAGCTGGTCAGACTTCGTGGGTAGCTGACTTGATGATTGTATCGGGATCGAGGATATAAGCTAAAATTCAATAATTTCATTACCCATTGCGGTTATAACTGAGTTAACGCAAGGGCAACTTCAAGAACCTCAAACCAAGTGTAACTGTCTCTAAGAACGAAAGTGAAGCTCGCCACCCACATAGATGCATAACATCCCTATGCAGTGTTGGTTTCGTAGAGTGCAGAGGACATCACTCATATATATTAGTGACGCCTTGCGGACAACCCCAACTGAGGTCAATAATGTCCTCTTGTAAGTTCTCCCCTCCTCTTCTTCTCCCTCATTATGGTGGTGCATAATGCTGCTTGTGCTGAGCATAAGACTACAGAAGGTGACTGAATGGAAAATGGCAAACCACGGTCTTACCAATGTACTATGAAGGTCTCGTGTACCAAAAACTACGGACTACTGCATAAATTTCCTGACATCACGAACTACTATAAGGTGTTTATTTTGGTTAGAAACCAGTTGAATAGGTCCATTCCAGCATATGCAACTGGATACACTTTTCAAATCAAAGCTGGACAACAGAGTCGGTAGTGGAATCTACTCAAAGGAGCTCGGTATCACTAAATCCTTTCGGCTACCGAATTACTGCAGAGTTTGTCAAGCTCCCAGCCATAGATGTGGCTATTAATGGTCCAGGTTTAATGGTGCTCTCGGTGAATTGTATCTATATCTTCTCGAATAGCGAGGCAGCACTAAGAGCACTGGAATCTGTCTCCGAAACGGTAGAGAATTGTCGAAAATCTCTAGACCTGATGGCTAAGCCGTTTTCTCTGAACCTAGTATAGGTGCCACACCACAGTTACATATAAGGGAAACAACAGAACAAGATGTGGGGACGATCTTGTAAAGAAACACGTTTCCCTTACACTTTCAACACCATTGAAGAGCCTAGGCATGCCGCTCTCCCCATGTAAATTCACTATAAGAGCGCAAAGATGGTAACTCAAGTTTGAAGAGTCTCAATTGCTGAAATGTGGCAAGGGTAAAGTGGCCGACATGGAATAAAAGAAAGTGGAGAGAGCTTATCACGCCAAAAAGAAACGAAATATCCACAATGAGGGGTCTTTTCATGGGACGTTTTCTATTTGGTAGCTGGGCGCACCATCAAATTAGTAGATGAGCGGGAGTTGTAGAGAGGTGGAAGAACCTGAAATCTTAAGGAACTTCCTTTGCGAATGCCGCGTACTTCGGGCGAATAGGTTGAAGGATCTAGGGGCGTCAACCTTTAGGACGAGTGCTCTGTTCTACCAACGCCACACATTGGTTTGACCAGCGAGTGCGGGCCAATAGGATTGTCGGTGGTATCACAATACGCCCGGCTGGTGCTCTAAGTAAGCTGCGCTTTATGCAGCATTTGAGGGCACTAAAAGATCCGAAGCGTTCGGTAGTGACAGCCTCTACGGCAACGCCAGCGCGAGCCAATTCATCCATTTCGTGATTACCTTTCACATCCGAGTGATCTGTAGACCAAAAAGTGTTCGCTGTACTCTCCGGTGATAGTTTCTTAGTTGCCTCTTTGACGGAGGATGTGCTACTCCGTCCGTACATTGAGGCTTGCAGCTTTCCTGTCACTGCTTTCCCTGGTCTGAGCTCGTTTTGGCTACCCGGATTAACTTACTAGATGTTTACTGAGCTTAAGGATCTTTCAGTGACAACAGTTCCAACAAGCCACGCCTACAAAACCCCCCAAAGTTCGCTTTGAAGTTTACCTTCACTCACACGATAGACGTTCGGGAGTTACGCGTGGTGGGTGGCGCGCAGCTGAGGCTGTGAAGCAATCAAAGTCGACTTTATTGAATTTATTTGACGACTGAAGTAATTAAAAAGTCAACTACACGCAGAAATATACAAATACACATTTGTGTATGTACATATATACGAGTATATGTGTGTATGTATGAGTATATGTATGTAAAAGGAAACTTTTTCACTATATTTTGGGCAAAGCCGCTGAACGACCTTTACCTCTTCACGCAAAACGGGCCAACAAAACAAAAGCTAAACACAATAAACAACACACACGCATACAGACACACACATATTTACATGCTAAGCAAGCTCATACCAAATGAACAAAGCCAAACTGAATGCGCCTGAGCCAAGGTGGCAAGGTCAAAGGCCCGACTAAACACAGCTTAGCTCGTTTAGCAGTTGCTTAATGAATTTTTTCCTTCAGAGAGCGCAGAGGAGGGCACAGGAGGGCGCAGGTGGGCACTGGCTCAAAAGCGCTTGCTGCTGTACAAAAATGCTCATTTTATTTTGGGCCCGCGGCGACCGTTTTCGTGTCAAAAGCGAACAGCAGCCAAAATGAGGGAAACGCATGTGGAGCGCACGCAGCGCCGCGCCGCCTTCGGGGAACTTCAATAAATAATTAAACAGTGAAGTAGACATTTTAATGGTATTTTTGTTGTTGTTTTTTATTTCCTTTTTTTTTTTTTGACTGTTAAGTGTACTGTTTTTGCTCACCGTTAAGCAATCAGCTCGTCAATCAGTCAGTCAGTCAGTCAGCCATTCACTTGCGCGCTGAGCAGCGCTCATTGGACTCACACATGTGACACGTGCCCCAAATTAAATCACAAATAACAACAACAATAACAATAACAACAATAACAACAACAAACAAAATGTAATTGAAAATTCTACGAAAACACTGCAATACTTTTGGACCCAAAGAGCAAGCAACAAAGCGCAAATAAATTGAAATTAAATAAAGCAGCAGAGGGAGATGGAGAGAGAGAGAGAGAGAGAAAAAGCGAGTGATCCAGATAATGGCGAAATAAGCAAATAAGCCGACTACGCGTGGTATGTTAGAGACGAGGAGTGCAGGTGTGTGGAAGAAAAAAAGATATGGAAAGAAAAGAGGAGATTAAAGATGACGAGAAAATTTAGTAGAAAAAAAACAGCCCCCGAGTTGCGGTTAGAGGTTAGGGAGAAGCAGTTCTATGTTAGTTTACAGCCTGTCTCTCGCTTTTAACTTTGTAGGCCGTGGATATGTCTAGGTGTGCGAGACCCTCACAAAGCGTCATTATTTCATGACCAATACGGGGTTTTCCATATGAGAGCTCGCCCCTCGCGAGCTGAAACCAATCTATGCTAAAAGTATTTAGGACTTCTCCCGCTCTGTTAGTAATGAAATACCGAGTTTCCTCTTTTTAGACTGCTAGAGAGCAGGTTTACTTCCGTTGTAGGCGGAATACAGCTACGGTTCACTATCTCCAAGTCCTTGAATCGTCATAACAAGTTTCTTTACCCATAACAGCGAGAGTTAAGATTTTGACCCCATTCAGGCAGACCGCATCATCGAAAGTTGGCATGGGCGTACTCGAGTCTCCATCCGACAGAGCAAATAACAAATCCAGCTGTTATTTTGTCCCAAAGGATTGAACCGGAGAATGAGCGCTGGCCGTTGCCGCCACACAGGCCGTTGTGGGTTCCTCACTATCGAGCAGGATCGAGTAGGCTTTACATCATCGTCCCTTAGCTTCGATTTTTTCAGCAGATCCTCTTGTTTCACTCTCAGCGGCCGCAATTCCTTCCTCGATACGATTAACGAGTCCCGTAGACGATAATTGCGGTCGTATCGTGTGGTACGTCCGACCTTCTTCCACTTTCTCCTTAGTCCAAGCCAAGTTCTCCTCCTCTTCCTTCGTCTGGTAGGTTGGCAGCTAAGTCAGTCATGGACTTTGAGCGCCGTTTTGTAACTTGTCTTTACTTTCAACCCCTTCTTACTGAGCTTTGCCCCAGAGGCCATTTCTTTATTGCCGAATAAGCACCTTTGGCCACACCCGGAGAGCGTAGCAAGGCTTCCTCTTCCATAGTGTTCACGCTTTCAAGAAGAAAGCTCGTTGTGTCCTCCATGTTGAGTTTTTATGCCAGGAAACCATTACCTGAAGCGTTTTATACCTACCACAAGGTACTTCATTAACAATGGTCGGGATAGGCATACGCCCTCCCCTCTCTGTCCCACATGTAAAGCAAAACACCAGGAAAATTGGAATTTATACTGCTGGACGCCGCCTCTCTAGGTACTAAACTAGATGTCGAGTCATTTCAGTGATAGCAGCGGAGCCCATTGCCCAGTTGGCAGCCGCGAGTAGGATGCAGATAAAAGGATTTTCGCCGACAAAACACTGAGTTGGAAGAGGCGCATATCTCAGATATACGAGAAGGCTTCCTTCACTCTCTATGCCTGTGAAGGAGCTATCGGCTAAGAATTTAACTTAAGTCTCAGGAACTGCTGCGAAACTGCAAAAAGTTAAGTGCCAACCATCAGGGCACCCAAAAAAAACCTCCAAATACCCAATTGATGACACTGATTTCAGGCAAATCTTTGTCACGCAATACTGCATTCGAACTGGCATTTCCGCTGATAGATCCTTACTGTGTGTACCACGCCGAAATCTCTGATATCATGACGGCTGCTAAACACATTCGAAAGGAATACTAAGTAGGAGACATCTTCATCTTCAATGAGTCAGATAGCAAAGGAGCTAAAGAAAAGACAAGGCTTACAACAAATTCGAGTAAATTAAGGACATGGCTAAACAGAATATACTCTACCTCTTGAGTCCCTGGTCACAGGCACATACAGAGAGTGGAACTGCCAGGCAGAAGAACTTGCCAGGCAAGGACCGAAGATTCTGCAAACTGCTACTAAAGGAACACATTTACAGGTAGGCCGTGTTGAGGTGGGAATAAAGATGATCGGGTCGAAAGTCAAGCGCAAGCTTGGCCGAAATCGAACCAGAGAAGGGCGTGTGGCTTAAATTCTATCAAGAAGAAGGACATTTCTAGTTAATTGGGTTACTGACGGATCACTGCCTTATGGGCCGACATACGGAGAAGATAGGAACCTGTTTAAGAAGACGCTGTATGAGCTGCAGAAAAGACGAGGAGGTAGAGACCATTTTCGTTGTTGTTGTTGTGGTTGTAGGGGCTATACGCCAGCCCTGTCTAGGGTCAGGCAAGTTTAATTTTAGTCATCGAGGTCATCTAACGGGAGGCGCAGGAAACTTGCTGTTTCGACAGGTTCGGACCAGAGGGAGAGGGGTGTTAGATGAGTCGGGTTAAGTGGGCATGCAAAGAGGTGGTTAGTGTCGTGCGGGGATTCGTTGCATGCGGGGCATGTGTTGGGTATGTCAGGGTCGAGTCTGGATAGGTAGGAGCTAAGCCTTCACGGTCGCAGGTGCTACCGGCTAGCGATTTGAGGATTTTGTTGCAGCTGGAAAAGCAGTCGTGAGGCAATTCTCATTATTCCAGAATCGACCTATTTTGTTCTATCATATCGGCGACCACTGCTACCTACCCACCATCCAGCACCCTTAGAGCCTTTTACTTGTCGAGCCACGGTCGATTAACGTTGAGCTAATACTAGGACAAGCTCAGTTGTAAGATCGACCTAGTTCGAGATGGATTATGAGAGATCTGACGATCTTATTACGCCCAAAAAGTGACTATTCTTGCTCCGGTTAGACAAAAGTGACGGAGTTTAGCAAAACGGACGGAATTTTCGAATGCTTCATAGCACAGGCAATTAACGTAAAACGAGCTCTCTGGACATTTTTTGTTTTGTGTTGCTAAGTTTCGCAACGCAAAACTAAGCGCTTTTAGTAGAACCGCAAACCAGTTAGCAGCTATCTCTCCAATGCAATTGCATAATGAGTTGATCTGCTCAACCAATATCAAATAAATATTTATGAAAATCCTGGAATGAATTTCAAAAACTAAAAAAAAATATTTTTTTCAAATTATCTTCCTCATCCATATTTGTATGAGGGTTAAGCGCCGAAACCCCCACGAGGGTTGAAAGACACACACACACACACACACACGCAAAATAAGTGTGAATGAATTTGCGCATTCGTTGCGTGTGCACAGGGGAATAAGAAAACAACAAAAGCAACAAAAACAAGAACAAAAAGGATTGCGAAAAGTGACTAAGGCCAGCAACAAGAACAAAGAGGTGGAGGGAAAAAACCTAAAATATTGTTTCAAGTCAAAAGTGAGCGCATTGTGTACGCAACGAGGCGCAAATATTTGCACAAAAACAAAAATAAAAAAAATTTATTTGCATGCAAACAGACATATGTGGCACACACCGAAGCTAAACAAGTCAAACCAACAAACAACAACAAAAAAAAGAAGATAAAACAAGAAAGCAACGCCAAAAAGCAAGCAAAAGTTGAAAGAAGAGCAAACAAGCCAACCGCCAAAGGAATATATTTAGTCAGGGTGGCGAAAAAAATCCAAAAAAAAAATCCAAAAAATACCAAAGCAACGCACAAACAACTATTTTAGCGCGTTTATAGTGCTCGCATACACAGCTATGCCCATACTTATATCTGCCTTTGCGATGCCCTTATTCTCTACAGCCTTGTCTTGTCGACCATACTTCTAACCCCATTGGAGTTTCAGGCAGTTTCAGTCAGTTTTAGTCATGAATGAGTCATAGCAATTTATTTTTAGTCTTTTTTTTTTGTTTGTTTATTTTTTTGGACTTTCATTCAACTAAATTCGCACAAAATGCCGTCACAGCAGCTAGGGGTTGGCAACGTTCGAGATTATTGCATTTCTTTATTTATTTGGATTTTATGTAAATAAAGCGCGAACGTTACGCATTGGTTTGTATAAATAATTTTTTTTTGTAATAATTCTTTTTTTTTCATATTTTAACATTTAAGTATTTAGTTTTTTACCTTCAAAAAGGAATCGAGTATTTTTACATCAAAAAATAGTTACCTTCAAAAACGGCGCCTGAAAGTATGCAAAAGAAAATATGGCTTAAAATACAGTTTTATATAGAATTTATGAAATTTCACTTTATTTTCAATTATTACTATTTATAAACCGCTCAAAAATTAACTTTAAAAAAACTTAAATGTCTACTGCGTCTAAAATTATGCAACAAAAAACTATTTTTCACAAAATTTTGAGCAGACAGAAAAATAAATTAAATGTTAAAATATATAGCTCAGAGAAAAAATTAATAAAAATTCAGATTGAACCCCGTTCGATTATGAAAACTGATAATAAAGGGTGATACATTTCGAGGTCCCTACTTAAAAAAAAAAACACACAAAATCAGAAAATTCGAATTTAATGGGGAATGTTGCCATTCACCATTCGAAAGATCATTCTTTATCATTTATTTTTTGAAGATTATCTCTTTCAAATGTTGCCCGCAGCTACGTCTCAGATGGTCCATCCGTTGAGTCCAATTTTAAATGACTCGTTTGAGCATTTCGACTGGTAACTGGCGCATGACACGTGTGATATTTTGCTCCAAGGCCTGAATCGAAGCGGAAAATGAATATCCCTACATGGAAAATGTCTAACGGTGTGATTACACAAGAGCTTGCCGACCAAACGACCGGCCCAAAATGTGAAATTATCTGCTCACCAAAGTGTTCTCTCGTTAAATCCATTGATTGATGCGCGATGTGCGGGAAATGGTGCCATGTTGCTGAAACCAAATGTCGTGGAGATCACGAGCTTCACTTTCAGGCATCAAATAGTCGGTTATCATGGCGCGATAAAGGTCGCCTTTGACAGTTACGTTCTCACCGGCATCATTTTTGAAGAAATATGGATCGGTGATTCCAACGGCTCACAAACCACACAAAACCGTTGGTTTTTCTGGATGAAATGGCAGCTCTTGAATCTCTTCGGGTTGCTCTTCGTCCCAAATCCGGCAATTTTGCTTATTTACATACCCATTGAGCCAGAAATTGACATCATCGCTGTACAAAATTTGGCTCGAAAACGTCGGATCTTCTTGGAACTTTTCAAGAGCCCTGGGAAGAGCGAAGCGATGTCGCTTGGGTAGATCGAGCGGCTTCAGTTCCTGCACAAGCTGTATTTTGTACACTTTCAATTTAAGATTTCGACGTAAAATGCGCCAAGTCGTTCGATACGTCAGTCCGAGTTGCTGCGAACGGCGCCGAATCGACTCTCTCCGCGGTCTTAGTGTACACTCTCAGCTATGGCCGCTATATTTTCTTCACTACGTGCTGGACGTGGTCTATTCGGTCGAATATTATCCAATAATGAATGCTGGGTCTCAAGATGGGGGAGATCGTGTTGCGAGTAGTACGCTCAGTAGGCCGATTATGTTGACCATAAGTTGAGCGAAGCGTGCGAACGTGAATTTTCGTAATAAAGTTGAATGATTTGTAAAAGCTGTTCAGGCGTAAGCCTTTCCATGATGAAATGCCCAACAAAACTGAACAAAAATAACATGACAGCTTGACACGTCACACGCGTGATCTGTCAAAAAAAGGCTATTGAAAAAAGTACCTCTACTTGGATCACCTTTTTTTTATTTAAATTTTTTTATATTATTTAACTTAATTATTTTTTAATTATAAATTATTTTTTTAATCATTTTGTTTAATTACATAATTTTTATTTTTGTATTAAATTTTATATTTTATGTTTTATATTTAATTTTTTTTTAATTTCATTTCGTCTTATCTAATTTTTATGTTTAAGTTTTTTTTTTGCGTTTTTTTTCCTTTTGTATTATACTTTATTTAATTTTTTAGATTGTTTAATTATATATAATTTAATTTTATTAATTTTTAAATTATTTTTTTATTTAAATTTATTAATTTTATTAAATTTTTTATTTTTATTTAATATTTTATTTTGCTTTATTTTTTTAATATTAATTTTAGTTTATTTATTATTTGTTTTAATTTTAATTTATATTTATTTTTATTAACATCGCTTATTAAAGGTTTTTTCTTATATATGTATATTCTCCATCATTAACCGCTTCACCTGCAGGTTATGCTTCACTGAAGTGCTGTTCTTGTCTCTTTCTATCTCTCTCACTCTCTCTCTCTCTCTCTGATTTTAGTGCTTAAAAATTCTATGGAACGCAATTTTTCCCAATATGTTATATGGTTTTTGTGGTTTCTTCAAACAACAACAAAATTTGTAGAAAATTTTCGCCAAAACCAACACGCAAAACCACTTTCACGCACGCAATATGGTATGCCAATGGCAGCTGCCGCTATGCATTACACAAACACACATACACACACGCACACACCATCATACATTCATAAAATATTCTTAAGGTACATATTAATTCATAAATATAGTCTACAAGTGGCATACGGCGGACGTGTGGAGCGTATGCAGTGTGTGGAGGGGTGAAAAGAGGAAGTGCGAGAGAGGCGACCGGAGCAGTTGGTATTTATGTTTTCGGTATTTTTGGTGGCTGAAATGCACGCACACATTCACATGTGTAGATGTATGCATATATAATATTTAAAAATATCCTGTACGTGCGTATACTTGCGTGCGTATAATCCATGTATATATGTGTGTGTATTTATCGCTTATGTATGTGTGTATGAAAAATCGTAGAATAGAAAATTTAATATGAGACGTCTATCCATACTAATTTTAATGATGACGAACTTCATAATGTATATTTAGAATATGTTGTTGTTGTTGTTATTATTATACGCTGCTATTAATGTTTAACGCCTCAGTGTGAAGGGTTTCATAACTTAAATTGCTACGCAGTGAATTTTAGAATTAAAATTTGGTGAAGAGAGAAATGAGATCATAAAAATTATCTAATTTTGACGAAATAATTTTGTTAGCTCTCTCCGAATTGAGGTTAGAGTAGAAGGTGGAGGTGCTTTGGTGGTTGATTCCATCACAATGAAATACTTTATTCGCTGCCCTTAGGCACTAATTGGTTGATTTAACTATTTTTGAAAACTCGTAAAGATGAAGTTAACACTTGAGGTCTAGAATGTTTCAGAAAAATTTCCCACAAACAAATTGCTGCCTGAAACCTTCTGTGCGTTGACACAGTTGCATGAGAGGTGCTGTATGTTAATATTCTTTTCCTAGGTGTTCTCCATGATTTTCCTGGTCTAAAGTCGCTGCTCAGGTTCTTC
Organism: Neoceratitis asiatica; assembly: GCA_030068015.2. Lineage (NCBI taxonomy): Eukaryota > Metazoa > Arthropoda > Insecta > Diptera > Tephritidae > Neoceratitis > Neoceratitis asiatica. The sequence goes on from CM061527.1 coordinate 73,068,779, forward strand.
TAAAGTGTACTTTGATCTTTCACATAGTCTCTAGATAAGGTCTTTTATGCGTTACTTGACTGAATTATCGTAATTGTTGCGATCTCTGCAGATCTCCTCATACATTTTCCGAAGCCTACTTGTATTCCAATCCTTACGCATTGCCCCATTCGACTGCAATTGCTGCACTTCATTAGTCTTCCGTCGTCATATCTCAATAGCCATGCTGGTAAGCCTTCTGCTGGCGCTACTTTGTAGTTCCTCAGATGCGAAATTGCTATAGAAACTTTCTCACACAGTCAGGTAATGGCAAATTTAGTATCCCACTTTTTCGATTGTAGTTCGCCTGCATCTTCTACAGGTCTTTAACTAGAGCTTCCTTCTGAGAAGTGCCTGTTTTTTACCTACTCTGACTGCTCTCTTCATCAGCAGTTACCAGATCACTTGTCTGTCACGCTCCTTCAGAAAAACAGCTCTCAACTTGAAAACTTTGGGATGTTGCCGCTTCTTTTTCTACAAAAGGCGACTATTTGCCTTGAAAATCTGTTCCGTAAGATCCTTGAAGACATTTTGGTTACTCTCGTAGAGCAAATTGGGTCGTTCGTCATGTCGCGAGATGCGGTATTCCATTTTGTACCAGGATTATAATAGATTATGTCGAATACTATTGCTTTTGGCGGAATTGCGTAGGAAACTTGAAATGCGCGTCTCATGGTTGATAGGCTCAGGTGGTTGATAGGCGAGTGAGATGTCACGTCACAGTCATTCGCAGAATTGCCCTACCGGTCTGCCCTTTACAGAGCCAGCATGATCAATTCACCGAAATAAAAAGATCACAAGTGATTATTTGATTATATCATAACATGTGACGTCACATCACCAAAGTTACACATCATATCTGATGATTTGATCACATCATACTGCGAGGCGTCACATCTTAGTTATTCACAATGCATCCTACCAGCCTTTTTTTATTTTTGGAGCCAGCTTGACCCAAATCTCCAAATGATACATCACATCTGATGGTTTGATCACATCATATAAAGTGACGTCACATCACCTGATTACATCTGATGTCTTGATCACATCATACTACGAGATGTCACATCCTAATCATACCCAAAGCATCCTGAAAGCCTTTCTCATTTATATAGAGCTGGCAAGATCAAATCACCAAAAGAACATATCACATCAGATGATTTGATAACATCATACCAAGTGATGTCACATCCTAGTCATTCTCAAAACATCCTACAAACTTTTTTATGTATGTTATACAAAGTTAGCTTAACCCAAATATCCACAAAAGCACATCACATAAGATGACTTAATCACACCATACCAGGTGATGTCAGATCACTGAAATAAAATATCACATCATAGTATTTTAAAGTTCTACACGAGCACAAATAAGTCATCCCACCAGCTGGCACTACCACACGCTATGAAATGTGGGAAAAGGAGCTCAAGGGATGTGAGTATGAGAATGATTTCGTCGCAGGCTACAAAATGCGCACCCCATCCCACCCTCAATACAAATATTGGCATTAAATGTGCTTGCCCTTGAACGCCACTCAAGCAGCGCGTGCCACAATACCGCGCACTGCCAGTGGCATATTTCTTCCCAACATCATAATGGAATGTTGTCGAGCCTTTTTTCTTCTTCTTCTTCTTCTCTTTTCTTCTTCTTCTCTTTTTCTTATTACGCCGAGCTATTCATAAAAACTGCTCGCTAATGCTTTTTACTATTAAATGTATCACACACACATACATACATACACAATTTTGTCAAAGCATCACTTCTTCTCCTTTCCCTTTCACTTACAACTTACTGCGCTGTGCAAATATAAATTATTTTTTTTAATAAAATTTGCTCTAAAATCGGTTTCAGCCAGTTTTTTTTTTGTTGTCGCTAAATTTTAATGATTTTGAATGTGATTTTTATGCAGTTTTTCTGTTGTAGTTGTTGTAAATGTTTGCTCTTTTTTTGCATTTACATTTGCTTAGCGGCAATTTGTGTTGAAGTACCGTTTTAATGGGTCCATAATGAAAAGCAATTGACCTGAACTACCTTTCAAATACATACATACATACTTATATATACACACCTAGGCATATGCATGTAAATATGTATATTGTGAACTAACTGGTGCTGCTGTGCATGCAAATTTGCATTGAAATGTATGCACTACAACACATACACATACACACATACACACACACACTACAATTTATATATTTTAATTGCACAATGTGCAGCCCCAATATTTTTCCTTACAAATTTTCTCTAAACTTTTCGTGTTGAACTTTTATCTGTGTGTGTGTCTGTGTGTATGTTTTCAATGTATGTGTGAGCTGAAATGCTGCCTAATTCGTCAGTCCTTTTGTTGAGTGGAATTTAATGGTGCGAGTAATTTGTAGTGATTTTTATTTAATGAATATAGCTCTCTTTAAAGGTAATGGACCTTTTTTTGACAGATCACGCCTCTCATGGAAAGATTTACGCCGAGAACAACGTTTACAAATCATTCAACTTTATTACGAAAATTCATGTTCTGTAAAGAATGTGTTTCGCGCTCTTCGCTCAAGTTATGGTCAACATAATCGGCCTACTGAGCGTACTCACCCATCTTGAGATCCAGCATTCATTGGATAATATCCGACCAGCACGCACTGAAAAAAATATAGCGGCCGTAGCTGAGAGTGTACACGAAGACCGTGCAGTGTCGATTCGGCGTCGTTCGCAGCAACTCGGACTGACGTATGGAACGACTTGGCGCATTTACGTCGCGATCTTAAATTGAAAGCGTACAAAATACAGTTTGTGCAAGAACTGAAGCCGCTAAACCCTCCCAAGCGACATTGCTTCGCTCTATGGGCTCTTGAAAAGTTCAAAGAAGATCCGACGTTTTCAAGCTAAATTTTGTTCAGCGAAGAGGCCCATTTCTGGCTCAATGGTTTGTAAACAAGCAAAATTGTCGCATTTGGGACGAAGGCCAACCTGAAGAGATTCAAGAGCTGCCATTTCATCCAGAAAAGACAACGGTTTTTGCGTGGTTTGTAGGCCGGTGGAACAATCGGTACATATTTCTTTAAAAATGATGCCGTTGAGAACGTAACCGTCAATGGAGATTGTTATCGCGCCATGATAACCGACTATTTGATGCCTGAAATTGAAGCTCGTGATCTCCACGAAATTTGGTTTCAACAAGACGGCGCCCCTTCCCACAATTCGCATCAATCAATGGATTTATTGAGGGAACACTTCTTGGCGAGTAGATAATTTCACGTTTTGGGCCGGTCGATTGGCCAACAAGATCGTGAGATATCACACCGTTAGACTTTTTCCTGTGGGGATATGTAAAGTTTATAGTCTATGCGGACAATCGCGCTTCGATTCAGGCCTTGGAGCAAAACATCACGCATGTCATTCGCCAGTTAGCAGTCGAAATGCTCGATCGAGTCATCGAAAATTGAACTCAACGGATGGACCATCTGTGACGTAGCCACGGCTAACATTTGCAAGAGATAAATAGCCTTCAAAAAATAAATGACAAAGAATGTTCTTTCGAATGATAACAAACCATTAAATTAGAATTTTCTGTGTTTTTTACTTTAAAAATGTAGGAAACTCGAACTGGATCACCCGTTATTATTTTTATTTATTCACTTAATTTTTTTATATTTTATTGTATTTTGTTTTGGTTGATTTCTTTAATATTTAAAAAAAATTATTTGTTTTCACTTAATTTAAGTTTAGTTTTATTTTTTTTATTTTAAAATAATTTATGTAATTTTTTACTTCTTAATTTTTGTTTAATTTTTTTTTATACATTTTATTTTAATATTTTTAATTAAATTTCTTGTTAAATCAGTTTATTTAATTTAATTTATTTATTTTTTTATTTTCTTTTGTTTTTCTTTTTTTTTTTATTTTTTTTTTAATTTTTTTTTTTTTTTTTTTTAAATTTTTTTTTAATTTTTTTAAATATTTTTTCTTTTATTTTTGTTTTATTTTATTTTATTATATTTTATTTTATTTCATTTTTATTTTATTTTATTTTTTTTATTTTTTTATTTTTTTTTTTTGAACTATTTTTTGTAATAAAAATTTATATAATTTTTAATTAAATTGGTTTAATATATTTTAATTTAGTTTAATTTCAATTTTATTTTATTTCATTTTTTTTTACACTATAGCGACATTAAGTAGTCACCGTACACAGTCACTCTTCTTCCTCATCTCGTTTCCTATCCATTTATTATATATATATTTTTTTTTTTGCTAGTCTTACATCATTCTACATTTTCCATATTTTCCATTTCTGGTAGATACACATGTACAGATTTACATTTCTCATGCCTATAAATTTTCTTGTTCTTAATAAAAGATTTATGCTGTAAATCTACGCTCACTCTCACTCACTCTCACACACTCTCCTTAACCTCCGCCGCTGATAATATACGTACGCGAAACGCTAATATTTTTTTTTCTACAAAGATTATGAAAACTACAAGCCAAGACAAGACAATTACAGATTTATGCGCATTTATTTGGAATAACAACAAGGATATGAGTAGAATTCATTTGTATATATGTATATGTAATATATGAAATTACATAAATGTATGTTTGTACAATAGTTGTGTAAATAGATATATAAAATATGACGGCATGCAAGTGCAAAAATTATATGTTTTCATTACATTTATTTATTCATTTTATTTTTATTTTTTTTCTAATTTTTTTTCACTGCACACAAATTTCCACGCTAATTTCAAACCCCAAAGCGGGCCATATAGAACATCACACATATACTAACATACATAGATACACGTATATGGGAGAAATGTGATTTTCTCTTCGCCTTCATTTGAAATTTGTGCACTCGGCTGCATGCGGTATCCCGTTATTTGTGTTAGGTTAGGAGGCTCTTTGAATGGGGTCGCGCATGTGGAAATTTATGGTTTTTTATTCATTTTTATATTTGTTTTTTCTCTTTTCGCCTCATTTATATTGTAAAATTTTCTCATTTCTTCGCTGGCGCATCTCAAAGGATCCCACTGGATATTGAAATTACGAATTGAGGCTACGTAAATTATATTAGTTGGTTATAATGAGAGATTTTCTAGGGATTTTTAGCTATATGGTGTAGATCAGAGCGGTTACTAGGTCACGATAATATATTTTTCCTCCTTATATTGAGGTTAGTTTCTTAAAAGAGGTTAACCAAAAAGAATGCTTCGAGGTAAATTAGTTCCACATTTAAAGAGCCAGGAGGTTTGCTGTTGTTGTTGTAACAATTATAGTTCTTGGCTGGTTAAAAACCCGTGTCGTTCGAGTATGAAGTTCGGAAAGTCGTATTTATTGCCGCATAATCCGACGGGCATGCTCTACAGCGATTAGTTTTTTGAACACGTTACTAGCAGATATCGGCCAGGAGTCGGCTAGTTGAAGAATTTTTGAATATAACCTTTTCTTTTTTCCTTCCCAGCTCTCTCTCTCTCTCTCTCTCTCTCTATCCTTCATGCTCTCTTTGTCTATCCAAGGGTGAAGAATAACCGACGTAAAACGCTGGTAAATGCTTATCACACAGCTGCCCTGAGAGTAATTGAAAGCGTACAAAATATAGCCTTCCCAAAACGACATCGCTTCGCTCTTTGGGCTCTTCAAAAGTTCCAAGAAAATCCGACGTTTTCGAGCCAAATTTTGTTCAGCGATTAGGCCCTTTCTGGCTCAATGGGTATGTAAACAAGCAAAATTTCCGCATTTGGGACGAAGAGCAACCTGAAAAGATTCAAGAGCTGCCATTTCATCCAGAAAAAACAACGTTTTGGTGTGGTTTATGGGCCGGTGGAATCATCGGTCCATATTTCTTCAAAAGTAATGCCGGTGAGAACGTAACCGTCAATGACGACCGTTATCACGCCATGATAACTGACTATTTGATGCCTGAAATTGAAGCTCGTCATCTCAATGGATTTATTGAGAGAACACTTCGGTGTGCAGATAATTTTCCGTTTTGGGCTGGCCGATTGGCTACCAAGATCGTGTGACATCGCAACGTTAGACTTTTTCCTGTGGAGATATGTAAAGTCCAAAGTCTATGCGGACAATCCCGCTTCGATTCATGCCTTGGAGTAAAACATCACGCGTGTCATTTGCCAGTTACCAGTTGAAATGCTCAAACGATTCATCGAAAATCGGACTCAATTGGATGGCTGCTTTTAGTTAAAAAAAAAAAAAATTTTTTTAGTCGGTCGAAACAACGCTCAGTTCCCAACGATGCTTAAGATTGCTCTCCAAATGAGCATTTTAGACTTATAATCCAACGCTGATATACACGGGCGCTTCGTTAGAAGACAAATGAGCCAGCAAGCTTTGCTCAGAAACCAAATACTGAGATTGCAAAGGGTTACTAGAACCCTCGGGATTGCAACGACGACAGCCAGTGTTCATTCTTCGTTCTATATTTTAGGAATTTTTACAAATCTCGTGCCCGGAGCTGCCTTTCTGCTTGTTTCTCAGTGTATTTAAGAAGCTACTTTTCCTCTCTTTGCTGATGCAGTTTCCAAAACTCATTTCACGCAATCCTAATGGAGCTTTTCATTTTCTAATAAAAGCTTAGAACAGTTAACTGTAGCTTTTTTAATATTTCCCACAGGAATTATGTCACAAAGTAAGTTTCTCCATAACGAGATTTACACAATCTAATGTAACCTAACTTTTTCCAAAAAAAAACCAACTCTCTGCACTTCTGCACGAAAAAGAAGCACAAAATCGACAAACCGTTAGATAGCAAAAACAAAAACTATTTAATTCTTTGTATTTACTTGTGATGCGGAAGGACCTTGAGTTGAGATTGAAAAAAATAATCTGTTTGCGAAGCGACGCATTTGAAAGAAGAAGAAGAAGAAGAAGAAAGCAAAAAATCAAAAACAGTCTGTATCGAAGTGGCGCAAGCAGTGATGCAAATAAATAGACAATGTAACCAAGCAACTAACTGACAGCTAAGGCCAACAACGCCAACTACATGTGGTCTGTGGGAGCCCAAGCAGACAGTGTGACGAGCAGGCAGTGCATATACAGAAACTTCGAGAGTTAGAGCAGTAAGAAGCACGGAAGTTGCTGCAAATCAGTGAGTTGAATTTGTTGCGAATTTGTCCCTCTTAAGGTAATGTGTTGTTGTTGTTTTTTTTTAGCTAGTTGTTGCTTAATTTGCCTGAAGCCCTATATGCGCGCTTGCTGGGGTGCTTTTGCTGGTCGCTTGTGCTTTGCTTACCCTGCGCATACAACACACTCGTCCACTCTGCCACGCTGTCACCTGTCTTACGACTTCATTTACTGCTTGGTTGATGTTTTTATAGTTCCTTTTTTTTTTTTTTTGGTCTCTACATTGTTGCTGTTGCTGTTGCTGTGGTTTGTGGCGTGAGTTAGTTCATTTCATTAGTCGACTTGAGACTCAATCACTATTGTGCGCCGTTGCAGCGAAGCGTGTATGTGGAGGCTTCCACTTTGCTTCCACTTTGACTCCTCTGCGAGGGCCCACAATGTATTAGACACAAGTCCTTGGCGGCTGGGAGGTTGGTTGGTTGGTTGAGGGACTGAGTGGGCGCGCGCTGAGATAATAAAGTGAAGAAATCACAAAAGCTCGGCATGAACTAAATATTAATCCTTCATACACACACAAACAATGGCACAGAGTCTGATACATGTAAATATATATTAGCCGTTGTGCGCCTCCATATTTTTTAGAATCGAAATTTCATGTTCACTGCACTTGTTAAACATGAAAAAAAAATTATCCAAAGCCCGCGAAGTAATGAAAAAGAAAACCACAGCCGAGGAACAGAAAAAAGACTAGAAAAAGTAGCCTTAAGAAAACTCAAATGTAGACGGTTTCGAGCTGTCTGAGTCTATAATAAGTAAAGAGACGAAGAAGATGATTCGTATGGAGCTATAGAGTAGACATAAATCCGTCAAAGAAGCCTTCTCTCCTTCCAAAAAGGTTGAAATGCTAAGAAGTTTGTAAGGAATTAAAAGGCCGTAGCTTTTACGTATGAGTCGAAGCGTTTGAAGAAGGTACACCCAGCTATAATTCTACCTCGTGAACTAAAAACCGACCGCCGCTCTCCGTAAGTAATAGGAAGGCACTCTTTTTGCTTATACTTGAAGGAACTACGATGGAGGTTCAGTCTGCAAAGAAGAGCTGCCTTAGTCAGATCGCTCTCCTACTGGGAACAAAAATATATTGAAAGATTAGGTACAGCAACGGTTTATACTCGATGATACCAGGAAAAATTGGCTTAGTTATGCCGCTCTGCACTCGTGAATACACGAAGATCATACACGAAGCCTGCTTGTGTACCAAGGAACTAGCATGGAGTTTCAGTTTGCAAGGTAAATCTGCCTTAGTCATACCGATCTTCAACTTTGAACCAAACAATTCCGAAGAGCAGATACGGAGACGGTTGGTACCCAAAGGAACTGGGATGGAGGTTAAGTTTCACAGGAGGAACTGAAAGATTAGGTACCGCAACGGTTTACACTCGTGGCTACTACCAGGAAAAATTGGCTTAGTTATGCCGCTCTGCACTCGTGAATACACGAATATTCGAAGATCATACACGAAGCCTGCTTGTGTACGAAGGAATTAGCATGGAGTTTCAGTTTGCAAGGTAAATCTGCCTTAGTCATGCAGATCTCCACCTTTGAACCAAATAATTTCGAAGATCAGATACGGAGACATTTGGTACTCAAAGGAACTAGGATGGAAGATAATTTTCCCAGGAAGCGCTGCCTTAGTCATGTGACTTTCGTGATGTGAAGTAACTAGGATGGATGTTGAGTTTGCAAAGAAGGGGTTGCTTTAGATAGGTAGGTAGGTAGGTAGGAGTGCCGCAATTCGTGCTTTGGTATCCCTGAGGAATTCGAAGTGTTCAATGTCGAATTTGTGATAGAGCTAGGTATTCACAGGGAATATGGAAAGCGGTTTACTTATTCGCCTCTAGTTTGAAGCTGTGCGGCGAATACTGTTATATGTAAGGTAGATCCATTTTCAGCGCGTTGTCTATTTAATCTTGTCCAGTTGTGTCTTGTCTCTGGAAGCCTGTATATATGTACCTTTCCTGTACCTATTTAATCTTGTCTTGCATTACTCAGGGCATATCTGCTTAGAATTCCAGCTGTTCTGAGCTATTTGTTCAAATTGTGTCTGAAAAAAAGCTCTCTCTTGATGATTCCAGCGGGCATGTTACTAACTCTGCTTCGGATTCGTGTAGAAAAGCTATAGACTTAGCTAAATCGTCTGCGTTTTTATTGAAGAAACTATTCCTGTGACTTGGATTAGTGGAGCTGACCTGGGAGTGAACTCAAAGTCATCCTGCTGTCGTTGACTACGCTGGAATTAATCTTTGGCGACGGCAAGGCCAATAATGCTGCCGAACTCTCTGTGTATATTCTGTTTTCTCCCATAGTTACTCAATAGAGCTTCACTGATCTTCTCTATGCCTAGACCTTAAGCTTGGAGGATGTTAGCACGATTCGGTGGATGAATGGAGAGAGAGAGAGAGCGAAAGAGAGAGAGAGAGAGAGAGAGAGAGACAGAAAGAGAGAAAGGGATAGTGAGATAGAGATATAGTGTTAGAGAGAGAGAGAGATGTGAAGATCCTTGGAGTATACATTTTGTATCCATAGGTATAAACCTCTCCTCTCCAATCACATCTAGTGGGAACTCACAGTTGGAAGTAGCCATCGAAATTCAAGCTTGGAAGAATGTAGTCTGATTTATTTAGAGATGTTGTGAGCTGGTTCAGGTTTGCGATGTGTTCATAACTCTTTTGGTTCCAACCACCCAATTCCTGGTACTGCTTCGCTCCGAATGAAAATGTCTATGGACAGTAGATGCTGGAGCACATTAAGCGCGTCAGTCCGACATGACTTCATATCCCCAGTAAACCCTGCACAGGTTGCACTGTGTATTCCATTTAATTTTCTGATTTTATATTGTTTTTTTAATGCTGGCCAGCAAATCAGTGATCCACGAGTAAGAATTGGTCTAATGACAGCCCATATGAAGGTCCTTCCGACCGATGAATATGAAAAATGTTTCAAGAACTGCAAATGCTATAGGCATATATGCATGACATGGGAAATGTGGGAGAACACTGAAGACGATGAAATAGATTTAGAAGAATAAATGTTTGTTTTAAAAAAATTTTCTCTCCTTTCGTCTTTGCTCTATATGAAAAATAAAACTAAAATGGTTGTATTAAAACCATATTCATATTTTTATAATTTTGTTTTTAGTACATATATATAAAAATATTTGAGAGAAAAAGAGGAGAAGTAAAGAGTAAAAAGAATTTTCAAGGCGCGCCGAGTCTAAAAGTAATTTTATGTTAAGTCCATTGTATTATTGTATGTATGTATGTACACCTACATGAAAATACATATGTCCTCATACATACATATACATTTATATAATTGTATATTTCGTATATATTATAGTTTGAAAATCACAGAGTACAATTACAACGACTTCTTGGCACCAAAAATTGTGCTCCAACAAATACAACTGCACAGGAAATAAATACAAATGGAAAACGAAAACGAATTAAAATAATAACAATAATAATGAAATTTATAAAATGGAAAAGGACATACGTTGAGAGAAGAAATAATAAGTTGCTACACACATACGTATATACACTTGCTAGCGCGCGGAACTGGACATGTTTGGGTATGGACCAGAAAAAAAAGTAGATAAAGTAAAAAAAAAAATATAAAAAAAATTTTTAATTTAATTTCAGAACCCTAAAAAATGAACAGTAAAAACAAAAAAAAATAGAAAAATGAAAGCAAAATATTTGAAAGATATTCCCAATATGTCTTTTGAATTAATTGAAAAAACGTAAAAAATAATATAAAAAACAAAAAAAAAGATTAAAAACATAAAAATTAAAAATAAAAACAAAGAACTAAAAGACAAATAAAAAAGTAAAAAAAAAATAATTAAAAAAAATATAAAAAAGCGGAATATCACCAAAAATAAATAAATAAAATTAACATAAAATACAAAAGCAAAAAAACAACTAAATTCCTAAAAAATTAAATATTAAAAACCAAACAATAAATTAAAAAAGTGGAAAATTAAAAAACAAAAAAATTAAAATAAAAAAATTAAAGAAAAAAAAAGAAAAGAAAAAAAGAAAATTAAAACATAAAAAATATAAAAAGCAGAAAATTAAAAGCAAAAAAAATTTAAAAAAAATTCAAAAACAAAAAATAAAAAAGAAGAAAATAAAAATAAAAAATTTTAAAAAAGCGGAATATTAAAAAACCAAAAAATTAACATAAAAAAAGTTAAGAAGCGGAAAATTAAATTAAATTTAAATTAAAAAATAAAATAAAAAGCAGAATATTAAAAAACAAGAATAATTAAAAAGAAAAAAATTAAAATTCAAAATTAAAATTAAAAAGCAGAAAATTGAATAAAAAAAATTTAAAAAGCAAAAATTTAAAACAAAATAAAAATAAAAAAGGCAAAAAATTAAAAAGACAAAATATTAAAAAGACAAAAATAAAATTAAAAAATAAAAAAGCAAAATATCAAAAAATAAAAAAGTAGAAATTTAAAAACAAATAAATTTAAAAAATAAAATAAAAAGCAAAATATGAAAAAACAAAATTAAAAAAAATAACAAAGAATTGGAAAATCAAAAAATTAAAATATAAAAAAGTGAAATATAAAAAAAAAACACAAAAAAGCAGAATATTAAAAAAGAAAAAAAAGAAAACAAATTAAAAAAATAAAATTAAAAAACTAATAAAAAAATTATAGAATCAAAAATTAAATATTAAAAAAGAAAAATATCAACAACAACAAAATTATAGCAGAAACAAAATAAAAAATAAAAAGTTATTTAAAAAAGTTAAAACATCAAAATAAAAAATAAAATAAAAAGATTTAAAAGTGTAAATAGACAAAAAAAAATAAACTAGCATTAAATAAAATAAAAGAACGGAAAAAATTAAAATTCAACAAAAAAGAAGAGGAAAAAAAAAGAATTAGCAAAAGCAAAAAAAATTATAAGAAACAAATGTTAAAAGCAAAAGAAAAAATAATAATAATTAAACAAAGCAAAACAAAAAACTTAAATAGAATAAAAAGGGTGAAAATTAAGAAACCAAAAGTAAAGAAATTTTAGAGGCAACGAAAAAGTAAAAAAAAATAATAATAATAATAAATAAAAAAAGAAGAAAGAGTTAACATTAAACAAAATAAAATAATAGAAAAGTAAAAGTAACATTAAAGAGCAACAAAAAAGTAGAAAATAAGAAAGTATTTAAAAACAAGCAAAAAAAAAATTAAATTAAATGTATAAACAAACAAAAAACAAACAAAAATAACGAAATAAAAAATAATTAAAAGAATAACAAAAAAAAGTAAAAAACAAAAAAAAAAATAAAAATATACAAAAAAAAATAAAAATAGACAATTAAAAAATAACAACAACAAAAATTAATAAACTATTTTGTTTTTCCGCTAATTTACCTCCATTTTTAGCCTCAAGAGGCAAAGTGTGGATCGAGACTAGTTTATAAAGTTTCAAAAATAAAAATAATAAAAATAATATTTAAAAAATATTCCAAATATTTTTTCTATAAATAAATGAAAAGCGTTGCGCCTAAAGTTATGCAAGCAAAAAAATTGTGTTAAAAATTCTTTAAATCCACCAAAAGCGCCAGATTTCCGTAAATAAAAATATTAACTTTGCTTAATACTACAGTTATTTATGCACAAAACTATTTTTTATTCACAAAAAAAAATTTAAAAAATTTGAACACTGTCCAAACGACTTAAAATATTCAAAAAATTCTTAAATTTTAGTCCCGCTTCGCTGACTGCTTATGAATATACATATGGATGTATATATTTTGCTGTGTATATAAATATCTGCAAACATACACTTTTGTCAGCCAACGCTATGCCTCATTGCAGCTTTTTAGGCGCACATAAGCAAATTTACAAGTAGATGACATATGGATATGTATATATACATATATATAGAGAGAAAAGTGGAATAATAATAAAATTTCCGCTTTTGTTGCCTTCACTTCTATGTACTTCCTACAAAGTGTATGCATACATATCTACTTACATACATACATATCTACTTACACATACATATATGATTAGGACAATATTTTCAAATACAAACGTTCTTATATATATATATATATATATATATATATATATATATATATATATATATACGCACGCAAAAGAATGAATCATCAATTGAGCAAAAGAAAAATAAAATAAAATAAAATAACAACAACAATTGGCAGCTCTTCAATACACGAGCTCAAGCACACACTCCTCGTTCGTTCGCTCGTACGTGCATTCGTTGAAGCTTCGTTACACTTCGTTTCATTTAACGGCATTGCCTGGCGCCTAATACGCCTTGCAGCTCAACAATTTTTTTTTCCTTTTTTTTTCACTTTGCCTATTGCATGAGCAACAACTGCTCGAGTGGCAGGCAATGAGTGAGTGTTTATGGTCGGCAGGGCGTATGAGTGACCAAATAATGCTTACTAGCGGTAGAAGAAACAAAAATGTGAGTTGTAGGTAAAAAAAATTATATGTTTTTGTTGTAGAGCGGCTACATAGAAGAATAAGTGTATGAGAGGAGAATGAAAAAGAGCGTGCGCTCTCTTTTGCATATACACCCATAGTACATGCGAGAGTATTTACTTGTTGTTCAGCGCCCTAGCAGTAGGTGCCGCGCTCTGAGTAAGAAAAAATTCGGCATATGCGCTCAGGTTTTGAATACACTTTGACAAATACAAATACATAGACATTTTTATACATTTTTTTGTACACACACACACATATATGTAGTAAATATGTGTATGTGAGCTGAGTTGTTGCAGCACTAATGCGTTGCATGAGTCATCCATTCAGCAGCAGCACACACACACACAGCTACATGCATAAATACGATTTTCCTGCAAAATCGACGTACAAAGCCTTAGGAAATCTTTTAATGCGCACACACACATATGCAAACAAATGTATTTACATACTTTTTAGCTGCTTTCAAAGCCATAAATGAAGCTAAAGGGAGAAGAAGAAAATAAGAAAATCCACAAAAGTCTCGCTTTTTAAGGAGCAAAGAGAATTAAATTCAATTTATTTGTTTGACAAAGTGGATTTTGTATTTTGAAAATGTTGGAATTGCTGCGGCGAAGCGCTTGCTGCTCGAGTGCGTGCACACTTGAAAACAAATAGCCTTACATATGAACGTATATGCATATGTATGTACGAGTATGTATGTGTATATACTCATAATTTGCTTGCTGTTGGCGCACGTGTATGTCCTTATTAAATTTTTTATTATTTATTTATGATTTGTTTTTGTATGCAACATTTATTGTCACGTTGTTGTTGTTTTGGCTTGTTGTTTCCCTACTTATTCCACTCCTACTAGCAGCTTTTCCGCTTGCAACGAAAGAGATTTATGGCAATTTGTTACTATAACTTTTGTTAATTTTAATATAACTGCTATACTGCGCACATATACACACACTTCCATACATATATATAGCATACATATGTATACACATAAAAAAATGCAATTAATATGCACCTGCCACGTTGTTTTATTGAAATTTTAGGGTAGAGTAGGTTTAAAAAATTTTTTTTTTATCTCATTCATATTTCTTGTGGAATATATATACATAAATATATATATATTCTTTTTTCTCTTATCGCATAAGCTTGTTTAAAAGCATTATGTATGTATGTATGTATGTATATATCGTAGAAGCACTTATTGTTGCTCAGTTGCTTATAGTCAAGGATATCCGTTTCGGATAATTAACTGCGTAAGACGAAAATTGTATTTTATAAAATTTTTATGTAATTAAATATGTAAATTAGTTGTCGGCATTAATTTCTACTCTCTTTTGTATGACCCTAAAAAATATTATTATTTAAAAAGGTTGATCCATTTCGAGGTTCCCCACATTTTTAAAGGAGAAAACACAGAAAATTCAAATCTAATGGAGAATGTTTATTATCATTCGAAAGACCATTCTTTGGTATTTATTTTTTTGAAGATTATCTCTTTCAAATGTTGACCGCGGCTACGTCTCTGCCTTTCGACTGGTAACTGGTGAATGATACGCGTGATGTTTTGCTCCAAGGTCTAAATCGAAGCGGGATTATCCACATAGACGTTAGACTTTACATATCCCCACAGGAAAAAGTCTGACGGTGTGATATCACACGATTTTGGTGGCCAATCGACCGGCCCAAAACGTGAAATTATCTGCTCACCGAAGTGTTGTTCTCTCAATAAATCCATTGACTGATGCGATGTGTGGGAAGTGGCGCCGTCTTGTTGAAACCATATGTCGGGGAAATCCCGAGCTTCAATTCGAGGCATCAAATAGTCGGTTATCCTGACGCGATAATGGTCGCCGCTATTGACGGTTACCTTCTCACCGGCATTATTTTTGAAGCAATATGGACTGATGATTCCACCGGCCCACAAACCATACCAAACCGCTGTTTTTTCGGGATGAAATGGCAGCTTTTAATCTCTTTAGGTTGCTCTTCGTCCCAATGCGGCAACTTTGTTTGTTTACATACCCATTGATCGAGAAATGGGACTCGCCGCTAAACGAAATTTGGCACGAAAACGTCGGATCTTCTTAGAACTTTTCAATAGCCCATAGAGCGAAGCGATGTCGCTTGGGAAGATCGAGAGGATTCAGTTCTTGCACAAGCTGTATTTTGAACGCTTGCAATTTAAGATCTTGACGTAAAATTTGCTAAGTCGTTCCATATGTCAGTCCGAGTTGCTGCGAACGCCGCCGAATCGACTCTCCACGGTCTTCCACGGTACACTCTCAGTTATTGCCGTTGTATTTCCTTCACAGTGTGCTGGACGTGATCTATTCGGTCGAATATTATCCAATAATGAATGCTGGGTCTCAAGATGGGTGATGGTGTTGCGAATAGTACGCTCAGTAGGCTGATTATGTTGTCATAAATTGAGTGAAGTGCGCGAAACACATTCTTTACAGAACGTGAATTTTCGTAATTCGTCGTTGAATGATTTGTAAACGTTGTTCAGGCGTAAGTCTTTCCGTGATGAAATGCCGAACAATACTGAACCAAAATAACATGACAGCTTGACACGACTCACGCGTGATCTGTCAAAAAAAGGCTATTGAAAAATGTACCTCTACTTGGATCACCCTTTATATTATTTTATTTTATTTTTTATACCTTTCATATACATGAAATGATATATTAACTTTGGTCCGAAGTATTTAACAACTAGAAGGAGAAGATCTATCTCTTCGAAATATATACCGATCGTATCGAAATCCCGAGCTGAACTAATTTAGCCGTGTCTATTTGTTGTCTGTCTGTCGGTCTGTCCGTCTGTCAGTCTGTTTGAACGCAAACTAGTAACTCAATATTTGAGATATTTCAACCAAACTTGGTGGGAAGATGCACATATACGTTTGGACGATCATTTTTCGGAACCGGCCGATTTTTCAAAAATTTGAAAGATTTGGGTCATAAATTCGTCAAAAAAAAAATACCCAAGCACGTGAAATTCAGTATACTACACATACATAATGAACTGCATTTGGAAAATCCTCAAAATCGGACGAATAAAACATATAGCTCCCAAACACCGCTATTTTCAGATGTAAGGTTTTGGCCGAAACTCAGTCAAAAAAGTATTTAGGAGCATGAAATTTGGTATTATCAACAAATATTATGAATTGCATATTGATACTGAAAATAATCGAAATCGGAATTCGATATTGCATAGCCACCATACAACCGGTTTGTTCAGATATGAGGTTTTGAGTCAAAAAAAAAAAATCCGCTAAAAAGGCTTCTAAGAGCGTGAAATTTGGTTTCTACACACCTTAATTCAAGTTCATATTGGCAATGAAAATTATCAAAATCGAGTTATGCAATTTGCAATAAATTTGATATGCAGACAGCCATTATTTCTTTTTTCTTTTATTTTTATTTTATTTTTTTTCTTGTTTAATTTTTATTTAATTTTTTTCTGTTTTTTTACGCATTTTGACTATTTTATTATATTTTTTTATTTTATTATATTTTTTTCGTTTTATTTTTTTTCTATTTCTTTTTTTATTATATTTTTTTAAATTATTTTTTAATTTTTTCATAATTTTTTTAATTCTTTTTTAAATTTTTTTTGCCGCATTTTGATTATTTTTTTATTTAAATTTAGTTTATTTTATTATTTTTATTTTAAATTGTTTTATTTTTTTCATTCTATTTTATTTTATGCAATGAAAATTATCAATATCGCATTATGCAATTTGCAATAAATTTGATATGCAGACAGCCATTATTTCTTTTCTCTTTTATTTTATTTATTTATTTATTTATTTTCTTGTTTAATTTTTATTTTATTTTTTTTTTCTGTTTTTTGACGCATTTTGACTATTTTATTATATTTTTTTATTTTATTATATATTTTTTCATTTTTTTTTTTTAATTATTTTTTTTTTCATTTATTTCTATTTATTTTATTTTTTTGCCGTCTTTTGACTATTTTATTTTATTTAATTTTTTTTTCGTTTTATTATTTTCTATTTCTTTTTTTATTATATTTTTTAAATTTTTAAATTTTTTAATTTTAATTTTTAATTTTTTTAATTCTTTTTTAAATTTTTTTCCAGCATTTTGATTGTTTTTTTATTTAAATTTAGTTTATTTTATTAAATTTTATTTTAATTCGTTTTATTTTTTTCGTTCTATTTCATTTTATGCAATGAAAATTATCAATATCGCATTATGCAATTTGCAATAAATTTGATATGCAGACAGCCATTATTTCTTTTTTCTATTATTTTATTTATTTATTTATTTATTTTCTTGTTTAATTTTTATTTTTATTTTTTCTGTTTTTTGCCGTCTTTCGACTATTTTATTTTATTTAATTTTTTTTTCGTTTTATTATTTTCTATTTCTTTTTTTATTATATTTTTTAAATTTCTTTTTAATTTTTTTTTTTAATTTTTTTTTTAATTTTTTTAATTTTTTTTTTTTAATTTTTTTTTCCAGCATTTTGATTATTTTTTTATTTAAATTTATTTTATTTTATTATATTTTATTTTAATTCGTTTTACTTTTTTCGTTCTATTTCATTTTATGCAATGAAAATTATCAAAATCGAATTATGCAATTTGCAATATTTTTTCATTTATTTCTATTTATTTTTTTTTTGCCGTCTTTTGACTATTTTTTTTCGTTTTATTTTTTTTTATTTATCTTTTTTTATTTTTTTTCCAGCAATTTGATTATTTTTTTATTTAAATTTATTTTATTTTATAATATTTTATTTTAATTCGTTTTATTTTTTTCGTTCTATTTTATTTTATTTTTCTTCAATTTTTTTAAATTTTTTTAAATTTATTTTATTGTTGTTTTATATACTTTTTATTATATACTATTTATTTATTCCTTTTTATTGCTTTTAATTTTATAATTTTTAAGTTTATTATTTATATTTTGCTATTTTTCTTTGGAAATAAAATTCTACTTATTTAATATTTTTTATTTTATTATTTTTTACTCACAAATGATTCATTTCTCAGCAATTTGAGTACGTTTCCGTTGAGTTTCACTCCTTTTTTTTCGCTTTAAATCGCAACCTTGATATTTCTACAAACGCTCTAAAAATGTTGTAAATTTTTTATAAATAACAAAAAATGCACATAAAAATCACCTTCTGCAAATACAACATGTTTTCTTGCAATATATACATTTTGTTGTTGTTGTTAATTGGACAAACACACCAGTGGTAATGCGTTATGTTTGATTGTATGTAATTAACCAACCAGAAATACCATTTCAATGCTGATTTTTAATTAAGGAAAACTTGAATGCAACGAAAAATGGCAGTCGCGAAAAAAACGATAATAATAAAAAAAGGAAAAAATCAAGAAAAAAACTTCAAATAATATTTTTATAAAAAAAAGGAGTGAAAAACTGCAGATTTATAACAAAAATGCAAGGAAAAAATGTGAAAAATGTTAGTTGCAGCAAACACGAGAGAATCAAATGTAAACAAACGAGCCAACAACGGTTCTTTCATGCTTGCCTTAGCGTGCGTGCGTATGTGTATGTATGTGTGTATGCATTTTTTGCTTTTTTGCTAGTGCTTGTAGCATGCAGACAACCGCAGCATTTCGTGCTTCATATGTGCACGCCAGCAAACGCATTGCAATTAACCGCAGTGAAGCAAAGCAAAGCAAAACAAAAAGGAAAAACAACAAAAAACAAAAAAATTGTAAATTTTTCAATACTTGCAATAACAAAATAGAGCAAAAGCAGTAAAAATTTATAACAACAACAATAAAATCGCGGTAGAAGCACGAAATGGTGCAGTCCAAGCTGATTGGAGCTTAATGAAACAATTTTTGGTTTTTCACCCAAAAAAAAAGCTCGACTGCACAGATCTCGCTGCAGCACACTGACCTTCTTCATAACCATACCTGTAGTAAAATATGCGAAATAATATCCTTTGGGTTACCAATAAGTACTATGGATATGGATCCGAAGCATGATTAACCTACCCTATCACAATAGTCTAGGTTATTTAGGGTTAGAAGCCTCCTACTCTTTTCGATTGTGACCTACGAGACGCCGATTTGTGTTTGAAGGTAAGAAATTGTTACCCTCAGTCACCGAGAACCTTTGTTTAAATTAGCCTCCAGAACACTTCGAAGTCTCCAAGATAGCTTTAAGTCATATTCTAACCTCTTTCACTAGTCAGTTAGGCTTCTGTTAACTCTCTTCTCGTTTGCAGAGACATCTTAAGGAAGCTTGCGACTCGAATTATTACTGGTTTAGCATTGAGGTGAAAGACAGAAAGTCATCACTGAAAGCACAACAGAGGAAAGCTTTGAAATTTTTGCGTTTCATGAGAACAATGTAGTAATCAGCACGTGGAGAGTATACCAAAAATTTTGAGAATCGACGCAAACAGTATATCTAACCCTGGAGAGGAAGATCCTACTGGCGGAAATAAAGAGAGGGTGGGCATTTTTGTACAAAATTTGAAGACAGAGTTGTTGGCAGTGACTTAGCAAGAAAACTGTCAATGAAAATTCACCATAAACGCATTGATCCCAAGTGAGCGCCAATAAACGGGGATTTTGACAAAACTATGCTCAGCAGAAAAGCTAAAGCTTCCTTTTTGATGAAGCTGCAGAAGGTATTAGATTGATTAAAAGAGGGAAACCATTTCTTATATACTCTGGAACGACACAGCACTGAAGAAGATTTGATAGAAGTAAGCTCTGAATGCTCAGAATCACATCCCTGGAAGGTTGGTAACGGAAGATTGCTTAAAGAGTTTTGAATCTAGATTTATATTGGAACGAATTTTCGTCATCCCTTGTCAATTTTGGTTTTGTAACAAACCGGTTTCGGCGAACCGCCATCTTCAGTGCTTGATTCTCAGTTTAGAATCTAGTGCAAGACCTATGTGATATTTAATGAGGTGCCACAAGGGACCTAAATTTGACTTGGATGAGGCGTTAATATCAGACCAACAGTTCTACTACCAACGTATCTACTACACATGAGCGGTACTACACATAGGCGGTGTAGATTGTAAATGCTCGGACCATCTAAGCTGCATATAGCGAGCAGTAGTACAAGAGATGTTTCTGGAAAAGTAGACCTTGTTATCAGCGCCATTTAATGTCTTTGATGCTTCCATTTAAAGGAATACTTTTCCAGAAAGATTTTATTACCCTGATACCTAGAGTTCGCCTGGAGTTCTTTGAACTTTCCGAACCAACTGACATTTCTTTCAAGATGAGAGCGCACATTACCTCTACACTAAGTGGACGTTGAGCTCCGTTGTTCGATAAGTGCAATATAAGCACTTACATAGTACATCCTGGTACAGCCTTTGGTTTAGGTTCACATGTATGGGAAATTTTTGGGTAGAAACGGGATCCGATTGAAAGGTTCAAGGAATAAAGTGATCAAAAATCCTCGAACAACTAAACAACCTGAATAATAAAGGCTGATCCAAGTAGAGGCACTTTTTTCACATATCGCCTTTTCTTTACAGATCACGCGTGAGTCGTGTCAAGTTATTTTTGTTCAGTATTGTTTGGCATTTCATCATGGAGACATTTACAAATCAATCAACTTTATTACGAAAATTCACGTTCTGTAAAGAATTTGTTTCGCGTAATTCGCTCAACTTATGGTCAACATAATCGGCCTACTGAGCGTACTATTCGCAACACCATCACCCATCTTGAGGCCCAGCATTCATTATTGGATAATATTCGACCGAATAGACCACCTGCAGCACGCAGTGAAGAAAATATAGCGGCCGCAGCTGAGAGTGTACACGCAGACCATGGAGAGTCGATTCTGCGCATTACGTATGGCACGACTTGGCGCATTTTACGTCGAGATTTTAAAATTGAAAGCGTACAAAATACAGCTTGTGCAAAAACTGAAACCGCTCGACCTTCCCAAGCGCCATCGCGTCGCTCTATGGGCTCTTGAAAAATTCTAAGAAGATCCGAGGTTTTTGAGCCAAGTTTTGTTCAGCGATGAGGCCCATTTCTGGCTAAATGGTTATGTAAACAAGCAAAATTGCTGCATTCGGGACAAAGAGCAACCTGAAGAGATTCAAGAGCTACCATTTCATCCAGAAAAAACAACAGTTTGGTGTGGTTTGTGAGCTGGTGGAATCATTGGTCCATATTTCTTCAAAAATTATGACGATGAGAACGTAACCGTCAATGGCGACCGTTATCGTACCATGAGAACCGACTATTTGATGCCTCGAATTGAAGCTCGGGATTTCCGCGACATTTGGTTTTAACAAAACGGCGCCACTTCCCACACAGCGCATCAATCAATGGATTTGCTGAGAGACCAATTCGGTGAGCAGATAATATCACGTTTTGGGCCGGTCGATTGGAGACCAAGCTCTTGTGTAATCACACCCTTAGATTTTTACTGTGGGCATATATAAAATCTAAAGTCTAAACGGACAATCCCGCTTCGATTTAGTCCCTGGAGCAAAATATCACTCGTGTCAATCGCCAGTTATCAGTCGAAAGGCTCAAACGAGTCTTCGAAAGTTGGACTCAACCATGGATCGAATATCTGAGACGTAGCCGCGGCCAACATTTGAAAGAGATAATCTTCAAAAAATAAATGCCAAAGAATGAGTACTTCAACATTATAGCACAAAAATACTCAAGTTGGAGCACTAGATAGAAGATAGTAGACTTTGCTTGCTGAGGAACGATTGATATCGGATGGTTAATATCAGAAGGCAGACGAAGGTAAATGACTTAATGGATTGATAAGAGTTCCAAGAGTTTATGTTTCCCTTTCCTAGAAGTAAAGCAGCAAGTGCACTTTACCCTGGAACTCACCCTGCCCCTCGTTAATGGTAAACAAATATTATATCGAACGAACGAAAAAGTTTCGGTTTCAATAGTTATCGGTTCGCAACCGCAAAATAGCAAAGCACACACTACAAGAGCCAAGAACAGCAAAAATTAAATAAAGTAAAAAAAAGAGTAGGCAACCACATAACAGTACACCAACTGTGAAGAGCAGCGGTGAGACGTGGTAACGGCACATTAAACAAAAGACGAGAGGGAGAAGGCAAATTATTGGTGGCAAAAAAACCCGCAATAGAATGAGTTAACGAAGCAGGTCTCGCCCGCACACGCGTCTCAACGAGCGAACTCGTAGAAGTGCGCTCAAACTTTAGTTCAATATACGAGTACTATACACGTATGCATATGTATGTATGTTTATCAGAAATTGCGTGCGCGTGTACCAGCGGTGTAAGTAAAATTGAGTAAAAATGCATAGAAATTCAGTCTTAAGTGAGCGAAAGTGTAATAAATCATTGAGTAAAAGTAGAAAAACAACAACAAAAATTACAACAACTACAATAACACTTGATAACTGTAACAAAGTTTATTATTGTAATTTGTTGTATGCAATTTTAATGACCCAAACACACATTAAGTTTTTGTAGCCACAAGAGAAACGTAAAACTTCTGTATGTACATATGTAAGAGAAGAGAGGCGTCAGGCGGAACACAAAGCAAGGAAATGTGGTCGATTTGAAAAGTAAAAAGTTTTTTTCAGAAAGTGCGTATTACTTGTCTAGAGCATTTTACTCACACCCTCATACATAACATGCATGCATATTCATTTATACTCACACACACACTCACTCAAACGACCATCAAGTGCCTGGTTAGCCGCAGAGCCAATCAACCGCATAGAAAATGCTTGAAATACATTCCAAGGAAATAATTAAAGCATTGAACGCTTTCGAGGGGAACAGTGTTCAAAGCGAGGGAAAAACAAGACAAAAAAAAGAGATTATCAGCTGAACGTAACGCGGTTAAGTCGACGAAAGAGGGACAACTTTTGGACAGAAGAAAGCCGGACCCATCCATTCCAGTATGTAGCACCGGCTGATATGGGAGTCGTGATCTCCAGGAGTTTACCCGCGGTAAGGAATGAAGGAGGCGACTAAAAACTAAAAGTTCCCAAAACGGTCGGGTCAAGTTATATCAGAAGGCCCCGCAACATTTATCGCGAAACTAATTTGCGGTTGTTTCGGTTACAGCAACAACAAAAACAACAACATCGTTGTGATCACACTAAAGATACTCGATGCATGAAACCAGGATAGAGTAATCCCACTGCTCTAACTAGGGAAATCAATTAATATAAGAGAGCTAAGTCGCCCGATATTTCTTCTTTCCCTAGAGGTGAAGATATTGGAATCCTTGCAGCCTTCGTTTGAGCTCGCCTTACGAAAGTATGGTTTCCGCAAATGGTACAGCAATAAACGTCATAGACGTCCAAAAAAAAAACTCTTTGAACTCTAATTCCAAGGCTTGTTCGATCTTGTCGTGCGAATACTGATGACCTTAGTTCGAAAGTGAACGACTGGCTTTCCGAACTTTCCCTCTTCTTCACTCCCAAACACTTGAGACTTCCCTCTACGAAATCCGTGGTTACTGCTTACAAGCTGGTCGAAGGAGTAACATTCGACAACCAACCCTTCTTCACATCGCATACGACAGCGGTTGCCACTAAGTTACAACCGAAACGAAATTCTCAAATCGCTACCCGGCAACTCCTGGATAGAGATAAAGAAACGTTACTGGCATCCTATGGACAGCGATGTGTTGCCGCCTTTGAACTCTATTCATAGAGAGTCAATCCCAATTGCAGATAAGTAGCCTTTTTGACTCTTTGACTCCAGTAAAGCTGACATTATTAAGATCTGGATTTGGTAATTGACTCAATCAACTGCTTCCTAACCAGACTCGACTGTGGCATACCCAAAAACCAGCTTGTAATGAACCCACGCACGATACTAATCACCCTCATTTGGTTCGTATACGTGGAAACTACGCTTTCTTGGGCAGATGAATGACTCGGTAGTTGAACTCGTATAATGTGGACCAGATTTTCTTGCTTCTGAATGGAGTTATCTAACCATTACATCAACGACAAAAATGCATTGAAAAATTACAGATTTCAAGTGTTCTATACTCTTCAAACGGAAAATGGACTAAAACAAAGACTATAACCTCTCAAAGTTGGAGTTCGATAGTTGCTTTCAAGTGAAGATACCCTCTAGACGTGCGTGAAGAAGAGGTCTAGTTGGAGAGAAGGATGCCATCTCAATCTATAACGGCGGGTCCAGAGCGGACTGTGGTGTAGGGATGGGGATCTTGACATATCTCTTTCTTTCGCTATCCATCTACTGAACTTGTCTAGCATCTTCCAGGCGTAAGTACTAGACATCGAGAAGACCTGAGGAGCTCTATTGAATAACTACGGGAAGATAGAGAAAGCAACCATATATACCGACAGCTAGACGGCATTGTTGGACTTATCGTCACCAATAATAAAATCCAGTGTCATCAACAATTGTAGGAAGACTTTGAGCTCGCTGGCAGATCAATTCCACATATTCGTAATCTGGCTACCAGATCATAGGAACATTTTCGACAACGACAAAGCTGACAAGCTATCTAAGTCGGGACCTTCACTTTTCGACTAATCCGAGGCGGTATGCAATTGTACTTTTCTATTTACACGATCATTTGTCGGAACCGGCCAGATCGGACGACTATAATATATGGTTCCCATACAGCCGATTTGTGCGGATATGATATTTTGGGTCAAAAAGCTGTCAAAATAGCATCTAGAAACGTGAAATCTGGTATTTGACACAAGTATATTCATTTAAAAATGGATACCGAAAATCAACGAAAACGGGGGACTATATCATATAGCTTCCATACAATCGATTTATTCAGATATGAGACTTGATATTTAATCGTAAAATGCTATAAAATATTTTTATATATTCTTGAAGGGTGTAAAGAGCTCGGCATGGGCGAAGACAGCACTTTTTTTTGTTTGTTTTTATATAATTTCCTTTTTATGGTGGTTGAGAAGTTTAAGATTTCTTCCATCACTATACGCTTTTGCTAACCACTGCTCATTCTTACTTCTAAAAAAAAATAGTAGCATACTTTAAGGCTGTTGATTAAAAATATTTATAGCGCCACCCTCTCATCGCTATTATTTCTGTTCACGAAGCAATCACTCGATATTGAAAATAAATAATCCAAAAATAAAAATAAAAATAAAAACCGAATGTAAACAAATAAATCCAAGCATTTCATGTTGATTAATGATATATTTTGAACTAAAAAAAAAAGAGTGCTCCACAATATAGGCACTGCAGCGCCTGAAAATATGTGACAGCAAACAAGAATCTCTCTAATAATAGCAATAACAATGATATGACAATGCAGAGGTGACCTCAAAAAGCAGTGCGCAGCTAGTGGCGGCGGCGGCGGCGGCGGCTGCTCGTTCCACTTTAGATACCAAAAAAAATAAAAAATAATAATAATAATTAAAAAATTAATATGGGAAAAATAAGCTTGCAAGAAAGCAAACGAGAAATTAAGGAAAATTAAAAATTAAATGAAAAAATTTTAATAAAAGAACTAAAATAAAAAACGAAGCGCAGCAAAATGGAGCAGAAAATGAGTGAGAAAATGGAGCGTCCATAACAAAGGCGCAAAAAAGGACACAAACAAAATTTTTTTTTTCAATTTTTCTTCAATGCAAACAAGCAGAGTGACAACCTCATTTTGCAAGCCGCCCACAGGCGCACCAACAACAAAACGTAAAGCGCAACAGCTGCAGCAGCAAAGTCTACTGAGCCACAGGGTGGTGGAAAATAACAGCAAAATTTTTGCAAAGGCAAGCGCATTTGACGTCACACAACCGGGTGGTGATGCAAACATCTACACACACACAAGCGCATGCATGCAAAAAAAGTAAATAAATAAACCCACCAACAGTAGTGACAAGCACTTCAGCCGTAGGGTTGTTTCAGATGAGCACGTACATACACCACAAAGGAGGTAGAAAAAAGCACAGAAGAAGAAGAGCAAGTAGATTATGAGGCCGCAATGACAAGACGAGGAAGAGAGAGAAGGAGAGGGAGTGTAACTGGCAAAATAAAAGTAATAAATAAAAATGGGGAAACAGTAAGATGAGACGCAATACCACGAAAAGTATTGTTATTGCAATTGTTGTTGTTGTTGTTGTTGTTGTTCTAGTTGTTGTTGTTGTTGTTGTCATTCTGCGTGTAATAAGACACATTGCATATAAATTAAGATAAATTGCCAGCAAAGTTCAATATTTGTAAAAGACGCACGCATGCAGACGCCAACCCTCAAAAAAAAAATAACCAAACTAGCAACAACAAAAACAACAACCCCCAAACAGTAATGCTATGAAGTGCTAGCCAAGCATATCAGACGAAACAAACAACGGACGTTTGGTGTTAGCAGTGGAAAAGCAAGCAGTCTAAGAAGGCAAGAAGTCTAGGGCGGCTGAAGTCAGTGGGGTGAAGCGCTAAGTCAACAATCGGCAAAATTGTCATATCAATTACTTAAAGAAGAGACCGCGCTGTAAACACACAACAACAAAACAAAGCGCGAATATCGAAGAACTATGAATTATAATGCAAAGGAGTGGAAGTCAAAGACAAGAAGAACGAGCAAGTTTGGGTGGAGAATGTAGGAAAACGAAGGAAGTCTTTTTCTTTTTGATACATTTCGATAGTTATTAGTTTGTAAATTAAGCAGGGGAGGGAGCTTACATACATCATACACAGGCTGCAAGCTTTCTGCATACCAGAACAGGCAGGCTAATTTTATCATGTCCATCGAGCTGTTGGGAAGGCGCAGTCTGATTGGGTTTACACCCATCTTTGTGAGGTGACGCTAAATTCGGCACTAATTTTGAATGGAATTTGAGTTTTCACACTACATAAATTCGACCCTTGAGTTTGGTAGAGCAACTTGGAGTTGGCTTTCAATGAAAACAGGCAGATTCGAGGTTATTTGATGACAAACGTTCAGAGCTGACTATTTGTGGACGTGTTTCCTCCACCTCTCTCTCCCAATTGGAACTGTGGCTGCTAACGGTGTTCGATGTAGTATAGAAGCGAATTTCTACAGACGTTTTGCGGACTGCTGAAGGAAACTCTAAGTAGGGACTCGCTGTGGACTTTGCGTTAACTCAGATAGCATTGTTTTCGTCCTCTTCATCAAGAACTACAAAGTTTCGAACATTACTCCACCAATTAGTGTGTAATAGAGTCCTAGGAACCCAGGAAGGTACAATTCCTGGCTTTTTTTTTTGGAATGAGAGGTTTAACTGGAAGAAAAATTTACTTCGAAGATACGAGAAGGGTTCTATCACACTACATGTTAGACAACTAGAAGTTGGGAGGAAAAAAACGTTCAAGGATTTATAGCTGGATCCTTTTCTATCAGTACTAAAACGGGTTCACTAAATAAGTAGACCAACTTGGTCCAGAAGGCTAAAAAAATCGCTTAATATGTATTAGCGGAGCGCTTTAAAGCACATGTGACGCTCTAAACATGGGCTTCGATACCTAGAAGGTAGTTTTAAGGTTTATACAGATGGCTTAGAGCTTGAAGGAGGAGTAGGTATGTCCATAAAACATTCCTTCAAGCGGTACACATTCGAACAGTTTGTTAGAAACACGTATTTCTATCTTCAGCGACAGCCAGGAAGCAAAAAAGCTCTACGCTCGAACTCGACAAACTATAAAAATGCCCAAAAGGCACGGACTCGCTTGCTTGAGCTCATGGTCACAAGGTTGTAGAGTGGAACTGTAAGACAAAAGCAGATTATTCCGAATAAAAACGCATTGGTGGGCATTTTTGTCGAGAAGACAGAGTCTCTCAAAAATCATAGTTGTATTGTTAGATAACTGGCTTGTAGGACAATTTTCTGAGGCTAAGAGCCCTCTTCAGGGGCTGTTAGTAACGACGAGGAGGAGAACAGGTCCAACACTGAGTTACAGCATGTTTCACAAACTTTCACTACTTTTTCTGGATGGTCTTTGACAGGCGGGCTTTATCTGCGTGAGTCAACATCGTTACATCGTTAGACATGCTTGCCTATCATCCTACTTACCTTCCTACCCACTTACTTACTTACGTGCCTACTAATCTACTTCCTACCTATTTACCGACCTGGCTGCCTTTTCCAACCTAAATACAGATCTGGGAATAGTCCTTAAACACTCCATTACAGCGACACACCGCCGATCATGAGCACTGCACAGTGCATAGTACTTACCATCAGGCTCGGACTCTGACACTGATCCACTTCGGCTCTAAAAATTCGCTAATTCCAATTACTTTAACAGTCTGGAGTCGGACACACTCCTCTCAAGCTTGTAATTGTAATTTAAAACTCTCAAAACTTAGCTATGCTATACATTATTCATAGAACAAGACGCGCCGCAATCATCATAATCACCCTTCATTACTCAAAAAGGGAAATTTTTCCTTGCATTACCTAATTACATATATATTCTCATAGAATCTGCATCTGCATCTGCACCCAGCCCAAAAGTGTCGCAATAAAGCAATAAAACAATTTATCATCGACTTTGATTGGCAACGCCACACTACACCAACCACCCACCTACCCACCACACACGGCGCAATACAACTCAACAAAAATTTCTTGAATGTGACAGGAGAGTAAACGCAATTGTCTGCAACGCACGTGGCATTCACAAGCACGATGGAGTACACATGTTACATGTAGACATAACTACAAGTGATATATGTATATAATGCAATCTATAAAGTTAAACTAATAACGCAAAAAAATACACACACACACACACACACAATGATTGCAAGACAAGGCAGTGTAATTCTCATATCAACTCTACACTTTGCACTTTTGAGGTTACCGAGAGACTTACAAAACATGCTTCACTGTCATTTCTGAATTTCATATAACCACACACACACACACGTTCTCCCACTCTCTCAGGCCGGACGCTGTGTGTGTGTGTATGCTGAGCGCAGCCATTATATTTCCGGCTTTAGTCATCGAAACTATTATTCGACTAAATACTCGTGCATACATACATACGTACATGTGTGTATAACCATTTAGTTGAGTTGCCTCCTGCGTAACTTTGCTACCTTTCATATGGTACACCCACATTCCACCTTTTATTTCGTCCAACTTTTCACTGCACCTTTTGCTCGCTCGCTACATTTTAAAACTGCTTTTGACAGCTTATTATATTTTGTGTCGCTTGATAATCTCGTTTTAATATTTGCTCATACATATTTACGTTGACGCTGGCGTTGTTGTTGTTGTTGTTGTTGTTGTTGTTGTTGTTGTTGTTGTTCTTGTTGTGTTTGTTGTCGTTGTTGTTGTTGTTGTTGTTGTTGTTGTTGTTGTTGTTGTTGTTGTTGTTGTTGTTGTTGTTGTTGTTGTTCTTGTGCTTGTTGTTGGTGTTTGATTTCCCGGCTATTAGTTTACAATGTCAAGCTGATTGTGAAATGCCATTAAATGGTGGATATGAATATGTGCGTGGTAATAGGATTTGTGAGTGGCTACGCTTGAAGCTTTATTTTAACAAACTGAGAGCACATCCATACATACATACATGCATACTTACATAAATGTCAACAATGAAACTCCTACGCTGATGATGAGTATGAAAAAAAATTTATTTTTTATAGCGACAGCTCGATATATGTGTACGTAAGGATTATAAGCATTAACTTAATAATAAAACAGGATTTTTAACATTCAAATAAGATTATGCCGTTACATATTAACTGTTACGATATGATTTAATATTTTCTTTTTTTTTTCATGAGCGTTATTATTGTAAACAAAATATGCTATTAAACGCTATTGTGAATGCCATATGACAGCAGATAAACGAAGAGCAAAAGCAATTATCGATTATTAAAGCGACTATCGATTGCTCGTTCATTGAGCACATACGCATATTATTTGCAAGAGTATTGCAAAGTATTCCAAGCTGAAATTTCAGCCTTAATGGAGGCAACAGACTACTCACAAGCAAGGATATATTTATATTCAGCAACAGCCAGGCAGCGGTAAAGTTGTTGTTGTTTTAGTAACCGCAAAAATTTTCCCTCAAATTGATTTTCGGTAAAATTGCGGGTGATAGCATTTGGCCGTATAAAACTCATTACTATTGCGGTATAAAGACCAGACGGTCGCGGGAAATATTGCATTTTACGACAGGCTTACGACGGTGTAAATTCTTGAACCCCTAACCCGCGGTGATAGCAGCGATTAAGTCGCTTGGCAGGCTTACAATAAACTCAAAAATTGTGCTAGACGATCCCTACAGGAGATGACTAAACAGAAAAGATTATCACTCATTTGGGTTCCTGTCCATAGGTATGTAGAGTGGAAATGGCAATGCAGATGAACTTGCCAGGCAGGGCATAACCAAGCAGATTCCTTCCCACAAAAAGCGCCTTGGTATGTCTCTTGCTACATGCCAGAACCTGCAAGAACGATGAGGAGAAAAAAACGGTATTTTATCACTTATGTGACTGCCCAGCGTTGGACAAAGGTAGGTTTCGATATCTAAGAGCTGCTTTCCTCAATGATTTGTCTCAGAAAGCATTAAATTATTTAATGAAATTTATAACGGAATCAAAGTGGGTTTATGGTGAAGCTTAGTAAAATTGTGGATCCACTCTGAGCTAAGTGTATTAATTCTCCCACATCGCTAGCCACTCCAAGCTAACCTAACCTAACTAAGCCCCTAAAATAATTGCATATGAGCTCTAAGTGCTACAATATAGTATTTCTAGCAAGAGACAATGAGATTAAGCTGGCTAGCGCTGGCGCCGCTGGTAAGGTTGTCACCATCAACTGTCTCAGACCTTTCAGGGTCTTCAAATGTTTTTTAAAGCAATTTACAGCAACACTTAAGGTCCGGTGAAAGTACATCGTAGGACGTAACTATATTGAATTATCGTGAGGCAGTATAGATTATAGACCGACCAAGCTGTTGGCAGCATTAGGAAAAGGAGAACTTCCTTGTGTATCCGACGGTGACTTAATGGCTTAGGTGCGAACAGATTGACCGTTCAACCAACTAACCATTCACAATGGAGCCATCATTAGTCGATTAACTTTTACGGTAGAAGAAAAATTATGATTACCATAGCAAAATTGCAAACGTTCATTGAAGATATTGTCATGGTTCCTCAGAAGCGCAGTGATAGGATGCGTTGGAGTAAATTAACGTTAATTAGCAAAAGAAACTATGTTCCTAATCAGCTCTCGCTGAATCAGCACTTCTTTGGGTATCACCTTGTACACTCAACTCTTTTGTCGCACTGTTTTTTGCTATTAAAACGTGAAAGTTTTCAAGGTGAGTTGCCTTTATACAATTATAAGGTGCGGGGACGCAGGTTACACGCGCTTAGAAGGCCACACACAATATGCTAAAAATACAAAGAATTACAAAATAAAATAAAACTTTCACTGTTAAGGTTACCTGTCAGCATGTCAGCTCAATGTCAACGCTCATGAATTCATAAACACTTATAATCCTACACTGACTTCAATACAAATTAATGCAACTACACTAATGAAAGAATGTAACAGGTACATTTAGTACAACAACAATTGTTTTTGAGAGCAAAAATGGCAGTGAACAATTAAGCAGTGTCTAAGGTAATGGTAAGACCTTACTTAGCAAGAGCTCGCATAAACTCTCGACAAGACGACTGATCTGTGCAGATAGCTCTAGGCTGTCACATTTCATCTCGAAGGCCCATGTGAATATTGCTTGCTGACGAAGATCTGTGTCTGCGAAACCTATATATTGTAAGCAGATCTGAGATAAGTTGGCAAATTGATTCCTCATCCTTATCCAGAGCTATCCACTGATTGCCACTTATGTTGAGCTCCAACCAATTTAGTGAGTAAATTCATCTCTCTGGTTGCTAGATCGCTTGGAGCTGGCAAAAATGTCCGCCCTGGACTTAATGTGCACAAAATGCAGTAAGCAATAAGGCAGTGCCTAAACTAATGGTAAGGTTTTAAGCAAGAGCTCGCATAAACTACGCACTAAACGGCTTATCTATCCAGATTGCTCTAGGCTGTTTTTTTTTTTTATCTCGAAAGACCATGTCAGGCATGTTCTTATAGCGTTTATTGAGATTGATAGTTTAACTTTTTTAAGGATCCGATACGTTTTATATGATTTTCCATTAAAATGTCAGTGCATGATGGTGTCCAAGGTTTATATAATATGTAAGAGAGCCTTGTACTTGCTGACAAAATGACAAACTGTTTCATTACTTCGTATTTTTGTGTTCTCAAAGATCGAAAAGCTCGTTATAAGTCTAAATGTTCTATACTTGGCTTGTTTAACAGGTCACTTAAACTTACCTTGTCCAACTGGGACTTAATTTCTTTCCTCATTTCTTAATAATGAGTGTTACACTCTTCCCGTTTCTCCCCATTTACATCCTGAAAGATCTAATTAGACAGCTAAGAGGCTTATTTCACTACGAGCAGCTGATGACTGAGAGTTTATTTCACTTTTATTACAACTTAAATATCAATAAATCCCCAATCACCCTCCCCCGAAATAATTTATACAATGAGCCCATCGAAACAATCAATCAATCAGTTTTGAAAACGTAAATACGACCTTACCTACTCATTCAAGCATCAACAGCTTCTGTAAATACTGGTTTACTTCAGCTCCAATGGGGAAAATGTAGACTACACTGTGTGTAATATGGTGCACCATATGGTCGGAATACAGTAAGTAAACGAACAATGAAGGCAACAATGAAAGAACAAAATGCGCAAAACGCTATGGTGGGTGGGTGTACACTTCGATTCCGATCCAAGTGGGAGGTTGCGCATCTATGTATCCATGTTTAGTAGTTAATTGTACACGCTTTGTTTGCACTTGTAGTATAACAGTCAAACTGCGTGCTATTGCATAACCATATTGGCAAAATACATACGTTCTATTTTTAGTAGACTCCTACACGAGCCATAAAAGCACTTACTGCTGCAGCGCAAAAGTATGGAAATAGCTGGAGAATGGCGGAAAAATACGAGTAGCGAAAGTAAATGCTGAATAAGACAACAAGGATGCACATAAAAGGCACTTAAAGTATCAGATGCTGTAAATAGTGTTACGAAAAACTTTAAAGCAGGCGCATAACTGCGACGACCTGTCTCTGCTAGAGCGAATTTCGCGCATGCAGTTACTTCTAGAATGAAAGAAAGTCAGTAGCAAACCACCAACTGCCAACCAGCACCACAACCTTTTAGTGTTCTGTCACTCCACACACTGCTCTTGTTCCAATTGCGAAAAGCTTATGGTAGCAAAACTGTTATATTCCAACAAAGGTCGAAGGGTAGGCAGTCGCTTATCTACGCAATTTCCCAACACATTACACCTACAAGTGCCTCAGCACTGTGGTAAATGCGCTTGTTTTAATTTTATCAGCTGCGTCAGCTGTCTCTCAGTCAGCGTTCGCAATACTCGTATACTCTATGAATGCGTAAGTGTACTCTTCGGCAACTAACGCAGACACATCGCATCACAGAAAAACACTTAGTGCTTTCGCTGTCTATAACCTTTAAGCTGCTTAGCATCCTACCAGAAGCCAAGTTAAATTCTTTTTTGGTTGCTACTTTCAACGAATGCCTCTTTTCTCTTCTCCTGCATTCGGTATCGCGTTTTTACCCCTTGAGTTTAACTGGTTTCTTAAAATTACCAACATTTTTTCTATCAGCGCAATTATTACCGGTTGATGCAACTCCTTGCTCACATCCGGCAACTTCCTGTTTTTTTTTTTGTTTTTTTTTTTTTGTAATGCTCTTAAGCTGTGATGCTGCGTCTGATATTTGATGTGATTAGCTGTTTGCTACACAGTGCGTGGTTTCTTTTTATATGTACCCCCACATTTTTTCTTTTTATTTCTTAATTTTTTTTAGTAAATTTGTATACATACATAAGTATATTATACCGTTTTTTCTTTAATATTTTATATACGTTTTTATATTATATGCAAGTTATAACCCCCGCCCCCGTTTTTTCTTTTTATTTCTTTCATTTTCTTGTAATTTTCGTCCTTCCGTCGTTGCTACCGCCGTATAGTAGAGTTAGTGTTGCTGTGCAAAGACTTTGCTCGTATAAATTCTTCTTGTGTGGATCTTATTGATATTTCAGCGCTTTTGGCATTTTTAATACTTTCAGCACTTTCCAATCGTTTTTTTTTTTTTTTTCACTCACATTTTCGCACAAGATTTGCATAAATAATTCTTCCAGCTTTTAATTAAACTTTTATGTGTGTGAAGGCAGAAAGAAATCGCACAAACGTGTTATAGTTGTCACCGAAATTAATCGAAAAATCGAAAATCGAATAAGGTGTGGGTAACAGTCCAGGTGAAATATTCTAATGATTTGTCGGTCACACAACATCAAAGCGAAAGTAAATTAACTGTCAAATGAATTAAACACATTACAATTAAAAAATATTAAAATAACATAAAGAATAAAATATGAGAAAATAA
Source organism: Neoceratitis asiatica (assembly GCA_030068015.2). Taxonomy (NCBI): domain Eukaryota; kingdom Metazoa; phylum Arthropoda; class Insecta; order Diptera; family Tephritidae; genus Neoceratitis; species Neoceratitis asiatica. The sequence continues at coordinate 73,103,839 of CM061527.1, forward strand.
ATATAAATAAATTAAATATTATTATACTGCGTTTAACTCACTTTTTTTTTACATTCACACAATTTTTTTTCAAAGCATGCACAATATGGTTAATAGCAAACACATTTAACATCTTCCGCTTCTCAATAGCAACATTTCAAATCAGTTCAATCACAAAGCTCATCAATCAATAAGTCACCCTCTGCCATTAATACGCCGTTACAAGTGCACGCTCTTTGACCTATTGCGAATTAAAATTATCGATCGCAAATCGGTAAATGGCACCAGCTGTTTATGTACTCAATGATTTTGGTTAAATTGATAAGTAATAAGAACCTTTACAGATACAGGCACCTTAATGGATTGGAGCTGCCAGAGGGAACTAATGCTTTCGGCTTTTGTCTTTTGACGGCCATGTTGTAGTTTGTCTCTATGTGGACTGAGATGGAGTTGGTATACCCAAAGGGCAGAGATCCATATTCCGGGCAAAGACTAATCAGTTGTCAATGACTCTCAAGAGTACTCTATTCTTTACACTTCAAAATCTTGCACGTAAATCATGGGAGGCACGCAAGCATTCGGTACGAAACTAGAGGAGTGAATAGACGCCACTTTCCCAAAGGGCTTAAAGCATTAAAGAACATTTTTTTACTTGGAGACACCAACTGCCGTTGTTTTAACAACAAAATTATTTCCCAGATTGATTTTTTGGGAATGTTGCGGCAGTGACAGTCCTTGGCTGGATAAAAATGTGAATAGTTCCGGTGTAAATACCCGACTGTCAAAAGAACTGTTGATTGTTGGCGCGCATGGTTTGGAAGTCTTCCGATTCCTCTGTTTTTACAGGCGAGCTTCGAAATTTACAAAATCTTGCGTATTCCTCTATCCGGCCAAAATAGCCTGAAGTACATACAACGTGTTCATCGATACCTGAGCTACTCTGCGCAGCTAAAACACAAAGAACAAGCCCAGGTAATAAGCTATTGATGCTAGTTCAAGACTGTTTGTTTGTTCATATATTATATACTGTTATCTTTCAATACCAGACCCATTCAAGGACATCCACCAGCTAAAGATTCTTGCGTCCGGCGGAAAAAGCATGCTGTACGGCCGCTCAGACCTCTACGTCATAGGTAAGGATCGCGAGCGAGATAAAGATGGTGGCTCAGCGTTCATCTTGCACAACACTTTGCTGTATCGCCTTGTCTATGGCAACACTGACTCTCGCATCAAACCTTTTGCTCTTAGCATACTCACGAAAGCGAACACATCTAACGGAGGGTGTCCCCCTGGTCAGAAGCAGATTACAACACACTGGAAGAGAGTTAAAAAAAGGTGTTGAGGGCCTTTCTGTGGTCTGTCAGTAGCACATCGCATCCAGCGTTCTGTAACATATTGTTGAAGAGAGTTCGTACATTTGAGTACTTCCCTCCAGTTGTGCGCTTGGAGACGGTTCTGTTTCAAGCAGTTGTCACTAAAGATGATCGCAATTGGTACTACTTGCACAGCATAACATTATATTCATCAACTGGGAACATGGATGCTTCATTATTTATATACATATGTATGTATGTATGTACTTATATGTATATATGTAGATGGTGTGCAAGCGGTATCAGAAGGCCTGCTGTTATTGTTCTCAAGGCGTATCCAAGACCCTTAAGGCTTTCAGGAGATGAAAATGAATTGACAGAACTTTAAAATGTTATTTATGCAAAAAAATAAAATGAATAAAAATTTACAGTCGTCCTTATTTCTCTGCGCCTTTCAATTAATCATGTGGATTATGGATTGTGGATGCCAAACAGCTGTGTTACATGTCACACACATATACAAGCGACACTTTTGTATGCGCATCTATGTAAGTGTGTGTGTTAATAAGAACAGCAATGAACCACCTTGCGAAAAATTGATTTTTCAACAAAACAGACACTGAGAAAATCTATGAAAATCAACTTTTCAGCCAAAAAATAAAGAAGCACTTACCGTAAAAACAGCAAATTAATGTAATTACCACACGGTATGTAGAGCTGATGCAAACTTGTAACAATTTATGAGGAAGCCAACACTAATGTAATTTCAGGCAGACACTTTCAAAACACACTTTATTTTTGATTCGGTTAATTTTCGTAATCTATCACGCTCTACACACTCTGGACTATTTGTATATTCGTGGACAAAGTTTTTTATGTTCGGATTACAATTTTTACACAATGCAATTACTTTGAATTATTTTTTTTTTTTCAACTTTCAAGCTTTTTACTCAATACGTTTTGCAAGTGTTGCGTAGCGTCAAATCAGAGTGGACGGGCAGGCAAGAAAACTTCGTCTGATACGTACGACGACAGGAAAATTCACTTATTCATCGTACATGGAAAATTGTCCAGCCAATTGTCTGGTGGCAAACATTTTCGTTGCAATCTTTGTTGCTTTATTGCCTGCGCCTGCGAAACGTACAAAGCAATTTTCCGTTGCCACTACAGCGCAAGTTCCAACTTCGTTTGCGCCTCCTCGAATTTTCCAATTAGAGCGATTTACCCCTTTCCTAATAATAGATTATTTTTGTTTTTCTTCTTTTTTTTTAATCACAACACCAGCTGATAGGAAAATTCTGCCGAAACTTTCCTAGTTTTTGTTTTAATTCCTGTGATTCATCATAAACTGATTTGGATTGACAGACGCGAATGGGCGTTAATAAAGAAATGTCAAAGCAGAATTTGAGGAATGGCAACAGCGATGCCGGATTTATTTCGTTTGGAGAGAGGATTTCGAAATGTCAACGTAGCGACGTAAATGCTAACGTGTTTTTCCTTCTATATAAGCCATGTTTTCGATCATTTAATTTAAGTGAACTATTATTTCGGAAAGTTCAATTACTTAAAAAGTTAACTAGTTTATGGTTATTAGCAAATGAGCTATATTCAAAGGCCTATTTTTGTTAGAAAAATTATTTTTAATTGAATATATTGTTATACAACAAAGAAAAAATGGTAGAAGTGACAGCTGTTTCAGAGATCACATCTCATCAGACTTCTTTGACCAGGAATCGAACCGACGGATTCTGGCATCAACTAGATTAACTAGTTTATATTTATTGTGGATTTTTATATAATTTGATAACTAATTTTTGTTGAGGAAGATTTGGATAAATTTTTATATACTTATCGGTTATAAAAGCACAACCCTTAACTTCAGTCTAGAAATGCTTTCGAATATTTATTATAATTCATACTTTTACAGGGTTACGCTCATTACGTGCCATGCTATATTATATATTAAACAAACATAGTGAGGAAACAAATATACAAATTTAAAAGCGTTGGACAGTGAAGTTCCGTATAATCCAACTTTCGCACCAGCTGCGCCCAAGACACTTATTTCATAAGGCGTCTTCTACACATCACAAAATCAACGGAGTTGTACATATAAATGGCTATTTTTCAACCTTTTTAACATTTCTTAGAGGCTGCAGCAAAACGGTTGGAAATATCCTTCCAGTTGGCAATATCCCAGATGGCTTCGACATATGATGGGCGCACATTTTTGTATTGCAAATAGTAAGCATGCTCCCAAACGTCAATGCCGAATAGGGGCACGAGACCTGTCGTACAAAAGAAAATGCAACAATACACACACATATATACATATATATACTTTTTTTTTTGCCACCCACCTGTGCTACCCTCCAATGGATCTTGATTGGGCAAAGCAGCCAATTGCAATTTGTTGCTCTTCTTATTATAACCCAACCAACCCCAGCCCGAGCCTTGTACTGCCACAGTCAATGTGGTTAGTTCCTTCTTCATTGCATCCAAGCTGCCGAATTGCTCTTCCACGGCGCACAACAACTCTTTGGATGGTTGCGACTTTTCGGGTGATAAATTATGCCAGAAAATCGAATGATTAATATGACCGCCACCATTGAAACGAAGTGCCGGTGCAAGTGAAATAATCTTAGTCACATCTTTCTTTTGCTGTGCCTCGGCGAGTTGTTCTTCAGCAGCATTCAAGTTGTTGATATAGGTTTGATGATGTTTCTGGTGGTGTAATTCCATAATTTCACGGCAGATGATGGGTTCCAAAGCGGCATAGTCGTATGGAAGCTTGGGTAAATCATGTTTACCACGCACAGCCGTTCTGTATGCATGTAAAGGAAAATATTTAATGATTTGCAGTAAATTGATTTATGCTACCGGCTTTATGTAATCAATAAATTATGCGTGGCCCTTTTGGGGTAACAGCACAATCAACTTTCATACATACAAAATTTTACTTACTTTGCGGCATTTGTTGCAGTACGAGCCAAAGTAAACATATTGAACTATTTGTCAGAATAATGAATGCACCAAACAAAAACTGCAAAAAAATTAATTTCAATACAATAAAATAGAGATTTTCACAAAGTTTGTGTCACCTTTCTAGATGCTAGCGAAAGACAGCTGTGAGTGAGGAAAAAAATTAAGAGAACTTGAAGCAATTTGACGTTCTCTGAAAAATGCCGCTACGAAAAGGGGTAGAGCAGAAAATACGACAGTTCGATACAGCACTGCCAACATGGTAAGAAAACATAAGGAAACGGATATGAGTTAAATAGGCATATAAACGGAACTGAAATCGAGCAACGTTAATTTTTTTAAATAGTTATTGCTGTAAATAAAATAAAATTAAGGTAATTATTAAGAATAACTAATTTTGTCAAAACTAAAGTAGAATAAATAAATAAATAAAACATGCTAATCGATGCTTCTTCGAATGAGCATTAAAAATAAAACGGAGAAGCGCAATTTTGCAAAAAAAAAATAGTTATTAACAAAATAAGTAACGTAATGGCGAATTTATTTATTTTATTTTTTTTTTTTCTGATGTTACAAATTTATATTTGACCTGATTTGTAATTAAAACTCATTCGAAAACGACATCGATTCGGAAAATTTTCCATAAATTTTAATAGTTCTAACGCTATCGGAATGATAACCTAAAATATTTCATTTGTTTCCTAAATTATTTGCTTAGACAGAAAATAAATTAATTATTTATTAGTGATTTGCTAATTACTAATTATTACCAAATTTAACTTTTTAATGCACTGCTTACAAAGTGTGATCCAAGTAGAGGTAGCCTCTTTTTTGATAGATCATGCGTGAGTCGTGTCAAGCTGTCATGTTATTTTTGTTTGGCATTTCATCACGGAAATACTTAGGCTTGAACACCGTTTACAAATCATTCAACTTTATTACGAAAATTCACGTTCTGTAAAGAATGAGTTTCGCGCGCTTCGCTTAACTTATGGTCAAAATAATCGGCCTACTGAGCGTACTATTCGCAACACCATCACCATCTTGAGACCCAGCATTCATTATTTGATAATATTCGACCGAATAGACCACGTCCAGCACGCAGTGAAGGAAATATAGCGGTCGTAGCTGAGAGTGTACACGAAGACCGTGGAGAGAGTCGATTTGGCGCCGTTCGCAGCAACTCCGACTGACGTATGGAACGACTTGGTGCATTTTACGTCGAGATCTTAAATAAAAAGCGTACAAAATACAGCTTGTGCAAGAACTGAAGCCGCTCGACCTTCCCAAGCGGCATTGATTCGCTCTATGGGCTCTTGAAAACTTCCAAGAAGATCCGACGTTTTCGAGCCAAATGGGTATGTAAACAAGCGAAATTACCGCATTTGGGAGGGAGAGCAACCTGAAGAGATTCAAGATCTGCCATTTTATCCAGAAAAAACCAACGGTTTGGTGTGGTTTGTGCGTCGGTGGATTCATCGGTCCATATTTCTTCAAAAAAGACGTCAATGGCGACCGTTATCGCGTCATGATAATCGCCACTTCCCACACATGGCATCAGTCAATGGATTTATTGAGAGAACACTTCGGTGAGCAGATAATTTCACGTTTTGGGCTGGTCGATTGGCCAAAAAGATCGTGTGATATCACACCGTTAGACTTTTTCCAGTGGCGATATGTAAAGTCTAAAGTCTATGCGGACAATCCGGCTTCGATTGAGGTCTTGGAGCAAAACATCACACGTGCCATTCGCCAGTTACCAGTCGAAATGCTCGAACGAGTCATCGAAAATTAGACTAAACGGATGGACCATCTGATACGTGGCCGCGGCCAACATTTGAAAGAGATAATCTTCAAAAAAATAAATGCCAGGGAATGTTCTTTCGACTGATTGATAAACATTTGCCATTAAAAAGTAGGGAACCTCGAAGTGGATCATTCGTTATATGCTACTTAAATATTTTTTCTTAGTATGAAATTTCAATTTATTTCATATGATTTTACGTTAACGTAAGCTTACTTTACAGCTTTTTCTTTGGTGAATAGCTGTTTTTTATTTAATTTTACTGCAAAAAAGGAAAAAACATTTTTCGCAACTAGAAAATTTTATTAGGCCATAATTTAAAAACAGGTCAGCGCATAATTGAATGCCAGTTAAGAGTACATTTAAAAATTCTGTAGTGACGTGTAATTACTATAAAAAAAATTGAATGCAAAAAGAGAATAACCTTTTGCATGCCACTTGAAGTCGATAAAAATATTGCCATTATTTTTTTATTTTTTTATTTTTTATTTTATTTTTTAATATACATCACTAATAGCTTTGTTTAAACATAAATTTTGGCATATTTTTTCATAATAATTGCACAAAACGTCTTTAACTTAATTTAATTACGTTTTTATATATTTAATTTGGCTAAGAGACCAATAAATAAATGTTTTCTATTTTTAACAATGCTTTGGCAGTGTATACCTATATTTATTTACCATTAAAATAATAGTTTAATATTTTTACGTAATTTTTCTACCGAAGAACAACACATGTTTAACACTATTCAGCCGTTTAACATCTATGCCAAGTGTCAGTCCCTTCTAAAGTGTAATTTTCGGCGCCTACAATGACACTCGAACACATGTTAACCCGTCTGTCTATTGCAACCTTGCCGTAATTGCATCAAAAATTTTTTGTATATACAAGCAAGCAAGCAAGCAAATGTAATAAAAATAATAATTGAAAAAAAAACAAATTATTTATTATACACAAATTATGTTGCGCGCATTTTTTTATAACAACACTGCTTCTGCTTCTAAATAATAGTGTATTATGGCATGATTAGTTAGTAAAAGGTAAACAAACAAAGGAGTGAGTGAGCGGCTCACAGTTGGTGGCGGTTCCCAGTAGTAGTAGCAGCTGTAGTAGTTGGTGGCGGCTGTCACCATAATAAATAAGTTGATAATGAACATGAATAAACGGCGGTGCAGGTTGCAGCAACCAGCAATTATGCTGTGTGTGTACAACAACAACAACACTCGCACAACATAAGAGCGCGCGTTTAACAACAGACCCTTGACTGCAATTACAAGTAATTGAGTCTGTGCACATACATACATACGAGTACACACATATGATTGTGCGATTTTTTTATTGTTTTACTCTCCGCAGATTTTTGGAGAATGTAACATATATGTAAATACAAATCTAATTTGTGTTCTTTAGATCATCACCATCACCAACAATGCTACATACAACATATTTATGTACATATGAATATGTGCGTTCATGCAGTTTTTGTTTAATTATTTGATGGCATTAATCACTTTGATCAAGGTTATTTCATTTGTTTACTGTTGGTTAGTGCTCCTATCATAGTTGCATTATTTTAAATTGATTATGATTATTTGATTGCCTAAAAAATTTTTTTTTATTACTAAATTATTATGATAATTAGATTATGATTTTGCATTATTTGTCGGAAATAATTGGTATTATGCAACTCTGAAGGAGATTTATGGCATAATATGTATAGCTGCTGCATTGGTCTGATGGCAAGGCAATTTGAAGATGAGCGCTTGGATAGCAAATTTTTGCTTGTGCTACCTGAAAATATGGAAAAATTCATTGGTGGGCATCATGTCAAGCAACAATAATTAAATTAATATTTTATTTAACATGCAGAGCTATCCATTTTGCCAAAATTAACGTAAATAAAATACATTTAAAACCATTCTTTTTTTTTTCATAAAATTCCTTTTTTTATTTTAAAGTTTGAACTTTTGACCACAAACTGAAGTCAGTCAAATCTACCTAACCTAACCTAAAAGGCTATTTGAAACACTACATTACTCAAATGACCGGTTCCTGAATTTTTTCAAACATCGAACCGTTTACGACCAATTTTTGGCACATATAGAGTATCATCTCAGCCATAAATTGACGAATGTTGGTTTTCAAGTGCCCTTTTTTGGATGTAATGGCCTCTCTTCAATTATTTGAGGATTCTCGGAGCTCAAAATGCGACAATTTTTTCTTATTTACATATCCACCGAGTGAGCAATGTGACTCTTCGCTGCAGGACATTTTGTTGGACAAATAGTGGTTCACTGCTTGTTCTTGAAGCGCCCAATCGACATAACTACGACATTGAGAATGGTCAGTTGGCTTCACTTGTTGTTTGAGCTAGACTTTATATGGATGTATGTGTAAGTTCAAGTGCAAAATATGCCATTATTTGCCGTAAAAAAGACCTGCTATACTTTCACTTACAGCAGCAATATTTGTGGTAGAACAAGCAAAACGATAATGCACAGGCCTTACAATACAAGAGTGATTCATCGAGGTTCCCTAATTTTTTAGAGAAAAAAGACAAAAAATTCAAATTTAATGGGGAATGTTTATTATTAATTATTGAAAAGAGCATTCTTTGGCATTTATTTTTTTGAAGATTATCTCCGCGGCTACGTCTCAGATGGTCCATTTATTGAGCCCAATTTTCGATGACTCGTTCGAACATTTCACCTGGTAACTGGCAAATGACATGCGTGATGTTTTCCTCGAAGATCTGAATCGAAGCGGGATTGGCCGCATAGACTTTAGACTTTACATATCCACACAGGAAAAGTCTAACAGTGGATATCACACGATCTTGGTGGCCAAATGACCATCTTGTTGAAACCAAATGTCGCGGAGATCACAAGCTTCAATTTCAGGCATCAAATAGTCGATTATCATGGCGCGATAACGGTCGCCATAGACGGTTACTTTGTCACCGGCATCATTTTTGAAGAAATATTGACCCATAATTTCACCGACGTACAAACCACACCAAACCGTTGTTTTTAGTGGATGAAATGGCAGCGCTTGAATATCTTCAGGTTGCTCTTCATCCCAAATATGGCAATTTTGCTTGTTTACATACCCATTGAGCCCGAAGTGGGCCTCATCGCTAAACAAAATTTGGCTCGAAAACGTCGGATCTTTTTGGAACTTTTCAAGAGTCCATAGAGCGAAGCGATGTCGCTTGGGAAGGTCGAGCGGCTTCAGTTCCTGCACAAGCTGTATTTTGTACACTTTCAATTTAAGATCTCGAAGTAAAATGCGCCAAATCGTTCCATACGTCAGTCCGAGTTGCTGTGAACGGTGCCAAATCGACTCTTCATGGTCTTCGTGTACACTCTCGGCTACGGCGATTATATTTTCTTCACTGCGTGCTGCCGTGAAATTATCGAGTAATGAATGCTGGGTCTCAAGATGGGTGATGGTGTTGCGAATAGTACGCTCAGTAGGTCGATTATGTTGACCATAAGTTGGGCGAAGCGCGTGAAACATATTCTTTACAGAACATGAATTTTCGTAATAAAGTTGAATGATTTATAAACGTCGTTCAGGCGTAAGTCTTTCGCTGATTAAATGCCAAACAGTGCTGAACAAAAATAACATGACAGCTTGACACGACCTACTCGTTATCTGTCAAAAAAAAAGGCTATTGAAAAAAGTACCTCTACTTAGATCAGCATTTATAACCGAAAAGAGGACACATTTGAATGCCCATTTTTGTATGTAGTAGATTTCAACAATTTTAACGCGTAGCGCAGTTGTTAAGCGACGCCATTTTTATAAATGCCTGACTTTTAACTAACACAAAACATGTTTGATTTGACAGTTGAGTTTGACAATTGTCAAACTACAACCAGTTGTTAATTTTGGCAAATATTTAACGCACTCGAGCTGCATAATTAATTTTACGGAACGAATTTGTCATAAATTCATTAATAAATACAAATATTTCACGAGTTTTCCTTTAAAATTACCAAATCATACTTATTTGCTAGTGCACAATAGTAGTTATGTTACACATATGAATGAGCAAGCGTTACATTGCAGGCATTTGTTATCGAAGGTCAACTGCCATCCCTTTTACTAACCAATTAACCGCCGCTGATTGTTAGTTAATTTTATAACCACAAAATGTTGCTACATAACAATAAATGGTTATTATTGCAAATGAAAACCCATATGTATGTGCATATGTGCAACAAAATATTGAACAAGAAAATCGCTATGGAAAATTGTAATAATTGAATTTTGAAATTATGAAACATTTTTGGGTGCATAATATGTACATATGTATGTATGTAATAACAAGCTGAGCACATTCACTTCACTTCAATTCTTTGAATATTTAATTGCGAGAAAAATAATACAACAACAACAACTAATGATGGCTAATGAACAATCGATTTGCAAGTGTAATCGAAATTTTCCCTATCATTTCCGCAATTATGGAATTTAATTAATATAGAAAAAATAATAATAATAATAATCAAAACCACAAATCATTTATTATCGACTTTTTTTTTTGATTTTATTTGATCACTTGTAAATTTTCGCACATTAGCAGCCAATTTAACAACAGCAGCGGACGGCACGGAACAGCTGTTTGTGGGGATGGCACTACAAACAACCGAGCTCACACATTGTTGTAGTAATTTGTTAAATTGCCCATCAATTCATTTCGTGTACGAGTAAACTTTAACACGTGAAGCGATAAAAGTGCAACGATAGTGAATGTTCGATGGAAAAGACGTGCACGCGAAATAATCGACAAACAAACATACATACATACAATGCAATATGCATAGACATTATGTATAGGGAGCAGAGGGGGAGCCGAGTTGGGAATATGTTATGTTTATTAACAACAAATGAGAAAATACAATGCGCGCATGTGCATGAACTCTGTGCCATAAGTGAATTTTAATGCTCGCTCTATACTCCCATAAGGGGGGTTTCAATAGGGTTTGGCTGAAAGTAATTGTTGGACTGCTACTCTGGTCTGTTTTACAAACATACATACTTCTTATTGGCGGTCTCTCAGCATGCAATGAAATGACAGGATGTTGCTATTGTTTAGAAGTAGTTGGACAACAGTGATGTCGAACACTAATAATTTCGTCTGTATTCGCCTTGAAATAGAAGGCATAATTCATCACGCCAACAGCTGTAACTTTGGACTGGCCAAAAGATTAATAGTTCAAGTCCTTTCTCACTGAACAAAGACCAAACTCGACAAATCACTCAACATTTGTAGCCTAATATGTGGTGCAGGGAATCTCGATGAACAAGGACTACGATATAATCAAGATGCTTAGATGAAGTGAATATCTGATAAGTTGAGTTTTCAAGTGAAAAATGTTGTAGAAAACACAAACTACCATAGTGTATAAACTATATTGCAGACGGCGGCATTAATGTCGACCATCCCGCAAATTGAGAGACAAAGACAAAGACTGTACGGTCGCGTCAACCGGGTAGATAAAAGCATTATAGCTTTGAAAGTTTTTGATGCAGTAGTCGATAGTGAAAGCGGAGGAGTAGGAAAACCTTCACTCCAGTGGAAATGTCAAGAGAAAGGGCACTCGGCGCCACTTAATGTATCCAGTTGGACTCGGCGCCACTTAATGTATCCAGTTGGACTCAACATCACAGCGCTATTGTTTTCTCCGCTATAAGAAAGACGCAATCCTTCCATTACCCAACAGACACAACAGACACGAGCCTCTTTTAGTCGATACCGATTGTATCTATCCTATGTATATGTAAGACATAAGCATCTCTCCAAGTGTTTCAACGGGAACCAAAAACCGTGCTTTGATTGGAGGTCCTTGGTAGAACCATGCGTGCTATTCAGTCTTCGAAACTGGCTGATTGCCACTCAAGGCACATAAGAGAGTATTTAATCTTGCAAACGCAGGACAGTTCGGGAGAAAATGTATAGATGATACCATCTTCTTCAGACAACTACAATAGTGGAGAAACTGACAAATCCCATACCTTGCCACGTGAATATCCATCGCTTAACTGACTTCTCCACAGTCCACGTTGAGACAGAAAGATCTCCTAACCGCGCATGTGAAAATGTTAGTCCAACGCTTGCTGAGTTAGTTCAAGGTTCATCTCTCCAGAGCAGACTGCATTTTGACTGTGAAGCACATATGATTTTAAAATCTGAAGCTTGTTCAGAGAAACCAACTTCCAACGCAGTGTGTCCACCGCTTATTGGATAGATGGATATAAAAAAAAGACTCCTACGTCGACTTCACCGTCAAACTTCGAAGTCCATCCGTAAAGTAGTTGCTCCTTTCCGCCAATGGCTTTGTCCCAGCTCAGAGATGCAATAATCTATGCAGCTGGATATGAAGTCGAACCTCCCAAGAACAGTGGAGTGTCCCAAGCTCCAAGATAGTGTTATGCTTGCGAATTTATCGAGGAAAATTACTCAAGTGAAGGAATTTGAGCGGAGAAAGGTTCAAAAAAGACGAAGTAGGGGATCTTTAAGGGTACGTTTTGTCGAAATTGGAGTCTCTAAATGAGGCACCCTCTATACTTAAGCAAACTCACTTTCATATTTGCTGGGTTTTATGAAAATTAACAATATTTGCGACGTCTTTTTGTCTCAAGGTGAATTTGAATATTATTTGCATATTTAGGTGACGGCAGACGCTTATTGTCACACACGAACGGTCGACTGATCTGCATTGGGCAATTCTTGTAGGTGTTTTTTTTTATTAAAGAGTATATAAGTACATATGTATATTCTATGTATTAAACATAAGTCTCAATTCCATTGTTCTCAAACTAACAATGACTACAACAAATTTATAACTTTGTATGTTAAGGGTGATCCAAGTAGAGGGTTACTTTTTTTTTGACAGATCGCGCGTGAGTCGTGTCAAGTTGTCATGTTATTTTTGCTCAGTTTTGTTTGGCATATCATCATGGAAGGATTTACGCATGAAAAACGTTTACAAATCATTGAAATTTATTACGAAAATTCACGTTCTGTAAAGAATGTGCTTCGCACGCTTCGCTCAACTTATGGTCAACATAATCGGCCCACCAAGCGTACTATTCGCAACACCATCACCCATCTTGAGACCCAGCATTCATTACTGGATAATATTCAATCGAATATACCACGTCCATAACGCAGAAGAAAATATAGCGGCCATAGCTGAGAGTGTACACGAAGACCCCGGAGAGTCGATTCGGCGCCGGCGCCGTTCGCAGCAACTCGGGCTGACGTATGGAACGACTTGGCGCATTTTACGTCGAAATCTTAAATTGAAACCGTACAAAATACAGCTTGTGCAGGAACTGAAGCCGCTCGATCTTTTCAAGCGACATCGCTTCGCTCTAGGGGCTCTTGAAAAGTTCCAAAAAGATCCGACGTTTTCGAGCCAAACTTTGTTCAGCGATGAGGCCCATTTCTGGCTCAATGGGTATGTAAACAAGCAAATTTGCCGCATTCGGGACGAAGAGCAACATGAAGAGATTCAAGAACTGCCATTTCATCCAGAAATGACAACGGCTTGGTGTGGTTTGTGGGCCTGTGGGATCATCGGTTTTTTTTTTTAAATGATGCCGGTGAGAACGAAACCGTCAATGGCAGTCGTTAATAATCGCCTGAAATTCAAGCTAGTGATCCCCGCGACATTTAGTTTCAACAAGACGGCGCCATTTCCCACACTTCGCATCAATCAATGAATTTATTGAGAGAAGACTTCGGTGAGCAGATAATTTCACGTTTTGGGCCGGTCTATTGGCCACCAAGATCATGTGATATTCACCGTTAGACTTTTTCCTGTGGGGATATGTAAAGTCTATAGTCTATGCGTACAAATCCGCTCCGATTCAGGCCTTGGAGCAAAACATCACTCGTGTCATTCGTCAGTTACCAGTCGAAATGCTCGAACGAGTCATCGAAAATTGGACTCAACGGAGATGAACCATGTGAGACGTAGCCGCGGTTAACATTTGAAATAGATAATTTTCAAAAAGAATGTTCTTTCGAATGATTGATAAACATTTGCCATTAAATTTAAAAGAAGCAGGTCATCTCGAAATGGATCACCCTTAATGTATGTACGCGTATGTAGCAGACGTTAAAGCTCTACTCCTTCAGCTGCCTACTGCAGCGATCTTCAAAGCATTTCCAGCAGCTCGCCACACAAATTAAAACAAAATCATAACAGCACAATTAATCATCTGCCAAATGGTTCTTGTTTCAAAGTTGAGGTGTTAAATGTGGCAGCTTAACTAACCAAGGCACACATAATCACTTAAACGGCTATGTTATTCACCCATAAACCTATATTTTCTTTTATAGAGCCATCGTTATCCATGCTCAACGATTACATCATGCGCTGCTCGCAGTTGTAACTCCTTTAAGTGTTGCCTGCATTTGTCACAGTGCGCGCAATGCGCATAGCTGTGTGGAGGAGGTGAAGGAGTGTGTGAGGCGCATGTAGTATGGGGCTGTCTGTCAGGCTGTGCAAGGAGACTGAGCTGAGGATGGCACAGCGCATTAGTCGGTCGCTTCCACAGCAAGCTCAGTCGGGTAGTCAGTCACTGGGACGCGTTGTTGTTGCCATTTATATGTACATACTTACATACATACGAGTATTTGGGGTGCATTTGCAAGCGAATTATGGCTTCTTTTTCGAAAGCAGATCGCAGTTGCTTTCATGCTGAAGATGTCTTCAGTGCGAGGTAATATCGCTTTAAATTTATTTTAATTTTTATATCTTTTTTCATTTTATTTTTATTTTTTCTTGTGATTTTTGAAATGAGCACATGTTCATTAATGCGGAATTGCATGCATACACACACATACACTCACAGACGCGCGATGTACACATTCAAATATCCAAAGTTCGTGGCGCAATAAATTAAACGTTAAGTTGGTTATTGTTGTTGTTGTTGTTGGTAATGCATTAATTGCATCATCGCTGACTCAAATTTGCCACAAAATATTGACTGGCATTTTGCACACATATGTATATACATACATATTTACATGCTGTCATTCACTACAATCCTGTGGTGCCTGAAAAGCATGGCTTTTCAGCTGATGCTGCCACTGCGGCAAGGCTTAGGGCAGCTGGATCCGGCACCACCTCGGGTTTATTCTAGGCAAATGAAATGAAAATTCCTCTCTCGACGTGTCAAGATATAAACCTACAAGTCTCTCATAGTGTAGAGTATCTCTCGTCGTGGAGCAGTCTGAACGATGGTAATATCCGATGTGTGGGCACTAGGAGTATTCAAAAGAATGGTTTTGCGCATGGTTCATGGCCCTTCGAGTACTTGGTGCTAGTAGCCGCTGAATAGATTTTTTGCCTATCTCCTCCTCCAATTTGTGGCTTTGCGTCTTGATGTTTTTACCAACAACGTCCCTCCATTTTTGTCAGTTTATTCTATGCCACCTGCGAACGGCTGATTTTTTTGAGCTTTTATTTCATACTAGAAATACACTCGGAGGGCTTGACATTCCCCGCCGAGTTGCGATCGCAATTAGAAATATTTATTTTCTATAATTTTGATGTTGCTCGAACCTGGACTCGCACCCGGGCCTTCCGAATTGTAATACGCAATGCTAACCTCTCGGCTATCGCGGCCGCCCCTTCGAGTATTAGCAACGGTGAATACCGCAAATGTTGGGTTGGTGAGCTTCCTAACCGATACGTCTGTGCACAGAGTCCTCTAAAATAAGTTCCAACCGAATATGTTGTTCGCTCTAGATACGACTTTTGGCAAGAAAGTGAAGGGTTATGGCTATAATTCTCGTTTTTTACACAATAAATTATTGCACCTCTTTCAGGGTAGAATATTACTATCTAGGAGGCAGTTTGGTTTCCTGCAGATTCATTCTCGCCAACAGTTTGCACTTTGCACTAAGAAAAGGAAATGAAGAGGTTTTGAGTAAGAGTCATGCTCCTTCATCAGCCAGACATATTGATCGAATGGGGATAAATACTACTTACCACTTACCTTATACCACTTCCCAACAAACATTTTATTTCCATCGAGCTCTAAAAATTTGACAAAGTCTCTGAGAGAAAGAAAAAGCGATCTTTTTCACGGTTAGATCGAAATTAAAAGATCGCGGGAAGATTCTCAGCTCATTCCCTTTTTCTCTGGTAGTTAAGAAGATGAGATCATTACTCTACCAACTTTAAAGGCCTTGGACGCACTTTCAATCTGGTCCTAGCAACCACAAATCAAGTAAACATAACCTCATATGGAAAATTTTACCACGTTCGGAATAGTAACATCTACTAGAATCGCTGAGAATTGCAGTGCTAGCAATGGTAGTCTAGAGGGGTTTTAGGGGTTACCTCAGCACATCTATTGCTTAGTGCTGAACAGAGATGGCTAATACTTTAGCTCGACGAATGTTTGGTTAATACTAGAATGTGCTTAATTCGGAAACAATTCAGACTCTCTTTGGTTCGAGTTTCTGACATTTCTTGAGTATACAGCGAGTGGATGAAGGGTTTTGACTGTGTTAGTCGATGATTCAACAAAGAAACTTGGCGGTAAGGATGAAAAACCAACCTGATCTATATCTCCAGCCTTGTATATTATTTTGAAACTTGGAAAATGGAAAGATCCTGGTTCACGACCTCTATCAAGGTAAGAAATTACTCCCAAGAGTCTGTTTTACCGATTCATTTGAATGGTCGGCCTGGGAATATAGTTTTTGCTCTGACTTCCTTTGCTTCGTATTTATTTAACCTTCCGCGGAGTGGTGTCATCTCAGCACTATTGTTAAATTCTTATATCGCGCGATACCCTCCACCAACAGAGGAAGTTTCCTGATCTCGTTTGCCGATCATTGCTCGATTTTGGTGTGTGGCCAAGGTCTTGACAACCAACCTCTGTTTCGAAGTAAACGGTTAGTTTTTCGATCTTTCCCAAGACTTCGCTGACAGATAAATCTACGTACAACTTCAACTCGCGAAATCCACAGCAATGCTTTCCAACACTCTGCACTTCTCTCGGAGAACTAGCAAGACTCAAAAGCTACAGTTCTGTGCCGTTTTGAGGCCGTTTAGCTCCGTCCAAAACTTTAGAAGGAGAGGTGCTTTCAATGTCTTCTAAAACCGACAAATCCAAGAGCTCTCTCCAGTTTTTGATACGAGTTCGACTAAACAGCTAGTTTCCAGGACCTGGCATTACAGGACCTTCGATTAATAGATTTACCTGCTACCAAGTGGGGTTAACGAACCGCTAAAACAACAACAACGCTACCAGTCACTCGCTAGTTTATCAACGATGCTTGCATTACCCTATAGTTGTCTGCTGGGAGCTGCCCTTTAGTAACTGTGGCGCACACCCCGTCTCTCAGTAGTAAACGGAAAGAAACTTAGTTGGGATCTTCATACATATGTCATCAAGGGCGCCTAACTTATTCTTCTAATCCTTTGCTTTGTTGGCAACAATCTATAAATGATATTCTCAGCAACTCTGTATGAATGTATGCACCTCCAATGGCATGAACTTTAACGGTATATGGTTAATTGCAAATAATAAATCATCACTCCTCTGGCTACAATAATATTTACTTTAAACTCACAGTGACTTTTGTAACTGAGCTACGCGTGAAGCGACGATAAACATACATACATACATACTCGTATTACTCGTAACCATGGCGACGCAGTCACAAAGCAACAATTGAAAATAGTAGAGACAGAGAACGCCAGAGCAAAATGACAGAAGACTTCGAGTATGTACGAGCAGGTAAGTATGTATGTATGTATGTATGACTGCGCTAGAGTACGAGTATAACTTAATTATTTCAAACGATTGCCACATAAGGTTGAGCAATTCTTCATGCAACAAATAAATGGACGGACGGACGGACAGACAGACAGACAGAGACGAATCAGCAGCATCTTTGAGATTTGCGCTGAATTCGGGACACAAAAATATGTATTTCTAACTGTTGTCGTGTGTCTTTTCAAATGTAACAACCACCAATGCCTAACTGAATGAAATCTATGTACATATGTATGTATGTGAGTACATCCCAGTCGAGAACGTGCCGCCTAAAAGTAAATGCAAAATAAATCATGACGCGTGCAGAAACGCTCGAAATGCTCGAGATCTCACTTCAGTTAACCAAAAAAAAAAAAAAAAATTAAAAATTAAAAAAAAAATTATAAAAAAAAATTTAAAAAAAAAGTAGAAGAAGCAGAAGAATGAATGACAAAGTTTGTGCAGAAAACAAAAATAACTAGAAATAGCAAACAAAAAATCGAAAATTTTAGTAGAATTAAGTCAAAAACAAACAATATTAAGGCTACACTTCAACCAGCACAAAGCCCGCCAGATCCGCATGTTGCACGTGGCTGTTGTGACTGCGACTGTGTTGTTGCTGCAACATGTTCTTGTTTTTCTTTCTGCTTTTTTGCAATTTAATTTTTTTTCAGCAGCAACCGCAGCCTTCGTATGAAACTGTTAACTACGCGATCGTTACTTTAGCGCTGTAATAACAATAATAATAACAACAACAACAACCACAATGATTGCCACATTTATGTGAGTTAACTTTCTAAGTTAATAAATTTAAATACATGTAATTTAAGAAAAAAAACAAAAACAACAAAAACAAAAACAAAAACAACAACAATAACAACAACAATACCAACAACAACAACAACAACAACAACAACAACAACAACAACAACAACAACAACAACAACAACAACAACAACAACAACAACAACAACAACAACAACAATAAAATATTGCACAAAACTTCACAAAGTAGGCGAGCAACCACTTCCAGCCAACCGAACCTAACCTAAAAAAGTGCATTAAACACGGTTGTTGAGGGGGACGGACGGACAGCTAATGTTAAGCATGATTTATGTGTGACTATATGTATGTACAGGAAAGCATCGCTCGAGTTTCTTTTTTTGTTTTTTCATTTTCATTTTTCATTTGCTACAAACATACTTACATATGTCCATGTATGTACATACATATGTATGTATGCATATGCATGTGGCCAGTGCAACAGCAATGTCATTTATGTTAAACTATTAAAAAATAATGCTTTAAAATTTGCGCAAAATAAATCTCATCTTCCACACACACGACTTTCAAGGTTGACATGCTCATGGCCATTGGAGTTGCTGTGCTTCAATAGTTATGGACATACATGCATACATACTCATACAAGTGAATGAATGAACTGAAAAGTGCATGCGATTTGAGTGTGTTTTGCTAGCTATGAAAATACTAAAAAATATTATTTTACTTATTAAATTTAAAATTTTTACATACTGACCTTGGTTGTCTTCTAGTTGTTCTATGGGAAAAAAAATTTAGAAAAATTTGTTTTTGGCGGAAATTAAATCGTACTCCACAAGAAAATACATTTACTGGTTTCTGAAACTTCGAAAATACTCTTATATGTACATACATACATATTCGAAAAATCAGTGACTTTTTGAATAAAAAAATATAAATTTTTCGGCAAAAAATCATGTTATTCCTTAACAAAATCTCCTTTTAGCTGTATAGAGCTAGCGTTTAGTTCCAAGATTTTTTTTTCAATTTTTGTATTCCTTCCAAATAGCAGGTTTCTTCAAGTCCCTCAATATAGGCGTTTCTTTCCGTGAAAACCTCCTCATTCGACCCGAATCTCTTACCGCCCAGCCATTTCATCAGGTTTAGAAGCAAGAAATAGCAACAGGGCGCTAAATCTGGAGAATTTGCTGGAAGAGGTAGCAGCTCGTAGTCCAATTTATGAATTTTTGCCTTGATGACTACACACGTATGCAGCCGTGCACTGTCATGATGGAACAGCGCTCCTTTCTGCCTTAAATTAATATCAAATCTTTTTCAAAAAGCTCTGAATAATATTCGCCTGTGATAGTTTTACCATTTTCAAGGCAATCTCAATGTGAATGACACCTCGTACATTCAAAAAAAAAACTGTGGCCTCGACCTTGTTGGACGAAAGACTCACTTTTGCCTTCTTTGTTGCACGTTCAACCCAAGAAACGCACTGTCTTAATTGTTGTTTGGTCTCTAGTGTGGAGTGGTGGATCCATGCTTCGTTTACGCCAACGAAACGGCGCAAAACTTCGCTTGGATTGCTTTTGATCATCGCCAAACACTCCTTTGAAGTGCTTACACCGTTGCGCTTATGCTCGGGTGTGAGCAATCGCGGCAACCATCGCCCGGATAGCTTTCTCATCTTGAAATATTCATGCAAAATGTCATGTATTCGCGCGGTTGGTCCTAAGACTCTGGCGCCATCTAGCTGACCTTTTTTTCTTATTAATAATAATTTTTATTTATTGAATACACAACCACCCGCAAGAAACGTCGGTGAAATAAAGAAAAAATATACCTACATGGACATAATTATATACATATGTATGTGGCATCTTTCAAAATGCTTCTTCCTTATCCAAACAACCAATATATGGAAGCCAGATTTGCATAATTTTCTGCTTTCCACCTGTTGCCTTGGCCATCAAGCTGTCAACAGAAGTAAACATCAAAGTTTGTAAACAAAATCAAGCGAAAAACAAGAGAGAAGTGTTGTCTTCGGGCGTGCCGGAGTCTTTATATCGTTCATGAACCTATCAAATTTATTACAAAACGGAAAATTCCATTCAAATTCATTTCAATTTCATACTATTAGTTGCTTTTTTTGGCGGGTTTTTGGCCCAAAACCTCATATCTGAAGAGTCGTCTTTAGGAGTTTTTGAAAAAAAAGAAAGTTTTGCTTCGGCGAATAGCGCAGACGATGAGCTGTGCTAGCTATACAACAACATTGGCATAGTTCAGCGAATCAGGAGACAGCTGCTACGCTGACTAGGTCATGCCGTCCGAATGGATGAAAGCGATCCAGCTTTGAAAGTATTCGATGGAGTACCCGCTGGCAGAATAAGAGGAAGCTAGGTCATGTCGCCGGAATGTATGAAACCGTTCCAGCTTTGCAAGTACTCGATGGAGTTCCCGCTGATGGAAGCAAAGGAACATGAAGACCTCCACTGCATTGGAAGGATTAGGTGGAGAGCGACCTTGTATCATTTGGTATTTCGAACTGGCGCCAAACAGCAAAGAGAAGAAACGAGTGGAGAACTACTGTTGATGAGGCTATAATCGCGTAATCGATTGCCTACGCCAAAGAAGAAGAAGAAGAAGAAGGTATGACTGTCGTAAGGGGAGACTAAAATCAAATAGTTACCGCGACAGTCGGGCCTTTATACCGGAACGACCCGGATTTTTATGCGGCCAAGGACTTTCACTACCGCTATATTCCCTGAAACCCCAATTGGGGAATACAACAACAACACAGACATAGCTAAATCAACTCAGCTCGACATTCTGATCCGATCTACTTCGGACTAAAGTTAATGTGCCATTTCATGTGCATGTAGGGTATAGAAAAAGTAGTTGGTGGAGTAGAAACGGGCAAATCAGAATAAATTATTCATACGCATGCGCCTCAGAGTGACCAGCTACACGACATAAGCTTCAAACAACAACATTGCACGAGCTTACATTGCGTGGCGATTGTGTTTGAGACGGTGAAAATCATAAGCTGGCCACCCGCTCTCAACTTGACGCTCTCTAACCAACCGAGTTTGGGCCAAAGTTCAAGAGCACACACAAGCATTTGCGATAATTCGCAAAGAAATTTCGAACTGCTGCAGTTTAGTGTTGCTCGCAAATGCTTGTCAAGTGCGCTGGAAGGCAAAGCGAAAGCATTTTGAATTTTAATTCAAGAAAAATATTCCAATAATAATATAACATAACCTCAACACACGGCGAATGCGCTAAAATATGAACAAATTACTTTTACATCTACGTTGTTGGTGCTTTGTTGGTCTATTGCTGTCCGCATATGCCACATACGTGGAGTTGAGAGCGGAAAAGGATGCTGATTACGTGGCAATGTGTGACTTGAGTCCGAAAGTCAGCTGTACGGCGGTGTTTACATCCAGGTGAGTTGGAAAAAACAATCAAATTGCTTTTATAAAATAAAAATTAAAATAAAATAAATAAATAAAACTGAAAAATAAACAAAAAATAATGAAAAAGTAAAGAAAAAATACAGTAAAATAATTGTTTCCCCAAATATCCTTTTAATCCACAGCTATGGCAAAGGATTTGGTCTCACGCAATATTTCACCAGCTGGAATCCGCCAAATGGTTTCCTTGGCATAGTTTTCTATATTGTACTGTTATTATTGAGTAAGTTTTACCGTTAAAAAGTTTATTTTACTAAATTATAATGTCCATTTTTCCACTCCCTCTCCCAACAGCTCCACCACGCCATCGTTTGCTTTCATGGCTGCAGCTCTGCCTTTGCTTCGCTTCCAATTTGCTCTCTGTTTACTTGGCGTATTTGTTGTATTTTGTGCTGGAGGATTTATGCGTTGTTTGTGTTTCAATTTATATTGTCAATTTCTTTTGCTTGCGCGAGTCGTGGCGAATATACAAAACGCTTTGGTGGTGTAGTGGCGAAAAATCGGACACGAAAGTACAAAAGGGTAGCGATAAAAGTAATTAAGGGAATAAATCAAAACAGATTTTGAAAGTATTAACAGAAAATAATGCCATACTAAAATTAAATAAAATAGAAATAAAATAAAATTAATTAAAACGAAATTAATTTAAAAAAAATAGAAATAATTAAATTTCATTAAATTAATAAATAAAAATTATTTAAAGAAAATTAAATAGTTGCAGGGCTGTATTTTGACATCTGTCAAACTTAACTGTCAAATCAAACATGTTTTGTGTTAGTTAAAAGTCAGGCATTTATGGAAAATGGATCGCTTAACAGCCGCGCAACGCTTTAAAATTATCGAAACTAACTACAAAAATGTTGATTGGAATGTGGCCACGTTTCGTGCTTCAAGAGGAGATCACAATGCACAGAATTTCCCAACTACTCAAGCGATTGGTTTTAAGCGATTAGAAATTTGAAGAGACAGGATCGGTTGCAGATATTGTAAGGCCTTCGTATCATCGTTTTGCTCCTTCTAACCTTAAATATCGCTACTGTAAGTGAAAGTGTAGCCGAAGATCCAAAACTGCCCCTTTGTCGACGTCCTCAAGAGCTGGGACTTTCTTACTGCATATTATGCCGTATTTACACTTGTACTTACATCAACATCCATATAAAGTTCAGCTCATACAACAACTGAAACCAGCTGAGCATTCACAACGCCGTAGTTACGTCGATTAGGTGCTTGAACAACAAACAGTGGACCGTGATTTTTCCCACAAAATTTTCTTCAGCGACGTGGCACATTTCTCACACGGTGGATATCCTAAATAAGCAAAATTATCGCATTTTGGGCTCCGAGAATTGCCAAATAATTGAAGATATAATATAATTAATTGAGGCCATCCCACCCAAAAACTACTTACTGTCTCTTGCGCTCTTTGATACGAGTCGTGGGTTGAAACCGGGCTATCTTGCCCTTTAGGACGAAATTGAAACATCTCCGAGTGTATTTTTGGCTTCAAGTAAGCAGCTTCTCATAAAACCTCAGCAGCCGCACGGTGGCGGCTTAAAATTGCATGTCTCTGATTTCTTAAGAATAGCATCGGTAAATACACACAGATGGAGGGATAAATTAAACCGGATAACTTACTTTACCGGCTTTGGAGAAGTTATACTACCAATTGTTGGTATTATTCCCACTGCTTTCAAAATGCAAAAAGTGGGCTGGTAGCTTATCGAAGCGGGATTGTCCACATAGACTTTAGATTTTACACATCCCCTCAGGAAAAAGTCTAACGGTGTGATATCACACGATCTTGGTGGCCAGTCGACCGGCCCAAAACGTGAAATTATCTGCTCACCGAAGTGTTCTCTCAATAAATCCATTGATTGATGCTTGCGCGAGTGTGGGAAGCACCAAATGGTCGGTTATCATGGCGTGATAACCGTCGCCGTTGATGGTTACGTTCTCACCGGCATCATTTTTGAAGAAATATGGACCGGTGATTCCATCGGCCCACAAACCACACCAAGCCGTTGTTTTTTCTAGCTGAAATGGCAGCTCTTGAATCTCTTCAGGTTGCTCTTCGTCTCAAATGCAAAAATTTTGTTTGTTTAAATACCCATTGGGTCAGAAATGGGCCTCATGGTTCGAAAACGTTGAATCTTCTTGGAACTTTCCAAGAGCCCATAGGTAGAAGCGATGTCGCTTGGGAATGTCGAGCGGCTTCAGTTCTTGCACAATCTGTATTTTGTACGCTTTCAATTTAAGATGTCGACGTTAAATGCGCCAAGTCGTTCCATTTATCAGTCCGAGTTGCTGTGAACGGCGCCGAATCGACTCTCTACGGTCTTCAAGTACACTCCCAGATATGACCGCTATATTTTCTTCACTGCGTGCTGGACGTAGTCTATTCGGTCGAATATTATCCAATAATGAATGCTGAGTCTCAATATGGGTGATGGTTTTGCGAATAGTGCGCTCAGTAGGCCAATTATGTTGACCATAAGTTGAGCGAAGCGCGCCAAGCACATTCTTTACAGAACGTGAATTTTCGTAATAAAGTTGAATGATTTGTAAACGTTGTTCAGGCGTAAGTCTTTCCATGATAAAATGCCAAACAATACTGAATAAAAATAACCTGACAGCTTGACACGACCCACGCGTGATCTTTCAAAAAAAAAAAAAAACTATTGAAAAAAGTACCCCCACTTGGATCACCCTTTCCTTATAGATTCTGAGCGTTATTTTCATACTAATAATGTTGACATTCCAATCGAATTTAATTCAGTCCATCAGTCGGCTAACCTTTCCAACAAATTCTCTGACCCACCAACCAGTCGTCATCACTGGTCTTATCTTAAAAAAATAATAATGGAAAGTAATGACGCTACAATTCAAAGCAAAATCAAAAGTGTAATAAAAATACAATTGTGGCGTGTATGCACATACATATGTACATACATATATCGACAGACACATTGGAATGCGCTGGGGGAGCCAAAAACCCATCAACAACAGTTCAGAGAAACATATTAACTTCCATTGTGTACCTGACGTGAATCGCTTGCGGAGGGTCAAAATGGCAAAGCCACCGTTGAGCCGAGTCGCCACCTACAAAAACATAAAGCGAGAAGGCGAGTAGACGAGAAGACGAGAAGACGAGTGAACGAGTGTGAGTAGTCTCCTCACTTACAAGAAGTACTACACTTTTCACAAACACTACGTGTACTCGTACTCGTATCGTAAGTACAACCAAAACACGCGGTGTGTTGACAAATTAACGAAATCGCTAACGGCCTTTTGACCTCAAGCAAACAATCACTTCAGCGTTCTACGTAAACGTACGTACTCAAAGTAAAAAATTTATATCCGTTTATGTGTTGTGACGACGAGTGCAGTGACGTCTTTTGTTATACCGACTGCGAACTGAATTACAAATCCGAAATCACGCATTTTCATGCGCTGCTATGGCGGCGGCACCTACTCCCTGCACAGTCGAGGAGCTCAAGCAAAGTACACATATCTACGTGTGTAAATTGCCTGAAAAATATTATGCAATTAATTTTGTAGCACGTTTTGCGTCGTCGAACAACACAGTAAAGTCACTGAGCAATGAGTGTTGAGCGCTGGAAAAACAAAAAAAAAAACGCGCCGTCGCTGCAACATGTCAGTGGAGGAGGAGGATCTTGCTTGGTGCTCGAGTTGGTGCTCGAGTTGGTGGTGGTCGCGCGTGCAACAATTTTAATTTTTGTTTACTTTCTGTTCTTTTTTCGCGCTCTCTCTCCCCCTCTCTCTCTCTCTCTCTTGATCTTGTGTATGCCAAGCACGTGTGTTGGTTGCTCTAGTAACTATGGATTGTTGTTGTGGTTGTTGTTCTTGTTGTTTTTGTAGTCACTGTATTTTCCTTTTACATTTTAGTGGCAATTCTTGTGCGTTGATATTTTAATCACGCTTCAGCACAATTGAGGATCTTCTTCTTCTACTTGGAATTGCGTTTCTTTGGCTGGCTGGCTTGACGCCACTCGAGGGCATAACATAGTGATGGACGTGGGCATTGCAATGAAGTGGTTTTATTCTTGGTAAATGTACAATGCATGTCTGTCTGTGGCTACTGTTAACTCCATTGCGTATGAGTCGTGGGAAGCTTTTGCGCATTTAAAATATCCAGTAAGAAATTCTTACATTTAGAAAGACGGATGCGAGCACTCATTGGTGTTGAATAGAGCAGAGTTAAGAAGAAATTCGTGGTTTGTGGTTCTGTATATGGAAGACGCTTTCAAGTTCCTCTTAAGTATTCATTTCAGCGCTTACTTGCGATCTGGCGCTGATACTCACTCAGACCGTGTGATAGCACGGCATCTCGGCCTCTCAAATACCCAACTAAGGATACATCTTTTTTAAGCCATTAAAAGTCAGACTCCGGAAGTTCTTCCAATTGAACTAATGTCACTTGGGCAAGGTATACTCGAAGCCTTCCTTTCCGTAAAGAGAGTAGGAAAGTCCTGCCTGCCTTGATATGGTTAAAAAATGAGTAGTAAATCCCACCGATATTCTTTCCCGGTGGCAGTAAATCCCTTATGCTTGTAATTCATTTATCTATCCAAAGAGTGGAGATGAAGACCCTGCCCATGAACCTCTCGACGCGTTGGTAAATCGTTTCCGCCCTCAAATCTTATAGCAGTAATCCCAACCCACAAGCAGATCCTGAAATTCCTCATACTAAAGATTGAAAAGACATAGCGACCACAA
Source organism: Neoceratitis asiatica (assembly GCA_030068015.2). Lineage (NCBI taxonomy): Eukaryota > Metazoa > Arthropoda > Insecta > Diptera > Tephritidae > Neoceratitis > Neoceratitis asiatica. The sequence goes on from CM061527.1 coordinate 73,130,694, forward strand.
ACTTACCCAAAGCTCCTCTCAATGCCCGTAGAATAAATCTTGCCTTACACATTCTTCCCAGAGGAGTTTCTGGCAGACAGCTTCCCCTTAAATACGCCTAATAGATCCTATCTCTAACTTTTAAACAAGGAAGTACCGTTTCGTTTTCAGTGTAAACTGACGCTGAGCAGCACCAAAAGCCGCGACAAATTCATCAATCTTTTAGCCAGCATTAACACCAACAACAATGTCAGCTTTGAAATCCTTTGCAGAATCACTCTTGCCAACAGATGCTACTTTGGACTGAGTAGGCAACTGAAAAGTTATGTCATCTCTCAATGCGCAAAGACCGAACTCTAGAAGTCGCTCATAATTCCCGTCCTACTTTATGGCGCAGAGGCGTGCAAGTTGACCAAACTGATGAGACGGCCTTGCTAGTGCTCGAAAGACACATTTTGAGGCAAATTTATGAATTTTTCCTGCGTGTAGACGACGGCGAATACCGGAGACGCCATTGACATAGTTCAGCGATCTAAGGTACAGCTGTTATGCTGTCTAGGTCACGTTGTCCAGTTGGATTAAAACATTCCAGCTCAGAAAGTATTCAATGGAATATACGCTGGTGGAAGCAGAGGTTGAGAAAGAGATCCTATGCGGTAAAAGGATCGGGTGGATAGGCTAACGGAAGAAACGACTGGAGCGCTATAATCATAAAAGCGATGACTGCGCCTAAGAAGAAGATTAAGAGGATCCTATTCGCTAAAAAATACTGCTGACTGTAGCGTAGATCCAACCCAAGACCTAACCACAAATAATTTTTTGGCCTCGAATGAATTTTGCTATCGCTGACTAAGCGAAATAATAGGATTTCTTTGCAAGAAAAAAATGTGTGAACTCCAATGCATAGAAGAAAATAAAATCCATAGACTCGAAAGTAACCTGCAAGCTCAAAACAAACTGACAATACCTGATGACTTCAAAGACTTACTTCACACTGAAGTAGAACCTCCTGAAACGTGATGTGGTTGCGTTTTGCAGCATACTTGTTAGGTACTTTCGATGCATTTATCACGACTGAATTCTAGGCGAGGGCTAAATCAAAACATTGACGTCACTCTGATCCAGTTTGTATCGTCCAAGGTGTTCTCTAAACTTGAATCATCTTATACTTTCTTTAGATGATCTTTGCTGTTTTACACGAGATTCCTGAAAGCTCTTGAGATTTATTTGCAATACTCGGGGATTGGCATCTTCATATTGCTCTTACATTGAAGTAATCTCCATCCGAAGTCCCATTGAAGTTATTCTCGGCCAAGCTCCTTCTCTAATTAGTAGTCTGCGTCTTGATGTTTCTCAAGAAATGGAGGAAACAGCAGTGCCTCCGAGAAAGTATTTAATATTTATGAGCGGTTCTCATGTCGTGTCATGAGACAATAGAAAAAAACCAAGCGAGCGGTCTATGTAAGGCGTATCAATCAGCCTAACCTTCGATGTGGGAAACACCATCGGAGAAGTTTCCTACCGAGAGTGGAATTTATCAATAAAAAAACACTTTTAAGATGTTCGTCTGTTGAATTTTGAACCCACGACTTTCATCTCGTAATAAGCAACGCTACGTATGAGGCTCGCGGCTCGAAATTCATAAAATAAATTCATTAGTTCCGCCACTCTTCCAGCGCCATTTTCCTGCCGGCAACCGCATCACACGATTTTCACTTCCTTCGCCTCGAGAATCATCACACAACGAACGTGAGCAGTCGAGATTGACTAACCAACTGCAGAAGACAACAGTCGATCACATGCAAATACACACAAAAGCACGTGCCAATCATTTAAATTATACAAACGTGAAAGCTGGTGTTGGAAGTCAACAGACGTCAAGTATGGAACTAAAAAGATGGCCTAAGAAGTCTTGCAACAACACAATCACCCACGAGCGAATGAGAAGGAGGGAGGCCGCTGATAATGCTGATGATGATGATCTAAGGTGATCTTTGATTTGCGGGCAATGCGAACTACGCGAACGGCAGCAACCCAAGCGGAAGGCTGCTGAAGCTAGAAGCTGAAGAAGGTTGACTGTGTGAGAAACAAAAAAAAGCCCGCGCGGTCACTAGCACGCGCTGACAATCTATTCACCTATCAGCCGCAAGCGCTTTGGTTTTAGCACCCACGTTGGAAAAAATAAAATAAAAAATAAAAAATTAAAAGCTCTAACCCAATGATTTCTCAATAGTTTTGTTGCTCTTACTTTTTATTTTTTTTACAGTAAAAACACTTTAGTTACGAAGTAGAAGATGCCAGCCACACTCAACGGCGTCTTGTCGTCTTCTCGTCTCTGCGCCAAACATTGCACTTATTATGCCACCAAAGAGGGGGCTGGTGGGCTGCTACTCGCTGGTCGCTTACTTTTGATTTCGTTTACTCATTCAACAAACGATCGAAGAATCTTTTTTTTTGTCGCCGAATGGCATTGTTGTGATCCCAATATGTAGGAGAACAAAATGAAGATGAACTGCGATGGCTTCGGCGCTGCTACGATGCTGTGACGCTCAGTTCACAGTACGTCTGCTACCACATTCGAGGTTGAATGACGAGTGGCAGGCTGCGCAACGTCAACAGCTACACAACAACAGCAAGCAGAATGAACATCAGCGCCCGAACTGTGTGGCTTTGTCTTAGACGCTGTGGCGTATGGCGCATTTGCAGCATCCAACTCACTTTCAACAAGACAACAAAAACAATGAGTGCAACCATATCATAACTCGGCTGTTGGATGCTGAAGAAGAAATCCTCTCGCTTTTCGAATGGCTCTTTGGCTTTATTACATTTATTTTTTAATTTTATTTGTATTTTTTTTCCATTTTTCCATCTTCATAACCAAACTGCCACCTCCGAAAAGAAGTTAGCCAGCCGCCATCATATGTGACGTTTGCACTTCTTTGGCATATAAATATGCCAACATTTGGTAGTTGGAAATCAGTCAGAACTTGGATTTTAATCATTCGATTTGTATTTCTCGATAGACGAGTCGGCGAAAGAGTTTAGATCCGAATTAGAGCCAGCGAACGAACACGAAATAAGCGTCAGCGTGTTTGAGTGCAACAGTGCAATACAGCTGCGTAGACAGGACGATAAGTCCTGATACAAGTTGATTTTGTGGTTAAAGCAGAGTTTTCGTGGAGTTCCATAAAGGCATACCAAATAATTTTAGTTAGAAAAAAAGTACAAGATAATGTCGAGAATTTGGTGTTTTGTGAGTTTATTATTGGCTACCTCGACGGTGCTGGCACGTCCCGAGCCGCCTGTGAACTCTTACCTGCCACCCACAGTCAATGGCGGTAACGGCAATGGTATTGGTGGTAGTGGTGGTGGTGGACGTCCATCGAGCACATATGGTGCGCCGGGTTTAGGTGGTAACGGCAATGGCGTTGGACGTCCTTCGTCCGCATATGGCGCGCCCGGCTTCGGTGGTGGTAATGGCAACGGCAATGGCGGTAGCGGTGGCGGACGTCCCTCCAGCACTTACGGCGCACCTGGTTTAGGTGGTGGTAATGGCAACGGCAATGGCGGTAACGGCGGTGGGCGTCCTTCGAGCACTTATGGCGCACCTGGCTTGGGTGGTGGTAATGGCAACGGCAATGGCGGTAACGGTGGTGGACGTCCTTCCAGCGCATATGGCGCACCCGGTTTTGGCGGTAATGGCGGTAATGGTAATGGAGGCGGGCGTCCTTCCAGCACATATGGCGCACCTGGTTTGGGTGGTGGTAATGGTAATGGTAATGGTAACGGTGGTGGACGTCCCTCGAGCACATACGGCGCACCCGGTCTCAATGGTAATGGCAACGGCAACGGCAATGGTGGTGGACGTCCATCAAGCACTTATGGCGCGCCAGGTCTGAATGGCAACGGCTTGGGTGGTGGTCAAAGACCCTCCGATAGCTATGGTCCACCAGCTTCTGGTAATGGCAATGGTTATTCGAATGGCAATGGCAACGGTAACGGAGGTGGACGCCCCGGACAAGAATATTTGCCACCTGGACGTAACGGCAATGGAAATGGTGGCGGACGCAATGGCAATGGAATTGGTGGTGGCGGTGGTGCTGGTGGCGCCAATGGCTATGACTACTCATCGCAGGACGGCGGGGATGGCGGAGAGAGCGGCGTAAGTTGTAGAAAAGAAAAAACCTTTTATAAGTTATTTTTTAAGTACTGCAGTTAGAGAGGGCGCACAAGGTTGAACCACAGCGCGTCCTCAGCTCAGATACACCTTGGTTTCTGGTACACAATGCAAAGGTAGTAAAGTCTGCTATTAACACTCGCCTAAAATACACTGCTTACAGTTAATCTACTCAGTTTACTACTTTGGCTGAGTGAGTCCTTTCATTCACGCTTACACAAATTCTTACTTGCGTCCCTACCCTGCCACAACAACAACAACAACACAACATGAGCAACTCTACTCTCCTCGCTTATATGTAGCACCACACAAAAACTTGCTTTCTTTATTAGCCTGCAGTTGAGTTCATCTCAAAATCATATCTATGCCACCTTAACCTTATTCATTCCTTAGGAACCAGCGCAATATGAATTTAGTTACGAAGTAGAGGATGCTCCTAGCGGTTTGTCCTTCGGACATTCAGAGATGCGCGATGGCGACTTTACGACGGGCCAGTACAATGTGTTGTTGCCTGATGGCAGGAAGCAAGTAAGAATATTTCAATATTGATCATTCATTATTTGACGAGTGTTTGTTGGTTGGTGTTGAAGTGTTTTCAAAAAGTAACATTTTCTTAATAAGCAAAAGTTTAGAATTGCATAAAACAGCCTAGAAGTAGGCAACGCTTAAAATAGTTGAACTTTTGGAACACTTCATTTGCTTAAAGTATACCTTTAGGCGCATAGTTTTTTTAAAATGCTATTTGAGAGAATTTTTTCCACGTTTATACGTTAATCTAGGGTTTAGCAGAAGCGAAGTATTAGCTTAAAAAAACATTTTAATTTTTATTTCTCATAAGCAAAAACCTTTTTTCTTACTCTTCTCTCCCTAATCACGCTTACTCCGCAATTTCTCTTCGTATACCGCACTCACACACACGCTCATTCGTCGCTAGATCGTGGACTATGAAGCCGATCAGGGTGGCTATCGTCCACAAATACGTTACGAAGGTGAGGCCAACACTGGCGCTGGCGCTGGCGGTGTTGGTGGCGGCGCTAATGGCTATGACTATGAGCAAAATGGCAATGGACTCGGCAATGGCAATGGCAATGGCAACGGTAACGGCTATTCGAGCGGACAAGATCTAGGCGGCAATGGCTACTCGAGCGGACGTCCAAATGGCAATGGCAATGGTAACGGTAATGGCAATGGCAACGGCTACAGCGGACGCAACGGCAAAGGTCGCAATGGTAATGGTAATGGCAATGGCAATGGCAATGGCAATGGCCAGGGACTCGGTCGCAATGGCTACTCTGATGGTCGACCAAATGGACAGGATTTAGGCGATAACGGCTATTCAAGTGGACGACCAGGTGGTGGCAATGGAAACGGCGGCAGCGGTGGTGGTGGTGGTGGTGGTGGTGGTAATGGTTACTCCAATGGTAGCGGTAACGGCAACGGTAACGGTTATTCAAATGGCAACGGTAACGGTTATTCAAATGGCAATGTCGGCGGCGGTCAAAACAATGGCAACGGCAATGGTTACTCCAATGGCAGACCGGGCGGTCAAGATAATGATGGTCAAGGCTATTCTAGTGGACGTCCCACGAATGGTTTTGGTGCCGGTGGTCAGAACGGCGACAACGATGGCAATGGTTATCGATATTAATGGCAATGAGGCAAAGACAACGACAGGCGCACGATAGCGGACAATGAGCCCACGAACAAGCAGACGGCGGGCGTGGAAAAATTAAACGCTCCTCATCATAGGCAAATGTATATATGCATACATACATACATACATTAAATATCATATTAATCATAACTGCATACATATCATGCCATGCATTGCATGCATACATACTTACTTAGACTATTACCTACATACTTACTTATATATGTATTTGCATTGTATTTTGCATATTATCTAGTTAAGCATTTTAGTGCGTGTATTTGTATATGAAATGCATGTGGCATATACATAAAAAAATATTAAAAAAAAGTAAGTGAACTCCCAACTAAATCCCCAACCCAAAAACGATCCATTTAGGATTTTCATGCCACAAACCACCTTTAGCTCCGCAGTATTTTTCATCTCCTTCTCTCTCTCTCTCTCTCCGCTCAATTACTCAATTAGTCATTGACACATTGACTGTATTTAATCTACTTTTAACTCATTTTTTTTATTTTTTTTACTAAAAAAATCTATGTTAAGTTGTGTACTCTTCACATTTTAAATATTAATTAAATGAATTAATTAATATTATTAATTTTTTTATAAATAAAACTTAGTTTAATATTAAAGCAATGAAATGGACAAGCAAATGTTACAATAAAACACAAAAAATATTTGATGATTTTTATAAAATAAAAACAAAAATTGATTTTTATTTTATTTAATATTTCTTTATTCACATACACATTCTTACACTACACTTCTCCCGCAATTCCACTTTGCACTAAATCACCAAAATTTGTCCAAACGTAATTGTGCAAACGCGGATCGCCACGTGGATCATCAGGCTGGTTGGAGGCGGGTACAGCAGTCTCATTGATACGTTTCAGTTCTTCCAATAGGGTGCGAAGTATATTGGGGTATCTGATGATTGAGAGAGGAAAAAGTAGATTTGTGAAAAACATATAGTAACTAAATCGTGAATTGCTTAACAAATCAACTAAAATAAGCTGAAATTGAAATTTCGCGCATTTTTTCAACTCAAATATAAATTGCAAAGGCACTAAAGTGAATGAGAGTCCGCTAAATGACAGTGGAGCACTCCATAATGCCGACTTTCAAAATCTAAACAGTAAAAAATCCAGACAAATCCAACACTACATAAACCAGATAACGAAATTTCGACCAGTCAAAAAAGAAATAGAGAGAGAGAGAGAAAAGAGAACACATTTACATGCATTTCATAAACACAGAGAATACCGCTATTGACAATATCTTTTATGCATAATTTTTGAGTGGAAAACAATCGGAATGTAAGTTAAAATTATTTTTATGCTTTCTCTGGATATTTTCGTCTGGATTGTGTCGTGTCGAAATCATATTTTGTCGGAATTTTTTCGTGTCTGAAACATGTGTGATCTAGATTTGGTAATGTTCGGATTATGTATTTCGGGATTTCGTATTTCGAGGTTTGCGTATCGAAATTTCATTATAAAGGGTGATCCATTTCGAGATTCCCTACATTTTTAAAGAGGAAAAAAACAGATAATTCAGATTTAATGAGGAATGTTTATTATCATTCGAAAGAACATTCTTTGGCATTTATTTTTCGAAGATTATGTCTTTCAAATGTTGGCCGCGGCTACGTCTCAGATGGTCCATCCATGGTTGAGTCCAATTTTCAATGACTCTTTCGAGCATTTCGACTGGTAACTGGCGCATGTCACGTGTGATATTTTGCTCCAAGGCCTGAATCGAAGCGGAATTGTCCGCATAGACTTTAGACTTTACATATACCCACAGGAAAAGGTCTAATCGTGTGATATCACACGATCTTGGTGGCCAATCGACCGGCCCAAAAGGTGAAATTATCTGCACACCGAAGTGTTCTCCCAATAAATCCATTGGTGGGATGTGGGAAGGCGTCATGTTGAAACCAAATGTCGCGGAGATCACGAGCTTCAATTTCAGGCATCAAATAGTTGGTTGTCATGGCGCGCTAACGGTCGCCATTGACGGTTAAGTTCTCACTGGCTTCATTTTTGAAGAAATATCGACCGATGATTCCACTGGCCCACAAACCACACCGAACCGTTGTTTTTTCTGGCTGAAATGCCAGCTCTTGAATCTCTTCAGGTTGCTCTTCGTTCCAAATGCAGAACTTTTCAAGAGCCCATAGAGCGAAGCGATGTCGCTTGGGAAGGTCAAGCGGCTTCAGTTCTTGCACAAGATGTATTTTTTACGCGGTGTAGGGTCATGGATATACTCCGATGATCTTAAAGTCTTCCATTCGTTGCCTGCACCTAGTTCAGTTGGCATCTTCTCAACGAAAGTGCGAACCTAATAATTACGGGGGATAAAGAAGGCAACTATATACACGTATAGCCAGGTGGCATCAATGATAAATTCAAACAACGTCAATAATTCTAGGAAAGCTCACTGGCAGGTAAACTCGACATCTCCATAATCCGGGTTTTCCGTCCATAGGATCAGTTTATTCATCTAAAATAGGTCTACCCTATAACAGCCGCTGGCGTAGCTGCAATTTGGAAGGGAATATAGGAACACTGGGAATCCATCAGGTACTAAACCCTTGAATGACTGTCCAAAAAAGCATAAAGGAAATAAAAAGTTTCATTGAGAGCGCTATGAGACGATTCTCAGGATTATAAAGGTCTTATGTTAGTCAATAAAAATGGCCCATCCAGAGCTAATTGTGCCCGAGATCCCGAAATTCTTCGGACAGCAGTGACTTTAGGAGGGAAGGACACGGACAGAACTCGGGCTAAACATGTAATCCAACAGGGAAAAGGAAGCTTCTGCCACGTGTTAACCACTTACACTTTTCCAAGCAAGGAATAACGCACGGAAGGCAAGGCTAAATAGGCCACTGCTTCGATAGGGAAACTGAGTTTTTCCAACGCTCATGGAGTATGCACAGCTTGGGCTAAACTTTGCTGGTGAAAGCTCTGCATATGTATGTACATTTTGTAAATTAAATTTATTGCTCATAACAGCTTCACTTACTTCTCCGCCTGGTTGTGGTATTCACACGGATCATCTCTCACATTGTACAAGCATGGCTTCTTAGCTTTGTAATCGCAGGCATTTGGCGGTGCCTCCATAACACAATCTATCGAAGCCGAAATACGCATACGTATCACCTCCGCAACGGCTGGCGTCATATTCAAACTGGCCAAAGCATGACCGACACGACAACGTTGTAACATTTTCAAATCATATGCACGAGCATCCCGCTCACCCGCCGGACCATACCAACCATTCCACAATGGGTAATTGCTGCCAATGATAAGCTTCCAGTCGCCCATTGTCAGAGCAGCACTACCCCAGATATCATCGATATTATGTAGAATATTGCGACGCGGTGACGGTTCATCTCGCACAAGCGCATCCCAAATACTAATGCCGTCCAGTGCAGCGCTCGCGTTACTGTGTGAAGGTGGAAATGAGCGAAAATCAATTGAAAGTGATTGGAAATTGTGACACAAATTCGCGCATTTACATCCATAATAATTATCATACTTACCGCAGCTGCTCGGTGTGGTCGCCGCCGCCCCTCGCTGCACTTAGCAGTGTTGGCAGCCAATCGACAATGTGCATACGCTGTTCGGCGACACGTGGTCGCTTTTGTAGACGCGGTGACCAAAGTAATGCAGCGCCACGTACGCCACCCTCCCACACTGAGTTCTTGGTGCCACGTAGTGGCCAATTTGAGGCGTGATTTAAGTTGAAACCTTGCGGTGGACCGCCATTGTCTGTGCTAAATACGATGATGGAGTCTTGTAGCATTTGCCGCTTTTGTAGCTCCTCAACAATACGTCCGACGGACTCATCCAATTGCGTGAGCATCGCTGTAGAGAAGAGTTATGGAGGGAGAGAGAGAGAGAGAAAGAGAGTATAAGAAGTATAGACGGGGCTCTGGAAATGGAATAGCAAGAAAATGTTGCAATTAGCTATGCCCGTCTTCGGCGATCAGCTTCAGCCCACAATAGTCTATGGCAGGCACACAAGTTCCTCTTAAGTGCACTCATTCTGGCCAAGAACTATACAAAACATCTCATAATACCGCCGACCAGGCAACTTCAGCCCACAATAATCTATGGCAGGCTCACAGCGAAAAGAGTACTTAAGATGCTCTTAAGTGCACTCATTCTAGCCAAGAACTATACGAAACCTCTCATAATAGAAAAAATAGGTTCTACCTCACTTACTAAGTCTCGGAGTGACAGATCTTTAATATCTCTCCCCGCACTTACCCGCAAATTTCCGTCTTCCCATATCATCGATGTGATCCAGTTTAGCGACCGCTTCATCTGGCGCTGGTAGTGGGTTGTAGGGATTCGCTGAGTGTACCGCTGTATGCGCAACGTAGAGAAAGAGCGGTTGTGCCGTGACATTGTGTTCGGCAATAACACGTACTGCCTCATCGGTTACAATATCGGTCGTATATTTACCGTGTAAATCATAGCCAACATCCATGCCTGCAAATGCACGTGAGCAATTAAATTCCCAACTACATATTAGGAGATTCGGGACGAGATCCCACCATAATAACACATCGAGAGCAGCGATTTCAGCATCTGCATCTTTCAGCAGATTCTCAACTCATTGCACTTACCTTGACGTATATCCAATCCCCACATGCCATGCTCCACAGCGGTGTGATCAAAGTAATCATGATGACCCGTCCAAAAGCCCACATGTGTCTTGAAGCCACGTTGTAGTGGCGTATAAACACTTTTATAGTGACCCAAATGCCATTTGCCGGCAATGTGAGATGAGTAACTGGAAATAAATAAGAAAAATAAGTTAAATTAAGCCTTAGAAGTTACAACAAAATGCTTCCAAAGACTGCCACTTACCCCAACTCGTTCAGGTACTGTGGCAAAATTTTCTCAGTCAAAGGCAAACCGCGTGGTTCGGCGCCATACAGTACAGTATGTTGCATGCCTGTGAGGAAATGAAAGGAATTTTACTAAATTACAGTTGACCCGTGTACCTTTATGACTTCTTTTTGCTGGTTATTCAGGAAAAATCTTTCAAGTTCGATTAAAATTGAGTGTATAGGAGGTTCAAGAAAACAGAGCTCAGGCTTAGAGTTAACGCTTCGGCAGAGCGTTGACAAAAAGGCTACAGAGCTATATCACCACGCTCTTTCCTTTCATACTTCAAGCCTTCCAAAGCCGCTCGGTTAATGCTTATCTATTTACTTCTTGAAGGGAGATCTCAGCTGTCGCCTAATTTACCCATATTTTGAAGTTATCCAATAGCTGTTATGTTCTTAAAGAGATCGAACCGAAAATATTACAATAATATTACAAAACACTGTCTTTAGGCAGGGCCTTCCACGGTGCGATCTCTCTTGGGTGACCATACGAAATTATTTTGATAGACCAACCTAATTTTTAGGTTATCTCTCTCTCTAGAGCGGTTAACTATCTCCCACAATGTTGACTTACACTAAAGTAACTCTTTATATAACAGTATGGGTTTCCGTGAAAACTCTCTCACCTGTATGTATGGGATATTTTCCCGTCATCAGCGCCGATCTTGAGGGTGTACATAAAGGATTTACATAGTAATTATTCAAGATGAGTCCTGAAAAGGCCAAAGCATCGATATTCGGTGTTGGAATTTGTGCTGAACCATGAAAACCGACATCATTGAAACCCTAATAAAAAATATTTCAAAATAATATTAGAAAATTTTCAAAGAAAAGTAATATAAAAAGTTATAAAAATTATAAAAAATTGGGTGATCCATTTCGAGGTTCCCTACTTTTTTAAGGAAAAGAATTCAAATTTAATAGGGAATGTTTATTATTCGAAAGAGCATTATTTGGCATTTATTTTTTGAAGATTATCTCTTTCAAATGTTGGCCGCGTCTACGCCTCAGATGGTCCATCCTTTGATGCCCAGTTTTCGATGACTCGTTCGAGCATTCCGACTTGTAACTGGCGAATGACATGCATCACGCGAGTTGCTCCAAGGTCTGAATCGAAGTGGGATTGTCCGCATAGACTTTAGTCTTTACATATACCCAAAGGAAAAGGTCTAACGGTGTAATATCGCACGATTTTGGTGGCCAATCGACCGGCCCAAAATGTGAAATTATCTGCTCACCGAAGTTTGCGCTCAATAAATCCATTGACTGATGCGATGTGTGGGATATGGCGCCGTTTTGTTGAAACCAAATGTCGCGGAGATCACGAGCTTCAATTTCAGGCATCAAATAGTCGGTTAACATGGCTCAATAACGGTCGCCATTGACAATTACGTTCTCACCAGCATCATTTTTGAAGAAATATGGACCGATGATTCCACCGGCCCACAAACCACACAAAACCGTTATTTTTTCTGGATGAAATGGTAGCTTTGAATCTCTTCAGGTTGCTCTTCGTCTCAAATGTGGCAATTTTGCTTGTTTACATACCCATTGAACCAGAAATGGTCTCATCACTGAAAAAATTTGGCTCGAAAACGTCGGATTTTCTTGGAAATTTTCAAGAGCCCATAAAGCGAGGAAATGTCGCTTGGGAAGGTCGAGCGGCTTCAGTTCTTGCACAAGTTGTATTTTGTACACTTTCACTATAAGGTCTCGAAGTAAAATGCGCCAAGTCGCTTTATAAGTCAGTCCGAGTTGCTGTGAACGTCGCCGAGTCGACTCTCCACGGTCTTCGTGTACACTCTCAGCGACGGCCGCTATATTTTCTTCAATGCGTGCTGGACGTGGTCTATTCTGTTGAATATTATCCAATAATGAATGTTCGGTCTCAATATGGGTGATGATGGTGTTGTGAATAGTACGCTCAGTAGGCCGATTATGTTGACCATAAGTTGAGCGAAGCGCGCGAAACACATTCTTTACAGAACGTGAATTTTCGTAAAAAAATTGAATGATTTGTAAACGTAAAGTCTTCCCATGATGAAATGCCAAGCAATACTGAACAAAAGTAGCCTGATAGCTTAACACGACTCACGTGAGATCTGTCAAAAAGGCTATTGAAAAAAGTACCTCTACTTGGATCACCCTTTACCATCGACTTCTTAGTGAAGCTTTATGTACATATGTACATAGATACTTACCAAATCATCCGCCAAAATAAATATAATATGTGGACACCGCTGCTCCGCCGTAGTTTGAGCCTTAATTTGTGTTATGTTGATGAGGTTATATTGTATTAGCACGAGACATAGTAGATGTATGAATTGCATTCTGGGCTGATGCTGAGGAAAAAGAAAAATTAAAATAAAAAAAATAAACATGTTTCAGATGTGGAATTTACTTTAAGGTGCACATAACCTATAAATTTTTTTTTAATTTTTTCTTTATAAAGAATTACTTTTATCCCAGTTTTTTCCAGTGCCGCCGCATGCAGGGTTATTTATACATGGAAATGCATATCGGTAGTGTACATGTATGTATGTACAAATATGTTTCCACATATTTATTATTTTGCCTTGCCACTTAAAATTCTTGACCTTGAGAATTAACGGATGCAACTGACAAAGCTTTGACAATGAGGCGTTTATCATCTGATGCTGATGTATTGGTATTTATAGAAAAATTCTCAAAGTCAGCATCGATCTCAAATTTATTTATTTACATACGTACATATGTATGTATATATGATGGAATATGGAAATGTTTATCTAAACACAATTGACGGAACACTCAAGTACGTTCGTGCACAGTAGTTTGAATTTAACAATTGAATTGGCTTTGGTATGAACCCTGAAGGAATTCTCAGTAAAAGAGAAATGTATCGCCGGTCGTGAGTGATGTGTCGTTCATATCTAATCAGGAAGCAGCTAATATCAGGGAGATAGTTAAAATCCTCCTCAGACTATAAATGAGCAAACTGTCGTCTTAATAGGATAATTTGTTTTCAGAAAATGCTAGGAAGGAGCAATGAGTAGGTAAAATTTTTGGCATTACAAAGCGTTTACATATGCGAGCCAATAAAATTAATTTTTAATAAAAAAAATGTATTTTCGGTAATAAAATGATATCATTTCGGGCGGTATTTTGACATCTGTCAAACTCAACTGTCAAACTAAACATGTTTTGTTATAGTTAAAGGTCAGGCATTTATGGAAAATGGATCGCTCAACAACTGCACCAAGCGTTAAAATTATTGAAAACTACTACATACGAAAATGATGATTCAAACGTGGCCACTTTTCGTGCTCTAAGAGGAGATTATCAAGCAATTTGTAAATTTTTAAAGAAACTTGAAGAGATTGAATCGGTTACAGATATTGTAAGGTCTGCGCATCATCTCGTATAGCTCTTTCCAACCTCAAATATCGCTGCTGTAGGTGGAAGTGTAGCCGAAGACTACTAAGAATGTGTCTATTTCCCGACGTCCTCAAGTGTTGGGACTTCCTTACGGCACATTATGGTGTATTTTGTACTTGAACTTATACCTAAATCCATACAAAACTCAGCTCACACAACAGCTGAGGCCAACTGAGCATTTACAAAGCCGTAGTTACATCGCTTGGGTGCTTGAACAACAAGCAGTGGAACCCACTTTTTCCACAAAATTTTCTTCAGCGACTAGGCACATTTCTCACCCGCTGGATACACAAATAAGCAAAATTGTCACATTTGGGGCCATATTGTCCGATTGAAGAGAGGCCATTGCACTGAAAAAACAACTTACTGTCTAGTGCGCTCTTTGGTATGGAGGTGTGATTGGACCTCTAGTACTTGGAAAACGATTATGGCGAGACTGCCAATGTCAATTCGGAGCGTTATGGTCGTATGATATCCGACGTTCTTTGGCCTACAATTGCAGAACACGACTTGGATAATATGTGGTTCCAACAAGATGGTGCCATTTGTCACACAACGCGAGCGAATATGGCTTTTTTGCTAGCGAATATATCCCGGTCGCGTAATCTCTCGTCGTGAGGATGCCAATTGGCCACCGAGATCGTGCGATTTGACACCGTTGGCATTTTTTTTTTGTGGTGCTACACGAAAGAACGTGTTTATGCGGATAAACCTTTAACTCTGTAGCACTTGAAAACCAACATTCGCAAAGTTATGGCTGCGATACGGCCCAAAATGTGCCAAAAATTGGTCGAAAATTGCTTCAAACGGATCGAAGTTTGCAGAAATTCACGATTTCAATTCAAATTTCGATTGATTAAAAAAAAATTAGCAACAAATCTGTCAAATTATGAATGAGGTGTTAACCTGTGTACATATGTTAAGTGTGATAACCACATTTCTGGGCATAGATCTAGACAAGAGACCGAACCGGAATGGTAATAGTGTAAATAGATGAGAAATGAAGATATATGGAACGCAAATTCCCAGAACAGAAGATTGGAGCGATAACATCCGCACCATGGATCCACCACACCTCACCAGAGACCAAAGGACAATCAAGACAAGTGAACGTGCATCAAAGAAGACCAAGGTGGATCTGTCGACCAACAATGTCGAGGCCACAGTTTTTGGGATGTTCGAGTTGTCATTCACACTGAGATTACCTTGTAAAGGGTAAAACAGTTACAGGCGAATATTATTTAGAGAGTTTTGAAAAAGATTTGATATTGATTTGAAGCAGTAACAACTGCATTTGGCGAAAAAGTGCTGTTCGAACAGGACAGTACACGGCTGCACTCGTGTGTAGGTACCAAGGCGAAACTTCATAAATTGGGCTACGAGCTGCCAGCATATTCTCTACATTTAGCCCCCCTGCGACTATTTCTTGTTGCTAAACCTGTAGAAATGGCTAAGCGGTAAGAGGTTCGGTTCGTATGAAGAGGTTATCGCAGAAAAAAACGTCCATTTCTAGCACTTTGAGAACGCCCATTATTTGGAAGAAATATATATTGGCAAAATGCTGGACTAAATGTATAGAGCCGAAAGGAGACTTTATTTAGACGCTTATTTGCAGGAAAAAAATATATATTTTATGCAAAAGGTCACTGACTTATCAAACCACTCTAGACATATTGTGAGTGCATCCGAGTCCATCGGTAGAATGTTGTATTACCAGTTGCAGAGAAGACACATAAAGGGTGATACATTTCGAGGTCCCTACTTTTTTTTTTTTTTTAAAAAGCACAGAAAATTCGAATTTAATGGGGAATGTTGCCATTCATCATTCGAAAGAACATTCTTTGGCATTTATTTATTTTTTGAAGATTTTCTCTTTCAAATGTTGGCCGCGGCTACGTCTCAGATGGTCCATCCGCTGAGTCCAATTTTAAGCGTCGAGTATTTCGACTGTTAACTGGTGAATGACACGCGTAATGTTTCGCTCCAAGGCCTGAATCGAAGCGGGATTGTCCGCATAGACTTTAGACTTTACACATTCCCACAGGAAAAAGTCTAACAGTGTGATATTACACAATCTTGGTGGCCAATCGACCGGCCCAAGACGTGAAATTATCTGCTCACCGAAGTGTTCTCTCAATAAATCCATTGATTGATGCGATGATGTGTGAGAAGTGGCGGGTTCTTGTTGAAACCAAATGTCGCGGAGATCACGAGCCTCAATTGCAGGCAACAAATAGTCGGTTATCATGTCGCGATAACAATCGCCATTGATGGTTACGTTCTCACCGGCATTATTTTTGGAAAAAAAATTAAAAATGGACGGACGATTCCATCGGCCCACAAACCACACCAAGCCGTTGTTTTTCTGAATAAAATGGGAGCTCTTGAATCTCTTCAAGTTACTCTTCGTCCCAAATGCGGAAATTTTGCTTGTTTACATACCCATTGAGCCAGAAACGGGCCTCATCGCTGAACATCATCTTTCCATGATGAAATGAAAAAATAATATGACAGTTTGACACGACTCACGCGTGATGCGTCAATAAAAAAAGGCTATTGAAAAAAGTACCCTTTACTTGGATCATCCTTTATATGTATGCTGCCGAACAAACCCCATTGAGAAATATATGGACTATTTCACGAGTTACTAATTTTGGCCACAAAGGCCGTAGTGCATTGGGTGGAAACTTACCATTTCATGTTTAAAAAATTGCTAAACCACCTAACCTTGCTATTGTGAATAGTTTATTTAATTTTATTGCTTCCAAAAAAAAAATCACTTTTTCCACATTTTAAGCAAATAATTTCAAAATTTTCTTATTTGTTTACAAAGTACACACATTAAGAGTGCGCATTTTTCTCTGGTTTTTATTCAAGCGCAAATTTCTTCGACGTTTTACACTCTTATCAAAAAGCAGCACCAAAAGCAAAAAGAAAATTAATATTCACTTAACAATCGCTTTACCTTTTAAGTACAATAATTTGTTGAATTAATTGATTATGCTATGTTGTTGTTGTTGTTGTTGTTTTAATTTCGTATTCCATTCATTTACATATGTATTTCGATTGCCTTCTACACAGCAATTAACTGACAGCCAGCCGTTGGCGCGCACTACTAAATTCAAACTGAGTCAAGCGCCGCCGGGCACAGCGCCATAGCTCGAGACAGCATTTGTGAGCATAATGTGAGAATAAATAGCCTGGCGCGTAGCTTAAGCGGCGAGTGACGGTGATGGGCCGCGCTTCTGGGAATTCTTTGAAGTTTGTGTATATACATAGGTGTGTACAGCAGTGGCGGATCCAGAATTTCCAGAAGGGGGCGGGTCCTAAAATATATCGTATATATATGATCGTTCGAATTTAAGATTTACATTGCTTCCGTTCTGTATTGAGAATTTTTCACATTTTTATTAAATGAATTAATTTTTTAAAGTATTTTTTTCTCCTCAAACTGCGCTGTTAGCCTAGAAGTAGGCTAAAACTCGTTTGCTATAGTTTGTGCCATGTGATATGCTTAATGCACAATATTTAAGGTTAGAATGGGAGTTCCCTTTGCATGAAAATGCATTTTTCAAGTGGATAGAAGTAAAAAGTTTGCCCTAAACTTGAACTCTTAACCCGCCTGCAGTAGTACACAACGTTATTGGCACAAAAAATTCTAAAAGAAAATCACTTGAGAGCTCCGCCCGTAAGAGCGTGTGGAAACACTGCCAAACTGCTTGTCGAGTTTGTGCGTAATTCAGTCAATATTATACCAAATTTTTTTTAAATAATTTTTTTTAAATTTTTTATATGTATATACATATGTATATGTATATATCTGCAGCTAATAAATCGTTGTAACATTCCCCGTTTGACACCTCCACACATTAACAGCTGTTGTTACAGACGATTTGCTTTGACGAAAGCTTTGCATGCTCAAAGCGCCGGCAGCCGGAGGTTGACGCGTTCAATGGCTTAGGAAGTGTGCATAAATTTACATATATAACTACATACATACATATGTATGTATGTGTGCGCATGTAAATGAAAAATATAAACAATTGCAAAATTGAAGATTCAACGCCGATTATGCATTTTTTTTTTAACCGGCACAGACAGGCTGGTGAGCTGGTGCGTTGGTGGGCGTGACTATGCAAATTGTTGAATTGAAAAGTAAAAGTAAACAAAAGTGTCGGCGTCTATTTAAATAATGTAGGTACATACATACATACATACACACACATATTATTATGCATGTACAAATATATTACAAGTGTTTAGTGTTTTCAGTGAGTACTAAGCATGAGACTCATTACTGACCGAGCGTGAAATCGAAAACTTTGAAATCGAAAACTTCGAAGCTACCTTAGCATACAAAGTATTTGAATTCGGGATTGTGAGCAAAAAATTCATCATATATGTATGTATGTACGTATGTACATACATACATATAAGGTCAATTGAAAAGTCGCCGGCCTACCATAGTAAAACACATTTTTTTTTTTGGCAAAAATCACATTTTTTTATTCAGCTTATTTCCCTTCAAAGGTGATACACTGATTACAACGACTCTCAAAAAAATTTCGATACCATTTTTGTTATTACAATTTGTCCTTTTTCATCAAAATAAGCCTCCGTTTCGCCGATCACTTCACCTCATTCGATGAAAATTTTCTTTCCAGCGAGCATTTTTTTGAGATCTACGAACAGCAAATAGTCGCTGGGGGCCAGATCTGGTCCAGCATGCAGTGGATGCGGAAGCAATTCAAAGCAAAATTCGTGGATTTTTGCCATCGATTTTGGCTGACTTTTGGCACGACGGTGCATTGGCTTGGTGCAACAGCACTTTCCACTTAAAATACGACTGTTTTTCGGCGATTTCGCCCTTTCGAAACGGTTCAATAACATTATGTAATAATCGCTGTTTTGATGGTTCTTTCGTTTTCAAGGTAGCCAATGAAAATTATTCCATGCGCATCCCGAAATACAGACGCTATAACCTTGCCAGCCGACTATTGCGTTTTTCACGCTTTGGAGCGGTTTCATCGCGTGTAGTCCATTCGATGACTGTCGTTTTGGACTTCGGAGTGAAATGTTGGAGCTATGTTTCATCCATTGTCATATATCAACGCAAAAACTCGATTTAATTATGTTTGAACATCTCCAAACATTGTTACGAATCATCAACTCGTCGTTGTTTTTGGTCAAAAGTGAGCTCGCGCGGCACCAACTTTGCACAGAGCTTTGTCATAACCAAATATTTGTGAACCATATGTTCGGTACATGCTCAGTTGATATCTTTAGAGCGTCTGCTACTTCATGCAATTTCCATTTACGGTCATTCAAAATCATTAATTGGGGGTGTAGAGCACTTTGCGAAGTGATTCATGGAGTAACGTTGATAGTTACTTCAAGAGTGGGTAATATAGTAGCAGAGCTGGTCTATATCGTGGAGTTTAACTAAGGAGAGGGTCAGGAAACGAGATGTTTCGACGGTTTGCGTATCAGTGGAAGAGGAGTGTTGGATGAATGGGTTTTATTGGCCATGCAAAGAGATGGTTATTGTCGTACGGGAACTAATTGCACGTAGGACGTATATTTAGTACGTCGGGGTAGAGTCTGGATAGTTAGCAGTTGAACCTATTACAATATCCGGACCTTAATTGTGCTGTTACTACTAGGGTCTGGCACGAGCTCTTCGTCTGCTACGGGTGGTGGCTAGTATCCGAGCACGTCATTCACAGAAAGAGAGCTTATAAAGGTGTTGACGGACTCTCTGAGAATAGGGCTTAGGGCGTATTGGTCGGTGATAATGGCATGCTTATTGTAAACATGTTAACATCGTCGACTTTTACAGCCTTCGTCCAGCTGGTGAAGGTAGCCGAGGATTTCACAGATTGTACTTGTAATTGTTGTGCAGTGAAGATGTGGGAAAGGTCAGCGAAACAGCAGTCCTGGCCAGACATCAATATTGAACAGTCATCAGCATATGAGATCTGAGAAACGTGCTCTGATGATGGAGGAGGCTTCGAAACATAAACAATAATAAGAGAGAGAGCATACGACCCTGTGGGATCCCTTGCATAATTTTCAAGAAAAGCTTTGATTTTTAACCTCGAAATTCTACCGATGACCGCCGTCCACACAGGTAAATCATGATCCACCTCTTCAACCGCGGCGGTAGTAAGGATCCCTCAATTTCCACTAGTAACACTGCATGATTGACTACCAGGACGACACGTGTGCAGGTTCGATTTTGGTTAAAGCCTATGGCTTTATTATCTGGGTGTTTATGTCAATAAGTGCGGTGGTAGTGCTGTGCACTCTGCAGAATCCATACTGAAGTGCTGCTGAACACAGCTGGAAGCTGAAAGACGGGAGCAACAAAGCGATATCGGCCAATATGATGCTCCTTCGTTGGCTGGTTTCCCCGGTTTTAGTAGCGGAACAACTATACAAGGCTTTGCATATGTCGGGTATTATTGGAGAGTGGTCAGAGACAGATGTTGTTGCTGTTGTAACTACAGAAAAATTCCCCAAATTGAACTACGTGGAATATTGCGAAAGGGACAGTCCTTGGCCGGATAAAAGTTCCGTTATAAGACCTGGTTCTGGTATAAAGACCTGACTGTCGCGGTAACTATTGGATATTAGTCGCCTCTTACGACAGGCATACCTTACAGCGGGTATTCGGCGGGATTCTCGAACTCCTAACCCGCAGGTGAGGTCAGAGCCAGATTGAGAACTTTAGTGAGAAATTTTGCTGCCACTGGACTCTGATGTTTTTGCATCAGCATACGTATTCTGTCGGGACAGGTGTATTTGGAGGCTTTTGCCCACCCAATAACCACCCAGAACCTACTCTTTGGAAAAATCAAGCACCGCGCTGGTTTTCAGTTCAGTATGCGTCGCCGGCGAGTCACTTGTCGCTTCGTTTGTAACAACCGAAGGCTGCAGTGTAAAAAGCCGGACTGAAATAACTCGCGTTAAAGCGTAAAGAGTAGTTTGGAGAGAATCTGCAATAAAACAATTTAAATTCAAATTAAATTTAACTTAAAATTTAATACAGTTTTATTTCAATTATATATTATGTAAATATTTTTTTTTACATTTTTTTTTTAAATAAATTAAGCTTCTGTGTTTCTTCATGTTAAATAATGAATTTTTTTTGTTAATTCAAGCATACATACATATTTATATATTTTTGTTTAAATTATTGTGGTTTCACAGCATGAAACATACAACGATTATCTGCTGCCTCTTCTTCTTCTTCGCCAGCGTCAAAAAAAAATTGCGCGTCCATATATAGTAAAAGTTAGCACTCTTCGCTTATATACAACGAAACGTACTGAAAAAATCCAACACGTTGAGGGTATACATACATATATACATACATACACATCCATGCATATTTATGCCTACAGATGCAGTATATGTGGTGGTGACTTAATAATTTTGAGAGCCATTAATTAGATGGTTTTCCACATACATACATACATCATTAAGTAACTACTGAATACATACAAAACTAAATAGGAAATTCACAAAATTTCTAAATCACAATGTCGTATTTCCGGGAATTTTTTCTGTAAGTGAAAAAAGGTGAAAATTTGAGATAAAAAAAAGAAGCAATTTTGTGTTGAATGAGAAAAAGAATACCCTTAATTTCATTTCTATTCGATCGATCTCGCCGCCCATAAGATCAACAATATTCTCGCCGTGTTTTAGGAGAAATTCCTCGAGTTCCTCAACTTTTTGGAATGATTGAACCGTCTGCGGAAGCGTGAGGAGAATTTGTTATAAAAATTTAGACGAGAAATGATGGGAATGTAATACCTTTAAGAGTTCGTTCAGTTCTTGCTTATCCAAATATGAACGCGTCAACTCACGTCCGTCGAAATCCATTTCGGCCTGAGAAAAAAAAAATGTTTTTTAAATGTGTTTATATATGTATTTTATACTCACCTTATAACGCACTAGCGAATTGCCCATATCAATGCCTTTCACATCGTGTATGGCGCGTATCATTACATCACTTTCCAGCTCAGCATTTATTTTGTTTAACAAATCTTCGGAAATTGATCTGAAAAGTAATGAATTTTTCAAAGAAATGTCATTTTTAAGCAATCCATAATGACTTGAACGCACTTGCCCACCAGCGCCGTCGCATTTGTGTAGATAATAAAGGAGGCCACCGCGCCTAAAATGCCGCCAACCAATAACGAGCCGACAGCATCGAAAACTGGCAAGCCTGTAAAGGAGGTGAGACCCATGCAGGTGGCCGCCACGGCTACGCTCGTCACAGCAGCAGCATCTTCAGTCAGCACAACATTAACACAGGGATCTTTACCGCTTAATACTGAGTCAAATGAGAAACGAAAATTAATAAATTCCCCACACAAATATGTATATTGAACAACCATAATCCTTCACTTACCATAATCCTTAAAGGAGACACCACTACACTTAGCCGCACGCTGCAACTCATTCAATGCGACTATAAGTGTTGCGCCCTCCGACACCAGCGAGCCGCCCAATATGAAGAAAGCCCAAAAGAAATTCTCTACCGGTTCCGGGTGCATTAAACCGGTAATACCGTGATATACGGACAAACCGGCGCCCACGCAGAATATGCCAACACCCGAAATGAGCGATGAAACATATTTCATATTACTATAGCCATAAGGATGATCCGAATCGGCTAGCTGCGTGGACTTGTGTATGCCGTAAGCCAATATAAGTTGATTTATTGTATCCGCCAACGAGTGTATGCTCTCGGCAAACATGCTATGTGAGCCGGAGTAAATCCAGCCGCAAGATTTGAAAAGGAAATTTAAGCCATTGCTGGTGGTGCAAAGAGAAAACTTGCGAAAATCCTTTTTTAATTATTAAAAATCGCCAATAGAATACTTACATTCCAATCGCTATCAACACTACTTTGCCGGATTTGCCCCTCAAACCGGGTTCCGAATCAACAACGACTGTGCGTGCGCCAATTTCACGTCGATAATCGCGCAAGCGACGCTTCACTGTGAAGAGATCTGTAAATGATTGAAATATTTTCTTATTACTCAATATAGGTTATTATATACGCTAAAGCCTAACACATACTTTGCTGATGCTTCTTTCGTTCAACTTCACGCTTCAATTGCTCTTTTAATAAATTCTCACGTGAACCCCACACACCTATCGCCTTGGCCTCCACATCTTTACGCCAATATACCGTAATTGGTGGCTCCTGTTCGTATGGTGAGCGTCGTTTGATCTTCGAAAGACTTTCCAGATCGGAAGCTTTCAGTAAAAAATCACTCAAAGCGCGTGCTGGCGTTATGAAATTACGTTCCAAGGACGACCGATTGAAGTCTACCAATATACGCTTCTGTAAGAAACCAAGCAGATATTACTGTATGCATATTAAAAGCACAAAAAGCGTGCATTATTACCGGTTTCTCCACTATAGGTGCACTCGCTTTCTTCGCTTGCGCTTCCGCTGCTGTAGCACCCGTTTTGGCAATGTCTAATGTAGTGCTGGCAACGTATTTCGATTGTGTAGCTTTCGCTATAGCAGCCTTAGCTTTGGTCGTTGCTGCTACCATTGTAGCTGCGGTCGCTGCAGCATCAATTGTCGTTGATGAGGGTAATTGCGTTGCTGCTGCTTGCGCTGTTTCTTTCAGCAAATCATTTACAGGTACTTTGGCTGACGATATGGCCAAATCTGGTACAACAGGTGGTTTTGTTTTCTCAAAAACTATATCATTTATTTTTGAGCCTTCAATTGTGGCGGTGATTGAGAGTATGCCTTTGGCTGTTTTTACTTCCATCTTTTTTGTGTCGCTAGTTTGCGCCGAGTCTGGCACAGTTGGTGTACTAGTGGTTGCTGCAGAATTCATTATTTGAGTGGGTTCCGTTGCGGATTTCTTGGTAGTTTTCGCTTTTGATGTCGCCTCATTGCCTATACTCGATGGTGAACTAGTGGAACTCGAAACGGCCGCTGCTTTAACCTACGAGGAGTATGTAGTGAAAATATATTAGCTTGAAAATTTCAAGTTGAATTCTTTTTTTTACATGACACTCAGCATACCTCCTTCGTGTAAGAACGATTTGAGTGTGAGATATTCCCACAATTTTTCGGAATTCTACTGTATGTGTAGTTGAAGAGATCATAGGCACATATGCGTTGCTTAAACTGTAATTAAAGCGTTTAATTTGATGGAGTTAAAGTCATAAAGTTATATACTTACACGTCCAATGAGCATTATATTCAAGTTTTTCTCAGCACTGTGCAAGCTTCTACGTCCAAATAATTGTTGCCGCAAGTGCAGCACACGTACTAGTTCAGACGTACGCGGCAGCATTCTGACTTTCGACCGTTGCTATAAAGAATATACTGCTTGCAAAGAAACACAGGCACACTCTAGAGCTCTAGCAAATAAATATGTTATTGCTTTTAGTATTATTGCTCCTTTGTTTCTTTTTTTTTATGATGGTACACGTAATTCACTCTCTACACTTCCTCTGTGTGATGTAAATAAAAAAATAAAAATAAAAACAATGCAATAAAAAAATGAAAACAAACAAAAGCGAAAGTTCTGCTATGGCCAAGGTTTGGTTTTTTACTTTAGCAGACTTGTGTTTGCGGTAGCTAAAGCAATAAAATTACACTTTGCACTATGCGTTTCATTTATTTGCTAGGTGAATGTTTGTGTTAAACCTACCGAAATTGTTGTTTTTCCTTCCCTGTTGCCTCCGCCAACCATGTATCCTAGGTGAACTACGTCATCAGCCAGCAGCGTAGCGTAGCTTCTGCTTTTTTAGCAGCGATTTCTTTCGCCTATTTCTTTCTGGTAATATTTTTATTCCATTAAATGCCACTTTACAAATGAAGAAGTAAAATTAATATATTTTCTTTGTGAATAAAATGCAATTGAATTATAATGCAACGCCAAGAAAATTGTATCAACTTTTTTTAGATGCTTGCTGCTTCTTTAAATTTCTTAAATTTCTCAAATGTCAGTCGCTTTTTGACAAATCGCCGTTTAATTGCTTTTTTTTAAGATTTTGTTTTTGTTTAGTCGATATGCAAACCTTTTGATAACACAGCACCATTCACAGTAGATATTTCATAACCAAATACCAAAGATCGTAAATGAATAAAATTAGCTGATTTGAAATAAAAACTTCAACAGAATAAGGTTCTTTCAAATTGTTATATGCATTTTTTCCTATGTATTTATTCGTTTACTTGCTCTTTTATGCTTTTAGCAAAGAACGTATATGAATTCATATACGTTCTTTGCTTTTAGGTACGAAATTCTAGATTTCAAAGAAAAAATTTCGATTTTGTGTTACCCTGTGTCGCTGCATTTAAAAAAAAGTCTATTATAAACAGCTGTTTTATTATTTGTTTTGGTTTTAGCATTCTTTTATTTTAACCGGCCTTTGGCAGCAGCGTGTTTGCTATTGTTTTGTAATCGTTTTTACTAGAATTTTATTGATAATTTTTCGTAATCTGTTTCCCGTATATATTTTTTTAATAATAATTATGTTACGCAGCATCACCAGACTTACCGCGCCAAGATTGTTTAACTCCTTCCGCTATCGTGCCTTCGCCTCAGCAGAAAGTGGCAGCGAAGTCTTGGTTGAACGTCTTGATGGCGAACGTAAAGGCATAACAGTGATAAGCCTTAATCGACCACAGGCGAAGAATTCTTTTAGTCGTAGTTTAGTGGGACAGTTCGAAAAAATCTTGGATGGCTTGGAGCATGACAATGGTTCACGTTGTGTGATTTTACGCAGCACAACGCCGGGCATATTCTGTGCAGGTGCTGATCTGAAAGAGCGCAAAACGATGTCAACAGATGAAACAGCAGAATTTGTAACTAGTTTACGTGAACTACTAATGTCACTGGAACAGCTGCCAATGCCTTCGATAGCTGCGTTGGATGGTCATGCTCTGGGTGGTGGTCTTGAAATGGCTTTGGCTTGTGATATGCGTACTGCAGCGGATAATACAAAAATGGGTTTGGTGGAGACACGTTTAGCTATTATACCCGGTGCAGGTGGCACTCAACGTTTGCCGCGTATCCTATCACCAGCGTTGGCGAAAGAACTTATCTTCACATCACGCGTGCTGAATGGCAAGGAAGCTAAAGAATTCGGTATTGTCAATCATGTAGTGCCACAAAATGGCAACGGCGATGCAGCATATCAGAAAGCCTTAGAAATTGCTGAAGAAATATTACCCAATGGTCCAGTAGGTGTACGTATGGCCAAATTGGCAATTGATAAGGGCATACAAGTTGATCTGAACACGGGTTACTCCATTGAAGAGATTTGCTATTCACAAGTTATACCAACTAAAGATCGTTTAGAGGGCTTACAAGCATTTGCCGAGAAGCGTAAACCGGTGTATAAGGGGGAATGAGGAGGTGATGTAGAGTCGGTCGCTGAGCTGTAAAGAGATTTCATGATCAACACCAAGCGAACTACGTCTTGTATGCATTATTTTTTAATAAATATTGCTTTATTTGAAAATATTTTGCTGAAAACTTGAACTCTTTTGTTTAGAATACATATATACATATATATATATTTGTAATTAGGCGGTGGCAAACGTTGTGTTTAATGTGCATTTATTTTATTTTATTTTTCTCTTTCTTTTTTTGAAGCTAATTAACGTTAATGTTTCAAACAATTTGTTAAAAATTATATAAATTAAACGAATTGTGAAATTATAGTTTTTCTCTAGCAATTACACTGCGCGGGCTAAAAACTCATATGGGATATCATATATTATGGAGTTGGGTGTGTTTGGAAATTAAAAAAATCGATTTTTTTTATCTTATTAAATTGTAAAATATGTTTAAAATATTATCCTAAAATTTCAAATCGATCGGAGTAAAATTCTAAGAGATAGACCCTTTGAAAGTTTCGTCCATCAGGCCATATCTGTGTCAATTTGAAACTTTAAACGCGTTTATCTCAAAACTCTATTTTTTTAAATCGGTGGATACGATTTCTCGAAAAATTATAAAACAATTTTGTTCAAATTTGGAACACACCTTTGTAAGAACATTATCTAGTCATTGAACGAAGAATTTTTTTAGTACCACACATTTTTTTCGAGCCAATACATGGCGAAAATTTGTTCAAAAAATGTGTTCAATGTAAAAATTTCTTCTGGGTCCTCCGGTCTATATGTAGGCATGTAGTTTAAGTTATCAGCCGTTTAGTTAATTTTTCGAGATAGCCTTTTATTTGATGCACCGAAATCTATATCCGGGGCGTATAAGTGACGTATAACAATCTCCAGCGCCTTTCGTCCCTTATGTTTTCATGCAGTTAACATTATCGACCTCTTCCCTCCGTTTCTTGCCGTGTTGCATTTCTCTAAACTCAGCCATTTTTACTTTCGACAGAATGCCACTTCAAAAGCACAAGCCTACAGTTTAAAATCGGTATTCAGGACGTATGAGTAACCTAAAGTGTTTTGCTGAGTCTTGCGGCCTATATGTATGCATTAGTTTACACTATCAGCCTTTTACTGCGATTTCTTGACGTGTCACATTTCTCTATAATGAAGTGCTCTCAATTGAGGCAGGAAAATCGCGTTTATTTGCTTTTCGTTTCCGTTTTATTCACAAAATACCAAATGAAAAACGCGCTTCCACAAAAAAAAATTGTGAAAAAATATTGTCATTATGACTTGAGGGAAATTAATATCGTAATCGATAACAGTTAAATGTCATCGGAGGAAACTGATTGCTTCCAAATGACATCCGAATGAATTTAATGCAGCGTCATGCAAGTACTCACATACAAATCTTCAATTTAGGTAGTAAAATAATTTTTATTGTATGTATGGCTGTATGTATGTATGTACTTACGATTATATTGCATTTGTTTTTATAGCGTCATGAAATTTAATTAATTACCTTAAATGAATTTGAGCGATTGCATTGAGAGTTCAATCAAGCCCATGCCGATACACGGTGTGTGTGCGGCACGTGCAAGTCAATTTATAGTATTGTGAGGAGTTAATGTAACATAATTCAACATGTACTCACGCACTGACGTCATTGCAATCAAGTAATAAGCAAATAATATTATCTACATATTATGGGTACTCAAGCATACATATGTACATATTGGAAGAATTTAAATTTATGTATCACTTCTGTGGAAAATTTATATATTATGTGCAGCTGAGCATGATAATGACCTTAAAATAATTTAGCGGAATTCTTTGAATGAATTTTTATTTTTTTTAGCTCCTGTGATGCTCGTTGCTCACCTTTTGCTCCTTAACATATTCGATATATTCGATATACGATAAATCAATTGTATCGAACAGATGGAACGCAATAAAGCAGAGAACGTAGTAGTTATACGTTCTCTGTAAAAAAAGCCAAACTTCCTTTGGATCATCGGTCATGAACAAAGATCAGCAGTGGAATAATTTCGAACAAAAGTAAACTCACTAACCCTGTTCCGATAATTATATAGTTTTTATCACACATATTGCATTATTAGTGCAAGGTGATAAAATTCTAATATAAAAATCCTTAAAAAAACCTTGTCTCTATCATTAAAGAGATAATCAAAAGCCATTAATTTTTTTTAATAAATTTAGAAAAAAGTTTCACTAAGCACTTCCAACCGTAATAGCATATTTATTTACTAAAATTGCTTTCAGCATTCAGAACAAATAATAATAACAACAAAAAATTTAGTGTAAATATGGAAATTTTCAACAATTTATAAATATTTATTAGCTATGTCTAAACGCGTCTGAGCACATATTCATGCACATGCACATATGAATATATAATTTCCACTAGGAATTGTGCTTGCGCCAGCTGTCTTCCGATAAACAAATAAAAAATAATATATTTACATTGACTAATCGGAAATTAAAATAAATTACTGACTAAACACAGCGAATAAAAAAAGTTTAATGCAAAAAAAAAAAAACAAATCTAAACAAAAACAAAAAACACGAAAAGTGAATTTTAATTGTGTGTGCTTTGCTTAAAATGCGGAAATTAAATTTACATATATTTATTTCGCTAAATTAAACTGAGGCAATATAATCGTTATGGGCTGTCATAAACGATGTTGTTGTTGTTGCTTTTCTTTTTTGTGTGTTTTGTGTTGTGATTATTTGCATAAAATAAAATTTTTATTTCTGCTAATTTGAATGCGCACACATTTCATTAATGTCGCATTTCACGCTCGACACAGCGCCCCCATAGGGGTGGCGACTGTCATATATGCAAACTTTATAGATTATTTTTTTTTTTTTTGAGGTTATACTCACTGACATTTCGCCGCCTTGCTATTTACTATGTTACGTGCCTTGAATATAAAATGCCGAATTTTATTTGCATTTACATTGGAGTTCTCACAATCGAAGTAAGTTTATTATGCATTAATGGCTGTTTTTCGGTGATTTACCCAAAAGTATGCTTTACTGATCTCATTATATTACAAGTGCATAAGTAATTAGCTTTGATTTATGGTATGTATGCTGTTTACATATTAAATAAGTGGAGAAGGTAAGACTGCCTGAATGATGTGTACAGATTCGTCACAAAAAGCTATATTTGTATGTATGTATATTTGTGCAAAAATTTAATTTTATTACAACTTTTTGCTTCTATATTACACCTTTCAAGGCGAAAAGCTGGTATTTTTATACTTGAGAAATCTTTTCAACGTAAATACGAGTGCTCTTGTGACGTGGTGCACCTAACCTTAAATATTTTTAACCTAAATTGATATTAACTTATTTTTAACTTATTTTAAAATTATTAATTTTCAACAATATTTCTTTCTAATTTTCCTTTAAGCTTATTCAAAGAAATATATTGTATAATATTGTTTAATATATTAAATTCACATGCAACCAATTAATTAATCCACTAACTGGTTTGTTTATATCCAATTATAAATTTATACATACATAAGATGCATGAATTTAACATAATTTATTTGATTTATTCAACTAAACTCATTCTTTTCCGGCTTGTATTTGAATATCACGTCTATGAGCCAATCAAAAATAGCTTAAAATGTTTAATATTATTATAAAATGTTAAATATTAGCTAAATTAACAAACACTTGGCATAAATTAGGCTTAATGGAAATTGTATTAATTAAATATTAAGAATTTTAACTCATTTGCATAAGTAGTATGTACTTGTATATACGTGTGGTCAGCGAACTTAAGTGCAAGCGATTATTTTGCAGCTTTAAATCACTTTGTGGAATTAATCGATAAATTGTTTGTATGTATTTTTTATGCAACTTTGAGGAAATTCAGTAATATATTATTAGTTTGAAAAAGAATAATAGAATAATTTGTCTCATTACAATTTATTTATTAGAATTTAATTAATTTTATTTTTATTCATTTTATTTATTTTTATATTATTATATTTTATATAATTTTATTTTATTTATATTTATTTTATTTAAATTTATTTTATTATATTTTCTTCAGTTTTATTATAATTTTTTATTTCAGTTCAATTTATTTATTTTTATTTTATTTTATTTTTTTAATTTTTTTATTTATTTTTTTATTTTTTTATATTTTATTTTATTTTATTTTGATTTTATTTTGTTTTATTTTATATTATTTTGTTTTATTTTTATTTATTTTATTTTATTTTATTTTATTTAATATTATTTTATTTTATTTTATTTTATATTATTTTATTTTATTTTATTTTATTTTAATTTTTAATTTTTGTTTATTGTACATAATTTTATTTAATTTTATTTTATTTTAATTTTTTTATTTTAAATTTTTAAAATTTTTTTAAAATTTTTTTATTTTTTTATTTATTTTATTTTAATTTGTAATTTTTTTTTATTTTTATATATATATATTTTTTTTAATATTTTTATTTATTTATTTATTTTATTTTAATTTTTTTCATTTTTTTTATTTTTTTATATATTTATTTATTTTATATTATTTTATTTTAATTTAATTTATTTTAATTTTTCTAAATTTAATTTTAGTTTAATTTATTTTTATTTTATTTCATTATAATTATTTTAATTTATTTTATTACAATTTCTTTAGTTTTTTTATAATTTTTATTTCAATTCGTTTCATTATATTTAATATAATAAAATTGAGTTTAACTCATTTTAATTTTATTATATTTTTTCCCTTTTATTTAATTAATATATTTATTGTATTGTATTTGAAGAGAGCTAATTTCTTTACTTTAAAAAAAATCATCAGATTGAATTTGATTTTAATTTATTAAATTTATTTTAATTTAATTCAGTTTATGACTTGTTTAATGCGGCCTGTACTTGTTTGTGGTCTTAAGTAAAATGAGCTTTATTCAAAGGCTTATTGTGTTAGAATTTTTTTGTATTGAATATTTTTGTTATACAACAAAGAACAATTGGTAGAAGTGACAGCTGTTTCGGAGATCACTACATCTCCTCATCAGACTTCTTTTGTCAGGCATTAAACCGATGGATTCTGGCATCACAGGCGAGTGCTCTCCCTCTGAACCAACGTCTGCCAATTCAGTTTAATTTTATTAGTTTTTTTTTTATTCAATTAGTTTTATTCTATTCAATATAATTTAATTTAATTTATTTATGTTTATTACATTTTATTGTGTGCAGGAAAATTATTTGTTAACAATTATTTAAAAAAAATTTTTTTTTAATTAAAAAAATTAATTTTTATTTTTTTTTTATGCGAAAAATATTATTTAAATTTTTTTACTTTATAATTTTCCTTAAAACCATACTTTTTATTTAGTATAAAGAGCACAACCATTGCATTTTCTTTTACAATCAATTCACTTTATATATTTTGTTTGCGAACAGATAATAAATTATATATTTTTATAACAGATTATAACAGAATAAAATTTCTTTGCAATATTCGCCAGACAAGTTAATAAACTACAAGCGGTGTGAGTTATAAACAAGGTAAAGGCATACATACGAGTACACATGTATATACATATATATTTTTTGCATAAAGGAAAACCAATAAAAAGTGCAAACAAAAAATATGTCGAAATGTGTGAATGCGTGTGTGACCCATTTTCGGCAGCTGCATTAAATAAAAGCACATAATAACAATAATAAAAAGGTAAATAATATTTACAAATGTTTAATTTGCGGTCATTCCACGAAAAGGACGCGCCGAATTGCGTAATTTTATTTACATACATACATATTTACAATGAAAAGAAATGCGATATATAAATAAATTTATTGTGCGCTGAAAAAAATATGAAAGAAAATTAACATTAAATGCAGTATGATGGTAAAGGGCAAATAAATAAATGAAAAAGTACCTGGATTTTTGCACATTAATTATTTATTTTTTAATATTATTAAAAGCACGCAATGAATTGTGCGCACACACGTATATACAGTTACATATGTGTGTATATTACGTGTGCAAAGGCGCGGCGGCAGTCACTTAGTCCCTGTGTACAGAATTTGTTTTCTTTTTTTCTTTGAATTTATTTTAGTATTTCAGCATTTAATTTTCCCTGAATTGTTGAAGTAAATAACAAATAAGTATATTTTATAATAAAAAAAACTTTAATCAAGCCACTTTTTCCAGTGTATATGCAAAAAATTTGATAAATTCCTTGCTCTCCGCTGCAAAAGCACGTGTTAATGCTAACGAATACTGCGCACTCGTTGGTTTACTTCCGGTTTCGCTGGTGTGTGCTATACTCGTTGCGCAATGAATTTTAATTGATAACTGCTTTTTGAAAAACAGACTTTTTTTTTTTTTGTATAAAACAAGGCAATTTAAAATACTTTTTATTTCCAAAAAAAAAAATTAAATAAATAAAAAATAAAATTAAAAAAATATAAAAAATAAAAATAAAAAAATTTAAAAAAATCGGAAGACATTAAAAATTAAATATTTAAAGGTTTGCGGCTAAAAATAAATAATAAATTGTAAACCATTTTTTGAAAATTAAAAAAATTTTTTTTTTGGAATTTAATTTTTTTTTCATAAAAGCACCGGTTTGCTTTTTACCTTTACAAGTTTTTAGAATGAATTCAGGCAACCTCGGCACACCTCCAACAAAAAAATGCTTTTAAATTGGAGTTGTAGGTTTCATGTACATACATAAACACATGTATGTGTGTATATACAATGGTGCAACTACTTATACAATATGCTTGACACTGAAATACCAATGTACATATGTACATATGTATGTACGTACACCTACCAACAGCAAGCCATAACAAATTGTCAAAACTAATAATGCGATTTAGTTGTAAAAAAAGCAGCAACAACAACAACAACAACAACAGCAAAATAATAATAATAGAAGTAAAAATATGGGGCATAACGAATAAATCATAAAATCCATAAAGTGTGAAGGACAGCGGCGGCTGAGTTTTATGTACATATAATTGAGCTAATGAATATTGTGTGTGTGAAAATTTGTGCACCATAAATAAGCAACTTTCTTTTATTAATAAACTAATAAAGCGCTTAAATTATTTCTATAAAGATTGTTTTTTTTGCCGTGATTGTCGTTGAAAAGTATGACTCATTGCTGGAAAAGCATAATTTTATTATTTAGAAAATTTATTGCCAATATTGCATGTCAGTGCATTGTAAATCACACAAAGTGTATATTTGTAACTGAAAATCACCAACAACAAGTATGAGTACTAATTTAGATACGGCATGTTAACGCCATATAGCATTTGAGAATAAGTGTGTTTTCATTTATTTATTTCTCTTTTTTTCACTATAAATCTTATTTAATTAACAAACAAAAATGGGCTGTTAGACATTTTTGTACATTTCGTTGAACTAATTTACAAAATTGACATATCGCCATAAATCGATCGACTTCCGCTTGTTGACTATAAACGTTAGTTCACTCGGTGCTGCTGGTGCGCAGAGCTTATAACGGTGTGGCCTTTGAACTGTCAACTAACTACTTAATTGACGTTTAAATGCTATTTGACAGCTAATAGTTGCGCCTACAATGAATTAGAGTGAGTGAGGGCTAAAATGATGTGGCAAAAGTGGAGGTAGATGCAAAAAATAAAAATAAATAAAAATAAAATAAATAAAAAATATAAATAAATAAAAAATCCATAAAAAAATAAAAGTTAAAATAAAAAAATTAAATTAATGGAAAATTAAAAAATTTAATGAAATAATATAAAATGAATTGAAAATACCGACAATTTTACACTAATATATATATTGTTTTCCAACCAAAGCTTGTTATGAGCATTTCAATGTCGCTAACGATAAAAATTAACAAAGCAATAATTATAGGGGAAATTAAATGAGTGCAAATAGGAGGCATAGAAAAAAGTAAAAGAAATTGTTTAATAATTGCATTGAAATTAATTTAAAATTAACAAAATGTATACCATATACACATTGAATAGTAGAGATCGAAAATTAGTATAAATTATTTTTTGCAACTAAACAGATAAATATTTATATTTAAAATAGTTTTTTGTTTTTAATAAAAATTTGTACAGTCTTCAAGTGAGAGAAACCTATATATACGAGGGCTGCTTGCTAAGTCAGTCACAATAAAACAACACTGCTCCCATCAATTGTTATCGATAAATATACTGCAGTAGAATTTTGAGCGAGCTGCACCATTTAATAGCTGGTTTGACGGCCATTGAAAGCAAAGGACCTTCTGAATTTTAACGAAAATGGAAAAAAGTGATTTTCGTGTGCCAATGAAGCATTATTTTTTTGTGTAAAAAACCATCACCAAAACCAAGAAAAGGCTTGATAAATACTATAGAGACACTGCACCATCAATTTCAATGGTTAAGAATTGCGATACTGAGTTCCGTTGTGGTCGTACCAGTACCAAGTGACGCCGAACGTTCAGGGCGCCCCAAAAGGGTTGTCACGCCAGAAATCATCGATAAAATCTATGGAATGAGCGGGTACATCACATGAATATTTTGACATGAAAGAGCTATTCACGCACTGGGTGCCGCTATTGTTCGCACACGACCATAAGCGCACCGGTGTAAGCACTTCCAAGGAGTACTTGGCGATGTTCAACCGCCAACAAAGCGATTTTTTGCGCTATTTCGTTAACGTAGACGAAACATGGATACACCACACCACACCACACCAGAGACCAAAAAACAATGAAAACAGTCGGTTTCTCTGGGTGAATATGTACCAAAGAAGGTCAAGGTGGGTCAGTCGGCCAACAAGGTCATGGCCAACAGTTTTTGGGCTGCACGAGGTGTCATTAAAATCGAGTTTACTTTGAAAAGGGTAAAACGATGACTGGCGAATATTATTCAGAGCTTTTGGAGAGATTCGATATTAATTTGAAGAATAAATTGCCGTATTTGATGAACAAGAAGATGCTGTTCCATCAGGCCGGTGGATTATCCTCATGGAAAAAATATGTCACCATAGCAAAAAATCATAATTTGACCTACGAACTGCTACCCCATCCAAAATATTCTGCAGGTTTAGACTCCTGCGACTATTTCTTGTTTCCAAACATATATATATGTATGGCTGGGCTGTAAGAGATTCGGGTCGAATGAAGAAAAGAAGTCATCACAGAATCAAAAGCGTATTTTTCAATTACGTTTGAAATGATATATTTTTCAGAGAGTATGAGCTATACGATCTTCCCCAGTGCCATTTGGACAAGGCAGTGGCGGCAGGACAAATTTTGCTCCCCATCTTGACGCGGCCAGTCTGTAAAAAAAAACGTTAGGTAGCAAATTGTAAGTGACGAGAGACATACGAATGCATTCTCTCTCCAGGAGAGGAATCTGCTTGGTCGCTCTTTGCTTAGCATTTTCGTCTACCTGGCAGTTTCCTTCTATATGTATATGTATGCACTGTGGTCAAGAACCCTTTCAGTCTGCTCTGTTCACCTATCGTTACAAGAGATCTGCGATAGTTCATTCATTCAATTTTTGAGCTTATCAGAAGATAAATATGGGAAACCGATTCTAAAATGTTTGATAGTTTTCGGTATCTGGAATTAGAGTTCCAAAGGAGGGGTTACGCGAGTAAAATCTCCAACCACTCTACCATTATTTGCCATTCATTTAGGGCTGTTTCTGGAGATGTCCTAAGCGCCAATACATATCACTGTCATTCTTTGCATCTTCACGTTAAGTGCTACTTATCAATCACGCTGCTCAAGTAGGGTATAATAATCAGTGAAAATGTTTAAAATAAATTGAATTCACTCATAATTGCATTATCTTACCGCATAGCTAGCTATTCATTAGTGAGACCCAATTAGTTGCTCACCTCATTGTCGAACGCATCACAAAAGCAATCAGCACTGATATATAATATAAGTGGTAGTAGGTGTGGACATTCACTCTCCCTAATTGCGACGCTCGCAATGTGGGGTAATCATTTCAAGCTGCCCCGGATCAATTTTGTTAATTAATAGGTACTTTACTGTATGCATATACATATATATATATATATATTTATATATACAAATATGTATATATTTTTAATATAAAATGTTGTAAGTCGCAATTTCATGCATCAAAACGCCGCTAACTTGACTACGCAATACCTTTTTTTTCTAATTAGTAGTTTTTTTTAAACTCAACTAAATTCAAGGAAAAAAATATAAAAAAAATAAAGAAAAAAATATAAAAAAATAAAGAAAAAAGCCCCAAAAAATATATAGAGAAAAATAAATGAACGTGTTGATTAAAAATTGGAAATTATACCGTGACTTATGTAAGTACATGCCTATATTTATATAACAAGCAGTGGCGGATCCAGAATTTCCCGAAGGGGGGAGGGGGGAGGAGGGGTCCCAAAATATATTCAATTCTTTTGGACACATCAGACACAAATAAACTGCAAAAGTAGATACGAATTTAAGATTTACATTGCTTCCGAAGGCGGCGGAAAACCCCTCCCGTGGATCCGACACTGATAACAAGTATGAAAAAATAAGCAAAATATTTTTATTGTAATTTTTTGATTTTCTATATCACTTGCAACAATATTTTGTAGCATATAATTCAACAATAAAAAATATTTTTATTATTTTCCGTATTTTTATTTACTACATACACATATGTATATATGTACATATATTTCTTCGTTTTTATTTACTTACATATTTATTTTAAATCAGAGGTGAATCAGTCTGTTAATAGTCACTTAATGTATATATTTTAATTGTGCAGCAACACGCCGCATAATTAATACCTAAAAAAGTTGTTTTAATTTATTAAGAACAAAACAAAAAATGATAAAAATCTATAGAGCATAAGAAGTGATTTTAATTTACTCTAGTATGAGTAAATGAATAAAAACAAATGGCAAAGAGATGATACATGATGATACATATGTATGTATGTATATACGTTAACAAGTAGTTTGTGTATTCGAAAAAGTAAAATTTCCAATAAATTTCAATGTTTGTGTAAATGGATAAATGAGTCATTTTGCTTAAAACCAATGACGCCTGTTGACATTTGGAAAAAAAATAAAAACATCACTTCAGCTGAATTACAAAAATAACATAAACAAAAACATCAGCATATGCACGCAAGCGCGTAAAAACCTATTTATACGAGTATGTGTAAAGGGTGACCCATTTCGATGTTCCTTACTTTTTTAAACAAAAGCAAAACACAGAAAATTTAAATCTAATGGGGCATGTTTATCAATCATTCGAAAGAACATTCTTTGGTATTTATTTTTTGAAGATTATCTCTTTCAAATGTTGGCTGCGGCTACGTCTCAGATGATCCATCCGTTGAGTCCAATTTTCAAGGACTCGTTCGAGCACTTCGACTGGTAACTGGCGACTTACATGCGTGATGTTTTGCTCCAAGGCCTCCAATCGAATCCTGGTAGCCAATCGGCCGGCCCAAAACGTGAAATTATCTGCTCACCGAAGTGTTCTCTCAATAAATCCATTGGTTGATGAGATGTGTGGGAAGTGGCGCGGTCTTGTTGAAACCAAATGTCGCGGAAATCACGAGCTTCAATTTCAGGCATCAAATAGTCGGTTATCATAGCGCGATAACGGTCGCCATTGACGGTTACGTTCTCACCGGCATCATTTTGGAAGAAATATGGAATCGTCGGCCCATAAACTACACCAAACCGTTGTATTTTCTGGATGAAAAGGCCGCTCTTGAATCTCTTCAGGTTGCTCTTCGTCCCAAATGCGGCAATTTTGCTTGTTTACATATCCATTGAGCCAGAAATGGGCCTCATCGCTGAACGAAATTTTGCTTGAAAACGTCGGATCATCTCAGAACTATTCAAGAGCCTATAGAGCGAAGCGATGTCGCTGTACGCTTTCAATTTAAGATCTTGACGTAAAATGCGCTAAGTCATTCCATACGTCAGTCCGGGTTGCTACGAGCGGCGCCGAATCGACTCTCTCCCCGGTCGTCGTGTACACTCTCAGCTACGACCGCTATATTTTCTTAACTGCGTGCTAAACGTGGTCTATTTGGTCGAATATTATCCAATAATGAATGCTGGGTCTCAAGATATCACCCGCATCTTGAGAATGTGTTGTGAATAGTACGCTCAGTAGGCCGATTATGTTGACCATAAGTTGAGCGAAGCGCGCGAAACATATTCTTTACAGAACGTGA
The DNA here is from genome assembly GCA_030068015.2 of Neoceratitis asiatica. Taxonomy (NCBI): domain Eukaryota; kingdom Metazoa; phylum Arthropoda; class Insecta; order Diptera; family Tephritidae; genus Neoceratitis; species Neoceratitis asiatica. The sequence goes on from CM061527.1 coordinate 73,169,455, forward strand.
ATTTTCGTAATAAAGTTGAATGATTTGTAAACGTTGTTCCGGCGTTAGTAAGTCTTTCCATGATGAGATGCCAAATAATACGGAACAAAAATAACATGACATCTTGACACGACTCACGCGTGAGATGTCAAAAAGAGGCTATTGGAAAAAAAAGCACCTCTATTTGGATCACCTTTTATATATGTACTACATTACAGCCATTTTCAAATGAGGGCACTAAAATATCCTGAAACACTATAACTTTGCGGTTTTAGACTCTGTGGCATGGAAAACCCAAAGAAGCAAACGTCGAGACCAAGATTTATTTATATGCACTATAGCCGTATTAAACACAACTTCAACGAGATACAGAATAATTACGCAAAATTCTACGCATATCGGAATTATACGACACGTAATTGATGGTTTTTAACGAGCACTACAAGCACATACGTACATACATACATATGTATGTATGTACGTTTGTAAGTTTATTTTTAAGTTTTGCAATAGATTTTATTTTCATTCACACAATCATTGATTGAAAACATTAAGTGTAAATATTGAATTTCTGCTAAATTTCATAAATAATTCGCAACTGATTCATACAAAACAGCGGAATTTTTATGAAATCAATTATTTTTTCAAGAACAATATAGTACATATGAATTTTATCATAAATAAATATCTTAAATTATTAAATGACGCACATTAACAATGGAAATTTATTGAAATCAACAATTTTGTATATGTATTTGTTAAAAATAATATATTTTGTATGAAAACACAAAAATATTGTTTACAGTTAAGTGCTATTACTATGACGATCAGGCTATGTGACACTTGACAGCGTTGTGAAACTGGCTTAGAAAAAAAAAATATATTTAGAAAAGCCTAAGATTGAAAATATTATGAATCACAAACTGACTATAACACACGTAGTTAACAAAAAAAAAAAACACGATTAGTATGTAAATTCACTTTTACGTCGTTATTTATGGCATGATCTAAGACAAACACTTATGTAAGTATGTATGTATGACTAAGGATGCCACATAGTAGAAGAGTACATGGAATGATGCTGATTTTGTCAATTATAATTCATAAGAATTCTATTGTTTTAATTAAATTTATAATAATCAACGAAACCGAAACTGGTTTTCGAGGTATCATTTTGTACTCCTCACATTAGTACATACATATATACATATTTATTTTAACAAATTTTTCATTTATAGTCGAATCAATAATTTTGCGTCATTCATTTCTTCTTCACGTAGATTGACCCCAATTAGAAATCCCAAGCAAAACCAGGTCCTTCTCAACCCATAACGTTTATTTCACATAATGAAGCCCATAAATGGGAAATTGTTGTGATGGGTTCCCTTGATCACCCTAACGGAGGGAAGTCTTCCTTTTTTTCTGCCACTCCCAGATGAATGATGGTCAATAAATTTCCTCATTTGCGTGAATTTCGACACATAGTACATTCTAACTAACTATTGTCGCCACAGACTACATAAATTCTAGCCCCAGATATTCATTTCAACAAATTTCTATTGTTTTTTTTATTATTATATTATTTTCACAAAATAAATTCATATTTTTGTATGAAAATAACACAAAAGTAGCAATCGAAACAAATGTTTGGAGATTTGAAGCATTTTTGTAATTTAAGCAGTAATTTTATTTGTTATTTATTTTATTTATATATTTTTACTTTTAATAACATTTTCTTTTTTTTTACTAAAAATTACCTTATATTGACTAAGGAGAGCATATTATTTACATTGAAAAACTTTAGCATTTATTTTTCATTTACTAGCATATTTAATTTTTACTAAATATATATTTTCAATGTCGCTTCGCCAAGTTAAAAACTTGCAGTACACGCAACAGTGACAAAATTTCTAATAATTCACCCTAACCAATTGATTTGAGACAATAATAAATATTTTACAACCGCAAGCCTTTTAATTAATTAATGCCTTTTGGCATGACAGAAAAAACACACGCAAACTAAAAAAAAAATCCAAATGTAACATACATACATACATATGTAGATATTTGACATTAGAATTTAACGTGGGAATACTTGATAAACTTTATATGAAAGTAGTTGCGCTGATAAAAACTCTTATACGAGGAATTTTCTATGTTTTCTGCAATAATAATTTCTATGCATGCACGTGCTTGCATTTCTAACAGCTACATGCTACTCGCCGCCCGCTATTTTACCTCTTCTCAGCTGAATGCAGTCGTTGCATAAAACGACGAGTAAGGAGTCTCTCATATCACTGTCTACAAAGAATTACCGTTCAATGTATACATAATATGCATGCATGTTACATACATATACATACGTGCAAAATTGTGTATGCAGGTATGTCTATATGTTTTCAACAGCAAAAATTTTCCATTATACATAGCAAAACGGCACAGGCACCAAATTTTTACATTTCATTACAAAATAACGTCTTTTTTGAAATTCTTTTTTTTTCAACCAAATTAAATACTTAACATTTTACAACATATTCAAGGAGAGGCCAAAAAAAACTTTTTAACATATGTATATAAAAAACGCAGTAAAATAGAATATCAAAAGCAAGCAGCGCATGAAAAACGAACAGCAAAAGAATGCAATCACATGTTTGCCAAGACAATTTAATTGTCCAATTTTGCTTTTTAATTTTGCTTCTTTTAAAGCGCCAATAATGGTCAATTGATTGGTGCCACTGCAGCAATAGCAGCAATAGCAGCAACAGCAGCAGCAGCAGCAGCAGCAGCAGTTACTGTTTTATGCAGCGCACTGCAGAAAGTACTTAAGCTACTCTTGAATGGTTTCATTCAAAAAATTTTCCATTGCACACTGTTGTAATGTGTGTAATGCTTATTTGTGTGTGTATGTGTGTGTGTGTATGCACACACAACAGTATATGTCTGCTTTGAGATGAAAAGGAAAATGTTGAAAGATAAAAAAAACAAAAACAATTCACGTGCAGACACACACAGCAGACTAACCTGATCTGATAGGCAAACGCCTAAATAGTAAATATTGCAACGAGCGGCGAGTGACAGATAGCAAAGGCAGCAAAACAGTGAGAGCCGCTCCACCGACAAACTCAAGGCAATTAAAAATGTGTGAGCACAGTTATTACATAGTGCAGTACATATGTATGTGTTCACATACGTATTTCACGTGCAAGACAACAAACATTTTTATATATATAATATATGCTTACATATATACATATTTATTTAACTAATTTACCTCTTCGCTTACAACTAATAACAACAACACTCAATGCCTATGTGATTAAGTGCGCCTATCAAGCTAACCAACACTCTTTGCAACCATCGCAACGTTGAGTCAAGTAATCGATCAATTGATTGCTAATCGATTGCTGCAGATGCTTAAACAGTCAATTGATTGGCTCATAGAGAAGGCCGAAAAGTTGGAATGATGCTGCATAAAAGTGGCTACATATATACAAATTTAATAGCATATGACTATTTAAGTATGTGTGAATATATTTCTTTATACTTTTATATACATGTGTATGTATAGATTTGTGTATGTTTAACAACAAACTTTATTCAGCTTGAAGGAGGCCGAAACGAAAGCTGATCACTTAATAGTGTTTGACCAAGTCTATAAAGTTACCTATATATACATACATATGTACATATAAGTATATTTGTATATTTCCATATTTACATACGCAGGCCCATGTAATTGGTTTGAAAAAGACGCGAATATAGTCAGCAAAACAAAACGAATAACCATGCCGTGTTACATATATGTAAGTAAAAAATGAGAGAAGTACGCATACACAAAAACAACAACAAAAACTACCATTATACTCATTTTTCCTACATAAAATATGAAATATATATATGCATAAGTATATTTACAACAAACTATGATTGATAGTGTCTAAATGGATATGAGAGCGCGTGAAAGCAAAAAAAAAATTATATCTTAAAAACTAACAACAACAATGCATACACACATGCATAAGCTTTGCCATATATAAATTTGCTGTTCATTTACTGCCAGTCTGCGTTGCGCCAAAGCAAATTATTTCTCAATTTATTTTTATTTTTTCCTTTTTTGAGCGAGAGATGACAACGACCTAGTGAGACATGCTGTTTTCTTAAGGTTTTTAATTTATTTTTTTCTTATCTACATATCTACATACATGTAGTAAGTGAATTGTAATGTAATGGAGGTAGACAGTGTTTTGAGAAATGACGAAATTGATAATATTTGGCTTAATGATTTATTAAACAAAAGCGTGTAAGGCTGCACACGCTATGAAAGGTCAATTGATGTATTTATTAATTTATTATTTTTTTTTCTTTGGTGAAATAATCCGCTAGAAAGGGTGGTTGGTTGTAGTGGTAATCAAATAATATTTAATGAACTTCAAAATTAAAAATATATATGTATTTTTGCCTAAAATTTATTTTAGAAGTGAATTTATAATCAAATCCTTCCATGGAATACCTAAGAACAAGACAAAAGACGACGCTGCGTATGAGTGACAACTGTAAAATCTTAGTTGTGATCCTTAAAGGTCGGTATGCAGCCGTAATGAAAACCAAAAACTCTATATAAAAAAGTGGCAAAAAGACGATGCGCGAAAAATTTTATTACGAAGCAGTACGTACCTCGAAAGAAAAAAAAAACTCCATTTTCTACTGCCTATTTCTACAGTTTTTAAACAAATATGAAAGCACGACATCACAGGTTTCCGAGCGAAATAAATAGTCTCATATATATCTCGTGAGAAACAAGAGGAAGACTAATTTTCAAACGTATTAAAGCAAGTTGACAAAGCAATTTATGTAATGTTTTTAGTTTTTTCATCAATTTCTCTAACTTTTATTTATTTTTAGCCATGAAAAAGGTAAGAATACATAATCAGTGACAAATATTTATCGCGCCCTACTCATGTTTTTCGTTTTGTTTATTTACGTTTTCATATCTTCTTTCTATGTAAAGAGCTGTTCACAATAGAAATTCATCTGTCAAATTCCCGTGCCTACTACATTTTTCCATCCACGAAATATATGAGTGTTTTCGCTAGAGCTGCATACCGACCTTAATATAAGCCACATTCGAGTTTTGATCTTAGCTGGCTGTAAGTTTTTCATAGTAACATAGCTTAGTAGGGATAGATATCAAGTTTTGAAACTTCCTCTAGTCCACTGAACAACGAAGCTCCTAGATGTCTAGGGCAAAAACATGTGAGGCGCTCCAAGGTCTCGTTTCAGAACTTCCGATTCTTCTCCCTCCCTTCATTTAACGTAAAAATACCTTCCAAGTAGCCTTGCTCCAACTCTGCCTACAGGAACTTGATTTTGTTTTAGCCTAGTAGCATTTAAATTAGCCCCTCCACGGGTCGAGCTGCGTGATTTATGGATGTTCCCTTGCGGTCCTTACATGCCGTGAAGGCATTCCAACTCACCTTGAACTGTCTTACTTATTATTATTTTTATTAAAAAAAAAGATTAAATTTAATTAAATTTGCTAAACAAAATCATTAATAATAGCCTAATTATGCAAAAAAAAAAATTCATTTAACTTTAAAAAAGTATATTTTTAAACCATAATTATTCCACTGTGCAAGCAAATCGAAATTCTCTAAGCTGCCGCCAACAAAAAAAAAATTTTTTTTATCTCCAACAAACACCTTAACTACGTAAACTCATGCATCATTCCATTCATTCATAAGCTACCGCAACACCAGCAGCCCAACTCTCACACATTACTCGTAACTAGTAGTATGTGTTCAACTCAACTCTTTTCTCAACAATCTAACCAACAGCACAGTCAGCTGCTGCGCAGCAACACACGTCGTCGGCAGCATCAACAGCATCGGCACCTTAAGCTGTTAGCTGTTAGCTGTTAGCCGTAAAGCCACAGCCGATATTTAATAACGCTTCAAGCTTAACAGTTTGCGCAGCTTAGAGAGAGAAGTCATAAGTTTTGCCAACAACGTTGTATAGATATCAGTCAACAAATGATCGCGCTACCATCAACAACACGATACGATAAATTGCGCGCAACATTACAACAAGAATTAGTTGGGAAGGCAAAAGAGAAAAAAAACTAACAAAGTGACAACAACAAAATTTAAACGGTGTATGGGCGTACATATATAATACCGTAGCGAGTTGGTGGTGAACAGAGCAATAATAGCTATAAAAGGACGAATTTTGGTAAAAAAGTAGGGGAAATATCCTTTTTTTTGCTAGTAAATTAAATTGGAAGAAAAGCGTATTTAGTGTTACTACGTTTGTGCGTGCGCGAACTTTTTTGAATTTTGAAAGAATAAAAAAATTGTTAAAGTGAACAAATTTTGGTATTTTAATTATACTAAAAATATAAATAAATAAATTAATTATAAATAACTCTTGCACATAAAAGATAAAAAAAAAACATTCAGTGTAACTCAAAAAATAAAAGTAATTAAGAGAAGTAAGTCAATTCAAGCAAACGCTTGAAAATATATAAAAATCGGTTCAAACCAATAAAAGATCATTAAAAAATAAAAATAAAAAACATCAGCGCCGTTGTCTTTTTTTATCAAAAACTCAACAAAATTTAATACATCCTAAAGTGTAATAATTTGAGTTCTTTTCGAAAATTCATTGTGTTAAAAAATCAAAAGAAAAAAAACAAAAAAACAACAATTTTATATACATTTTCCGACTTTGCCTAAATTAACGCCGAAGTGAATCTACAAGCATTTTATAGTTAAGCGTGCGACTGTCACAAAGGAACGTATTTATAATAAAATAAAAAGATAAAAAATAAAAAAATAAAACAAAAATAAAAATCCATGTAAGTAAGCAAAATGAATTTAATTCTCGCAAATTATCTTTAGCAAAAAATAATAATAACTAATTAATATATTTATTAGAATTATATTAAAATAAATACTTTTACTTAAAAAATATGAAAAAAACTTAAATTTTTCATCCTCGGAAATGCTACAACGAAAAAAATCGATAAACCGTCAATTCACTTGCTGATAATTATGGTTTTATTTCGCTTTACCGCTTTGACACGCTTAAAAATCTACAACTCCACTCATAAAATTCATTAAAATGAAATTTTTTAAATAAATATTTAAAAAAAAATATTTTTTTTTTAAATTAATATTAATTAGTTTTCACTTTATAATTATACCTTTAATGTAAGTGAAATGGTATATGTTGAGATAGATCCACCGAAATTTGTACAGATCGCATCAGAACCACGAGCTGAATTGATTTAGCCATGTTCGTCCGTCCGTTTGTCCGTCTATCAGTTTGAACGCAGACTAGTCCCTCAATTTTTCAGATATTTCAACGAAACTTGGTAGGAAGATGCACTTATACCTTTAAACAATCATATCATAACTTATATACGACCGACTTTTCCAAATTTGAAATTTTGTGTCATAAATCCGTAAAAAAATCCGTGCCTAATAAGAACGTGAAATTTGGTATATTACACATACTTAATGAACTGCATATTTGTGTTAAAAATCATCGATATCGGACTGCTATATCACATAGCCGCCACACAACCGATTTGTTCACATATGAGATTTTGTGAAAATTATCAAAATCGAATTTTGCAATTTGCAATAAATTTGATATGAAGACAGTCGTCCTTTATTGTTTTTATTGTTTTCATTTTCACTAGTGCAGGTGTGTGTGTGTTTTTTTTCTGACATAAAGCAAAATAATCGTAAAAAATAATTTTTATCTGTTATTTTTTTTTTTTTTGCTGTTGCTGTTGCAACGCTTGTTTCTTTACTCGTACTTGCACTTCTAGTTACTATTTGCACTATGATCTTTACATTAGGGGTATTCTCTTTGTCTAGGAAACGCATACTATGCAAATATTTCCTATAGAATTGTGCTAGAGATCGAGAGCACCCCCGTTGCAAAATTGTGACATATTCAAGTGAAACAATAACAACCACACAGGCACAGGGTTGGTTTTTCCTTCACAGGGTTGTTTTTTCTTTCTTCCTATCTGTGGGAAATAAATATACATAGGTTTTGGTATAGGATATTTTTCCTATCGCACCATATGTTTTTCGCATGTGTTTTGTTGTTGTGCTATTGCACGAATAGGAAAAATTTCCTATCCGTGCACCGTAGCATGCATTTCCTAGACTAAGAGAATACCCCTATTAAGTTTGTAATGTGAGTTGGAACAATTTTATCTTTGCTGATTTATATATTTACACATGTGTATATATGTATGTATGCATGTTTGTATTTTAATAAAAATACATTCTACTGCAACTAACTTGTTTACGTATATATGGCAGTCATATTAAGGCAGCACTGTTGTTGTTTCAAAGAAATAAAATGATGAAAAAAATATTTATTTTATAGAAAAAAATTTAGAATCAACTTTTTTCATAATTTGAAATATTTTTCGACATTACAACGCTTGTTATCGTGCTTAAATATGGCTACAAAATGTAAGCACTGATGATTATGTAAATAATTAGATTTACACACTCGTGCGCAGACTATTTAATCCTTTGGCTTCACACTTAATATTTACAAAAAAAAATTTGTTGTTCTTTCTTTGTGTGAACACAAGATAAATTTGCCTATCATTTAATTTGACAAATTTATAAATTATTTTAAACTTTTAGTCTTCATTTGAAATGCAACAAATATACATATATAAGTACAAGGAAAACAATGTACATGCTTGGGGTAAACCCCAAGGCATAGAAACACCTACATATGTAAATACATTAGTACGTAAACAGCCTTCACGAATTCTTAATGTTTGATATTTATCTCAACATTGTTATGAAGAAAAACATGTGTTTGCCGTGAAAAGAAGTGTCCTTGATAGCTTTATATTGAATTTAATATTTCCCCAATGTCATTTTATGTGGTAAAACGAATAATTTTAATGTTGACATTTCGTAACTATTCTCTGCTCGTTGAAATGAACTAATGAAACGAGAAACGACACATTAAACTAACGGCGTTTTAAGTCGAGTTCACACGTGCCGTGTGATGAAGTTTGGTTTCACTTATCAATTGAATTAAGAATGTGGTATGTTAAATGTGACTACATACAGAAATGTTCGTCTGTCTATTAATCTTTAACTTTACTGGCTTAAATAAAAAAAAACATAAAAGAGAAGAAAAACATTTACTTAATTTTTTAATTTATTTAATTTGATTTTATATTTTTAATTATTTTATTTCTTTACTTTTTTATTTTTACAGCTTATTTATTTTCTTTGTTTTAATGTTTTTATTTCATATTTATTGTTTTAATTCAATATATTTATTTTAAAATTGATTAAAT